>CM019063.1:116673032-117878020 GCA_009667805.1 Leptobrachium leishanense
CAAGGGGGTACGCCTGGGAGTTCTGGCATGGATGGAGGCCTTCATTACGCAGTGTGCACCGTATTGGCTGAGCTGAAACTTCAGTACCCACATCTGACAAATCTTTTCTCAGTTCCTCAGCAGTCACATGGGGACTTTTCTCCACTCTACGCTTCAGATAGCGCACAGCAGTCGAAGTCAGCATCTTCTTTCTGCCACGACCAGGTAGCGTTTCAACAGTGCCCTTTGCCTTGAATTTGCGAATGATGCTTCCTATGGTGTCTCTTTGTATGTTTAACATCTTCGCAATCTTCTTATAGCCATTGCCCTTCCTGTGAAGAGTAATCACCTCTTCTCTTGTCTTCCTGGACCATTCTCTTGACTTCACCATGTTTGTAACCACACCAGTAAATGTCTAGAAGGAGCTGAGTATCACAGTCATTTTAAAGCTGCCTAATTGGTGCTTATTATGCTTTATTGCTGCTCCGTGACATCCACAGGTGTTTTCAATACCTGATTGAAAACACTTGAATGAACCTCTGTTCTTCAGAGTGGTAGTCTTTAAGGGGTTGAATAATTGTGTCAATGAAGAATTCACAAAAGAAACATTTACTACTGTATTACAAAACCAATTGATGTCATTTTAGTTGCATATGTTCTTTAAAAAGAACTTGTAGGATTTCATTCTGAATACAATTACAAATGTACACTAAATTCCCTAAAACCCTTTACAGCATTGGGGTTTGAATTTGAATAATTTTGAACAAAACTGTATATTTCCCCCATCCTATAATAACCTCAGATCCAGGACCTGCTTACTTGCTATACCACAATACAAAAAGAAAGTGGCTCGATCCTAATTTCACTACAGAGCACCGCAAATACGGAATAACCTCCCAGACAGACACCATCAAATCTTCCCCCAGTCTAAAGTCCCTTAGACTTCCCTATTAACATACCTCAATACGAAATGCACCTGTAAAGTAAACATGTAACATAATGACTTTATTTCCTACATATTTATTTTTATGATAATCTGTATATTTGGTCTTGTGTTAATATCTTGCATTTTACTAATTATTTTGTATTTCTGCTGTAACCAATCAATGTTCTTGAACCCAGGACATACTTGAAAACGAGAGAAATCTCAATGTATCCTTCCTGGTAAAAAATCCTTTTTATATATTATATACAAAAATTCAGTTACAAAATATTTTATTTATGGTTTTATTTTTTATTTGTTTAGAGAACATAACATCATGGACTCGACAAGCAGTGTCACTGGTGACACACCAAGCACCATCATTCAAAGGACGGCCCCATCTACTAGTACTCGCAGCAGGACTGTTTCAAAGGGCATTAAAAAAATAAACAGCTTGAAAGTCGTCCTGCTGTCACTGTTTCTCAAAATCTGCCAATTATTAAAACCCGAGGGAAATCCAAATCAACCAGAACAGAGTCAGACGACAGTAGTACAACTACTAGTAGTACTAGTTAGAGAAAGAGAAACCTAGTCCCACCCAGCAAACAAGTAAGGACATCATCATCATCATCATCATCATCCTTTACTGGCAAGGCGGCTGAGTTTAAGAGTAAGACGTATTTATCTGAGTCAAGAACTAAGTCATCAATTCTGTGTCAGCAGTTTAAGGAGCTAGTTCCACTTCCTCCAAAAACAACGTGCACAATAACCAGCGCCACTTGTAGAAGCACAACAAGTACCCTGGCTGGGGCAGCTAGTGCTACTTCTACTGTGTCAAAAAATGTGCTAGTACCAGAGATGTTTTATTCTAGTAGAGGCACGAAGGTATGTGGGAAGGTTTTTGAAAGTCATCATTCATTTAAGCAGCCCCAGACTGAGCTTCTGCAGTATCAGGAGGGAATTGCTTTAGCTCTATCACAAAGTGCTACCACCACCACCACCGCTGCTGCTGAACTTGATAGAAGAACCCAAGAGAGAGATACTGGTGGTTTTCTATCCCATTCCTTATATCCTAGTAGCCTTCAGGGAGAAGGAATTCAGCGACAGGACTCAACATCTCCCACTGGTGATACATTTTTATCTTCACACAAAGATTATAATAGAAAATCTCATTTAAATTTGGATCTACAAGAGCAAGAAGATTTACAGCCTTATACTCCTTTTCAAGGTTCCCTATCCCCTTACCATAGTACACATGATCGTTCCCTAATTTTGTTTTCCTGTGAAAACTCGTCGGCATCACCAGTGTCACCTGTCTGTGTCCTCCCAAGTAGAAATTATTAGCACCAATATCAAAATTTGTGCCCCCGTCACCAGTGCCACTAGTACCACCACCACACCAGTAGTAGGAGCCCCTCACCCCACTATCCCAAAATTGTTTAAAAACAATAAACATGGGTTACAACAACAAGGAGAAACTGAAAGTACTGCTACTATTACATCAGAATGCACAGGCCAGGTTCAGCGTGTGGAATTGGATGAAGAATGCGGCTCTAAACAAGAACCTTCATCAGCAGCAACAAGTGGCCACCGTCGGTCGAAAGCGTGGCAGTATTTTACTGAAAGTGTGGATAAACGTACAGCCAAATGTAATTTGTGCGGAACATGGGTCAGCCATGGTCAACAGACAAACAAACTCACTACCACTGGCATGAACTCACGCATGAAAACCCACAAGGCAGTGCTGCTAGCTTTAGAAATATATATATCTCAATAAACCACTTGGCAGCTCAAAAGAGAACCGGCAAATGGCACTGGAGGAGTGGCTACAGAAAAATTAATCTTTATTAGAACGAATATAGACACTCTCAGATGCAAGGAAAAATCAATTAAAAAACATAAATATGACAGCAGACAAAGCAGGGTGTACTGGAATTGACGCCAGTGTATAATGGCTGTGCATAAAGGGGTGTGGAAAGAGGATTGCAATCAATGTATTAGGCACCATAATAGAATTCCATAATTGCACAAAGGGATTAGCATCAAAAAGCAAACCATAAATCACCTTCACAATCAGCACGCCAACACTGACCCTTAGCTAGTCGAGCTCATGCTCAAGATTTCTGTCCTCACCCTGCAAATGCTACACACACAACAAATCACGGCTTAAAATCAAAGTTGATACATCAGCTCAACATATGTTTCGCCAACTGAACATTGGCTTCATCTGGAGCAAAAAAATAGTTAGTAATGTTGTATGTACCTCCCTCTTTTTATTCCCTATCTGGTCTGGAATCAACCAATCCGTGGTATAAGAAAAATCACATGTGTCTCCAAGCAGTAAAGCTGGTTGATTAGGTCCATGTGACTAAGAAGGACCTATAGTATGAATGAAAGGTCACATGAACAGCCAGATCCTATCTGCTGGGGGAAGGTCACATGGTGCACCAGTGGAATATTCCCTATTTGGTCTGGAATCAATCAATACTATAGGTCCTTTTCAGTCACATAGACCCAATTAACCAGCTTTACTGCTTGGAGATACATGTGACCTTTTTACACCATTGATTGATTCCAGACCAAATAGGGAATATTTTACTGGTGTACCATGTGACCTTCCCCCAGCAGATAGGATCTGGGTGTTCATGTTGACCTTTCATTCATACTATAGGTCCTTTTCAGTCACATGGACTCAATTAACCAGCTTTACTGCTTGGAGATACATGTGACTTTTTTTACACCATTGATTGATTGATTCCAGACCAAATAGGGAATATTCTACTGGTGTACCATGTGACCTTCCCCCAGCAGATAGGATCTGGGGGTTCATGTTGACCTTTCATTCACACTATAGGTCCTTTTCAGTCACATGGACTCAATTAACCAGCTTTACTGCTTGGAGATACATGTGACTTTTTTACACCATTGATTGATTGATTCCAGACCAAATAGGGAATATTCTACTGGTGTACCATGTGACCTTCCCCCAGCAGATAGGATCTGGGTGTTCATGTGACCTTTCATTCATACTATAGGTTCTTTTTAGTCACATGGACCCAATTAACCAGCTTTACTGCTTGGAGATACATGTGACTTTTTTACACCATTGATTGATTGATTCCAGACCAAATAGGGAATATTCTACTGGTGTGCCATGTGACCTTTCCCCAGCAGATAGGATCTGGGTGTTCATGTGACCTTTCATTCATACTATAGGTCCTTCTTAGTCACATGGACCCAATTAACCAGCTTTACTGCTTGGAGATACATGTGACTTTTTTACACCATTGATTGATTGATTCCAGACCAAATAGGGAATATTCCACTGGTGCACCATGTGACCTTCCCCCAGCAGATAGGATCTGGCTGTTCATGTGACCTTTCATTCATACTATAGGTCCTTCTTAGTCACATGGACCTAATCAACCAGCTTTACTGCTTGGAGACACATGTGATTTTTCTTATACCACGGATTGGTTGATTCCAGACCAGATAGGGAATAAAAAGAGGGAGGTACATACAACATTACTAACTATTTTTTTGCTCCAGATGAAGCCAATGTTCAGTTGGTGAAACATATGTTGAGCTGATGTATCAACTTTGATTTTAAGCCGTGATTTGTTGTGTGTGTAGCATTTGCAGGGTGAGGACAGAAATCTTGAGCATGAGCTCGACTAGCTAAGGGTCAGTGTTGGCGTGCTGATTGTGAAGGTGATTTATGGTTTGCTTTTTGATGCTAATCCCTTTGTGCAATTATGGAATTCTATTATGGTGCCTAATACATTGATTGCAATCCTCTTTCCACACCCCTTTATGCACAGCCATTATACACTGGCGTCAATTCCAGTACACCCTGCTTTGTCTGCTGTCATATTTATGTTTTTTAATTGATTTTTTCCTTGCATCTGAGAGTGTCTATATTCGTTCTAATAAAGATTAATTTTTCTGTAGCCACTCCTCCAGTGCCATTTGCCGGTTCTCTTTTGAGCTGCCAAGTGGTTTATTGAGATATATATATACATTTAGGTCAGGTTTAATCCTGAGTAAGAGGTTGTGCTGCTCTCACTCATTTGGATGAGAGTCAGGTGATTGTCTAAATTTGAGGGTTCCTGTTGTGGGTCCCCCATCTCTTTTTTCTGGTAAGATAGCTTTAGAAATAGAAAAAAGTTCTCCTCTACCGGCACTACTAGGGAATCTACTCCCACCACCAGTGCCACACACACCCCCACTTCTGCAGCAGCTAGTAAGTCTGAGCAAACAGCCATCCTCCACACAGCCCACTATGGAGCAATTTGGTGGGTTTCGGCCCAGGGGAATATCGAAGCAGCAGACCCGAAAAATCACCAGACTCATTGCAGAGTTAGTAACGGTTGGGGTGCTTCTTTTAATTTGATAGGCGGTGATTCTTTCAAGCGCCTCATGCAGGGGTCTCTCCCCCAATATAAAGTGCCTTCACGCACTACATTTAGTCGATCTGTAGTGCCAGCTATGTACCGGTCCTGCGTTGGAGTTTTGAAGGAGGAGCTGGGAAAGGCTGCTGGACGATCAGTGCACTTCACCACAGATCTATGGACTGCTCCAAATAGCCAGCATGCCTTTCTGTCCTTGACTGGACATTGGTGGCAGTCGCAGCCCAATGTGCCCGAGCAAAAGCAGCCAGCATCAACAAGTTCAGGGGCAAAAAAAAAAAGTGCTGGGCCTTGTGCCGATGATGCAGAAAAGAAGACAGCATTACATTCCTTCCTCCTCCACGCTGAGGTTATGGATCAGCAGCACACCGCAGAGAACATCTTACATGCACTGAAGAACATGATGGCACAGTGGCTAAGGGAGCAGTCTGGTACACAAGCTCAAATGGGTTTTGTAGTAACCGATGGTGGAAGCAACATGATAAGGGCTCCCCGGGATGGAAGATTTTTGGGTGTGCGGTGCGCAGCTCACATCCTGCATCTAGTGGTGACGAAGGCACTCGATGAGAGCATTAGTGGAGGAAGGTTGGGGGCACTTGTTGAATCGTGCAGAAACATTGCTGGTCATTTCCACCACAGCGCAAGAGCTAGCCAGCTCCTTAGGCAGGAGCAGAAAAGGGCAGGACTCCCAGAACACCGGTTAAAACAAGATGTGGCAACAAGGTGGAACTCCACATTAGACATGCTGGAAAGGATTCTCGAACAGAAAAAAGCAATCCACGCAATGGCGTACAAACATTCCATTGGCATTAGCAGCCCACTAGGCAGGGATGACTGGGCCGTGATGGAACAGGCAGTGGAAGTCCTGAAGTCTTTCCGATTAGCTACAGAACACTTGAGCCGAGCGAGTGCTAGCTTGTCTGAAATCATACCCGTATTCTACCAACTCCGTGACTCTATGGATGACTTTCTGTCCAACAGAGAAGAGTTGCCTGGCGGCAAACCTCCACATGCCGATGTCACTGCCCTTCTGACAAGACTTAATGAACAGCTGGAGTACCGAATAAGACAGCACATTGCCCCTTGTCCTGAGTATATGCTGGCCACAATTTGCAACCCTACTTTTAAAGGAAAGTCTGCACTTCGTGACGATTCCCTTTCATTTTGGCAGCAAACACTCATAGATAAGATACGGGACAGGGAGCGTAAAAACCATGCACAGTTCCAGGGGGAAGAGGAGGAGACAGAGGAGGAGATGTTGGAGGAGTCTGTCATTGAGGATGATGACAGTGACACACCCACATGTGAGAGGAGGAGGTCTAGTAGTGCTGCTCAGAGCAGCGTTCCCAGACCTGTATTTTTTACAAAAATGTACACGAGTTATGGGTCAGGATACGGAGTCGGACCTAAGTCATTTGTTACTGCATACCTTGCTGAGTCTCCTTTGGAACCCAATACAGACCCTTTTCAGTTTTGGGAGAACAAGAGAGGTGTGTGGCCTACGTTTGTAGAGGTAGCCATGGAGCTCCTTTCTTGTCCACCAACCACTGTACAAATTGAGCAGATTTTCTCCATTACGGGGAATATTCTGTGCCCTCAGCGCTCCCAATTATCACCCCAGCTGTTAGAGCAAATGACATTTCTGAAGGTGAACTTGCCGAAGCTGGGATACCCGGCCCTAGGTTTTGATTCAATCTAGAAATGCAAGCACACAAGTTTAGTTAGTAGAAGTTCATAAATGCCAGTTTTTTTTTTTAAAGATAGATAGATTAAGATTTTTAAAAGTTTGTAAACTTTGTATTTGATGAAGAGTAGGCCCACACCAGAAACACCACTCAGCTTATGAAACCTTCACCCTTAGGCAGGCACCCACCCAGGTGAGTGGCTCAACATATTTATTTATTATTTACATTATACCGAAACCATAATTCTAAATAATTATTTCTGCTTTATATTATATATTAATCTGGAAATACCTCTTCCTTTCACAGTTCTGAATTTTTTTTTACCTTGAAATGGGTGAAGAAGATGGAAGATAGTTATGAGAGCTTTGCACTGCAGACAGACTGCATATGGTAAGAAATTTTAGATGAATTAAATTGACAATAAATGGACTATAATATATTTACAATCAATAATTTAATTTGGATTTAATATATTTACAATAAATAGACAATAATAATATATTATATTTACAAGATATAAATAATCATAATGAGTTAATTTAATATATATTAATATATTAATATATATTAAATTAGATTTATTTAACCAATCCTTGTTAACGGGAGTCGTCCCAGAAGACTGGAAATTAGCAAATGTTGTGCCCATTTACAAGAAGGGTAGTAGGGAGGAATCGGGGAACTATAGGCCAGTTAGTCTTACGTCAGTAGTGGGGAAATTAATGGAAACCATGTTAAAGGAAAGGATTGTTGAACATCTAAAAACACATAGATTACAGGATCAGAAACAACATGGGTTTACCTCAGGGAGATCATGCCAAACTAATCTTATTGATTTTTTTGATTGGGTAACAAAAATAATAGACACAGGTGGTGCAGTAGACATTGCTTATTTAGATTTCAGTAAGGCTTTTGATACTGTTCCGCATAGAAGGCTTATCAATAAATTGCAATCTTTGAGTTTAGATTCCAATATTGTTGACTGGATTAGGCAGTGGCTGAGTGACAGACAACAGAGGGTTGTGGTAAATGGAGTTTATTCGGCACAAGGTCTTGTTACCAGTGGGGTACCTCAGGGGTCAGTACTTGGACCCATTCTCTTTAATATTTTTATTAGTGATATTGCAGAAGGTATTAATGGAAAAGTATGTCTTTTTGCTGATGACACAAAGATTTGCAACAGGGTTGACGTTCCTGGAGGGATCAGCCAAATGACAAATGATTTAGGTAAACTAAAAAAATGGTCGGAGTTGTGGCAATTGAGATTTAATGTGGATAAGTGCAAGATAATGCACCTGGGACGTAAAAACCCAAGGGCTGAATATAGAATATTTGATACAGTCCTAACCTCAACATCTGAGGAAAGGGATTTAGGGGTCATTATTTCAGAGGATCTAAGGGTAAGTAGTCAATGTAATAGAGCAGCAGGAAATGCTAGCAGAATGCTTGGTTGTGTAGGGAGAGGTATTAGCAGTAGGAAAAGGGAAGTGCTCATGCCACTGTACAGAGCACTGGTGAGACCTCACTTGGAGTACTGTGTGCAGTACTGGAGACCGTATCTCCAGAAGGATATAGACCTCTTAGAGAGAGTTCAGAGAAGGGCTACTAAAATGGTGTACGGCTTGAAGGAGAAAAGTTACCAGGAAAGGCTTAATGATCTTAACATGTACAGCTTGGAAAAAAGACGAGACAGAGGAGATATGATAGAAACATTTAAATACGTAAAGGGAATCCACAAGGTAGAGGAAGGGGGTATATTTAAAAGGAAACAAAATAGCAAAACAAGAGGACATAGTCTTAGATTAGAGGGGCAAAGGTTTAAAAGTAACATCAGGAAGCATTATTTTACTGAGAGGGTGGTGGATACATGGAACAGTCTTCCAGTAGAAGTGGTAGAGGCCAAAACAGTAATTGAATTTAAGCAAGCATGGGATAGGCATAAGGCTATCCTAAACAAAAGATAAATCCAGGTAAAGTATCCATGTAATTGGGCAGACTAGATGGGCCGAAAGGTTCTTATCTGCCGACATTTTTTCTATGTTTCTATGTTTCTATGTTTCTATATTTTTTTAAATAATATTTTTTTTTCTAGTAACTATTTTAGCGTAAAGGATACATTTTTTTTTCTTGTTTTCAAGTATGTCTTCCAGGGACTTTTACAAATATAGATAATTAAAAATAAATAATTAAAATATAAACAGTGCACTACTGTATTACAAGGTATTTATGGACGCAGACGCAAGCCGGTTCACAGTCTGTCTGGGTCTGCTTCCTGATCTCCTGCCCAAGCCGTTGTGTCTGAAAATTAAAACCAGCCTCTCCAAGGTAGTATCCTCTATCCTGGTGGATTGGACATGGACATGGCTGTTCAACTGTAATAGGAGACAAGAAACTAGGGATGTGCGTTTCGGGTTTCGGAATTTCGGAATTTTCACGAAATTTCCCGATTCGTGTTTTCGGATGCGGCCGAATTTCCGAAAAATTTTAGATCCGAAAATTTCAGATCCGAAATGTTTTCCGAGCCGAAACGAAATATTTTCGGATTTTTCGAATGGACTTGAAATGTGTCACACGAGGAGAACAGATGTTCCGAAAAACGAAAATTTTCCGAAAAACGAAAATTTTCCGAAAAACGAAAATTTTGTAAAAACGAAAATTTTCTGAAAAACGAAATTTTTTCGAAAAAACGAAAAGTCGATACAAAAAACGGGCAAAATGATACGAAAAATTGTCGATATTCCGAAAAATGTGCAATTTCAAAAAACGAAAATTTTCCGAAATTACGAAAAGTCGATACAAAAACCGAGCACAGTGACACGAAAATACGAAAAACGGTCGAAATTCCGAAAAAAATGTACCCGTAAAACGGGCCGAATCGAATCGAATCCGAAATCGGTCGAAACGAGCCGAATCGAAAAGTTTAAAAATCCGAAAAATCTAACCGAATCGAACCGAAAAAAAAATCGGTGCACAAGCCTACAAGAAACAAGCAAAGTTTATAATTCTTATTCTGTAACATCTGTGCAATTGATTTAGGATTGTGTTCTTTCTTCCTGCACTGCACTGTGATTGTGCAGCGCGCATACATTACTTACGTGCACTCGTGCAGGAGGACTGACAGCGGGTGATGGTACTCTTCTTCCCATTCCCACAGGATGCATCATGCCACGTTACGGACTACCGTTGTTAAAGACAAAAGTACAATACTTAGTTAACAAGCAGATGGATAAAGGTTCGTTCTCTCCCCCTCACTCTCTCCCTCCCTACCCCCGCTCCATCTACCCCTCTCCCTAATTCTTTATCCCTTGTGGGTTTGTTTTGTAGGTATTCACTGGAAACAGCCCCAGACGTGCTGCCTTGGAGCTGATCCCTCTGGTGTGATGCATCCGTAAAATAGGAATGTCAATCAAAAGGTAAGTCTCAAGTGTTGTGAAAAAGAACAATTCTTTTTTTTACATACATTATGGGTAATTATTCAGAGTCAAACTGACACTGAAATTGCATGCAGATCAGTTCATTTTGCTATACGGTGCAATTGTGGCCTGGCCAATCAGTGTGATTTCTGTATTCTTTTTGACCAACAGTGATTGCTTTATGTAACGATCTATTTCTTTTCATTTAACTCACCAGCTCTCTGCTGTCTGTCGTGCTCACTCAGCCTCATAGTCCGTCCGTAGTTGTATGTATCCCGATTCCTGACCCGTCGTGACATCCAAGAGGAGGGTGATGATCCACCACCAGACGCCTCTCCCACGGACTCAGATCCCCATGGCGCATCTTCTATTCTTTCTCCAACTTGCGCTGTACAGTCGCCTTGCGTTTGCAGTCTTAATAGCTAAAGAACAACACAATTATTTTATTTAAAAAAAAATTGTCTAAAAAATTGCATTTATTCATTGTCGGGTCATTAAACAATTTTCTCCGTTTACAAGAAGTTAGAACTGATTGCAGCAAAGTTGTGACTATAGTAGGAGACAAATTTTATGTGATTTACGACAACATATGTAAACAATTTAAGTATTTACAGTTCTGATTTATTAAGATATTTTTTTATTTTACTATGTTTTGTGCTACAATAAATAAATAGTTTTGTTAACAAGTTAGTTATTTATTTATTTATAAAGGATTTTACCAGGAAGGATACATTGAGATTTCTCTCGTTTTCAAGTATGTCCTGGGTTCGAGAACATTGAGTGGTTACAGAAATACAAAATAGTAAAATGCAAGATATTAACACAAGACCAAATATACAGATTAACAGAAAAATAAATATGGAGGAAATAAAGTCATTATGTTACATGTTTACAGGTGCATTCTGTATTGAGGTATGTTAATAGGGAAGTCTTAACCACTTGAATGCTAAGGACGCGCTCAGCGCGTCCTCAGCATTCCCGCTGGTATGCGGAGGACGCGCTGAGCGCGTCCTCGCATTGGGGTCAGCGTTCGGCCGGGTTCCGGCCGATCGCTGGCCCCTCCGGTGCGGGCTGACATCCTGGATGTCAGCCCGGCATCCGGAGCAGTGGCCGCCATTATTATGTGTCATCGCGCCCCCGCGATGACACATAATTCAGGCGCCCCCCCCGCATGTGCGGAGGAGGCGCCTGAAAGGGAGGGGGGGAGGTCCTTCGGACCTCTCTCCCTCCCGATCGGCGGCTCACAGGGGCTTAACCCAGGCATCATTTGGAAGGGCACAGCCTGCCCTTCCAAATGATGCCTGGCATTAACCCCTGGGGAGCTGGATCGCAAATCGGCGCTGAAAAGCGCCGATTTGCGATCCTTCCCGGGAGCTGGCCGACATCTTGGATGTCGGCCAAGCTTCCGGGAACTCCCCCAGAGGACTGGCGTCATCGTGCGTAGCACGATGACGCCAGTCCTAGCATTAACCCCTAACTGCCACGAAGTGTGGAGATAGGGAGTTCCAATGAACTCCCTATCTCCCGATCCGTGGCAGTTAGGGGTTAAATTTTGATATCGTTGGATCGGCCAGAGCATGGCCGTTCCAACGATACCAAACATGAAAGTAAAAAAAATTGTAAAAAAAAAAAAAAAAAAGAAAAAAAAAAAAAAAAAAAAATTAAAAAAAAAAAATAAACACTTTTTTTTTTTTTTTTGTTTTGTTAATGCAGCAATATTGTTCCCATTTCAATTATAATGTGAACAATGATGCTGCATTAACGATTTTTGTATGCGGTGCGTTTGTTAAAAATGGTGTCATTTTCCCCAAAAAAAAATGTAACGAGACCCCATCTCTAATTTTTTTAACAAGCGCACCCCATACAAAATATAACCGCAATTGCTCGCATGTTAAAATGTGGAAAAAAACACTTTACACGCTGTAAATTATTGAAAATACATATTTTATTGCATTTTTTGTTATAATATACAAACATGACATAACGTATACATATAATAATGACATATTATGAATCTACCGAGTCTGACGGAAAGAACGATATATAATATGTCGATGTCATATACTAAAATAAGCCTTCAAAACAGGTTTAAACATGATGCGCAAAACAGGTAAAAAATGACCTCAGCACAGGGGCGGGAAAAGCCTCAGCAGCGAAAGGGTTAAGGGACTTTAGACTGGGGGAAGATTTGATGGTGTCTGGGAGGTTATTCCATAATTGTGGTGCTCTGTAGGAAAATGAGGATCGAGCCAAGTTATATCATGTGTCTCCTCTCCACTCATTAGCATTTGACAAAACAATTATTTAAAAAAAAAAAAATTGCATTTATTCATTGTTGGGTCAGTGAACACAATGAACATTATAATGTTCGGTCCCATACTGTGCTTGTTTAGTCAGGTGTGCTACCTATTCATCATGATTGATTAGGGGATGGGCTGCCGGTTTAAATCAGTTAGAAAAGTTGATTTGAACATCGGCAGTTGGAAAAGTTCAAACAGCAAAGTTTTTGGACCATTGGAAAAAATTTCGAACAAAAATTAAAAAAAAAAAAAAAAAGTACAATATAAATATTAAAGACACCCTTACCTTACCTGTAGAATATTATAAGAAAGGTTTGGTAGATATTGCATTTTAAACGTGAATTTTTTTAACAATGAAGTGAACCCTATGGGGCTAAAACATTTTCCACACCTTGTTGTAAAACCTTTCCCAATTCCCACACCTTTTTTAACAGATTTCAAACGAACTATCATCAAATGGATAATAATGGATATATCCATTTGATAGTTCATTTCAAATTCGGTAGTCCTGATTAATTATACAAATACTCAAATAGGTGCCCCTTTTGTTTAAAAATCCTTTTTTTTTTTATTTATTTCCTGTTCCCCCAGGGCAGTAGCCTATCTTGCACACATATATATAAATATATGCCCTCTCTAAGGGCACTTTAATTTTCGAACTTTTGGAGAACCATAGACTTACATTGTGTTCTATGTTCAAATTCTAAAGTTCGAATGCGAGGCAAATACGGGTGTGTTCTGTTCGTTCGGTCCATTACTATTCATATTCATGATCTATAAAAAATCTTTTAATTTACTTACCGGTGACAAATGCATTCAATGGTTCAATGGGTTTGTGTGCTGGACCGTGTTAACTTAAACTGTAAACAGCATCCCTCACCCGTACTCCCCAGCATGCAGCCCTCTTCTCTTCATGGCCTTGTTGTTACTCTCTTAGATGAGAAGTTTTTTCTTTTCGGACACCACCGCCGCCAACAGAGCATTTTTCTCATCGGTGGTAAACCTTGGCCCCCTTTTCTGCACAGGCTGGAGTACATGTAAGGACCGGGTGGAGGAGGAACTGCCACTGCCCTCCCTTATCCTCCCACCCCTCTCTCTCACATCATCCACATCACGCCACCTCTCTCTCGCTTCCCGCCTCCCCCCCCTCACAACACTCACATGCCCCAAACCCCTCATCCTCTCAACAATCACACGCCCTCACACACCCTTTCACACGATGAGGTCTTGGCTGGACTGTCGGCAGCTGCCGTTCCCCCACACTGTTGTCTTCCTGCAAAGACGTGACCATATTGGCGCCGAGCAGCATCTTATCGGGCAGCGGTCGGAGAGAGAGAGCTCATAGCTGGGAGGAGGTGTTGCGTGAACTTGAAGCCGCGAACACTACAGGGGCAAATAAACTAGACCTGAGCCGCACTGATCTTTGGGTTGTGTCGGAGAAGACTTCACGCAGTCCTGCCATCAATATTTTTTTATAAATTCTTGGTTATATAATGAATGAATGTGACTGTGGCGGAGTGGACAAAAATCCATGTTGTTGTGACATCGCCTAAGCAAATCTCTTCTCAAGGCAGTACAATAAGGTTGTGTTAGTGTGTGTGACATTTTTTGGCCAGGCAGGCCAGGCAGTGTAATGTGCACAGTCACAGACACATTCATGGCCACAAATATGTTGACAAATTTATGACAAAGTGTCCATAGAAATGTCACTAAATTTATGTACATATAATTTTAACAGTGTGGAAAAGAAACCAAGCAATACATATTAACTTATTAAGTAAGGAAAAGCAACGCACACAAACAGGAAAATATAGAAAAAATATAACATTTATTTACAATATAAAAAAAAAAGGAAAAACTGCCCAACAGGGAAACAAACAGTCACAAGAACACTATAAACAAAAAAATAAAAATTAACAATGAATAGGGAGGGAGGAGGAGGCTGGTCACTCAGAGAGCCTCCAGGACTTCCACCGCATTGTCCAGGGCAGGTTCAGTCACTCAAGCTGGCCCTGGAGCAACTCTATTATGGCAGTGATGTTGTCTTTTATTGCCTGCAGTTCCTCTATTGCCCTCCTGATGCTGGACCTATCAGGTCTGGCTTCTCCGGCTGCTATATATATCCAATAAATGAAAGAAGGAAAATACAGTAAGTAAAAGTAAAGCAGGTTATATTTTTGACTGAAACTCTTTAAAAAATATAACACTATACCAGTGCTGGCAGCCTCCTGTGTCTCCGACTCCCCCTCCTCTTCCTCCTCCTCATCCACCTCCTCCTCCTCCTCCACCACCATCGTCAGTATATCTTCCGGTGCTATAGATAAAAAAATTAAATGAAAATACACAGTAAACAAAAAAGGTTTCTGTTTTTGAGCAAAAGTCGTTGCAAAATACATACAACAGTAAAAAAAAAACCTGGACTGGTAGCCTCCTCCTGCGGTTCCCTCTCTCCCTCGTCATCGTCCGAGTCCTCGGTCTGGTGCTGCACCTCTTGTGCTGCTAATATATAAAAAAATTAAATGAAAATACACAGTAAACAAAAAAGGTTTCTGTTTTTGAGCAAAAGTCGTTGCAAAATAAAACAGTAGTATAGTTAGTTACTATATAATATACCAGAACTGATGGTCGCCCGTGGCTCGTCGGACACCGCCTGCTCCGTGGCAATATTAGTGGCTGCTGCTGCTGCTTCTTCCTGTTTTCTGCCAAATCAAAAAATATAATAAGACGTAAATATGCATACTGGAAAAAAATGGTATATTTATAAACTATAATTGCCGAACGTATTGCGACACCCCTCCTCTTCTCCACCACTACCCTACCAGCTTGACCCACCACTACTACTCTACTCCCATGATCTCATAGTTCTAAAGTCAGTGACGTCACAAAATATTTATTTATTAGTTATTTATTTTATTTATTTATAATGGATTTATCCTTTTGGATGAATTGATATTGGGGGATACATTTATTTGATATTGGGGATGGGGGTATTATTGATATTGGTGAGAATTGAGAAATAATTTTCAATTTCTCTGTTTTCACAGGAAGGATACATTGAGATTTCTCTGGTGGTTTGTTCATTTCAAAGAAGGATAGTGTCATCATGGAACTGACATAGTGCTCCACGCTTCAAACTTTAGATTAGTTTTAAATATATATATACGTAACGTTATTTATTTCTTAGGTAAAAAAATAAAAATTAGATTTTTTTAAAGATACAAGTAACCTGCTGGGCGCGAGTGCGACTATTGATTGTCATGTCAAATGCTTTCTTTCGTATAGAATGGATATATTATTAAATTTATAAATAGCTTTGAAAATTGAGAGACGAGTAATTTCAATTTGTGGATTTATGCTAAAGGGATTTTTCTTATTTTATTTGTCTATCTCTATTATCTCTCTTGGTTGAGAGTTGAGACTCACTTACATAAGGTTGAACTTGTGTGAGTCACCCATTGTCTATGTGTTAGTCTGACTCCAGCACACACACTATCTGTGTCTGCCATCTGATTCCCTTCATTCAATAGATTATGTAAATGATGTGTGAGGAGCTGAGAAGGGCAGGCCAAAGGATGTGTTTAGTTTAGGAATGAATGAAAATGTGACATAATAATATAGTAGTACAGTATACAGACAGTAGGAGCCAGGCAGGTACATGACATGTATTGTTCACCATTTGCTATGCAATTTCCATTGGACCTGTCACCTCTGCATAGTGGCGTTTGAGATTTGTCACGTTATACACAAAGGATACATTGAGATTTCTCATGTTTTCAAGGAAGGATACAGATAACATTGAGATGTCTCTGGTTTTCTCTATGTCATTCTGGGTGGCGGCGACGGCGAGTAATATGTACCGTTAGCGTGAGGGTGTCTTGCCCAAGGACAGGACACATACTGGAGAGACGGAGAGGTGCTCTTGCCGGGATCGAGCCCATGTCTCCTCCAGTCCCACTCCTCCAGGCTCTCTCTCTGGGTGGTAGTAGTGGGTAGGGTAGTGTACTGTGCCAGTGTACCTGTGCCATACTTGAAATGAGAGAAATCTCAATGTATCCTTCCTGGTAAAATCCTTTATAAATAAAAAATAAATAAACATGCATGAGTGTCAGTGTAGTGGTGGTTGTGTGTTATTTTTTTGGGGGGTATACTATGTGAGTGTTAGGTTGCATGCGGGGGAGGGGGGCCCATAAAACATTTTGAAATGGGGCCCTGTGATTCTAGTACTAGTTACTACTACTCCCCTGGTACACACAGTGACAGCACACAGTCAGGCACACACACATGTCACACACCACAGTGCCAAAAAACCCCACAAAATAACAGCATTGTAAATAAATAATACTAATTCATATCATATACAATACAATACATCAACAAATATCAGAATTTTCATGTATTAAAATTGTATCGTAAATAATCACAAAAAGAATAGCTTTGGCAAAATGCATGTGTGTAAGTATGAGTCCAGAAAAAAAGAGAATCAAAGTATTTCTGTGCACATTAGATTTAGCACACGATGCAAGCAATTATTATTATATACAGGATATAGCGCCAACAGTTTGCGCAGCGCTTTACAATATATATAACATAACACTTACGTTTGGCTATGACGCGCAGGATTTCACTCATCTGCTCCTCCTCGCGCGTCTTCAAATCTGACCACCGCTTACGAAGCTGTTCATCGGTCCGAGCAACTTCAAATTTATTGAGCAGCGTCCGTCGTACCTTCCCAAGGATGTTTTTTTTACGGCTGTTATTTTTACTGCCGTAAGGGCCCTTACGGCAGTCATAATCATATTTGTTAAAAATTCGAACCAGTTCCACCATCTCCATGAACGTCATGTTAGTTGCCCTCTTCTTTCTTCTGGAGGACCCTGGGGTGTCTTCCATGTCTGCGCTCAGACTAGAGTTGGGGGAGCCTGCTTCGGTTGCTGCTGCCATCATGGTGGATGTAGGAAGTTTGAACTTTGGCCTATCTAAAATCTGATAATATCGGGAAAAAAAACGTAAAATTTACGACCCGTCGTACGTACGGAACTCGTTCGTTCGCGCATGCGCGAACGAACGACCCGTTCCGAAAATTTTAATCTTAATTATTTTTTTAATGCGTTTAACTTTTGAAGCCTTATTTTATTATATGACCCAGACATCTTATATATCATTCTTTCCGGCAGACTCGGCAGATTCATAATATATCATTATTATATGTATGCATCATGTCCTGTCTGTATTATAACCAAAAAAATGCAATAAAATTGGAATTTTCAATAATTTACAATGTGTACTGTAAAGTGTTTTTTTTCACATTTTAAGTCATGCGAACGTTTGCGGTTATATTTTATATGAGTTGCGCTTGTTAAATAAATTAACACATTCATCTAAATACCTCAAATATCACAATTTTCACAAATACGTAATATCACAAAAAGGAAGAGCTATGGCAAAACCAAAAATGCATGTATGATGAGTCCTGAAAAAATGCAAAGCTATACAGTACGCAGTCATTGCATAAAAAAAGTCTAGATTAATCAACATATTTATGTGCACATTAGCACATGCAAGCACATTATTATTTATTATACAGGATTTATATAGCGCCGCCAACAGTTTGCGCGCAGCGCTTTACAAAATAAGATAACATAACACTTACGTTTGTCTATGACACGCCGGATGTGCCTCAATCAAAACTAATCTTATTGATTATTTTGATTCGGTAACAAAAATAATAGACACAGGTGGTGCAGTAGACATTGCTTATTTAGATTTCAGTAAGGCTTTTGATACTGTTCCGCATAGAAGGCTTATCAATAAATTGCAATCTTTGAGCTTGGATTCCAATATTGTTGAATGGATTAGGCAGTGGCTGGGTGACAGGCAACAGAGGGTTGTGGTAAATGGAGTTTATTCGGCGCAAGGTCTTGTTACCAGTGGGGAAAATACTTGGACCCATTCTCTTTAATATTTTTATTAGTGATATTGCAGAAGGTATTAATGGAAAAGTATGTCTTTTTGCTGATGACACAAAGATTTGCAACAGGGTTGACGTTCCTGGAGGGATCAGCCAAATGACAAATGATTTAGGTAAACTAAAAAAATGGTCGGAGTTGTGGCAATTGAGTTTTAATGTGGATAAGTGCAAGATAATGCACCTGGGACGTAAAAACCCAAGGCTGAATATAGAATATTTGATACAGTCCTAACCTCAACATCTGAGGGAAGGGATTTAGGGGTCATTATTTCAGAGGATCTAAGGGTAAGTAGTCAATGTAATAGAGCAGCAGGAAATGCTAGCAGAATGCTTGGTTGTGTAGGGAGAGGTATTAGCAGTAGGAAAAGGGAAGTGCTCATGCCACTGTACAGAGCACTGGTGAGACCTCACTTGGAGTACTGTGTGCAGTACTGGAGACCGTATCTCCAGAAGGATATAGACATCTTAGAGAGAGTTCAGAGAAGGGCTACTAAAATGGTGTATGGCTTGAAGGAGAAAAGTTACCAAGAAAGGCTTAATGATCTTAACATGTACAGCTTGGAAAAAAGACGAGACAGAGGAGATATTATAGAAACATTTAAATACGTAAAGGGAATCCACAAGGTAGAGGAAGGGAGTATATTTAAAAGGAAACAAAATAGCAAAACAAGAGGACATAGTCTTAGATTAGAGGGGCAAAGGTTTAAAAGTAACATCAGGAAGCATTATTTTACTGAGAGGGTGGTGGATATATGGAACAGTCTTCCAGTAGAAGTGGTAGAGGCCAAAACAGTAATTGAATTTAAGCAAGCATGGGATAGGCATAAGGCTATCCTAAACAAAAGATAAATCCAGGTTAAGTATCCATGTAATTGGGCAGACTAGATGGGCCGAAAGGTTCTTATCTGCCGACATTTTTCTATGTTTCTAATCCTCACGCGTCTTCTCTTCAGGACAGGTCAGACCAGCGCTTCCGCAGCTGGTCGCGTTAGACTCGTTACTACTTCGGTCCTTTTTCCAGGAGGGTGGTGCAAGCCAGGATTTGTTCTTCCTGCCGTAAGGGCCCTTACAGCAGTCATAGTCACGCTTCTCGAAGATGCGAAATTGCGAACCAGCTCCACCGGCATCTCCTCAAATGCCATGTTGCTGGCCCGCTTCTGGGTGTCTCTGGGGTGGAAGGGGATGACGTGTCCGGAGGCGTCCAATAGGACTCTCTTTGAGTTTGAGCCGTGATGGGATGGGGTTTTTTTTGGATCTGTCCAAAAAATTCTCAAACTCTACATACAATGGCTCCGTAAAGTTTACGACAGGCCGTAATGGAGACAGACAAACGCGCGTATCTCATCATGGACATATTCCATCATCATGCGCGAACCACGGACGTAAATGATCCGACTACGACAGAATTATCGTATCTCGACAGAATTATCATATCAACAGAAATATCGGATCATTGGAAATAACATATAGGGTAAGGGTATAGGCAGGCACTGGCAGGCAGGGGCAGTCAGATTTTCTAACGGTCAGGAACTCAGGATCAGGACGCTGGACTAAAAAAACAGTGCCTCAGGATCAGGACGCTGGACTAAAACAGTGCTATATATCCATCCAGTGTGCTGATGGTTAGAAAATTTTAATGTATATACATTTAATGGCCGCACGCCCACGGACTTACTCTATCCAAACAAAGTTCAGAATGATTTGAAACATTGGGACTTTTTGGATAGATTTCGATTTTCGACTATCCAAAAGTTAAAAAAATAAAAATGGTAGAAATCTAATGCAAAAGTCCCGATGTTTCACATTGGGATGTCAGATTAGGCTTGTGCACCGATTTTTTTTTTCGGTTCGATTCGGTTCGATTTGTTCGGATGTTTAAAATTTTCGATGTGGCTCGTTTCGACCGATTTCTGTTTCGATTCGGTTTGGTTCGGCTCGTTTTTCGTGTACATTTTTTTTTCGGAATATCGACCATTTTTTGTATTTTCGGGTCACTTTGCTCATTTTTTGTATCGCCTTTTCGTGATTTCGGAAATTTTCATTTTTTTCGGAAAATCTGTTCTCCTCGTTTCAAAGTGTCTAACTCTATTCGTTTTGACGTAAACTACTATGGTTTACTTTTTTAAACTTTATATATTTTTTTATAATAAATTTTTGGTTTGTTTTTCGGATCTGATAATTCATTCTGTCGATACGATAGTTTAAAATTTTCGATGTGGCTCGTTTCGACCGATTTCTGTTTCGATTCGGTTTGGTTCGGCTCATTTTTCGTGTACATTTTTTTTCGGAATATCGACCATTTTTCGTATTTTCGGGTCACTTTGCTCATTTTTTGTATCGACTTTTCGTGATTTCGGAAATTTTCATTTTTTTCGGAACGTCTGTTCTCCTCGTTTCAAAGTGTCTAACTCTATTCGTTTTGACGTAAACTACTATGGTTTACTTTTTTATACTTTATATATTTTTTTATAATAAATTTTTGGTTTGTTTTTCGGATCTGATAATTCATTCTGTCGATACGATAATTCTGGCGATTCTATCGTGTTTTTTTTTATTAAATAAAGATCCTTTTTTTCTTATGAATATACATTTCACAACTTTATTTAATCACATTAAAAAAATGGTATGAAGGCCAAGGAACAAAAAAAAAAGAACAAAACGATTTAAAAAACGCTAAACTGACCCGAATGGTCTGACTTTAAAAATAAAAACCAGAACAAAAAGGTTTTAAAACGGAAAAATAGTTGATCAAAATGATCTGAAACGAAAAAAAAAAAAAAAAAAAAATGATTTAAAACAGACAAAAAAAAATTAACTCTTTCGCTGCTGAGGCATTTCACGGCTTCCCTTCACGCCTGTGTGCGCGGTCTGCTGCTGAGCAAATTTTTAACAGTTTCGCTCCTCTTGTTTAAACGCGTTTTTTTGAAGCCTTATTTTATAATATGACCCAGACATGTTATATAGCGTTCTTTCCGGCAGACTCGGCAGATGATTCAAATATATCATCATCATATGTATGCGTCATGTCCTGTCTGTATATTATAACAAAAAATGCAATAAAATTAGAATTTTCAATGTTTGTTTTACAAGGTGTAAAGTGTTTTTTCACATTTTAACATGCGAGTGTTTGCGGTTATATTTTATGAGTTGCGTTTGTTAACCACTTCGATGCGGAGGACACGCTCAGCGCGTCCTCCGCATGGCTGCTGGTGTGCTGAGGACGCGCTGAGCGCGTCCTCACTTTGGGGTCAGCGTTCGGCCGAGTTCCGGCCGATCGCTGGCCCCCCCGGTGCGGGCTGACATCCTCGATGTCAGCCCGGCATCCGGAACCGCCGCCGGTGAAATTAGGTGTCATCGCGGCAGCGCGATGACACCTAATTTAGGCGCCCCCCCCGCATGTGCGGAGGAGGCGCCTGAAAGGGAGGGGGGGAGGTCCTTCGGACCACTCTCCCTCCCGATCGGCGGCGTTGCGGGGGTTAACCCAGGCACCATTTCGAAGGGCACAGCCTGCCCTTCCAAATGGTGCCTGGCATTAACCCCTGGGGAGCTGGATCGCGAATCGGCGCTGAAAAGCGCCGGTTCATGATCCTTTCCCGGAGCTGGCCGACATCTTGGATGTCGGCCAAGCCTCCGGGAACCTCCCCTGAAGACTGGCGTCATCGTGCATAGCACGATGACGCCAGTCCTAGAATTAACCCTAACTGCCACCAACGGTGGAGATAGGGAGTTCCAATGAACTCCCTATCTCCCAATCCGTGGCAGCTAGGGGTTAAAGTTTGGTATGGTTGGATCGACCAGAGCATGGCCGTTCCAACGATACCAAACACGAAAGTGAAAAAAGTTTTTTTAAAAAATAAAAATTAAAAATAATTTTTTTGGGTTCGTTAATGCAACAATATTGTTCCCATTTCAATTATAATGTGAACAATGATGCTGCACTAACGATTTTTGTATGCGGTGCGTTTGTTAAAAATCGTGTAATTTTCCCCAAAAAAAAATGTAACGAGACCCCATCTCTAATTTTTTTAACAAGCGCAACCCATACAAAATATAACCGCAATTGCTCGCATGTTAAAATGTGAAAAAAAACACTTTACACGTTGTAAATTATTGAAAATACATATTTTATTGCATTTTTTGTTAAAATATACAGACATGACATAACGTATACATATAATAATGACATATTATGAATCTACCGAGTCTGACGGAAAGAACGATATATAATATGTCTGGGTCATATACTAAAATAAGCCTTAAAAACACGTTTAAACATGATGAGCAAAACCGGTAAAAATGACCTCAGCACAGAGGCGGGAAAAGCCTCAGCAGCGAAAGGGTTAAAAAAAATTGAGATGGGGACTTGTTATATTTTTTTGGGTGAAAATTACACTATTTTTAACAAATGCAGTTAACGCACCCCATAAAAAAATCCTTAGTGCAGCATCATTGTTCACATTATAATTGAAATGGGAACAATATTGCTGCATTAACAAAACAAAAACCTGTTTATTTTTTTTTATATTTTAATTTTTTATAATTTTTAACATTGTCATGTTTGGTATTGTTGGAAAGGCCATGCTCTGGTCGATCCAAAGATACCAAACATTAACCAACCGATAGCTGCCGCGGATCGGGAGATAGGGGGCTCCAATGAACCCCCTATCTCCACCATTGGTCGCAGTTAGGGGTTAACTCCAGAACTGACGTCATTGTGACGAGGTCTTGGGACTGTCGGCAGCTGCCGTTCCCCCACGCTGTTGTCTTCCTGCAAAGACGTGACCATGTTGGCAGGCAGCATCTTAGCGGGCAGCGGTGGGAGAGAGAGAGCTCATAGCTGGGAGGAGGTGTTGCGTGAAGCTGCAAACAGGGACAAATAAACTAGACCTGAGCCGCACTAAGGATCTTTGGGTTGTGTCGGAGAAGACTTCACGCAGTGCTGCCATCAATATTTTTTGATAAATTCTTGGTTATACAATGAATGTGACTGTGGACAAAAATCTGTGTTGTTGTGATATTGCCTAAGCTTAACAAAACCATGCCACGGTAATCAAATCTCAAGGCAGTACAACAAGGTTGTGTTAGTGTGTGACATTTTTTGGCCAGGCAGGAAGTGTAGAATGTGCACAGTCACATTCATGGCCACAAATATGTTGACAAATTTATGACAAAGGGTCCATAGAAATGTCAATAAATTTATGTACATATAATTTTAACAGTGTGGAAACCAAGCAATACATATTAACTTATTAAGTAAGGAAAAGCAACGCACACAAACAGGAAAATATAGAAAAAATATAAAATTTATTTACAACATGGGGAACATGCCAAGGATGGCAAACTGCCCAACTGGGCACAAACAAACATAGGGGAGGAGGCTGGTCTCACTGCCGCTCCAGGATGTCAGCGGCATTGCTAATATGCTCCCGCAATTCCTGGAGCAATTCCTGGATGGAATCTATGGTGGTAACAGCCAGGCGTAGCTCGCCGATCGCCATCTTATTCATCATCCTAATGCTGGACGTGTTCGGTCTGGCTTCTCCTTCTATATATCCAATAAATGAAAGAAGGAAAATACAGTAAGTAAAGCAGGTTTCTATTTTTGACTGAAAGTCTTGAAAAAATATAACAGTAGTATATACCAGTGCTGGCGGCCTCCTGAGGCTCTGACTCCTCCTCCGACTCCTCCTCCTCCACCACCACCGTCAGCATCTCTTCCGGTGCTATATCTAAGAAATTAAAGAAATAAAAAATACAGTAAACAACAAAACTGATTTATTTTTTAACAAAAGTCGATGCAAAATACAACAGTAAAAAAAAAACCTGGACTCGCGGCCTCCTGCTGCGGCTCCGGCTCCCTCTCTCCATCGCCCTGCTCCTCCTCTTCCTCCTCCTGCTCCTCCTCTTCCTCCTCCTGCTCCTTTTGTGCTATACATAAAAAAATTAAATTAAAATACAGTAAACAAAAAATGTTTCTGTTTTTGACCAAAAGTCGTTGCAAAATAAAACAGTATATACCAGCGCTGGTGGTCGCCCGTGGCTCCTCCTCCTCCTCCACTGGGGCACTGGTGGTGCCCGCCGAGGCAGATGCTGCCTTCTTCCTGTCTTCTGCCAAATCCAAAAAATAAATAAATAATGCAGACTGGAAAAAATGGTATATCTATACAATATATTGCCGAAAGTATTGCGACACCCCTCCACTACCCACTAGCACTACCAGCTTGATCCACCACTACTCCCATCTCATAGTTCTAAAGTCACAAAATATTTATTATTTCCCCTGCACATAGACATATATTACCGTTCAATTATATATATATTATATATTTTATATTATATATTTTTTTCAGAAGTAAACATTACGTTTATTCAAGAAAACTATTATTTGTGTTGTGTGTGTACAAAACGCATTGTGTGACTGCTTTTAGTTATTTTATAGATGGCCTCAGCTTCAGTTTCACTTTCAGTTTCTGCGAATAAAACTGTGGATATTGCAGAAACAACAGAAACCCGCCATTTTGTTTTGAAATTTGCATCTAAAGCGTTCAATAATGACACTGCTGCAGCAAACTGAATTGCTGCGCTGCAACAATTCAGCAGCTGCTGAGGACGTATTGAACGCGGCTCTGTTTGGATGCACTTTCAGAAGAACTACATGTCCCATCCTACCACTTAGCAGAGACGCAGAGATTTTTGTTGATGCGCAGGTGGGAGCCAATATTGGGCAAGCTGCGGGTCATCTCGTATGCATCACTCAGTCACAACAACCTCCCCCCCAGCACACTACAGTACACACACAGTGCCAAAAGAAATCCAGCATTGTAACTTCATCTACATACATCAAATGTCACAATTTTTACGAATACGTAAAATCACAAAAAAGAAGAGCTATGGCAAAAATGCATGTATGACGAGTCGTGAAAACGCAAATCTATACACAATCACATTGCATGAAAAAAGGACTAGATAAATCAACGTATTTCTGTGCACATTAGCACATGCAAGCACATTATTATTATTATACAGGATTTATATGGCGCCAACAGTTTGCGCAGCGCTTTACAATATAACATGACACTTACGTTTGGCTATGATGCGACGGATGTGCCTCAGCTGCTCCTCCTCGCGCGTCTTGAGGTCGGACCAGCGTTTTCGGAGCTGGTCCTTCGTCTGGTCCTTCCCGAACAGCTCCAGGATGGTGGTGCGAACCTTATCGAGGATACGATCCTTTCGTGCATTATTCTTCCTGCCATAAGGGCCCTTACGGCAGTCATAATCTTTGCGATCAAAGATGCGGACCAGCTCCAACATCTCGTCAAATGCCATGTTGCTGGCTCGCTTCTTCCTGGGTGGTGTCTCATGGGTGGAAGAAGATGAGGAGGTGTCCGAATGGCACTCGTCTCTTGCAGCCATGATAAATAATAAAAACAATATTTTTTGGCCTGTCCAAAAAGTTGTCAAAAAACTGGCTCAATAAAGTTACGACATCCGCGCGCGCGCGCATGCGCGACCCGTGGACGAATCGGATCTGACTCGATTACGAAGGAATTATCGTATCGACAGAATTATCGGATCATTGGAAACAAAAACAAGTGATACGCATTTACAAATACAAAATTTACAGAATCAGCGATATAACCGATAATAGTTAAATATACGATGTCCAGAATTACCGAAATGGAACCAAAATCACGAATGGAGCCGAAATCATGAATAGAGCGAAAATAAATTTCGATTTGACACATTTCAAGTCCATTCGAAAATTCCGAAAATATTTTGTTTCGGCTCGGAAAACTTTGAGGATCAGTCGGCTTTCGGGTCCGAACCGATTTGGAATTTCGGCCAAATCCGAAGACACGAATCGGGAAATTTCGTGAAAATTCCGAAATTCCGAAACCCGAAACGCACATCCCTAGTGTACATTTGTAATTGTATTCAGAATGAAATCCTACAAGGACTTTTTAAAGAACCATATGCAACTAAAATGACATCAATTGGTTTTGTAATACAGTAGTAAATGTTTCTTTTGTGAATTCTCATTGACACTAGACATGGCACAGCACAAAATTCGTTTTGAACTAATGGATTAGTACTAAAAGCAATTTATTTGTTGCTAAAGAAATTCGTTTTCAGTTCTTTAGTATGAAAACTAATTCGTTCATCCGAAAACCAGTGGATACAATTACTATTGTTATGTTGGCTCCTCAGAGGCTGAGATCGCTGCTTGTTACAGTATCTCTCACTCTCAGCACAATGTGGCCATATTACATAGTTGGTGCTAACTTAACCAGAGCTGTTGTAACCTTCCCAGAGCCATTATAGCCTATGGAGGTTTTCAGTTACAACAGGTTAAGTTAGCACCAACATTGTAATACTGCCCCGTGTCAGGCAAAGCTGTTACAGTAACTGACTGCTGCTCATCACAGCGCTCAGAGTTTCTGTAAAACTAGTAAATAATATTTTATATGTAAGAGTTAGAACAATATTATTCCTTGTTTTACTGAAACTCTGAGCACTGTTACAGTCAGTTAATGTAACAACTGAGCCTGATACATTGTACTGAGATATAATGTAACAAGCAGCCGATCTCAGCGCTCACAGCCACTGGATTTAAAGGGCTAAAAAAAAAAAGCTCCTCTCTGTATAATGTTTAGAACATCCTCCTGCATTAATTAATACCCCTCTTGTATAATGTAGATAACATCCTCCTGCATTAATGTCCCTCTCTGTATAGAACATTCTCCTCAATTTATACCTTTCTCTGTATAATGTATATAACATCCTCCTGCATAATACCCCTCTCTGTATAATGTATATAACATACTCCTGTATTAATAATGCCACTCTCTGTATAGAACATCCTACTGCATTGGCATGGGAGGGTGCAGAACTTCGGATGTTGCGATCTTCATTGCTGGTCTCCTTCACTCATCAATGTAATATCACAAAAAGACTGAAACTAAAATGTAGTGCATTTTATTTTAGTTCTTTCGTTTTTTGTACTGAGCAGTTTCGTTTCTCTTGAGTCATACTAAAACTAAATTTTCCCAAAATTCGGACTAAATCGTTTTAGTACTAAAACGAATGCACATGTCTAATTGACACAATTATCAACCCCTTAAAGACTACACTCTGAAGAACAGAGTTCATTCAAGTGTTTTCAATCAGGTATTGAAAACACCTGGGATGTCACGGAGCAGCAATAAAGCATAATAAGCACCAATTAGGCAGCTTTAAAATGACTGTGATACTCAGCTCCTTCTAGACATTTACTGGTGGTTACAAACATGGTGAAGTCAAGAGAATGGTCCAGGAAGACAAGAGAAGAGGTGATTACTCTTCACAGGAAGGGCAATGGCTATAAGAATATTGCAAAGATGTTAAACATACCAAGAGAGACCATAGGAAGCATCATTCGCAAATTCAAGGCAAAGGGCACTGTTGAAACGCTACCTGGTCGTGGAAGAAAGAAGATGCTGACTTCGACTGCTGTGCGCTACCTGAAGCGTAGAGTGGAGAAAAGTCCCCGTGTGACTGCTGAGGAACTGAGAAAAGATTTGTCAGATGTGGGTCCTGAAGTTTCAGCTCAGACAATATGGCGCACACTGCGTAATGAAAGCCTCCATGCCAGAACTCCCAGGCGCACCCCCTTGCTGTCTCCAAAGAATAAGAAGAGTCGACTGCAGTATGCCAAAAGTCATGTGGACAAACCACAGAAGTTTTGGGATAGTGTTCTGTGGACTGATGAAACAAAAGTAGAACTGTTTGGGCCCATGGATCAATGCTATGTTTGGAGTAGGAAGAACAAGGCCTATGAAGAAAAGAACACCTTGCCTACTGTGAAGCATGGCGGGGGTCAATCATGCTTTGGGGCTGTTTTGCTTCTGCAGGTACAGGGAAGCTTCAGCGTGTGCAAGGTACCATGAATTCTCTTCAGTACCAGGAGATATTGGATGACAATGTGATGCAGTCCGTCACAAACCTGAGGCTTGGGAGACGTTGGACCTTTCAACAGGACAATGATCCCAAGCATACCTCCAAGTCCACTAGAGCATGGTTGCAGATTAAAGGCTGGAACATTTTGGAGTGGCCATCACAGTCACCTGACTTAAATCCGATTGAGAACTTCTGGTGGGACTTAAAGAAAGCAGTTGCAGTGCGCAAGCCTAAGAATGTGACTGAACTGGAGGCTTTTGCCCATGACGAATGGGTGAAGATACCCGTAGATCGCTGCAAGACACTTGTGTCAAGCTATGCTTCACGTTTAAAAGCTGTTATAACTGTAAAAGGATGTTGTACTAAGTACTAAGATTGAATGTCACTTGGGGGTTGAATAAAACTGATAATGATGTGAGCACAGAAAAGACATTTGTGGTTATTTCATTATAAATGTTATGTTATATTTGTCTGACCTACACGTGCCTCTTTGATTTAATTGTAAGCAAGATGACTGAATGATCAAAATCAATGTCAAACTGGCCAAAACACTCAATTTCAGTGGGGGTTGAATAATTTTGAAGACAACTGTAAATGGCCCATAGCCATAGGCGACTCTACAGGGGGGCAAGGGGGGGCAATTGCCCCCCCTAGGTTATTCCTTGCCCCCCCATGTGCCCCCCCACCAAAAATCAGCTTCCAGCTTACCACACTTCTTCGGACCAGTGTATCTCCATCCCTGTGCATTGTATATGGACAATCTAGGTGTCACTGGAAAGAGCAGATTCTGGCCTTTCCAATGATACCCAACATGACCATATTCCGTTTGAAATAAAAGTCAAAAACATTAAATAATAACAGGCACTTAATCTTAAGCATTTTCACAGGGTTGAAATGTCTCAGCAGTGAAGTGGTTAATGTTCAGACTATACATTACATTGTGTATTACATTAGTTTTTGCCTTGGTTTAGTTGTATATTAAGGGTTAATGGGTAGGCGTCATCCCTCACATTATACATTCTATTTTTTCCTTGATTAATGGCATTTTAGGGGTTAATGAGTAGGCTAAATGCCACATTGTTTATTATTTTTTTTGTATTTCCCTGGGTTTATGGCATTTCAGGGGTTATTATGGAAGTTAGAATCTAAAGGGTCTAATCATCTTTAGATCCTCTGCTTTCCTAAAATAAGGTGAATTCCCTAATTAGCGAATGGTCACTGTAATTTGCTAAAAGTGGAGTCGCTGAAGGAGCAATCAGACATTCAGCGAAAACTGCCGAACTGCGGCAAATAAAGTATCATGTTAGTACAATAAAAAGGCATCATTGCATCACGTTACTCTGGGGTTTTGGAATCTTATTTATATATACTTATTTAGGGCACTATTACCTAGTGTGAGCTAACCCTTGCGTGCGCATGGTTTTGCGTTAGCGCCAGGTTAATCGAGTCTAGCGCCTGACCAACAGATCTTTTGCCTTCCGCTACAAATGGGAAAAATCACTTAGCGCGTTGCTATTAGCGATTTGTAGCTCGAGCTTACTGTACTTTCCACGTCCTATACTTAACATGGGGGAGTGCTAGAGATCTCTAGCGCTTTTTCAGCTAACAGATCACTTGGTGCCAGCGCTAATTTTTTGAGGTGCGCTAATTGCACCATTTTACCTACTGCTTAACCCTGGTGCTAACTCCAAAAAAACAGATCTTCGCCCAAAATTAACAGGCAATTGAAAGGAATGCAGCACAGGTGTTCTCTTGGCCCCATACACTATAGCAATGGATCTGGTCCGCATTGTCGTTGCTGTTGCAGTCGGCTCTATTATAAAAGTATCCTTTATCCACATATATCCTAATTCTAATATATTGCCTAATTTTAAACATTTTATGCTGGGGGTTATTCATAGTATGGAAGCGGTTGATTATTAGGGTGACTGTGTGGACCATGTTTAAAGGGACATGTGAATAAGTCTTGCCCTGAAACATGTATTATTTATATGCTGCAGCAGGGAAATTTTTGTCGCTCACCTGGCCTTCCTTTTGGATCTATTTTACCTGCTGTTGGGTGGCATTTATCATGCAATGCCCATCAGCCTTAATATATGTGTGCATCAAACCATGGATGATACGGCCACCTTAGATGATTTTAATAATGCAGGGGTGTGCGGTTATTCACTGGATGTGTTCATATGCAAGCTTGTGAGGGCGGGGGATAGGTATGGCCCGGCACTGGAAAAAAAACCTTCTATCCGGTACACAACCGCATTAGCGCTGGGTCTCAGCCTGGGTCTTAGAGTTTTCCTAGCGTGCGCTAAACGACCTTGTTCATGGACTACTGCAGACAAGGTGATCTGTTAGTGGGTCGTCAGGCACTATGTTTTAGCAACTCGCGCTAAATGTTTCCTTTAGCGATGGTGTTTTAGCTCACACAGGTGATTGGGCCCTTAGTTTTATTCAGTGATATGATTTAGTGGTGAAAATTATTAGTGCCCCCCCAGTTTTGACTGCGGTATCTTCTGTGCCCCCCTAAATATTGTTCCTAGAGTCGCCACTGCCCATATTCAATTGCAATCCAATTTAACTTTAACTTATTTTTATGCAATGTAATGAATTTATCTTGAGTGATAATATAATTTATTTTATCTGAATGTATTATATTTGGCATGCTGGCACTGTAATGGCCAATTGTTCTGCTTCTGTTAAAGATTGTTTATTCTTTCTCTGGAGAAACAAATGTCTGCTCCTGATAAGATTCCATACTTACAGCATTACATATGGACATTGTCATCCCATACTATGATTTGGATATCATCTCACATGGGGATCCATTTGATTCTACTGACTAATTTTTCATAAAAAATATTGACCGTTTTCGGGCCAATATTTTTTTTTTTTGAAAGATTGGCTGATTTAACCTCTGCACTGCTGAACCATTTCACCTCTGTGTGCTGAGCTCATTTTGACAATTTTGTGCTCATCATATTTATATGTGATTTGAAGTCATGTTTTATAGATGGACCCAGACAAATGATATATCCTTATTTTCAGCAAATACATCATATACATACAGGATTATTCAAAGAGTTCCGAATTGCTTGAGAAAGGTAACCGAACGCTGAAAATCAGCTTCCGGTTACCTTTCATGGCCATTCGGCTATCCAGAGAGCATGCAATTCACCAAATCCTGGCAAATTGCCTGAACATACGGTGCCTGTTCGAGGGCAGTGAAAACCCCATGAAAAAGCAATGCTTCGGCTATTCAGAGAACACAAACCAGCAGTGAAAGGTTCCCCTAATGCCCTGCCATTCGGTGGTTTAACCCCTTAAGGACCGCTGACGTACCCGGTACGTCCTGCCCATGGGTCTCCCTTAGACCCGCGGACGTACAGGGTACGTCAGCGGTGCCTAACCCCCCTCCCGCCCGATACTTACCTCCCTCGCTGGATCCCTCGCAGATCTGGCAGGGAGGAAGCCTTCCCTCCTGATTTGCATGGGCCGGCGAGCTTGATAAATGTCACCACGCTGCGTGGTGACGTCATCAGCAGGCGCCCCCATTGAAATCAATGGAGGGGAAGGGCGGGCTCCTTCGGAGCCCTCTATCTCCCCAACAATTAAAGGTAGGGAGATGCTTTTTACACCGCTGAAAAGGGGAGAGTCTCCCCTTTTCACCGGTGTACAGCATTAACCATTTCGCTGCTGGATCGCGTTTCGGCGCTAATTGGCGCCAAAACGCGATTCGAACCTGGAGGGGGGCTGACATCTTGTATGGCAGCCAAGCCTCCAGGTCCCCCCCACCCACTGACAACCTCGCCATATGTGTGGGGATGTCAGTGGGCCAGTTAACCCTCTAGCTGCCATGTAGAGATAAGGGGATCTTAATGATCCCCCTATCTCCCGATCCATGGCAGCTAGATGGTCATATTTGACATCATTGGAAAGGCCTGATCATGACCTTTACAATGACCAGGTTTGGTTTAAAAATTAAATTTAATAATAATAAAACAATTAAATAAAATAAAAAAAATTGGTTTTTTTTTAAAGTTTTTTTGTCTGGGGGGGTTTAGTTAAATAGGACCTAGGCTGTCATCTCAAATTAATTAGTACAATATGGTCAGAATGAGCGCAGCGCACATTAGGTGAACTGGCTCAGCAGTGAAGGGGTTAAAAAGCGAAAACATGTAAAAAGTGTCTAGTCTCGGGACAAAATTTCTAGTCTCGGGACAAAATTTTGAAACTATTTAGCCGGGGTCTTTTTTGGTGGTTGTAGATTTTGGGGATTAAATTACAAAAAAGTGTGTTTTTACCATTTTTTCATCATATTTCATTTTTTTTTATAGTAAATTATTCGATATGATGGAAATAATGGTATTTCTAGAAAGTCGATTTAATGGCGGGAAAAACGGTGTATAATATGTGTGGTTTGAATAAACGAGTAAGAGGAAAATTTGACCTAAACACTAACAGCGCAGAAACGTAAAAACAGCAGCGGTCACTAAAGGACGGATTTGTATAAAATCGCCCGTTCACTAAGGGGTTAATTCGGCAAGTTTATTCAGGAGAATCCCATAGGCTTCAATGTTAAAAATATTCCCGTTTTAATTCAATATCTAATAAACCGTTCATTATAAAATTCTGCAGTAAAGAGTCTCTTTATTTATAGATTTTTTAGGATATTTTAAGCATTTTTCTGATTTATTTTTTTCTAAAAGTCCGATTTTTTTTTTTTTAAGTTTACTTATTTTTTCTGTAACAGCCCTCTTTATTATCATTCCCTGGACCTGATATGCAAATTTCAGACATTTTCGCTCAGTAGTTTCTTTGCAAACAGTGTTTCACTTTTCAATCATCACACAAACTGTTTTGCTAATTTATTCACTGCCTCGTCTGCGGTCTCGGCTGCTTCGCTGCCTGTGATCGGCTCCTGCTCGGGTTTTTCCGTGGCTTTCGGCAGGTTAATCCAGATGCTTTTGAGGGTTTTCGGCGTGCATTCGGTGGGTTTTGCGGTTCGTTTTCGTCGGGTTTGCGATAGCTTTTCCCTGCAATTCGGGGACCCTGTGGTGCTTGCTGAATACACCGCGGGGTCACCGAAATGGGATCGGCAACACAAACCGAATTGAAGAGACGAAAAGTCACCGAATGTGCGGTGACTTTTCGAATCTCTTTGAATTACCCTGATAATATACAGTATCATTATTAAATGTATATGTCATATCTGTCAGAATGCTATAGCACAAAAATGTAAAAAATTTGAATTTCAATTCAGATTTCAATCATTTAAAATTTGTAAATTATTTTATCCAAACATTCTATGGGGCACTCTTGTTAAATAAAATTATGGATGTAAAAAAAAATCTATAAAAATTATTAAGCTGTCCTGTACACCATTACATGATGATCAAACTATTTTATTGAGTAAAGGTTTGTCCTTTGTTCTGAGATCTAAATGTAATACCTTTGAATGGGTGAAGGACGTCCATATTATATTACATTATATTACATAAATACCATCAGATCCTGTTAGAGAGAGACGCCCAAAAACAAAACCAAACAGTGAAGGATATGGAATGTCTGTCAACCCTTACAGACTTACTTGAAGAAAATATACCTTCTATAAGTTCACCATATACGACTTTACGACCTAAGAGTTATTTTACTCCACACATTGCAAACTATAGTCATATTGAAATGTTCTGTAAAATGGTATGTAACGAGATTAAGCAACTGAATCCTACCACACTTCTTAATGATACTTCCGACAATTTGTTGACTGGGGAAAAAAAGGAATGGTTAGAATCTTAAATAATCAGGAACTGGTGATTAAAAAATCTGATAAAGGAGGCAACATTGTTATGATGAATAGAAAACAATACCAGGACATGATAATGCAATTGCTTCAAGATAAAGACACTTACAAGATCTTAAAGAGTGACCCGACTGAATCCTTCTTCGCTACCCTATGCAAGATCTTGAGGATGGCTTAGTGACAGGGGTCATCTCCAAGAATGAATATGAATTTATTAAACCAAACAGTCCCACAATTGCAACCTTTTATGGCCTCCCTAAGATTCATAAAAACAGGGATCCACCACCAGGGAGACCAATTGTATCTGGTATTAACAATTTAACCCAAAATGTGAGCTCTTATATTGATCATGTTATAAGAGAGTTCATCGCCACACTCCCTTCCTACCTAAGGGATTCTAAGATGCTACGTCAGGGTTTCCCAATGGGGGTGGTAATGCCTCCAGTGGGTGCTGAAGCCTGCCAAGGGGGCGGTAGCTAGTCCAGAGGCAAATGGGGGGCGTTAAGGCGCTCAAGGGGAACAGCAGCGTATTGAGGAATTTAATAATATTTATTATTAATTTCTACGCTTGAAATTTTTCATCTTAATGTTATCACATAAATAAGCATTTAAAAATTAAATTTAGCATTATAATTCGTTTTAGTCTTATCCATGACAAGTCTTTGCAAGTTGGTAAGTAAAGACAAATATTGCGTGATTCATGCAATCAAGTATGTTTCGACAAGAATATGAGAGCTTGTAATGACTTGTTTACAGAGCAAGTGCACTGGCGGCATCGCAAACAAGCGGAGGCATACAAGTCGATGTGTGCACGATTTCAAATCTATAAAAAATCAGAGATCTAGGGATAAGTCTCATTATTTTTGTGTGCTATGCCCAGGGCCGGCCCGACTATGGAGCACTATGGAGCGGTTGCGCCTAGCGGCAGATTTTTAAAGGTGCAAAAGGGCGGCAAATTTTTGCCGCCGAAGCCGGCCACTGCACTATTATTTTTTTTATTGGCTCTGCGCCAGCACCTTCTGCTTTTCCTCTATCCATGGCAGTGTCTGTGAGAGGAGGAGGCGGCTGAGTGGGCGGGCTCGCTTACTAAGTGGCAATCCAAAAGTTTGCAAGCGGGAACCCGGGTTCGCAGGAGGAAGGCGAGGACCCCCAGCGCCCAGAAGGAAGAGCAAGGGGGTAAGAGCCGGACGGTGTGCTCCAGCCTGCTGTATGATGCCAGCGGCAAGGCGGCCTTGGAAAACCCCAACAGGCTCTACCCCATAAGCCCAGACACCGAGAAGGTCAGGTTTCTCCTGGAGGAGGCTGCAGCAGGCTCCACGTGTGCATTCACGGAGTTAAGCAGAGAGCCCGCCCCCACCCCGGGATCCAGACAAGAAGCTGCTTCAGTAAGAAATGCCGCTGCCCGTTGTGTGCAGAGCTCCTAATGCCCTCCATTCATCTCCGGCGGGGGAAAGGGGACGATCGGGACCCTGTCTGTAGTGCCCCCTCCTTCCTCCCATTGACACTCTGTGACCTTTTACTGGGGCAATGTTTGTTTTAGCCTGTGGAGCACTGAGCCCAAGCCTGTGGTCCCCATATAGAGAGCACATGTCAGACTAGTATAGAGCGTCTAGTATAGAGCGTCCCCTGCAGGCCCAGACCTCAGGCTGTCCTATAGACAGGCAGAAGTGCAGGTGCCATACAGTGATCTGCTTCCATCATAACAAAGCATGCTCTGCCTGCATGAGGCACCAGTTGGCTGACCAGACCCTTGTTATGCACTGTTTAGGTCGGTGATGGCGAAACATCGAATTCCAAATGTTTTGGAACTACATGTCCCATGAATATCATCCCGCTATAAGTGCTGCTTAGCATCATGGGACACGTAGTTCCAAACCATAGGGGTATTGCTAAACTGATTTGACATCACCTGAGAAAAGATTCGCAATACTGAGATGGACAATGTATCAAATTCATCTAGAGGGCCCTCTGCTCCTCTAGATTGTAAAGTCCTGTGAGCCGGGCCCTCTGCTCCTCTAGATTGTAAAGTCCTGTGAGCCGGGCCCTCTGCTCCTCTAGATTGTAAAGTCCTGTGAGCCGGGCCCTCTGCTCCTCTAGATTGTAAGCTTCTGTGAGCCGGACCCTCTGCTCCTCTAGATTGTAAACTTCTGTGAGCCGGGCCCTCTGCTCCTCTAGATTGTAAGCTCCTGTGATCCCAACTCGGTGACTGAGAGGCCCCTAACTCACTGAGAACCCCATAATCAGTGACAGAGAAACTCCCCCGCATCAGTATATATATATATATATCAGTGATAAACATCATTATGACGGAATGGGATGTTGTCCGCCTGCGGGTGTGCTCTATCTGCGTACCCCCCGGCGCTTACCGCTGGCCCGACTACCGAGTGACGCGCACTCGGCGTCTCATGCGGCCTGGAGTGACCCTAGGAAGGGGTTATGCGGGCGGTGGAGGGGACCCCTGTGCCGAACCAGCCCGACCACTGAGCAACACGGTACTCAGCGTCTCGAGCAGCTGGCTCACTGACTTTGTGGGTGTGGGACGTCTGTGGAGATCGGATCTGCCGCGGAGGAATATTCGTATCTGAAGTGGAGGACTTTTCGGATCTGATCTAGGAAGGTTCGGATCTACGGGACCAGGTGAATCTTCGGATCGGACTACGGGGATCGCTACGGATCTGACGGGAGCGGCTGGATGTTCGGAACTTATCTCGATCCCTGGATACACCGAAGCGCGGTACGCGGCCGCGCCTTTCGGATCGGATCCCGGGCGAAGGTATTCGGACTCGATGCCCTCACGCGGCGCCTCTGTCCTGATGCTCGATGCAGGCACAGAGCGCTCGATTCGGATCGGATCGTTGTTGGACACCGCACCCTGAGACCGCGGGGGATACTCAGGGAAAATATGCGGCGGAGAAATAAAGACATCAGACGAGGCTGGATGCACTGGTAAATCTGAGTTTATTATTCACAGCTCAGGCATTTATCAACTTCACACAAATTATGAATACAATGGGAATCCCTGCCCGCCCTCACAGGACCCATTGGCCGTTACAGTTCGGGGAGTCGCCGATTCGGACCGGATGGTCCGAATCGGCCATTTTACGATTCGAACCGGATGGTCCGAATCGGCCATTTTCCAATTCGAATAATCTGATTGCAGCCACGAGGCAATCGGAAAATGGCGGCGGGCAAGGCAGACAAAGGGAACATTTCACAATAACCAACGGGGACACTTTATTACACCACACATAACCACATCTAAATAAAAAGAACGTCAAAACTCTGTGCGTGCCACCGCACCTAAGTGTTCATGGCCAAATCAATGTCCTTGTGCACCGCCCCTGGCTGAGGGTGCTGGGCCATTCCGTGACACTCCTCCCCCTCCCCAAGGTCCGACGCACCCGGTTGGACCCCAACGGGTCGTACTGGGGTAGTCGGGGCTCCCCAATCCCCTGGTTCCCGGGCCGACTGCCGCGATAACCCGTCTGCGTTACCGTTTTGCGACCCGGGCCGATATTGGATGGTAAAATTGAAAGGTTGGAGAGCCAGGCTCCACCGCAACAGGCGGCCATTTTCCCCGGCCACCCGGTTGAGCCACACCAAGGGGTTATGGTCGGTCATCACGGTGAAAGACCGACCGTAGACATAGGGTTGGAGCTTCCGTAGGGCCCAGACCAAGGCCAGGCACTCCTTCTCCACCGTGGCATACCCCACCTCTCGTGGCAACAGCTTCCGGCTGATGAACGCCACTGGATGATCCCCCCCGTCGTCCCCCACTTGACTTAGGACAGCTCCCAGTCCGAACATGGACGCGTCTGTGTGAACAACAAAACGTTTGTTATAGTTGGGAGCTGCTAGCAGGGGAGCTTGGGTCAGGGCGGCCTTCAGTTGCCGAAAGGCCTGTTCGCACTCCGGGGACCACAGGACTTGGCGGGGCAGGGATTTCTTCGTCAAGTCAGTCAGGGGTTTGGCCAGGTCACTGTAATGGGGCACAAATTTCCTGTAGTACCCCGCGGTGCCCAGGAAGGCGAGGACCTGGGTCTTGGTCACAGGGGTGGGCCAATCTAAGATAGCTTCGATCTTGGCGGGCTCTGGCCGTTGTATCCCGCACCCCACCCGGTGGCCCAGATACTGTACTTCAGCCATCCCCACTTTACACTTCTCCGGCTTCAGGGTCAGGTTGCGTCCCTAATCCGGCCCAGGACAGTCCCTACATGGTCCAGGTGTTCCTCCCAGGTCTGGCTATAGATGGCTATGTCATCCAGGTATGCGCAAGCGAACCCCTGGAGGCCATCGAGGAGGCGATCGATTAACCGCTGGAAGGTAGCAGGGGCATTCTTCATCCCGAACGGCATGACTCGAAACTGGTACAAGCCGAATGGGGTGATGAAGGCCGACTTCGGGGTCGCCTCCTCGGCAAGGGGAATCTGCCAATACCCCTTGCACAGATCGACCGTGGTCAGAAAATGACCCCGGGAGATCTGGTCTAGCAGCTCGTCGACTCGGGGCATGGGATAAGCGTCTGTAATGGTACAGTCGTTTATCCGCCGATAGTCGACGCAGAACCTGGTGGTACCGTCTTTCTTGGGCACCAGGACCACGGGCGACGCCCATGGGCTGGCTGACGGTTCAATGACCCCCAGCTCCAGCATCTCCCGGATCTCGGCCCGCATGGACTCGCGGACCGCTTCCGGAAGCCGATATGCGGGTTGCCGAAGGGGCCTCTGACCGGGCGTCCACCTTGATGGATGGCCTGGTCAGTGTATCCCGGCAGGGCCGAGAAAACCCCTGGGTAGTCATGGAGCAGCTGCCGCGCCTGCGCCTGCTTTTCAGGCCCTAACTCCTCCCCCAGTTGCACTTGATCCACCCCGGAAGGCTGCTTGGCTACCCCCAGGAGTTCTACCAACGGAAATGGTTCCGTCTCCTCGGCAGCCGGCGCGCATATGGCGTCCACCGTCTCCGGTCGCTCATGGTAGGCCTTCAGCATATTGACGTGGAACGTCCGCTGGATTCTGGTGTCTGCGCAGCTAACAACCACATAGGTGGTATCCCCCAGCTGGGTTACCACCTTGTAGGGACCTTGCCAGGCCGCCTGCAGCTTGTTCTGCCGCTGTGGCTTCAGCACCAGAACCTTCTGCCCCACGCAGAACGAGCGACTGCAAGCAGCGCGGTCGTACCACGCCTTCTGCTGGGCCTGGGCCGTCTCCATGTTCTCCTGTACGAACCCCGCGAGTTCTGCCAAGCGCTCCCGGAGCTTCAAAACGTAATCTAAAACAGGAACCCCATCTTCCTCCTGTACCCCCTCCCACTGAGCCCTAACCAGATCCAGGGGTCCTCTTACCTGGCGCCCATATAGCAGCTCAAAGGGAGAGTATCCGGTGGATTCCTGAGGAACCTCCCGGTAGGCAAACAGCAGGTGGGGAAGATACTTCTCCCAATCCCTGCTTTCGTGCACAAAGGCACGAATGAGCTGCTTCAGGGTCCCATTAAACCGCTCGCACAGCCCATTTGTCTGGGGGTGATACGGGGCGCTGTGCAGCGCCCTAACACCACAGAGACGCCAGAGCTGCTGGGTGAGCTCAGCGGTGAACTGGGTACCCTGATCGGACAGGATTTCTCAGGGAAACCCTACCCTCGTGAACACCCGGAGGAGCGCATCCGCTACGGTGTCCGCCTGGATGTTGGCCAAGGCCACAGCCTCGGGGTACCGGGTGGCATAATCCACCACGGTAAGTATATACCTCTTACCGGTGGCACTGGGCCGCGGCAACGGTCCAATGATGTCGACCGCCACCCGGCTAAAGGGCTCCTGAATGATGGGCATGGGGCGCAGGGGCGCTTTCGGGTGATCCCCGGCTTTCCCAGTTTTCTGGCAAACTGGGCAGGTGCGGCAATAGTCGCGGGTGTCTTCGCTAAGGCGGGGCAGAAAAACGCGCGCGCCAACCTGTGCCGGGTTTTCGTCTGTCCTAAATGACCTGCAAGGGGATGTCATGAGCCAAGCGCAGAAGCTCCTGCCTAGGGCCCTGAGGCACCACCATCTGCTTCTGCGGCACCTGCTTCTTCTTGGACCCCTCCCTCGCGGTGTACCGGTAAAGCAGCCCATCCTCCCACTCTATCTTGTCCTTCCTTTGGTCGTCCAGGCCCTGACCGGCCCGATCCCGGTAGCCTGTAGCGTGGGGTCGGTCTGGTCTGGTGGCGAAGCGTCTCCGGGAACTCCACGGGGAAGGGAGGTCAGGTGGGAGGGGAGGGGTCGGGACCCGTCGGGGTATGGGAGGTTGTGGCGGTCTGGGGGTTGGGGAGGTCTGGGGGGTCGGGGAGGTTTGGGCGGTCGGGAAGGTTTTGGTTGTGATCTCACCTGGGTCCCGTTCGGAGTGCCCCTGCCGTGGCGTTGGCTCTGTTGCCTAGTGGTTACCGGGGTAGCTGCATCTGTGGAGTAAGACGAAACTAGCCGCCCCAGGTCGTTGCCAAGGAGCACCTCGGCCGGCAGTTGCTTCAACAACCCCACCCTCACCCTCACCACTCCCCCCGTTCCCCCAGTCCAGGTGAACCCGAGCCGTCTCGAGCCGGAGCACCTTCCCCCCGGCCACCCGTACTGCAATGGTGCTTTGCAGACGGTCGTTCGACTGAACCAAGTGAGGTCGGACCAGGGTAATGGTAGCCCCGGAGTCCCGCAGCCCCTCAGCGGGCCGCCCGTTTATCCACACCGCCTGACGGTGATGACGACGGTTGTCGTCCGCGGCGGCTTGCACGGGGTCGGCCTCGTGCAGCTGCTCCCATGCCTCCGGCCACGAGGTTTCGGCGTCGCAGCAATGGACGGTCGGCGACGGTCTGGCGGGTGGTCGAGTCGACTCTGATCGGTTGGGGCAATACTGCTTGTAATGCCCATCTTGATTGCACCCGTAGCACCGAACATTGGCCAAGTTGTTGGACCGGCTGGGGGGCCGTGCTGCCGGCGTCCGGACAACCGGTGGTGGGGGTGGTGGAGCAGGTAGGGCTGGTCGGACGGGCAGGGATCGCTCCCCCCCGGACATCTTCCGAGTGTCCGTATATTCGTCGGCCCAGGTAGCCGCTTGCTGCACTGTCTGGGGCTTCTTGTCACGCACCCACTCCCGGATAGCGGAGGGGTGTGTGCTCGAAAAACTGCTCGAGCAGCAGCAGCTGGGTAATTTCGGCCACGGACTCCGCTCTGCTACCCGAGAACAGGTGCGTAAGTCCCGCTGCAAACGATGGGCCCACTCAACATGAGTAGCGCCACTGGGCCGGCGAGAGTTCCGGAACTTCACCCGGCTGGCTTCCGGGGTCACGGCGAACCTGCTCAGCAGAGCCTGCTTGACGTGCAGGTAACTGGTGGCCTCTTCATCTGGCACCGTGCGGTAGGCCTCTGCGGCTCGACCGGTCAGCTTACACGCCAAAATCCTCACCCAGTCCGCACGGTGCACTTCGTGCACTTGGCACAGGCGCTCAAAGTCCTGGAGGTAGCTCTCTATCTCCTCCTCTGCTTCCCGGAACTCCTTGAACGCCTGAAAAGGCACTTTGCGTCCGGTGGAACGGTCCGAAGGGGAACGGCTGCTCCGACGGCTTCGCACTTCCGCCAGCCGCAGCTCATGCGCCCGGTCTTTCTCTCGCTCCTCCATCTGACTGACTTCGCGAATCAGGTTTTGCATCGCAGCCTCCGTTGGGGCCGGTCCCATCATAGCGACCCGCTGCCGCACCCTCCGGTGGAAATCGCTGTCCTCGGGCTCGGTGGGGACGGGGCCCGGCGCGATGTCCGCAGGTAACGCTGTGAATGCCGCCTCCTGATCCATCCTCCTTAGTTCCTCCATCATGGCCTCCCAGCTCTTGGAGCCCGGGGCGCCGCCCCGGTTCTCCAGCATGCCACGCAGGACGTCCCGCTTGTAGGCACCGTACCGGTCATGGTGAGGGTCTCCTAGGGGTCTGCAGAGAGCTTATCCCACCGCTGCCACCAGTATGACGGAATGGGATGTTGTCCACCTGCGGGTGTGCTCTATCTGCGTACCCCCCGGCGCTTACCGCTGGCCCGACTACCGAGTGACGCGCACTCGGCGTCTCATGCGGCCTGGAGTGACCCTAGGAAGGGGTTATGCGGGCGGTGGAGGGGACCCCTGTGCCGAACCAGCCCGACCACTGAGCAACACGGTACTCAGCGTCTCGAGCAGCTGGCTCACTGACCTTGTGGGTGTGGGACGTCTGTGGAGATCGGATCTGCCGCGGAGGAATATTCGTATCTGAAGTGGAGGACTTTTCGGATCTGATCTAGGAAGGTTCGGATCTACGGGACCAGGTGAATCTTCGGATCGGACTACGGGGATCGCTACGGATCTGACGGAGCGGCTGGATGTTCGGAACTTATCTCGATCCCTGGATACACCGAAGCGCGGTACGCGGCCGTGCCTTTTGGATCGGATCCCGGGCGAAGGTATTCGGACTCGATGCCCTCACGCGGCGCCTCTGTCCTGATGCTCGATGCAGGCACAGAGCGCTCGATTCGGATCGGATCGTTGTTGGACACCGCACCCTGAGACCGCGGGGGATACTCAGAGAAAATATGCGGCGGAGAAATAAAGACATCAGACGAGGCTGGATGCACTGGTAAATCTGAGTTTATTATTCACAGCTCAGGCATTTATCAACTTCACACAAATTATGAATACAATGGGAATCCCTGCCCGCCCTCACAGGACCCATTGGCCGTTACAGTTCGGGGAGTCGCCGATTCGGACCGGATGGTCCGAATCGGCCATTTTACGATTCGAACCGGATGGTCCGAATCGGCCATTTTCCGATTCGAATAATCTGATTGCAGCCACGAGGCAATCGGAAAATGGCGGCGGGCAAGGCAGACAAAGGGAACATTTCACAATAACCAACGGGGACACTTTATTACACCACACATAACCACATCTAAATAAAAAGAACGTCAAAACTCTGTGCGTGCCACCGCACCTAAGTGTTCATGGCCAAATCAATGTCCTTGTGCACCGCCCCTGGCTGAGGGTGCTGGGCCATTCCGTGACAATCATGATATAACATAATGGATTTGGGTGTATTTTGGGTGGCATGTTGGGGAGGCAGCATTTCATCCTTCGCTCCAGGCAGCACAATGTCTTGGGCCGGCCCTGGCTATGCCAATAATCCTTATTTGTGAGTGATAAGTGATAGAAGTAGGGCTGCATCTAACGATTATTTTCATAATCGATTAGTTGGCCGATTATTTTTTCAGTTAAATCGGACAAAATTTAGAAAAAAAATCAATATAATTTTTTGGATAGTTAAGATAAAAACCACAAACTGAGTGTTACAAATATACACTTCAGACAAAAATTTTACACTAACACAACAGTTTGTGGGTAGGAATTCTAAAAAAAATTGGAAAAACTGTTCGAAAAGAGGTATTGACTATCACTGTTCATAATTTTCTGTTATTCACTCTTTAAGAAATATTGTAATATTTTGCCAATTCTGGACCCAATACTGCAAACTAATGATTGTCATGCCTGCTAGTGCTCCTGCAGTGCGGCCTCCCAACAGAGAGGGTGCCAGTCTCTGATTCAGGCCACTTTGAATGCCGCACCTGGTCAGGGATATAGGCCTTTAAATATCAGTCACTGACTGTGCTCTGGGCCCTGATGTGGTTATTTCTAGCCCTCAGAGCGTGTCTATAGCTTATGCATATTGGTTTTTGAAAGGTATTTTAATATGATAGGTAGTTTTTTAATTTTGCATTAGTGTGAAATCCCCCCTCCTTGTTCAAGTGCGGTGTCTGTTCAATTTCGTTTCCTCCCGAGGCTAGTCAGCTGGGTGATGGAAATAGATATCCTGTGTTAATTTAGAAATGCCCGCAAAATCTTTGTTACATGATGTAGAAATGTATCTGCTCTGATTGGTTGTTGTATCACATTCCTATGTTGGGAGTGAACACTGCAGGAAGTTTTTATATATAACGAACATTTCTATTGGATGTTGAAATAATAAACGGACCTGACAGACCACGAACTGATCAGATGATAACCTGCCATATCTCGGTGTGGTTGTGTCTATCGTCTCCTCTGATCAGAGTCGCGCAGCGCCTTACTTCAATTTTGATATATAAGAAGAAACTTAAAAAGGTTTATGGTAATTATACTGGAAAAATCCAAATTTATCAGTTGTTGTCGGAAGTGGGATTTGCCATTCAAATGTATCCTTACATTTAGGTGTATCCTTACATCATTTAAATGTATCCTTACATTTGCTTGTTCAGATTTTGCGAACTTGCCTCCAGGCTTGGTTTTTGTTTATTTTCCTTGAAGTTAAAGCTATGGTTCAGAGCTTGTTGATTTTTTATTTTTTTTTGGTGCAAGGTTGGACTATTTGTCTTGGTTTGTTTTTGTCATTTTATGTATTGTAGTAAAGGAAAAATCATTTGAGGACCTCACGTGTGTTGTTTGAACTCGCCCGCTGTGCAGAGTCTAGTGTATATGCTGGAAATTGAACTTATAAAAAAAGAAAAGAGATGTTTCTAGTTGTATTGTCTCCGTTCTGTGTCTATCTTGTACTTCAATTCTGGTGTTTCTGGGTCGTCCATATCTTGTAATTGTGAGAATTTTATTTTAATTGATTAGATTTTGATTTCTTCTCATATAGAAAAATTATTTTATCTCCCATTGAGAGACAGTTTTTTCTTTTTCCTTTTTTTTTTATTTTCTTGCGCGCTGCTGCCATTTTTTCTTTCTATTTTTTTGCTGCATGTTTTTGCGCGCTGATTCTAAAGGATTTGCGAACTGTTTTTTCTTTCAGATTGCATGTTTGTTTTTGTTTTATTTTTTATTTTGTTTCTTGCCATTGATTACGTCTGTTTATTTAAATGTTTGTCTTTACTAACTATTAATATATGTGTTTATCTTTGATGTTTTGTATTTCGGAATTTTGATATTGTGTTTATATGTAATTTATGTGTAGGGACTGCTTCTCTTAAAACAGGTTGCTTTGTTTCTATGTGTCTTTACTGCCTTGCCTCGTGTAAAAAAAAAAAAAAAAGGAACAGGAAATGGAGTCAATAGGGCTTTACTTTTACAGTGACTTTCAAAAGCGCCTGCTAACTTTTTTCTCTTTCTCATTACATTCATTTTTTCTCTCTTTGTTCTTTTTTTTTATTAAAAAACTCTTTATTTGTAATGTATAATGTTATTATGTGTTTGTATAAGGATTTTTTTCTTTGAATGCTAGTAATCTTTTAGCAGTGCAAGTTGGATAATGGAATATGTAGTTATTTTTGTTGTTCTGTGAGTATCTATTTGGGCTAATTGAACAGTATATACAAATGACATGTGTCTAATGCCTTGAATGACTGTAGTAGCAGTTGAATTCTGGAGCTGTTAGTGCTTTATAAAACTGTAACTGTAACTGTTGTGGAATTGGGCGCGGTTTGAATGCTTTCGGCGTGCGTACAGATGTGGAACAAAAGAAAGTAATTATGGGAGCTGGATTTACTGTAAATGGATGATAGAATTTGATGTATGATATAAACACTATTTTGTGTATCAAGGTGATGGGCGTCGGCCATCTGCCTTAATATAAGTTATAAATTTTCCTAAAAGAGACGTGGTTGGTTATTTTCCTCTGGTCTTTGTTTGAGTCCAGCACAAATGGATTGACCACACCTTAATATAGGTTATATGTTTTGCCAAAATGGCCGACTGAGGTCATTTACAGGTTTTGTAATTTGTATAATGGAATATATATGTAGGTTCATTATAAGACAGTAAACAATGAGGTCATGTTTAAATTGTTTGGAATCTAAGAGGATGAAGTGATATAAAGCTGAAGGATTTGATTGAAAGTTTAATGGAAAGCGCCTACAGGTTTTGTAGCGCTGTACAAAGGAAATTAGGCAGATTTCAAATGAGAGAAGGTGTTTTGTTTTTCTTTTTTGTTTTTTTTTGTTTTATTTTAGTTGACTAAGGGAGATGGAAGGTTGTAGTTTGGTATCTGCTTATTGTTTGTTTGTTTCTTTTTCTGCAGTGGTAGCCATATGTCTAGTTTTATTTTTTGCTATCTGATGTTTTGTCTTTTGGTGTGAAGTGCAACAACGTATGACTGTGCCCCCATTGAATATTCTTGGAGGGAATAAAACAGGTTGTAAAATAGCTGCACAAACACCTCACGTTTGAATGTTTGTTTTAACCAATATCCTTAATAATGATTGTGGTTTTAAATGTTTATTAATAATCTTTTTTCTCTGAGTTTCCTCTGAGAACCTTGCTAGTTAACGCGTCAAGTTTTTAACATGCCCTTCTATAATTTCTTTCCCAGTTTGATATTTTTGTTATGTGTTTTTTATTTGAATTGAAGAGCATTTTAGGAAAAAATGGTGACCGTTGCAAAAGTAAAAGGAAGTTTTCACATTCTTTTCTTAGCCTCCTCCATTTTCTCTCTCTCATGACCACTCCTTTTTCTTTGTGTCCAAAAAAAAATGTGTTGCATTTTTTTTCTCCATTTTAAAAGTATTTTAACCATATAAATTTTAAAGTTTTGGACAGGTTAATAATACATTTTTTTCCAAGTTTTTACTTTAGGTGAAAATTACCCATGCATGCCAACTTTGCTCAAGCTAGATGGAAGATTATTGAATACCAATATTGATAAAGCTGTTGGAATTGAAGGAGATTTACTCAAACACATTATCATTTCACATTGCAATGTTACAACAACCAGATAAAATTGGTGTCTGATAATTCCTTATTATCAACAACTCATCAATAAATCATGCGATTAAAGGAGATCATTGCTTTGGAAATAAAACTTAAGACATGTCAGTTTTACAAAACTGTTATTTTTCAACCAATAAGACAGTAGACAAAGAAAGAAGAAGATAATGTATTTTTATATGCTGATGGATTATCTTTGTGTTGTCGTCTAAGTGATAATTATTTTGTGTCTTTTATTATTTTATATTTTATTATTATTGTTGTTTGGTTACAATCAATATTGTTCAAATTCCCTGACACATTTAGGATTACTGGAGATCACATCCAATTAATATTAGAGTTAATTAATGTATTTAGGAACATATAATTTAATGCATTTGCATAAATACGTTTCATGTCATATATAGTGGTGAATGGAACGTTTTAATTTGGTAAAATTAATGCTGTTTTTATTTTTTTGATTTTATTTAAGATCGGGGTGTTTTATAAACACCAGGTTTGTTTCAAAACACCGAACAAGACTGAATAGGAATAGTAATTAATTATTTTTTGATATTTAGAATGGGTGGAGTATGCACTTTGGCGATTTCCCTTTTGAGCCAAAGTTGCGTATATATATTTTTCTCTAGCAATGAGTCAGAAGTAGTATAATTTTCTTTGCGGGGAAGTTTTACAATTTATTATCTGTGTCTCTTGTTGTAAATTAACATTTTTTGTTTTCATGCACTTGAGAGTGACAATGAATGAATGGATGTATATGGTTAGCGGGGTATACCATATTTTCTTTTCTTTTTTCTTTTCTTTATTGTTGCTAAAACCGTATCACATCATCAAGAAACTTGACAGTCACAATGGCTGCATATGGAATGAATCATGGACATTTTGTGTCAAGGTCAAAGGTCACAGGTAATAAGCAACCAGCGCAAAGAGACAGCTTGTTCAGGAGTCCCTATGGTGGGAGCTCTGATGACATTCAATGATTATGCGTCTCAAGCTGGGATGTTGAAAAAGACCAAACCTTGATCTTGCACTTTGGACTACGGTATTAGATTATGAGATGATATTGTTTTTTTTATTTAATTCCCTAGATAAGTGTGAGAAAGGATTGGATTTATGAAAATGAGAATGTATTTCTTGAGTGTGTGTGTGAATGCAGGTGTGTACGCGTATTGTGGAGTGAAGATGAACATAAACACACAGATATAGATCTGACTCAGGTTGATTATTAGATAAATGAACTTTTACATTCAAGTTATTATATTTTTCTTGTTCGGTGAAGTACATTTTGGGAAATGGGAATAAATAGTTATTTAATGTCTAGATTATATATTTTTGCCTACGCTCCAAGTGTGGTTCGCTGGAAGAGTGAATCTAGATAGAAAAGTGTATTTTATGCTCATAAAGGGCCTCCTTGGGGAATCCCTTTCGTATATCGTAAAGGTATTAGGCGAGAATACTATGGCCCCAGGTATAATTAGTTTAATTGTCTAGTTTGTTTTATCCATTTTAGTGATCACGATTGTATATGTGATCAATGAGACGATTTAAAGGTATTTTAATATGATAGGTAGTTTTTTAATTTTGCATTAGTGTGAAATCCCCCCCCCCTCCTTGTTCAAGTGCGGTGTCTGTTCAATTTCGTTTCCTCCCAAAGCTAGTCAGCGGGGTGATGGAAATAGATATCCTGTGTTAACTTAGAAATGCCCGCAAAATCTTTGTTACATGATGTAGAAATGTATCTGCTCTGATTGGTTGTTGTATCACATTCCCATGTTGGGAGTGAACACTGCAGGAAGTTTTTATATATAACGAACATTTCTATTGGATGTTGAAATAATAAATGGACCTGACAGACCACGAACTGATTCAGATGATAATCTGCCATATCTCGGTGTGGTTGTTTCTATCGTCTCCTCTGATCAGAGTCGCACAGCGCCTTACTTCAATTTTGATATATAAGAAGAAACTTAAAAAGGTTTATGGTAATTATACTGGAAAAATCCAAATTTATCAGTTTTCTGGTTTGACTTCTGGCTTGTATATTGACTGTGTTTTCTGTGATTATCCCTTGGCATATGTTTATCTCGTGTACCGACCTCTGGCTTGTTATTACTATGATATCTCTCCTGTCCCTGATCTGTACTTCTATGTATTTTAGATTAGTACCTGGCTATTCTAAGGACCAGCTTCTCAGTTTAGGGTTCTTTCCTGCCTTTCTGGGTTTTGTCTGCGTGCTGGGTGACTCTATATCTTTACATTACGTCAGGGCCATGGACCCTGCAGACATCGCCCAGCAGTTTGCTGCTTGCTGTTCCCATATAAGGGAGGCTGATGACAAGATGTATCATTTAGCAATTTTGCTGGAAACGTTCTTGGAGAATACAGATTGCGTGCAGTCTTCCTCACCTGCTCCTATAACCCATTCTGACACTTCTATGGTTAAATCCACTGTTCCAGTGCAAATGTTGCCCTCTGTTACTTTCTGTGGTGAGGCTGCTGCATGCAGAGGATTTCTGAATCAAATTGATGTATGTTTTGAATTAAATCCTCATATGTGTATAACTGACAGAGCTAAAGTATGTTTTCTTTTTAACCATCTCAGAGACAAGGCCTTAGACTGGGCTACTGCATTATGGGAGTCTAAAAATCCCATAATTAATAACTACGAGGAATTTGTTACCACCTTAAAAAGTGTGTTTAACCGTTCCAGAAAAACAAATTCTGCTATTAAACGGTTAATGAGGTTAAGTCAGGGAGACAGAACTGTGTTGGAATATGCTGTTGAGTTTCAGACGCTTGCTGCCGAGGTTAATTGGGATAATGAAACTCTGGTGTCCTGTTTTCTGGAGGGTTTGTCTGACTCGTTAACCCTTGCTATTACAGCAAGAGATCTTCCTGGGAATCTGAATGATCTAATTCCCTTCTGTATGGAGATGGAAGACCAAATCAGGGACCTGTGTAAAACAAAAGCGCAACCTAATAGATTAATGCCGTGTGTGTCTCCAGAGTTTAACCCTGCTGCATCTGACAACCCTGTACCTCAACCAATGCAGTCTGGAGAGATTAAACCATCAGAGGAGAGGGGACTGGTATCAGAGGTCATGACATTGTCTCCTTCTGTCTATAAAAAGCGATGTTACTTTACTATTATGATTGAGGTGGGTTCCTCCATTATTCAGGTAGATGCACTTCTTGATTCAGGGGCAGAGGACAATTTTATGGACACCACTTTTGCATTGGAGAAAGGGATTCCCTGTGTGGAAAAAAAAAACACCTATAGCTATTCGTGCTATAGATGGCAGACCCCTTTCCAACCCATATCTTTCTAAGGAGACCAGTCCTATTTCCTTGTCTGTAGGAGTTCTCCATAAAGAGACTGTGGTATGCCAACTCCTATCATCTCCTTCATCTCCTGTTGTTTTGGGGTATCCTTGGCTACAAAAACACAATCCAGTCATAGACTGGAGAAGAAACACTGTTCTGCCATGGAGCAAGTCTTGTTTTGATTCATGCATGATTCCTGTCAAGTCTGTGCACACCATAAATGTACCCACTGCTGCTCCTTTATCTGTATTGGTTCCTATACAGTATGAGGAGGTCAGGGAGGTTTTCAACAAAGGAGGGGCTGAGACTTTACCTCAGCATAGACCCTATGATTGTGCTATTAATCTTCTTCCTGGCACTTTTCCTCCCAAGGGACGAGTGTATCCTGGGTCTCAACATGAGAACCTCATATTGGAGGAGTACATAAAGGATTCCCTTGCTAAGGGCTTCATAAGGAAATCCACATCTCCTGCTGGTGCTGGGTTCTTTTTTGTCTCTAAGAAAGAAGGGGACTTAAGACCTTGCATAGACTATAGAGGATTAAATAAAATAACTGTGAAAAATGCCTATCCCATTCCATTGATTGCTGAACTCTTTGACAGGTTAAAAGGTTCCCAGATCTTTTCTAAGCTTGACTTAAGAAGCGCGTATAACTTAGTGCGTATTAAAGATGGTGATGAATGGAAAACCACTTTCAATACCAGATCTGGTCACTACGAGTACCTTGTAATGCCCTTTGGGCTATGTAACGCTCCAGCTGTGTTCCAGGATTTTATAAATGATGTTTTGCGTGATTTCATACACGACTGTGTCATCGTGTATTTGGATGATATACTTATTTACTCACCTGATCTCGCTACTCACCACTTGCAGGTGAAAAAGATTCTTCAGACGTTGTTGAACAATGGCCTTTACTGTAAATTGGAGAAGTGTCTCTTTGACCAACCTAAGTTAGCATTTCTGGGTTATGTCATTTCCGAAGAAGGATTTTCCATGGACCTGGCTAAACTTACTGCTGTTACTGACTGGCAATGTCCTATAGGGCTAAAAGCTATTCAGAGATTCATAGGGTTCGCCAACTATTACCGCAGATTCATACTCAATTTCTCCACAATACTGGCACCCATTACCAATATGACCAAGAAGGGAGCTAATATCCGTATTTGGTCCCCTGAAGTCGTTAAAGCCTTTGAGACTCTTAAAGAGGCTTTTTCTATGGCTCCTATACTTGTCCATCCTGATCCAAGGAAGCCTTTCATCCTTGAGGTTGATGCCTCTGAGACAGGAGTAGGAGCTGTTCTCTCCCAAAGAGAATCCCCTGACCAACCACTCAAGCCTTGTGGTTTCTTTTCCAAGAAATTATCTAGTGCTGAAAGGAACTATGATATCGGTAACCGAGAACTCCTGGCTATCATTTCTGCTTTGAAGGAGTGGAGACACCTACTTGAAGGAGCTCCTAAATTCCTACTCCCACTATGATTCTGACTGACCATAAAAACCTGACCTTTATTGCCAATGCCAAAAGACTGTCATCTCGTCAAGCCCGGTGGTCTATGTTTTTGAGTCACTTCAATTACATAATCACCTATAGGCCCGGTAACAGAAATGCTAAGGCATACGCGCTTTCCAGGCAATTTGAGGTCACAGAACAGCAAGATAGACCAGTTGAGTCGATTGTTCCTCTGGAGAGAGTAGTGGCAGCTACTCATCTCACCCTTACTTCTACACTCCTTACTCGTATCCAAGCTATGCAAAGTACAGCTCCTCCTGAGACTCCTTCTGACAAGTTGTTTGTTCCTGACGCAGAAAGAAAGGAACTACTCTCATGTTATCATGCCTCCAGGCCAGCCGGTCATCCTGGTATTAAAAGGACATTGTCAGCCCTTACACCGATGTACTGGTGGCCAGACATTGCCAAGGATGTGAGAGAATATGTACAGGCATGTGTGGTATGTGCACAATCCAAAGCCTCTACTCAATGTCCTGCAGGGCTATTGCAACCACTAGCCATCCCTGACAAACCGTGGTCACATATTTCTATGGATTTCATAGTTGATTTGCCACCTTCTGAGGGGCATACAGTGATTTTGACCATTGTTGATCACTTTACTAAAATGGTTCATCTGGTTCCTCTCAAGAAATTGCCAACATCTAAAGGTCTAGCCAACATATTTGCCAAAGAGGTATTCAGATTGCATGGTTTGCCTCATGAAATTGTCTCTGATCGAGGTCCCCAGTTCATGTCTAGATTTTGGCGAAATTTCTGTTCACAGTTGGGCATTAAAGTATCATTTTCTTCTGCTTATCACCCACAGTCCAATGGAGCTGCCGAACGTGCTAATCAGTCTAGTGAGAACTACATTCGTAGCTTCTCTTCTCAAGGGCAGGATGATTGGTTTCTTTACTTCCTTGGGCTGAATTTGCTCTGAACAGTAATGTGAATGCTTCGTCTGGTCACTCCCTGTTTTTTGTTGCCCATGATTTTATGCATATTGGTTTTCTGGTTTGACTTCTGGCTTGTATATTGACTGTGTTTTCTGTGATTATCCCTTGGCATATGTTTATCTCATGTACCGACCTCTGGCTTGTTATTACTACGATATCTCTCCTGTCCCTGATCTGTACTTTTATGTATTTTAGATTAGTACCTGGCCATTCTAAGGACCAGCTTCTCAGTTTAGGGTTCTTTCTTGCCTTTCTGGGTTTTGTCTGCGTGCTGGGTGACTCTATATCTTTACAATGATTTGGCAAATGTTGTACTTAGAGTCTAGGTAGCATACAACAATGTGCAATCGCAGTCACCTTAGTGACAGCGGTGAATTTTGTACCTAACCAGTCATCAGGGAGTTAATAAAATTATAGTTATAATATTAAAAATATATATTTTTTCTGACACTTGTAATTCTCTCTCTGCCAGTTAGTTCTGACAAGGAGAGAAAGGAAATTGGCAAGCCAATGTATTTTAATATAGGCTTGCCATTCATATCACTGAAATCCCAGCATATACAGTACTTTTACTGATAGGAGTTTGATTGCTGACAGCAATCAAAAACTCCTATCACTTTCAGGCAGCCTGCACATGTTGGGATCACTGAGAATGTGACCGACAGGGCTTGACATTTACTGTGATCCCAGCATGTACAGTGCTGTTACTAATAGGAGTGATTGCTGTTAACAATCACACTCTTATCGCTCTCAGTCAACCAGTACATACTGGTATCACTGAGACACACACTGACTGAAAAACAGTGTTTGGCATTCATTGGAACTGGCTGGAGAAGTGAGAGACAGAGACGGGCAAGTTTGGGAGGGAAGATGCAAGGAGGAGATATGGGCACCACCTAAGGGGATGTGCAGGGCACAGAGATGGGCACAGGCTGGGGGGAATACAGGAAAAAAAGATGGGCACAGGCTGGGAGGAACACAGGGAAGAAAGATGGACACAGGTTGGGGGAATAAAGGAAAGAGAGATGGACACAGGTTGGGGGAATAAAGGGAAGAGAGATGTGCACAGGCTGGGGGGAATACTGGGAGGAGATGGGCACAGGCTGGGGGAACACAGGAAAGAAAGATGGACACAGGCTGGAGGGAATACTGGGAAGAGATGGGCACAGGCTGGGGGGGAACACAGGAAAGAAAGATGGACACAGGCTGGAGGAATACAGGAAAGAGATGGGCACAAGCTGGGGGGATACAGGTGTCTCGTTTCATTGTTCCAGCCTTGTCTCCCTGCCCTCTGTATTGGTATAGCCTGTTTAGGCCTTGTGTTTTAGCCTGCTGATTCTGGTTTGCAGTTCAGGGGTTAATTGGTTTCTGCAGTCTGCTCACCTGTTGATCATTGTCCTGATCTTCTGCCTATTTAAAGCAATGTGCCTATAGAACATTACTCTGTCATTTTGCTTTGCCTGGTTTCCAGTACTAGCGGTGTCCACTCCTGAGAGCTCCCTGCTGTATTTCTGTTATTCCAAGTTTGAATATTTTATTCTAGTTATTTTTGGTCTTGGTTCCCTGTCTGTCTGTTCTCTCTGTTACTGTGATCCTGATTTATTTTCCTGTGTTATTCAGTTTTCAGTTCTGTCTGTTGCTGTATTTGGTTTGCTGTTTATCTGTTATACTGATTACCTGGTTTTGACCCTTTTGCCTGGCTGACTTCCCTCCTGGTTCTGATTCCTGTATACTGCATTACGTACTCTCTCTGGTTATGACCTTTGGCTTCTCTCTATTTGACTGTTCTATGCTGTATTCCTTGTCTGTACCGTTTCCAGGGAACCCTGACATCTGCATTTGCTATAAGACTCTGCACAGCTTCAAGGTAACCTTTTAATTTAGAATAGATCTGGCCATCCTAAGGTCCGGCCTATCAGAACAGGGCCACTGTGGTATTGCCGTGCAGAGGTCTCCAATTGAACCAGTGTGTTTATTTTCTGTTATTGCTGCCAAGAGTTGTATCTCTGCTTTAGGGGCTTTAACCTGATCCAGAGCCTTGCCACAACGCTAGTCTGGTGTCGCCAGCATTACAACAGGGAAGAGAGATGGGCACAGGCAGGGGGGAATACAGGGAAGAGAGATGGGCACAGGCTGGGGGATACAGGGAAGAGAGATGGGCACAGGCTGGGGGAATACAGGGCACAGAGATGGGCAAAGGCTGGGGTGATACAGGGAAGAGAGATGGGCACAGGCTGGGGGAATACAGGGAAGAAAAATAGGCACAGACTGTATAGGGAATACTGGGAAGAGATGAGCCCAGGCTGAGGGGGATACTGGGAAGACATGGGCCAGTATTCAGAGCTCCACCGTTGTGTCTGTGTGACAGTGTGTCTCTATTACTTCCTCCTCTCTGCTTCCTTCCACCCAGGAAATATTTAAGGGCTTAACAATTAGCAGGTGGGGGAAACTCTTCAGCCAGAAACAATTTAAAAACACATATTTTCCTCATGGACTCAAACAACCCAATCTTCTCCAACAAACCTAGAGGGGATATATCTGCCATTGTAAATCATTCCCCTTACCTTATCACACTATGGGGGTTATTCAGAGAGATCCGAAATGTCACCGAAATGTAACCGGACACTGAAATTCAGCGAACAGGGACATTTCGGGGCCATTCAGCTATTCAGAGAGCAGGCAATTCGCCAAATGTTGGCAAATTGCCTTCACGTACGGTGCCTGTTCGAGGGCAGTGAAATCCCCCATAGAGAAGCAATGCTTCGACTATTCAGAGAACACCGAACAGCAGGGAAAAGTTGCCAAAATGTCCTGCCGTTCGGTGGTTTAATTCGGTAGGTTTATTCAGATGAATCCCATAGACTTCAATGTTAAAAATATTCCCGTTTTATTCAATATCTAATAAACCGTTTATTATTTTATTCTGCTGTAAAAGGTCTCTTTATTTACTGATTTTTTAAGATCTTTTAGGTATTTTTCAGGATTTTTTCAGCAAATTTTTTTTCCGTTTTATTGTTAATTATTTTTTAAATGTTTTTTTCAATTTTCTTTAACAGACCTTTTTATTATCATTCATAGGATCTTATTTGAAAATTCCAGACAGTAGTAGTTTTTTTGCAAACAGCTTTTCAAATTTCAATCCTTTAATCGTACTGTTTTTTTTTTTTTTACCACTTTCGTCTGCTTGTCAAGTTTTTCTGGAGGCTGCTCTGTGCTGTGATCGGCGGCTAGTCGTCTTTTTCCGCCGTGTGCGTTGGGGTTTTTGCAGCGGTTTCTGCAGTGGTTTCTGCTGGTTTTCGGTGAGTGTTCGGCGAGTGTTCTGCGGGTTTGCGGCGGGTTATCCCTGCACTACGGGAGACCCTGCGGTGCTTGCTGAATACACTGCAGGGTCGACAAACTAGAATCGCCAAATCGCCCCGAACTGCAGGGAACGAAAGGGCACTGAACGTGCGGTGACTTTTCGATTCTCTCTGAATAACCCCGTATATATACACATATACACTATTGCTTATAAATTGGATGTACAAACAAAAGGTAGTTTTACAAACAACACTAGTTTTGTGAAGGTCATTGATAATATTTGATATGTTTTCTATTACTTGATAACTGGAGATACCTGAGTATTACCTACTTAATTCCATTATATGTGCATGACATAGAATTTTTTATCATGACAATTGTGAGCTGGGAAACAGGTAGCGGGTGCAATTGCTCTCTGGGGTGAGCACTCTTGAAAGGTTCAGAGACCAGACCAGTGACTTTTCTTCAGACGGGGGTACATTTATTGCAGCAACCCACAGGTTATACACCACACTGTATATTGCTCAAAATAAACAGTTCAAAAGCAAAGAAAATTCCTAGCCGTGTCCCGGCACTAACTAAACATACAATAGCCCTGACTAACAACCTTTGCAAACCTAGTGTTTGTCAGGCTTCAGCAAACTAGCATGACCAACCTTGTGTTCCAGCAGATAGAGACTGTCTGCTCCCCAGGCTCCAGAGCGATGTCTGTTTGCCTCACCTGCACTAAATTGCCACTGAGGCAAAGTGCAAAACCAGGTGCTTAGAGGTTCCGGAAGGTGTAAGAGAGAAATCTGGGTGACACATAAACCCCAGACAGGACCTTTCCTTGCTCTCTACATGATGCCCTGTTACATACCTGTCACGGAATGTACCTGAGCGCTCCTTCCAGCGAGCCGCGTGACTAAAAACTCAGACAGTTTTAAAGATCATTTTTTCCTTTTATATTTCGGTTGTGCGTTTAAGTGTATGGACATTTTATTTCATGTCTAGATGTGGTTTTACTGGTGTGGTTTTAATTAGAGTGTGATGTATTAACATGTATCCTGTATTGTATTAGGGCATTCAAGTCTGGACATGTCTGAGAGCATTCAAGTCTGGACATGTCTGAGGGCATTCAAGTCTGGACATGTCTTTTCTGTTGTGTGTATAAAAGGATCTGCCCAAACCTTGTAATAAATCAGTCTCTGTTTTGAAGTCATACAGCTTTGTCTGGTGAGTTCTTCCAGGGAATATCATATTGCACCTAGAAGGCACTCAGCGGCCTTCTACATCACGTCTATCCCAGGAAAAGGAGCCTCAAGTCAGCCCAGCAGCCACCTCCACACCAACAAGAGGTCGGTAGATCAGGCTGCTCGAGACGCCGAGTGCTGAGCCACTCGGTAGTCGGGCCGGACGCCATCAAGGGGGTCAGATAGGAGCAGGACCGCAGGCGGACACTCCATCCCGTCACACTGGTGACAGCGGTGGGATAGCTCTCTGCACCCCCGGATACCCCCGGAAGAGACCCTCATCTCAGCATGGCAGTCTACGCCAGCTGTAAATGAGACACTCTGCGAGATCTGCTGGAGAGCAGTGGAGGGACCGCAGGCTTGAAAACCAAGGATGCTCTGGTCGAAGAGCTAAAGGACATGGATCAGCGGGAGAGGGCCACGCCCGCACCCCCACCACCGACACCCCCCTTAGGCACCCATCTCTGAAAATTCCTTCCAGAAGAAGGTACGGCAGCGGGCAGTGGCTTACGAAGCCGCCCCGATGGAAGCCACCTTCCGGAATATTGTTCAAGAAATCGCGCAAGAGGAAGAGTGGGAGAGGGTGCACCAGCATGAGCTACGGCTGGCAGAAATCCAATACCAGAGAGTGGAGAGCCCCAACCCGGAGAGACCAGCGGCCCGGAAGGTACCCTTCCAAGTCTTCAAGACTTTTAGCGAGGCGGAGGAAGAGATCGAGAGCTTCCTCCAAGACTTTGAGCGGTCGTGCCAAATACACAAGGTTCAACGTTCCGCTTGGGTCGAGATTCTGGCCTGTAAGTTGACCGGACGAGCTGCGGAGGCCTATCGAACCGTCCCAGACGAGAAAGCCCGGGACTACGAGCAGGTAAAGCAAACCTTACTGGCCCGCTTTGCCGTCACTCCCGAAGCCAGCCGGATGAAGTTCCGGAACTCACGCCGGCCCAACGGCACTACCCATGTGAAGTGGGCACACCGGCTGCAAAGAGACCTGAAGACCTGGTTCACTGGGAGAAAAGCTCGAACCCAGCTGTTCCTCCTTGAACAATTCTTTGACCACACCGCCACGGCAGTACGGGAGTGGGTGAGGGACAAGAAGCCCCAGACGGTGCAGCAAGCGGCTACCTGGGCAGATGAGTATACGGACACACGGAAACCCAATGGGGCAGAACGACCCCCACCCCTTCGACCCACACTACCCACCCCTCCCCCGGAGCCACCGACTTGCTGGCCCGCACCCAGACCGACAAACCACTCCCACTCCACGGTTACCATCCGATGTTACGGGTGCAGCCAGGTGGGGCACTACCGTCGGAACTGTCCCAACCAACTTTCCCCTCCGCGGGGACCCCCCCGAGCACCACCTGCTGCCCACTGTTACCAGACCGAATCCCCGTATTGGGACCCCCAGGAAGAATGGGGGATGCTGCACGAGGCCGACAACCGCCAACACCACCGACAGGCGGTGTGGATCAACGGGCGGGCCGCCGAGGGCCTCCGAGACTCCGGCGCCACCATCACACTCATGCGCCCCCACCTGATATCCAAAAAGAACCGGCTAGACCACACCGTCGCTGTCCGCGTGGCTGGAGGAAAAGTGCTTTGACTCGCTACTGCCTGAGTCCACCTTGATTGGGGAGCTCCTGAGACTGGCCCACGACATTCCCCTCGCCGGTCACCTAGGGGTGACCAAGACCCGACACCGGTTAACCCGAGCGTTCTTTTGGCCCCGCCTTAGTGAGGATGCCCGAGAGTACTGTCGCACCTGCCCGATTTGTCAGAAGACGGGAAAAACCGGAGACCACCCGAAAGCCCCACTGCACCCCATGCCCATCATACAAGAACCCTTTAGTCGGGTGGCGGTCGACATAATTGGCCCCCTGCCTCACCCCAGCGCCACCGGGAAGAGATATATTCTCACCGTGGTGGACTACGCCACCCGATACCCCGAGGCGGTGCCCCTGTCCAACATCCAGGCTGACACCATCGCCGATGCCCTCCTACGGGTGTTCTCTTGGGTAGGATTCCCACGGGAGATTTTGTCTGATCAGGGCTCCCAGTTCACCGCTGAGCTGACCCAACAGCTCTGGCGCCTGTGTGGTGTTAAGGCGCTTCACAGCGCCCCATATCACCCTCAGACGAACGGGCTGTGCGAGCGGTTTAATGGGACCCTGAAACAGCTAATCCGAGCCTTCACCCAAGAAAGGAAGGACTGGGAAAAATACCTACCCCACTTGTTATTTGCCTACCGAGAGGTCCCCCAAGAATCTTCCGGGTTCTCCCCCTTCGAATTATTGTATGGACGCAGGGTTAGGGGTCCCTTAGATTTAGTCAGGGCTCAGTGGGAGGGGGGACAGGAAGCCGAAGGTCTCCCTGTCCTGAGTTACATCCTGGAGCTCCGAGAGCGCTTGACCGAACTCACAGAATTAGTTCAGGGGAACATGCAGGCAGCCCAGGCCCAGCAGCAGGCATGGTACGACTGCTCTGCCCGCAGCCGCTCATTCCTCGTGGAGCAGAAGGTCCTGGTGTTGAAGCCACAGCGGCAGAATAAGCTGCAGACGTCCTGGCAGGGCCCTTATCGGGTGGTAATCCAAGTGGGAGAAACCACCTATGTGGTTGTCAGCTGTACCGACACCAGGATCCAGCGGACGTTCCATGTCAACATGCTCAAGGCCTACCACGAGCGCCCGGAGACGGTGTCTGCCATCTGCGCTCCAGCCACCGAGGAGGCAGAACAGTTTCCCCTGATAGACCTTCCTGGGATAGATAGTCAGCCCTCAGGGGTAGAGCAGGTGCAGCTGGGGGAGGAGTTGGGACCCCATAAACAGGCACAGGTTAGGCAGCTGCTCCAAGACCGCCAGGAGATCTTTTCTGCCCTCCCCGGCTATACCAGCCGGGCTGTGCACCAAGTGGAAACCCCCGGCCAGAGACCCCTCCGGCAACAAGCATACAGACTCCCGGAGGCAGTCCGCGAACCCATGCGGGCTGAAATCCGGGAAATGCTGGAGCTGGGGTTATCGAGCCCTCGGCCAGTCCCTGGGCATCGCCCGTAGTCTTGGTCCCCAAAAAGGACGGTACCACCCGGTTTTGTGTTGACTACCGGAGGTTAAACGACTGCACCATCACTGACGCTTACCCCATGCCCCGAGTCGACGAGCTGTTAGACCAGATCTCCCAGGGCCATTTCTTGACCACTGTGGATCTGTGCAAGGGGTACTGGCAGATTCCCCTTGCAGAGGAGGTGACCCCGAAGTCGGCCTTCATCACCTCGTTCGGCCTGTACCAATTTCGGGTCATGCCGTTCGGGATGAAGAACGCCCCGGCCACCTTTCAGTGGTTAATCAATCGCCTCCTCGATGGCCTACAGGAGTTCGCTTGTGCGTACCTGGACGACATAGCCATATACAGCCAGACCTGGGAGGAACACCTCCACCATCTGGGGGTGGTATTAGATCGAATCAGGGATGCCAACCTGACCCTTAAACCGGAAAAATGTAAAATAGGGATGTCCGAGGTGCAGTACCTCGGCCACCGGGTGGGTAGTGGGACCCAGCGACCAGAACCCGCCAAGGTAGAAGTCATTCTAGAATGGCCCACCCCCGTGACCAAGACCCAGGTCCTCGCCTTCTTGGGCACCGCGGGGTACTACAGGAAGTTTGTCCTCCACTACAGCGACCTCACCAAACCCCTGACAGACCTGACCAAGAAATCCCTCCCCGCAAAGTCCTGTGGTCCCCGGAGTGTGAAGCCGCCTTCCAGAAACTGAAAACCGCCCTAACCCAAGCCCCCTATTGGCAGCTCCGAATTATAACAAACGTTTTATCGTCCATACAGACGACTCAATGTTCGGACTGGGAGCCGTGCTAAGCCAAGTGGGGGACGACGGGGGGATCATCCGGTGGCGTACATCAGCTGCAAACTCTTACCCCGGGAGGTGGGATACGCCGCGGTGGAGAAGGAGTGTTTGGCCTTGGTCTGGGCCCTGAGGAAATTTCAGCCATATGTTTATGGGCGGTCCTTCACCGTTATGACAGACCACAATCCACTGGTGTGGCTCAACCGGGTGGCGGGGGAAAACGGCCGCCTGTTGCGGTGGAGCCTGGCCCTCCAACCGTTTAACTTTACGATCCAATACTGGCCGGGCCTCAGAATGGGAATTGCGATGGACTATCGTGGCAATCTGCCCGGGAACCCGGAGACCCGAGCTCACCGACTCCCCCTATTCGACCCTTTGGGGACTAACCGTGTCCATCGGACTTTATTGGGGGGGGAAATGTCACGGAATGGACCTGAGCGCTCCTTCCAGCGAGCCGCGTGAGTAAAAACTCAGACAGTTTTTGTGTGTATAAAAGGATCTGCCCAAACCTTGTAATAAATCAGTCTCTGTTTTGAAGTCATACAGCTTTGTCTGGTGAGTTCTTCAGGGAATATCATATTGCACCTGGAAGGCACTCAGCGGCCTTCTACATCATGTCTATCCCAGGAAAAGGAGCCTCAAGTCAGCCCAGCAGACACCTCCACACCAACAAGAGGTCGGTAGATCAGGCTGCTCGAGACGCCGAGTGCTGAGCCACTCGGTAGTCGGGCCGGACGCCATCAAGGGGGTCAGATAGGAGCAGGACCGCAGGCGGACACTCCATCCTGTCACAATACCCTCCCCCCTTGTTTCAACCCCCTGGGTGGAACACTGTCAGCTACACAAGCGTAGACTCTGGACAGAGCATCTACATTGGCCATTTTTTTACCCGGGCGATGCTTCACAGTGAAGCTGTAGTCCTGCAATGCCAGAAACCAACGGTTCACACGTCTATTGGTCTCCTTTTTTAGTGCCATCCATTTGAGGGGAGCATGGTCAGTCACCAGATCAAACTGGCGCCCTAATAAATAATATCTTAAGGCATCCAATGCCCATTTAATAGCCAGACCCTCCTTCTCAATTACTGCATATTTCTGTTCATGATCGTTTAGTTTTCTGCTTAAGTACACTACAGGGTGTTCCTCACCATTATGTACCTGTGACAAAACTGCCCCTAGACCAGGTGTCGGCAACCCGCGGCTCCAGAGCCGCATGCGGCTCTTTTTCACTTTTGCTGCGGCTCCCGCAGCTCCCTCCCTGTGGCGTAGCGTGGTGGGGGCTGGGGGGGCCGTGGCCCCGGGCGCAGTTTTGTTAGGGGCGCATTTGCGCCCCTAAAACTGGCCCGGGGGTTGAGGGGACCCAGCTGCCGGGCAGCGCGGGAGCGCCTGCCCGGTCTTGAACAGTCTGTCCTGTGAAGTGGTGCGGCTGTGTGCGTGCGCAGCCGGTCACGTGGTCCGGCTAATCAGGTGGTACTGAGTCTCTCTACCACCTGACTGGCCGGACCATGTGACCGGCTGCGCACGCACACAGCCGCATCCACTTCACAGGACGGACTGTTCAAGACCGGGCAGGCGCTCCCGCGCTGCCCGGCATCTGGGTCCCCTCAACCCCCGCCGGAGCTGCCTGGGGCAAGTATCCAAGTGAGAGCTGGGGGCAAATCCATGAGCTGGGGGCAAATCCATGTGTGAGCTGGGGGCAAATCCAGGACCTGGGGCAAATCCATGACCTGGGGGCAAATCCATGAGTGAGCTGGGGCAAATCCATGAGCTAGCTGGGGCAAATCTATGAGCGAGCTGGGGGCAAATCCATGAGCTGGGGGCAAATCCATGAGCTGGGGGCAAATCCATGAGTTGGGGCAAATCCATGAGCTGGGGGCAAATCCATGAGTGAGCTGGGGCAAATCCATGAGCTAGCTGGGGCAAATCCATGAGCGAGCTGGGGGCAAATCCATGAGCTGGGGGCAAATCCATGAGTGAGCTGGGGCAAATCCATGAGCTGGGGGCAAATCCATGAGTGAGCTGGGGCAAATCCATGAGCTGGGGCAAATCCATGTGTGAGCTGGGGGCAAATCCATGAGCTGGGGCAAATCCATGTGTGAGCTGGGGCAAATCCATGAGCTGGGGGCAAATCCATGAGTGAGCTGGGGCAAATCCATGAGCTGGGGCAAATCCATGTGTGAGCTGGGGGCAAATCCATGAGCTGGGGCAAATCCATGTGTGAGCTGGGGGCAAATCCATGAGCTGGGGCAAATCCATGTGTGAGCTGGGGTTTTACATTGTTAAGTGAAAAAGTCTTTTTTTTCTTCAGATTGACAGCTGACTGCACGATCCTGTATATAGCATTAAGGTAAGAAACAATATATGCAGTGTTAGATTTGTTTTAAATGTCGCAATGGTTTTGCGGCTCCCAGTTTTTTTTTCCATTCGGAAACGGGTCCAAGTGGCTCTTTATGTCAAAAAGGTTGCAGACCCCTGCCCTAGACCAACATCAGATGCATCAGTTTGGACTACAAAGTCCTTGGAAAAATCAGGGGAGTAGAGGATTGGCTGTGCACAAAGAGCCCTCTTCAGGACCTGGAAAGATTCTTCGGCTTCTGGGGACCATTTGACCATTAAATTCTTCCCTTTGGTAAGGTCTGTCAACGGGGCTGCAAGAGTTGCAAAGTTTGGGATAAACCTCCTGTAGTATCCCGTTATCCCAAGGAAAGCTCTGACTTGTTTTTTACTGGTGGGACGTGGCCACTCCTGAATGGCTTCTACTTTGTTTAGCTGGGGTTTTATGACTCCACGCCCAATCGTGTAACCTAAATATTTGGCTTCCTCTAACCCCAGGGCACATTTTTTTGGATTAGCAGTGATACTTGCTCTATGGAGAGTTTCCAAGACAGCTTGGACTCGAGGCAAATGAGACTCCCAGTCAGTGCTATGTACTACGATGTCATCCAAGTATGCTGCAGCATACTGTTGGTGGGGTCTCAAAAGTTTGTCCATAGCTCTCTTAAATGTAGCAGGTGCATTTTGTAATCCAAAAGGCATCTTTTTATATTGAAACGAACCCTCAGGGGTTACGAAGGCGGTCTTCTCCTTGGCACCTTCTGTCAGGGGAATCTGCCAATATCCTTTGGTCAAGTCCAAAGTTGTCAAAGAACGAGCTGTGCCCAGTCGGTCTATAAGTTCGTCTACCCGGGGCATAGGATAAGTGTCAAACTTGGTCACTGAATTGAGCTTCCTAAAATCATTGCAAAACCTCCAACTCCCATCTGGCTTTGGGACTAGGACAATGGGACTGGACCAGGCACTACAGGACTCTTCAATGATGTCTAGTTCAAACATTTTCTTCACCTCCCTACTGATGTCTTTCCTCCTTGCCTCAGGAATACGGTAAGGTTTAAGTTTAACCCGTGCCCCTGGTTCAGTAACAATGTCATGTTGTGTTACCGACGTCTGACCAGGCAGCTCTGAAAATTTTTCTCGTTTTTTTTATTAAAAACTCTCTGACTTCCTGCTTTTGTGACTTAGACAGCGACTCAGCAATTTTTACTTCAGGGACCTGAGGGTGTTCAGTATCCAGCTGGTGGGTTATTGGGATGAACCCAGCAGCTAGCGATACTCTATCTTTCCAGGGCTTTAGCAAGTTCACATGGTATATTTGCTCTGGTTTTCTTTTCCCAGGTTGGTGAATTTTATAATTTACTTCCCCAACTCTTTCTATCACTTCAAAGGGACCCTGCCACTTAGCAAGGAACTTGCTCTCAACTGTGGGAACTAATACCAGCACCCTGTCGCCAGGTGAGAAAATGCGTACTCGAGCATCCCTGTTATATATTCTCTGCTGAGCTGCCTGCGATTGAGCTAAATGCTCTTTTACAATTGCCATTACTACTGTAATTCTGTCCTGCATCTGCAAAATATTCTCAATAATGCTTTTGTGGGGTGTCTTCTCCCCCTCCCAGGTCTCTTTGGCTATGTCCAGAAGTCCCCGAGGGTGTCTCCCATAGAGTAATTCAAATGGGGAGTACCCTGTAGAGGATTGAGGAAATTCTCTGATGGCAAACATCAGATTTGGAAGCAAATAGTCCCAGTTTTTCCCATCCTTGTCAACAACCTTTTTCAGCATGCTTTTTAAGGTTTTATTAAATCGCTCTACTAGGCCATCGGTTTGAGGATGGTATACCGAGGTTCGCAAATGCGTCACCTTAAACAACTTGCACAATTCTTTTGTCACTCGTGACATAAATGGGGTACCTTGGTCCGTCAGAAGGTCCTTAGGGATCCCGACCCGGCTAAACACCTGTAATAACTCCTTAGCTATATTCTTGGCTGATGTCTGGCATAGGGGAATTGCTTCAGGGTAACGGGTTGCATAATCGATAATGACCAGGATATACTGATGCCCTTGGGCAGACTTCGGAAGCGGGCCCACAAGGTCCATAGCAATTCTCTCAAATGGCACCTCGATTATTGGCAAGGGTACTAAGGGACTCCGAAAATGAGGTAGGGGTGCAGACATTTGACAAACCGGACAAGATTTGCAATAGTTTTCAATATCTTTTTGTACCCCAGGCCAGTAAAACCTCTGTAAAACCCTTTCAGTGGTTTTCTCAGTACCTAAATGACCCCCCAATAAGTGTCCATGGGCAAGCTCCAATACCACCTTTTTGTACGGTTTGGGGACCACTAATTGCTCAATAATTTCATTGTTCTTTTTATACACACGATATAGCATGTCATCATTACTAATGAAGTAAGGAAAAGAGAGCCTATTCCCTGGTTCAACAGGTTCCCCATTGATCATCATAACATTTTCCCAGGCCCTCACAAGAGTAGGATCCTTCCTCTGCTCACTACCAAAGTTCTCTCTATGAGTGTTAAGATCTGCAAACTCTAGAGTAGCTTCAGTTTCAAAAGAGGGCGGTCTATCCTCATTGGCTATAGGGCCTTCAGACTCTTCCAATTCTACTGCCAAAACAGAGAAGGGAAAGTCTGGGGACCCCCAAGAGGGATCCTCTGAATACAACTGCTCTGCAGCATCCATGTATTCAGATTCAGTCTCTGGTTTAGAAACTGTGGCACAGTCTGGGTGTTCCCAGAGTTCCCAAAATTCAGGAAAGTCTCTCCCTATAATTACATCATGCACCAAATGAGGCACAACCCCAACCAAGTGCCTCAGATCACCCCGTGCGGTTCCAAACTTCACAGCTACTATAGGATACTCCCGAGTATCAACATTTACACACACTACAGCAACCTTTTTAGCCCGGAAGTTCACAGAGCCTATCAATTCAGCCTTTAATAAGGGTTACTAAACTTCCAGAGACCAGCAAATCAGTAACATGCTTATCATTCACAGTTATTGCACACATGTGTTTTCCCTTTACTGGCACCGCGGTGCATGAAACAGTGGAAAACAAAGACTGCCGTCTTTCCTTGAAAGACAAGTCACACTGCATAGGCTCATCAGTTAATGGACAGTTCACAGCTAAATGCCCAAGTTCCTGGCACCGAAAACATCTTACATTCCTCAGGTTAGGTCTGCTGACGGGCACTGGTGTTCCCGCTTTGGAATGCCAACCTCCCCGGTTTAAATCAGCAGTTTTTCCCAAAGCCTCCTTGCCACGCTCACCACCCACTTTCCCTGGAACAGTCTTACCGATTGCCGAGGGAGGCCTTGGTTTTGGGCGGAAAGTCCATGGGCTCACGGGGAGGCGTTCAAGTCCTCAGCTGCAAAGTACCTCTCAACAATCTCCACAAGCTGATCCACCGACTTGGGGTCCCCTTGGGTTACCCACTTTTGCAAAACGATCGGTAAGGATCTTAGGAAGCGATCCATGACTACCCGCTCAATGATCTGTGGCCCAAGAGGGACTCCGGTTGCAGCCATTTTCGGACCAGGTGGATGAGGTCAAACATCTCTGACCGCAGTGACTTCCCAGCTTGGTAGGACCAGTTGTTAACACGCTGTGCTCGCACTGCCAAAGTAACACCTCGCCGTGCTAGTATCTCCAGCTTGACCTTGTCATAACCCATGGCATCCACAGACTCCAAATCATAATATGCTTTCTGTGATTCACCGGTTAGCAAGGGCGCCACCAATCCTGCCCACCGTATCTTAGGCCATGCTTCCCTCTCAGCGGTTCTTTCAAATGTTAACAGGAAGGCCTCTGGATCATCCTCTGCTGTCATCTTGGAAGGGAAGCGACTGACATGGATGGGTGAGGAGTTGTCAGAAGAATCTGCAGCTTGCAGGGGAGACCTCTGTGCCAGAGTCTGCACCACCTCCGTCAGAGTCTTGAGATCGCCTTCAGCAGCAACTGCAAGCTTTTCAAATAACATTTGTGTCTGTTCCTGTACAGCACTGATCTGCTGCTGCTTGTGCGTGTGCAGCACCTGAGTTTGCTTCTGCAGAGCATTTAACATGTCCCGCTGTGTAGCATTAGTCTGTTGCTGTGCTGCATTAGCCAACACCAACTGTTTTATAACATCCTCCATATTTTATTTTTTTTCTTCTTTTTCACTTCAGTAACTGGCCTTTTAAATAGCAGGTTCTTGCTATCACTTGCCCGCATTCTCCACCATATGTGAGCTGGGAAACAGGTAGTGGGTGCAATTGCTCTCTGGGATGAGCACTCTTGAAAGGTTCAGAGACCAGACCAGTGACTTTTCTTCAGACGGGGGTACATTTATTGCAGCAACCCACAGGTTATACACCACACTGTATATTGCTCAAAATAAACAGTTCAAAAGCAAAGAAAATTCCTAGCCCTGTCCCGGCACTAACTAAACATACAATAGCCCTGACTAACAACCTTTGCAAACCTAGTGTTTGTCAGGCTTCAGCAAACTAGCATGACCAACCTTGTGCTCCAGCAGATAAAGACTGTTTGCTCCCCAGGCTCCAGAGCGATGTCTGTTTGCCTCACCTGCACTAAATTGCCACTGAGGCAAAGTGCAAAACCAGGTGCTTAGAGGTTCTGGAAGGTGTAAGAGAGAAATCTGGGTGACACATAAACCCCGGACAGGACCTTTCCTTGCTCTCTACATGATGCCCTGTTACACAAACTAATATAACATTATTATATGTATTATTCACAAACCACAAGTAAAACATTTTCGTACATTGAAAGTAAACTACTTTACAATTTATTACATACTGAGAATAGTTAACACATTAAGCAGTTCCCCATATGAATCGTGCTGACATTTTTCATACTAGACAGAGAATATTTAATATACACAGCATGAAATATAAAACAAATATTATGCATTTTGTGATATTCAAGTAGCAGACACAAATCCAATCAATGACTGCCTAACATGTGAGAACTGTATTGGCAGGTTTTTAATATAAAAACACGCATCCAACAGGAAAATAAATTATGAAAGATTACAGTTGATTAAACCAGAAGATTGTAACAAATGTATTATTTTGTAAATTAAAGCAAGAAAGATCACAGACATCAGGTATCAAATGGATGTTAAATTACACCTCTATGACATGTTAGCCGTTTATCGGTTGCACTATATTTAAATATATAGAACAAGCAGCATGTACTCAGTAACTGCAATGCCCAGCAGACATGTATACTATTCTGTGTTGTCATTCTGGCATTTTTATTACGTGCAAAATAATGAAATAAAAATGCATTTCACATTTGAAATATGGAATTACAATAAACAGAAAACTACTAAACAGAAATTAGGTTTTTTAAAAAGGTTGTTATTATAAAAGCATGAAACAAATTAAAAATCGGATTACCAACCAAAATATAAATAATGTAAGGCTTTGATATAGTTCAAATGGGAATTTAAGTAATTTCTAAAGAAAACTTTAAGAAATCCAGGGCCAGATCACATTCACAACTAGTGATGAGCCGAACACCCCCGTGTTTGGTTCGCATTCGAACTCGAACAATTTCAAAAGTTCGAGTTTGAACTCGAGCACGAACCAAACTCAATGCAGGTCAATGGGACTCGAAATTTCGAATTTTAGAGTGCCCTCCAAGAGGGCATATATGCAAGATATTGCCATAAAAGGTGTATGGGGGTCCGGGTAGTGCCCTGGGGGACAGGAAACAAGGACAAAAAGTTTAAAAAAAAACCACGTTTTTAAAGGAACAGTGAGTTTTCCATGAAATAAAGGTTAAGAATAAAAACGAAAAATTCCTTCAAATATCGTGCCTAGGAGGTCCCCATAACCAGCCTGTGAAGTGGCGGATTTGTAGGATGTATAGAAACTAGGGATAAGCTGTTTGGTTCGGAGTTCGATTCGAACATGCCTGTTCGCGAACTACGAACATTTCCGCGTGTTCGCCGCATGTTCTCCCACAATGCACCACAATGCACTTTTCCACTGGCCTGAAGCTTGTAATTGGCTACAGCCTTGCACCTGACCACAGGTCAGGTGCAAGACAGGTTCAAGACTATGCCAATCACGGCTCAGAGTCCTGATTGGGCAAATTTTGCCCAATCATGGGCTCACAGAGCTAGGTCCCGCAGCACACTATATAAGGCTTCACACAGCGCTTCAGCACGTGTTTGATAGGAGATTGTTCTTGTGTTAGTGTGTGTTCTCACTGCCAGTCTGCCACCAGCTACTGGGGGGGTCTCATTTCTACAAAATATCTGGGAATTGTTCTAATCTGTGTGTTCTCACTCCCAGCAACTATTTTGGGGGTCAGTAATTTCTACAAAATATTTGGGAATTGTTATAATCCGTGTGTTCTCACTGGCACCAAGAATTTTGGGGGGTCAGTAATTTCGACAAAATATCTGGGAATTGTGGTAATCTGTGTCTTGCCACTGCCACCCATCAGGGGGTCTCACTGATTTAAAGGAGGTTTCTGTGAATTGTAATCTGTGTCTTGTCACAGGCTGCCAGCTATCAGGGTGTCTCACTGAGTTATACCAGAGTTCTGGAAATCTTTAATCTTTATACCAGAGTTGAATCAGAGTTCTGTATATATTTAATCTATATATCACTCACCATGTCAGAAAGACCAAAAAGGACAGGCAGACGCTCCCAGGCACAGATAAGAGGGCAAGCAGCCTCTGTGTCGGGAGGCTGTGCCTCTGGTCGTCATGGACGTGGTGCATCCTCTGCAGGGGCACGCTTGTCCTTTCTAACTGGTGCTGGCCGTCTTAAGCAGCAGCAACATACAGAGGATTTTGTGGATTGGCTAACCAGGCCATCCTCATCCTCCGAGTCCTCTGCCAGCCAGGCTTGTAGTGATTTACAGTCCACCTCAGCTGCCAAAACATCTAATGCAGCCTCCATGTCCACAGCTACTCCTGCCGTAGCCTCACTATCACACACGGAGGAGTCAGCTGAATTGTTTGACTTCAATGACAGTGACATGCTGCTTGAGGATGCGCAGCAACTACAGTGCTCTGATTCAATCTCTGAGGTTGAAAAAGGGAATATAATCAACCTAGAGGAAGGGGGTGCCAGTGACATACAAATAACTGGCACTCATGTTGCCCCAGCAGCTGCAGCATACTGCCAAGTTGGCTCCAGTAACGAGGAGATGGGGGTGATGACAATGATGATGAGGTCACTGACTCCACCTGGGTGCCTGATTGAACAGAGGAGTCAAGTGAGGAGGAGGAGGAGGCAGAACAAACACGAGGCACAACCTCCTCTATGACCAACCGTAGCACTAGCCAGTTCAAAGCATCAGATGTCAGAGCTGCTCAGGTGCAGAGCGCTGTTGTCTCAAAGCACACATCCAGGAACTCTGCGGTCTGGGAGTTCTTTAAGAAACTCCTTCTCTGTCTCTGGCGAAGTGGCAGTTAAACCGAGTTTAAGTGGTAGGGGCTACACAATGGCTCAAGCAAAAAGATGCCATACTGTGCTTGAGCTGGTTTGTTTAGGGGACAGGAGCCACACCGGGCCAGAAATTCTGTCAGCTCTGCAGGGGCAGGTGCAGAGATCTTTAACACCATGCCAGCTTGAGCTGGGAATGGTCATCTGTGATAATGGCAGCAGCCTTCTCTCCGCCCTACGCCTGGGTAAGTTGACGCATGTACCAGGCCTAGCACACGTCCTAAATCTGGTGGTACAGCGTTTCCTAACCAGGTACCCAGGGCTGGCAGAGCTTCTCAGCCAGGCCAGAAAAGTCTGCAGCCACTTCAGACGGTCATTCCCAGCAAGTGTTCGCCTGGCAGAAACTCAAAGAGAATTCCACCTTCCCACAAACCGTCTGATCTGTGACATGCCCACCAGGTGGAACTCAACAATAGCAATGCTGCAGCATCTGCACAAGCAGCAGAGGGCCATCAATGAGTACCTATGTGAGTATGGCACAAGGACAGGTTCAGGTCAACTTGTTAACTTGTTTCCCCCCCGCAGTGGCTGATGATCAAGGATGCATGCACTGTACTGTCACCATTTGAGGAGGCAACGAGGATGGTGAGCAGGGACAGTGCATGCATCAGTGACACAATTCCTTTAGTGTTCCTGCTGGAGCACACTCTGCCGGGAATTATAGATGTGGCTCTAGAGGAAGAGCAGCGGGAAGAAGAGGAGGCCTTCCCTAGCTCTCAAGGCCACAGTCTTCCCGCAGACAGCATTCCAGCGGGTCCTCCTCAGATCAGACAGGAGGAGGAGGAATATTTAAGTAGTGGGGGCATTGAAGGTGGGGATTCCTCAAGGGAGGGTTTTGTGTGCCCAGAAACACAAGGATTAGTACGTGGCTGGGTGGAGGAAGTGCATGATGGGGTCATCCTCCTCATTGACCAGGAAGACTCGGAAGCTAATGCCACCTCCAACCTACGCTGCATGGGCTCCCATATCCTGCAAAGCCTGGTAAAGGACCCCAGGATTCGTGTTATCAAGGAGAGGGATCATTACTGGTTGGCAACCCTTCTTGATCCACGATACAAGGGGAAAGTTGCAGAGCTCATCCTGCCCGCACAGAGGGAGCACAGGATGAAAAAAAGTGAGGACGATCTAAAGCGACACTTGTGTAACACCTTTCCAGGCACTGGTAGGTTACCAAGTGATGACACAGGTGCTTCTGAGGCTGCGGATGATCAGAGGAATAGTGGTGAAGGCCGGGGCCGCTTGACTGGTGCCTTTTAATTTTTTTAGTCCACGACGCCCAGGGACATCAAATGTAGGCACCCATTGCCAGCGTCTTCACCATATGGTGCAGGACTACCTAGGGGCAAGGGCAGACCTGGATACCTTTCCAGCAGCTTACTGGGTGTTGAGATTGGATCACTGGCCAGAACGTAGCCAATATGCTATGCAGCTACTAGGTTGCCCTTCATCCAGCGTGCTTTCTGAAAGGACGTTCAGTGCCGCTGGAGGTTTTGTCACAGACAAAAGAGTGCATCTGTCCACCGACTCTGTAGACCGGCTGACATTTATAAAAATGAATCAGTCCTGGATCAGCAGCTATCAATCCCCTGATGCTGACGGAACGGAATAGATCGGGGATTTCTTCTGCATTCACAAAACCTCCACCACTGAACTACCACAAAGGGGTTACGGTGTGAAGGCACTTGCTCCCCACCAAAGGCAAAATATTTGGGTGCACTGACGCCATTACCAGATTTATAGCATTTTAATTTTTTGAACCGCAGGGTCCAACCCTGCACTCTTCCACAATACCACAAAAGGGTTACGGTGGGAAGGCACTTGCTGCCACCAAAGGCACAATATTTGGGTGCACTGGCGCCTTTACCAGATTCATATCTTTTAAATATAGGACCACAGGATCCAACCCTGCACTCTTCCACAATACCACAGAGGGGTTACGGTGTGATGGCACTGTTGCTGACACTAAAGGCCCAATTTTAAAGTGCCTATTGTTAACTTATGCAGGCTTTGGATGAAAGTAACAATAGGTGCTTTAAAATTGGGCCTTTAGTGTCGGCAACAGTGCCATCACACCGTAACCCATCTGTGGTATTGTGGAAGAGTGCAGGGTTGGACCCTGCGGTCAAATATTAAAATGATATGAATCTGGTATAGGCAGCAGTGGCAATGCATCCAAATATTGTGCCTTTGGTGGCAGCAAGTGCCTTCACACCATAAGTAACCCCTCTGTGGTATTGTGGAAGAGTGCAGTGGTGGAGCTTTTGGTAATGCAGAAGAGATCCCCGATCTATTCAGTTACATCAGCAGCGATAACAAAACTGGGTCAGCAATGTTTAGGCACTTGTACTGCGCTACTGTATATGGTGAGAATCAGCACACACCAGTAGCAACAGGAAGCAAACAGAACAGGCAGGGAATACACAGAGAGAATAGTCAAATGGCAGGCAAAGTCGGTAACAGATCGTGTCCTCAGAACAAGCAGAGTCAGTAACAAGTATACAAACTGATTCGGTAAGCTAGCAATGCGGGAATAAAGGCTGAGACACACTGAACGTGTAGCGACGCACAGCGTAGCAAAGTGAAGGGAAGAGAAGCAAACATTTTGCAGGCTTGACTTCACTCCGCTCCGCCTCGCAGCGTGTCTACACTACATTACGTTTGCTTCTCACCGCACTGGACAGGAATCCACTAACTAAATTAAAATGTACACACAAAACAGTTTTATTTTCACAAAGCACATGTTATATAGGCAAAAAAAAGTTTCTATTGAATAAAATACATCAAAAATTACTGTTAATTTAATAGGAATAGTGCCATGGTCCTCGCAATCGCCGAAAAGGCAAAACTAGAGCTGCGGCGCACTGACATTCCTTGGGCAGCACATGAAAGGTGCTGCCCTATATTTAAAACCAGACTTCTCAGCCAGCTTTGCACTACAGGTGCACCTATTCAGCCAGCCTGACTGATTCCGTATAATGGAACCTCGCCTCTCCCAAAGGGCTTCAGCATCAGTTTCCACTCCCTAAGAGGAGCTTGTGCAGCCAGGAGCCTGTCCTTTTTCTACCCAGAATTCAGATTCAACGTGTACCAGACCCCCTGCTTGCTTAAACGGATTGTCGCCTTCTGTATTCCTGGACCTCTGCACCTCATCTGACTACAATTCTGGATTATCCCTTTGGCACCACGCAAGATTTCCTCAACACTTCACCTCAACTGCCGGACTCCCTGTTTACTGGACTTATTCTACATTCCAGAAAACCCTGCTCTGAGCCCTGTTCCTGTGTTATCCCTCTGTCTGTAAATTAACCTCTTGTGTCCTCTCTCATTCCCCTATTGTATGCATTGTCAGCCCTGCTCCAGTTCTGCTTATTAAGTTAGTTTACTTCTCACTCTCAGCCCATTAACCTGCATATTACATGGTTAAACCATTCCTGCCTATTTCTCAGCTTTCCCTTTGTTAGGCAGCCCTCTTCCTATCTTCCCCATCATCCTTTGTTTGTTATATCCAATAAACCCTTTATTATTTGAAACCTATTGCCTGCTTCGCGTCACTGCAACCTGGGCTCGCACCCTCACCCACCCAGCCTGGCTGGCCCTGACAAATCGTATAAAAATATAAAAAAAGGTAACCCCTGATCATATATATTATAGGGACACGGAGCGCCGTGTATAGGGTAGGGATGCATTGATACCACACACAGACATATACGTATATATCAACACGCAGACCTATACATATGCAGATATATATACAGTTGTGTTCAAAATTTTTCAACCCCCACTGAAATTGAGTGTTTTGGCCAGTTTGACATTGATTTTGATCATTCAGTCATCTTGCTTACAATTAAATCAAAGAGGCACGTGTAGGTCAGACAAATATAACATAACATTTATAATGAAATAACCACAAATGTCTTTTCTGTGCTCACATCATTATCAGTTTTATTCAACCCCCAAGTGACATTCAATCTTAGTACAACATCCTTTTAAAGTCATAACAGCTTTTAAACGTGTAGCATAGCTTGACACAAGTGTCTTGCAGCGATCTACGGGTATCTTCGCCCATTCGTCATGGGCAAAAGCCTCCAGTTCAGTCACATTCTTAGGCTTGCGCACTGCAACTGCTTTCTTTAAGTCCCACCAGAGGTTCTCAATCGGATTTAAGTCAGGTGACTGCGATGGCCACTCTAAAATGTTCCAGCCTTTAATCTGCAACCATGCTCTAGTGGACTTGGAGGTATGCTTGGGATCATTGTCCTGTTGAAAGGTCCAACGTCTCCCAAGCCTCAAGTTTGTGACGGACTGCATCACATTGTCATCCAATATCTCCTGGTACTGAAGAGAATTCATGGTACCTTGCACACGCTGAAGCTTCCCTGTACCTGCAGAAGCAAAACAGCCCCAAAGCATGATTGACCCCCGCCATGCTTCACAGTAGGCAAGGTGTTCTTTTCTTCATAGGCCTTGTTCTTCCTCCTCCAAACATAACGTTGATCTATGGGCCCAAACAGTTCTAATTTTGTTTCATCAGTCCACAGAACACTATCCCAACACTTCTGTGGTTTGTCCACATGACTTTTGGCATACTGCAGTCGACTCTTCTCATTCTTTGGAGACAGCAAGGGGGTGCGCCTGGGAGTTCTGGCATGGAGGCCTTCTTTACGCAGTGTGCGCCGTATTGTCTGAGCTGAAACTTCAGTACCCACATCTGACAAATCTTTTCTCAGTTCCTCAGCAGTCACACGGGGACTTTTATCCACTCTACGCTTCAGGTAGCGCACAGCAGTCAAAGTCAGCATCTTCTTTCTGCCACGACCAGGTAGCGTTTCAACAGTGCCCTTTGCCTTTAATTTGTGACTGATGCTTCCTATGGTCTCTCTTGGTATGTTTAACATCTTTGCAATCTTCTTATAGCCATTGCCCTTCCTGTGAAGAGTAATCACCTCTTCTCTTGTCTTCCTGGACCATTCTCTTGACTTCACCATGTTTGTAACCACACCAGTAAATGTCTAGAAGGAGCTGAGTATCACAGTCATTTTAAAGCTGCCTAATTGGTGCTTATTATGCTTTATTGCTGCTCCGTGATATCCACAGGTGTTTTCAATACCTAATTGAAAACACTTGAATGAACCTCTGTTCTTCAGAGTAGTAGTCTTTAAGGGGTTGAATAATTGTGTCAATGAAGAATTCACAAAATAAACATTTACTACTGTATTACAGAACCAATTGATGTCATTTTAGTTGCATATGGTTCTTTAAAAAGTCCTTGTAGGATTTCATTCTGAATACAATTACAAATGTACACTAAATTCCCTAAAACCCTTTACAGCATTGGGGGTTGAATAATTTTGAACACAACTGTATATATATATATTTATTTATATACACCTACCCACAGACCTCAGACCATATACATTATATTGCCAAAAGTATTCGCTCACCTGCCTTGACTCGCATATGAATGGGTGAGCGAATACTTTTGGCAATATAGTGTATACACATACGCACATGGGGGTGGCATGTGGACAATCTCAACTAAATGTATATTTTTAGCAAATTTATAAGGGAAGGTAAGGGCAGGTATGATATATATATATATAAGATATATATCTATATTCTTATAAATATATATATCCAGACTTGTATTACACACACATTTTGGCAACTAATTGACCCCCCCATTTGGCTGATCCCTCCAGAAGAAATGTTGAACCCGACAGAGCAGAGAATATATATATTATTCTCTGTGCTATCGGGTTCAGCATTTCTTTTGGAGGGATCAGCCAAATGGGGGGGGGGGTCAATTAGTTGACAAAATGTGTGTGTAATACAAGTCTGGATATATATATTTATAACAATGGCACTCCCCGAGTAGGCCCCAAACGCCAAGAGAAAAGGAAAAGGAGAGTTAAAATAAAAACAAATAAAAAAATAAAAAAAAGGGGGGGAGGGGACTGGAGCACGAGGTGGTGTGCAAAATGTAACAACCATCGGGGGGGACGTCATATTCTCATAATTGGGGGCGACATCGGGGAGAGAGCGACAGCATCAAAGTCATCGAACGAATGGAAAAAAAATAAGGGGGGTTACATTCACAGACATCAGTGAGGGGGTGCCATCAGTAAGGGGGTGTCATCGGGGGTAGACCATCAGCTTCAAATGGGGGGGTCCCGTCAAAAGAAAAGTGATAGCCAATCCATCCATAGCCCAGCATAGAGGCCTCAGCCAGTGTCACGGAACTCGAGGGGGACCAAAGAGTCAGCCCATCTAGGCCCAGCGACTGGGAAACTAAGGCACATCATTTCCTCGCGTCCACCACTAGCTCCGCGGGGGGCAAAACCCCACAGCGCTCCACTCCAAGAGTAGGGGAAAGGATCCTCCGCATCGCCACCTCCCATGATGTTACGGAAGGACGCCGGACCTCCGCAGCAGAAAGGCCCAAACATCCTAGAGACACCGCAGTCTCGGCAGTCAGCGTCTCAGCTGGCCGCCTGTCCGCATAAGTCTGTGCCGCGGCATGCAACTTATCTCCCTCCAGCTGCAGCCAGGAATCCTGCATTGTCTCGACGCTCCCGTTGCACCGCTCTCCATCCTCCTCTGCGGCAGAGCAGCCTGCCATCAGGGCCACAGTTAACGGATCCTTGGGCAAGTCCACGGCAGCTGGACACACGGCGCCATCAACCGGCACCTCACCTCCACAACCTCAGCTCGCAGCTCGCAGCTCCTGGAAATCTGCCTTCCACATCGCGCGGCATTCTTCCATGAGGCGCCAGACCTCCCGCCTAGTAAGCAGACACGAGTCATCAGGGCGCTCGATAACAGCAGCCACCGTAGAAGAGACATCAGGCTCCACTAGGGCTTCAACATCCCGCTGGCGGGGGCCCTCCACCAAGCAAGACCTTCTGCCGCTCCACTCCGCCATCAGGTTGCTCCACGAAGCAGGTAAGTCTCAAAGATTGCATGGGGAAGGACAGGGCAAAAAATTATTTTTTTTGTGTGTGTGTGTCCGCCGGCGCCGCGGCGCAGCCCGTGTGAGCGGCCGGGGGCCCGGGGCACCGCGATCAACACACCCAGCAGGTTCCGCCTCCGCACGCACGCAACGCCTCCGCACACACGCAACACGTCAGCGGCGCCTGCTGTTGGGGCTGGTGGCAGCACGTGCGCCCCCACGTCATGCGCCGCTGGTAGCCTGGAAGGAGGAGGCGGAGACTAGGCGACAGTCCGGAGTCGACAGAAAGGAAGCTGCTCTCCTCGGCTGGAGACAGAGTTCTGTGTGCTGAGCCTGCGCCTGCCTGTCGACTGTCTGAGTCAGTGACACATCTTCAACAAGTCGACAGACACAGCAGGTATGCGGGGGGCGCAATTTCGAAATTGGCAATATATAGGTCAGCGCCGGCCCTGTATATATGCTGCTGAGTCAGGTGATGTCTGAGTGATGCATCTGATCTGTGAGCTGGCACTCAGGCCCGCCCTGGCCCCTGGCCCTGGGCAATATATATATATATAAAATATACACATGATGGGATGGCGCCGCGCCGCGCATCTGACATCTGACTGTGAGCATGATGTGGGCTGGCCTGGCTGGCTGGCAATATAATATAGTGTGAGCCTGGGGGCAAATATCCATGTGTGAGCCTGGGGGTAAATACCCTGATGTGTGAGCCTGGGGGAAAATATCAATGTGTGAGCCTGGGGACAGATATCAATGTGTGAGCCTGGGGACAGATATCAATGTGTGAGCCTGGGGACAGATATCCATGTGTGAGCCTGGGGGCAGATATCCATGTGTGAGCCTGGGGGCAGATATCCATGTGTGAGCCTGGGGGCTGATATCAATGTGTGAGCCTGGGGGCAGATATCAATGTGTGAGCCTAGGGGCAAATATCAATGTGTGAGCCTGGTGGCAATATCTCCATGTGTGAGCTGGGGCAATATCTCCATGCCATGTGTGAGCTGGGCAATATCTCCATGCCATGTGTTAGCTGGGGTAATATCTCCATGTGTGAGCTGGGGCAATATCTCCATGTGTGAGCTGAGGCAATATCTTCATGCCATGTGTGAGCTGGGGCAATATGTCCATGTGTTAGCTGGGGCAATATCTCCATGCCATGTGTGAGTTGGGGGCAAATGTACCCATGTGAGCTGGGGGCAAATGTACCCATGTGAGCTGGGGGGCAATATATCCACCATGTGAGAGCTGGGGGCAAATATACCCATGTGAGTTTTTTTTTGGGGGGGTGCAAGTAGCTGGTCTTGCCTAGGGCGCAAAATAGTCTAGCACCGGCCCTGGGGAAGGACAGCAACTCCCACACAGGCTTCCAAGATGGCCACCTCCAGCTAGGCCGCAAATAATTGCACAGTGCTGAAACACCACCGCAATCGGTAAAATGATGGATGCTTCGGGCCATAAACGATGCCCCAATACTGCATGAACTAAAAGGGCCAAGGCAGCAGCTCTCCTTTACGGTGGGATGTGTATAATATTGCCAAAAAGGCCAGGTCTTCGGAGAGCTCCGCAGAAACACGTCCACACTCATCCACTCACAGCTCCGCCTCTGATATTCTGCAGTAAAGAGTCTATTTCTAGATTTTTTTAGTATTTTTTTTAAGCATTTTTTATACTTTCTTCAATAAAAAAAAAATTCGAACTTTTTTCGAACATTCCAACGTTTGATGCGAACTCCGAACAGATCGAACAGCTCATCCCTATTCACAACTAGGACGCTAAGCACAGCGCTCGAGGTGCAAAGCATAATGACTTGAGCGCTGTGCTTAATTTACCACGTCCTAATTCATCCAATGCACAAGCTCTGCATTTAATTCAGAAATTAATAACTTTCTTCAAAGGCTGGTGTTAAGGGATTGCGCTGCAGCACAATCCCTTAAAACATTTTATCTAACCCCACCATAAAATCCCATACTCACCTCACATCCCTCGGTGGAGAGAGTGACATAATCTGCTGCCTCCTTGCTGTGCGGGCAGCTGAACACTGGAGACAAATGGTTCCCAGTGTTCTTCCATGACTCCTTCCGCCACCCTGGCCGGACCTCACTCATGTGAGATCGCACTTGTCCCCATGGTGTCCTCTGGTCTTCTGCAACTAATAACAGTGTGGAGCTTAGCACCGCTGGTGTTAGCATCCTACGACTCAAACATATTGCGACTCGAGCTACTGACAAATACTCTCCATCGGAATGCAAACGTTAAAGTTATGCCGCTTATGGACATGGGCTGAAACACAAGTTTTCCATTTGCGTCTTACTTTTAACATCTCACTTGTGAGCAGGGCCCCAGTTACGTAATGGAAGCATTTTAGTAATTTAATCTATTTACTTGTATATACTTGATCACAGTAGGAGGTGGAAGTTGCAGGGTGAGAGTATTGGTATCGTGTGACAGAGTTAATAGACAGGTAAACAGAAAAACTGAAAAAGGGGAAGAACTATGCTATGAACTAACATGATATTAACATATAAGGACTTGGGCATTAGAACCAATACAAACACTTGAGGTTTTCCATTTGGGCTTATTCCCTAACCAATTCTGTTTCTCCAAAGTTCACAATAGATTGAATCAAGGATAACATCACCATTATTGCATTAATATAGAACTTTGGCTATAAGGAGAAGAGAAATTCAACAATAGCACACAAGGTTTCTTTAAGCAACACTGAAAAACAGTACCAGTGAAGTGATATCCTTTCATAGAAGAATTCAACGGCAGCTATTCGCCACTTACCATTGTTCCCCTTTTGTTTATAGCTACGACAAACATACTTCAGCAATCTTAAAGAAGTATTCTTCATTGATCACCAATTGAAACAATGGTTAAAAGCAATAACGAACAACTTTAACAGAAACTAAGGTAGAAACAATAGTGAAAACTAAAATAAACTTTCATGGAATTTCTCTAGATAGTAAATTGATTGTATATTCCTATAGTTGTGCCACTAAAGTTCTCTGATGTTAGTCCACAGTTGTTTGACTACAACAATAGCGGTATTTATTATTGAAGAGACCCTTTTTGTTTATTTAGCCATGACATTCCTTTTTTTTCCTCATATAGATCCACACATTTTGTAGATCTATTTTTTAATAACATGTACAGCTTTCCTTTAATCATTCAATATCCCATATTCACATAGAACTGATTATTTAATTATGGAAGTACAAAGATACAAGAAGAAATTAAGAAAAAAAGACATTGGTTTTCAATACTGTAAGGAATCATGCAAATACTGCACTATTGCTCCACCCCACTTCCCCATAGAAAAGCTTGTTTACAAACCAAACAATGACATTAGTCAAGAAACAAATGTAAATAATGCAAAGGTGCAAAAAAACTAGCAACAGAATAAAATTCAAAAGTACTGAAAAAATTATGCAATTAAAAGACAAAAAAACTGACCACATTACCATTATCCTAGTGGTAAGCATCTGCCATGAGCGCCGGCCCCATCACAAGGCAAATGCATAATGATTTAAGCAATATTGGGTCCATTCCGATTATCACCATGCAAAAAACAGAGGACAGCCTACAATTTGCCCATTGATGCATTAATCAATCAAGGACAACAATCCCTTGTCGCAAGTTGCAAATGAGAGAACCAGAGCATGAAATATGGATGCAAGCAAAATTGACATGTGCGAGCAAGTTATACACGCTGCACATGTCTCTAGTTGACATGCAAGTCACCAGACTCACTGTCTGTAACAACATATAGTTACAAAGTTACATAGGCTGAATAAAGACGTACGTCCATCAAGTTCAGTGCGGTCACTGTGTCCCAACTGTTCCCTTACTTGAATATTTGACAAAAGATCAACATTGTTCATTATAACCAGATCCAGACAAGCATCCTTTCAATTTGGGATTCCCCTTGCTGAATTACTAGTTCCACTATCCTGTTTCATGTCAAGGTAATTGAAATCTCCAATAATTACTAATAATTAAAGTGTTATCGAGATAGAGCATATAAAGGAGGGCTGCCTAACAGCTGCTCTTCCTCATCATTATCCACATTATGTGGTTTATAGCATATTCCAACCAAATGTTGATTTCCCATCTTATGCCTCAAGCAGATGTGTACCCATATAGATTCCACGTTTTCTTTGTCACATACTTGTTTTGTAATTTTTGGCTTTAAATCATTCGACATACAAACATACTCCTCCCCCTTTCTTATGTTTCTATCCCCCTAAACAATGTATAATCATGTAAATTTATGTCCCAGCCACGTGTTTCATCCCAACACATTTCTGTTATACCTATTATGTCATATTATTTAATATATGCTATTGCCTCTAGTTCTCCCATCTTGTTATTGAAGCTTCTTGCATTAGCAAATTTATATTTAATATTGTCCCGGCCCACTTGTACTGAATGTAACTTTACATTCCATGACTCTTTTGTTGTGAGAATAGCCCTCCACCCTTTATCTGAGCTGAAGCCCATCCATTTTTTGTTCTATGTTCATCTTGTAGACTTTTATATCCCACCCCCAAACGTGAATATAATGTAAATATTAAATAAGTAATAATAAATCCTTGCTAAGATCATGAATGCAGCCATCTTGATCTCACAGAAATTGACTGGCTGCAGTGTTTAATGTACTGGCTTTTCCCATGATGCCTATTAGCGATAAGCTCATATTTTACTGTAATATGATGCGAAATGCCTTCTAATTTTCTCCTCGCAACAGGGGTGAGCCTATTGTGTCTATTTAAACACAGAATTATGACCAATGACATGTCTATTTAATAACCTTATCAATGGGGAAAAACGATTCCTATTCTTAATCTAGAAATGTTCTTTGTTACTCTGAAATAAGCCTTATGATGTATCTATTGTAATCAAATTTTTATTGCTCTTATTATATTTTGTTCTGTTATGATTCCATTGTTAAGCACAATAAAATTTTCTTACTGTTATGTGTGTATTTCTTTGTACATCTTAATGAAAAATATTGTTAATTACAGGTATTTGTTCATTCAGAAAATGCCTCCTTTGACTCTTTTGTTCATATGGAACTTAGTTTTTCACAGCTTTATATGATCTCCTCTTTAATATTTCAACTATAAGTGGAAACTTTGTATTTACCTTGAGATCTGAGTAACTGCTCAGTTCTCTCAGGACCTGTTAAGGAATCCCAATGCTGTTGAGTCATGTTTTCTGTATCAGTAAAACAAAGACACAACACTTCTGAAATGCTTTCATCTGCGAATCTGATATAATCTCCAATGCATTATTAGACTACAAATAAGATTTGGCATGTATTTTTCACCCCATTTGATAGTTTCTATAGCAATTCATTATGCATTGTTAATCTGTTATGCTCTTATACCTTTATTCATACAAATTCCTGACCCTGCGTTTGCATTTTGCCAATTTGTGTAGAATAAATGTGTGAAGTTGAGTGTGTTACTGTGTCTAAAACTCTAAACAGGTGCAGTGTTGAATGCATACTTCAAAAATGCAAAATGGTACACAAATCTAAAAGTGTTGAACAAATATAATTTCTACAAAGTGCAGAATTGTAGAAGTTATAAATTTATTTGTTTATTTATTTGCAAAGTATTTTACCAGGAAGGATACAAGGATAAATCTGACCTTATTCAAATTTGCTGTAGTTGGCTCTCACGAATATATTTGATTGCCTTATTCAAATACATACAGGGCCAATTCAAAGTAAAAATTTTAACAATGTGCAGTTGTGCACGACATTAAGAAACTGCCCCTACATTTTAACACCATTTTTATTTTGAGAGATTTATACTATTTATGTATTACACTTCACGTTTCCAAATATTGGAAATGGCCAAATATATCGGACTCTTCCAATATTTCTGAATTGGTCCAATCCAAAATATCAGAAGCTTCCGATATACTGAATCGACTGACTCCAATTAGTTTGGAATCTGATATTTGTGGATTCTGTAATAATCCAAACCTAACCAAATTTTTTTAGTCCTGCACGCGTCTAGAAGAAACGTCACATTTATAATTGTTATTTAGTGCTTTGCATAAATCTCACAGATTACTGAATAGATACTGGAGTAGCCAACACAAATCATTGTGTACATATATTTGGGTTGTGGTGGGGGGCACAAAATTAGATAAAAAGCCTCCACACAATAATTAATAAAGTTTATTATTGCAGAAGCCATTTGCACATCACAGCAATTCAACGAACTGCATCACAGAGCTCCTGTGCTACATTCCCCATATGCAGCAAGGAACTCTGGGTAAGAAATGCCAATGACATCTGTCTCACTTTTTTGCCTCCTGGGTCTGTTTTCACACAGAACCCTTCAATCAATGCATGCCATACTAGATGTTTTTTTTTTTAGCAGAGATCAGGTTTATGCTACTGATCAACGCCACTTCTGGACAGCGCTGTTTTGGGTTTATTGGACCCTCTTCAGAAAAAACTAGGCATGACCAGTTGCAGTTGGATGCTTGGACCTGTAGGGTAAATCAGTACTTATTTGGGTTGTGGTGGAGGGCAAAAAAATCTGATAAAAATCCTCCACACAATAATATAAGATATAGTTGTTGTCCCAGTAACTGATGTTCAGTGCAAGCTATTCTTTTGTTGGACATAGCACTGACCATGAGTGTCACGGCCCTCACTGTCTGCGGTGCAAGATGGATGAATCTGGGTGCTGCTCCCACATGAAAAGTACCGTCTGGGTGGATTCAAGTACTGCCCTGCTGGATGTTTCCTCTACAGCAGCACTCCAGCAGAATGTACAGGTGTAAGCTATAACCTGTGATGAGGTCTCCTTAAAGGGAGGTCACACCGTTCCTCACATGCTTCTGCATTGTGTTTTGCTCAGTGTTCCAGACAACCTCCTAGAAGCCTGATCTCCCTGCTATTATTGTGTTTCAGAGCATTTGGCTTTCCCTATCGGATTTTGATATTCTCTACCTTCCCATGACCAAAGGATTTGCCCCTGGATTTTGCTATATGGACTACCCTCTTGGATACTATGCCTTGCATACTATTCTGCCCACTGTGTCCACTGTGCTTCCCCAGTGAACCCCAGCCTGGCCTCCAGCAAACCCCTACCGTGTCTCCAATGCCCTGCCACCCTGGTCTCCAGCCCAGTGTCCTGAAGATCCCAGTCAGCCCTTTTCATGTCTTGTCTGTCTGGTGTCTTATGTAAGTTTGTCCTGTACCTGTGTCTAGCACTCTTCCTGCATTTCCCAGTGTTTATGTCCTGTGTTCTGTGTTGCTTCTCTCTGTATCCAGCAATATCCCAAGTCAGACTTTTTCCTGCCTCGCCCCTCCGTAGTGATTCCTGTGCATGTACAAATAAATTCCTGTTTTACCACTGTATCCTAACCTCCTGTGAGTCACTACATCCTGGGCTTGTATCCTCGCCAACCCGTGACAATGAGCCACACTATGGAACAATTGGGCATTGATCAGAAGATGAAACTACAGGGGAGAAAGAGCCTGATGGTTAATCTCCTTAGTTTTATCCCATATAGTGATTAACTTTATTCTGATGTGATTTATACAGAAGGAGCAATATTTTACTGACCTTTTCATCCCCCAATTGCAGACTGGCGAATCCTATGAATGCTGGCTATTACATGATGCACAAACGTCTTGGAACCTCATGAAATGTACCAAATAACTCAATCACTGATTGATTTGTAGTAACAAGTCTATTGGAAGCAATAATGTGAAGGCCTGACTATAATTATCTCACTCTATCAATAAACTTGTAACGTGGCCCAAGACAGTTGCATGTGATCACAAAATGTGAGATTTTGTATGTATTTTACATACTAATTATAAATTTTTTGACATAATCCTCAGCTTGCTTATTAATGGATCTCTTAAAATGTTTCTTGCTTCTAGATATTGATTTAAAAAGAGCATCATAGAGTGGAAGTCAGTTCTTAAAGGATTTATTTATACAATTCCTCCTGTGTTTAGTCAGAGACTCAGCTGTCACAAAATGACCTTATTGCATTTCCTTGTGTGGATTACTGTCATCTTTTGCAGTGATATCATACTGGAAATCTACTTCTTTATTCATTTATAATATTTTTACATAACCTGGTTGTTTGCTCATTTGTTCCAGCCATCTTTTAAATGTATTTCTTCATCACTGTATTTATCTTACACCCAAAGCTTCAGACAATTATGCTGAAAGCTGCTAGAAACGCATTTAACATGATAAATAAAGGACAAGAGGAATATTATTGATCTATGACGTTATTGTGACAGCTGTTTTGCAGAAATTGCACAATGTTTTGTTATTTTCATAATTAAGGTATATTCATCATGTGATAATACCATGGGCAGTTTTGTATAAGCAATATATTTGCATGTTCTTTAGGAGTCATTAACCCTTTCGCTGCTGAGGCATTTCACCCCGAGTGCTGAGCTCATTTTTACCAGTTTCTGTCATCATGTTTAAACGCGATTTGAAGTCACATTTTATTATTCAACCCAGACAAATTATATATCGTTCTTTCCGGCAGATTCATAATATATCATTATTATATGTATATGTCATGTCCTGCTTGAATATTATAACAAAAAATACAATAAAATTAAAAATTTCAATCATCTACAGTGTGTAAAGTGTTTTTTTCACATTTTAACATGCGAGCCTTTGTGGATATATTTTCCATGGGGTGCACTTGTTAACAAAATTAAAAATGGGGACTCGTTACATTTTTTTGGGGGGATTACGTGATTTTTCGCAAAGGACCCCATAGAAAAAATCGTTAGTGCAGCATCATTGTTTACATTGTAATTGACTCATCTCCATTTCTTCCCTCTGCGGCCCTGAATCAAGCAAACTCCATCACAGACTCACCTCCATTTCTTCCCTCTGCAGCCCTGAACCAAGCATTCAAGCAAACTCCATCACAGACTCACCTCAATTTCTTCCCTCTGCGGCCCTGAACCAAGCATTCAAGCAAACTCCATCACAAACTCACCTCCATTTCTTCCCTCTGCGGCCCCAACCCACCTGTCCGCCCAGGGTTGGTCCCTTAATTTCAGGCATCCTTTCCAGCTGTATCCACTTCTCTCACTAATTACCCTTACTAAACCCAAAAATCTGGTCCATTTCATGTAATCCCTATGATATTCTATTGGCCACAAGTTTCACCTTCCCTCTGCTCCCATTTGTTTCAGTTACCCTAGTCCCTTAGAGTGTAAGCTCATGGGATGTCTGCCTGAGCTTTTGGTTTAAAGTGATGTATAACCTGGACAGTTATCCGACGACCAGGGTTTTATTTCCTCTTGTATCAGGTACGTCTGCTGTTTGTGCTTCCCCATTGTAAAGCGCTGTGGAATTTGTTGGCGCTGTATAAGTACTTGTAACTGTAACTTTGTATTTCTGTAACAATTCAATGTTCTTGAACCCAGGACATACTTGAAAACGAGAGAAATCTCAATGTATCCTTCCTGGTAAAATCCTTTATAAATAAATAAATAAATAAATTGAAATGGGAACAAGAATGCTGCATTAATAAAACAAAAAGGTTTTTGTTTTTCTATTTTTTTACATTTTACATGGTCATGTTTCATATCATTGGAAAGGCCATGCTCTGGCCGTTCCAATGATACCAAACATTAACCCCTAGCTGCCACGTATCAGGAGAAAGGGGGTTCATTGTAACCCCTATCTCCAGCATAGATGGCAGCTAGGGGTTCACTCCCGAACTAACTTCATCGTGCTATGTGCGATGACGCCAGTAGGCAGGGGGAGATCCTGGAAGCTAGGCTGACATCCAAGATGTCAGCCAGCTCCAGGAGAGGAGACCGCGATCCAGCGTCTATTGGTCCCGAATCGCGATCCAGCCCCCAAGGGGTTAAAAGGCAGCCACCGCTTGGAAGGGCAGGCTGTGCCCTTGCAAGCGGTGCCTGCCTTTTTGCAGTGCCCCAGGGCAATCGGGAGAGAGAGGTCTCTAGTTAACGTTAGGATATCAGAGCATGTTAGGAACGTTTAGAAACAAGTTTGAGAAACACTCAGTTCCCCTACATTTTAAAAATTTCCATAATAGCTCACCTACGGGTTTAAAATTTTGGGCCATAAAACAGATCAAGAAAATGGATATTGAGGAAGACATGATTAACAAATTGGGAAGGGAAGAGATGAGGCTTATCTTTGATAATGGGACATTGACTCCGAACGGTTTAAACGACGATTTCGAGATTGTTCATTTTTTATAATGTATCTTCCTTAGCTTTGCGACATCGGGGTAATCAAATTAGGGGCAACACTATCAGGGTTATCCAAAGAGATCCGAATTGCTTGAGAAAGGTAACCGAACGCTGAAAATCAGCATTCGGTTACCTTTCCTGACCATTCGGCTATCCAGAGAGCAGGCAATTCCCAAATCCTGGCGAATTGCCTGAACATACGGTGCCTGTTCGGTCCCTGTTCGAGGGCAGTGAAATCCCCATGAAAAAGCACTGCTTCGGCTATTCAGAGAACACAAACCAGCAGTGAAAGGTTCCCCTAATGCCCTGCCATTCGGTGGTTTAATTCGGCAAATTTATTCAGGAGAATCCCATAGGCTTCAATGTTAAAAATATTCCCATTTTAATTCAATATCTAATAAACCGTTCATTATAAAATTCTGCAGCAAAAAAGCATTTTTCTTTTTTTTTTTTTCTTTTTTAAAAGTCCGATTTTTTTTTGATTTTTTTTTCAGTTTACTTATTTTTTCTGTAACAGCCCTCTTTATTATCATTCCCTGGACCTCCTGTGAAAATTTCAGACATTTTCGCTCAGTAGTTTCTTTGCAAACAGCGTTTCATTTTCCCAGATTCATACAAATGGTTTTGCTAATTTATTCACTGCCTCCTCTACGTCACAGCTGCTTCGGCTCTGTGTGATTCGGCTCTTGTTCGGCTCCTGTTCGGCTTCTTCGAAGATTAATCCAGATGTTTTTGCTTGTTTTCAGCGTGCATTCGGTTAGTGTTCGTCAGGTTTTCGGCAGCTTTTCCCTGCAATTCGGGGACCCTGTGGTGTTTGCTGAATACACCGCAGGGTCACCGAAATGGGATCGGCAAAAGGAACCGAATTGAAGAGAACGAAAAGTCACCGAACGTGCGGTGACTTTTCGAATCTCTTTGGATAACCCTGTATGTATCATTAATTTTAAGGCACCACTTTTAGATAATTTGTGGAAAAATAATTATGAGCACTTAAAATATATAAAATATAAATATGAAACTAATTGATTCACGTATAGATAGTTAACCAACCGATCACCATACATTTTACAAATAGGTCATCGAGACACTTTAGAATTTGCACTAAATAATGGTGGTTCACTTTTAATTAGGACATAATCCGATGCTTTTTATTACATATGAAAAAAGAATGCACTATACACTTTAAGGAGATAAGGTTATAGGTTTTATATACCGAAAATAAGTAGGTCATGTAGGCACTTTATATTAATGCATTTTAATACAGAAAAATAATGGTGGTACACTTTTAATAAGAAATAATGTAATGGTCTTACATTTTGAAAGAATGCACGATACACTTTAAGGAGCACATAGTTTGAAAATTAATAGGCCATCTAGGCATTTCATATTTCAATGGGTCATATAGGCACTTTATATTATTGCACTTTAAAATAAAAGATACGGTGCACTTTAACAACATATGGTTAATGTTTCTACACTCAAGAAAGGAATTTCACGACACATTTAGTGAAGATTAGAGTTTAACACATATTAAACGTGGAGAATAGATTATTAATGGATAGGATAGTAAGTATAATTAAATAGCATATATAGTTTACACATAATCTATTGAACTTATTAATTAACCACTGGCACATTAAATTATAGATGGCACTTTAAATTGGTCCAAATTTATATTTGAGCCTTATATGCATAATTCTCTGTGCATAGATATAATATGGAGCAAGGCTGAGGTTGAAATGGAAGGATTCTGGTCTATTATGTCTACTATGTTTTTAACATAAGCTCATGTGGGTTTCCTATGTCGTCAAGGGCGCCACCATACCCGGGACATATTATGAGTTTATATGCGAGGGTTCCGCTTTGGAGGAAGGGGCCATACAGCTAGCGCGATGAAGGACCCAGAGAAATACACGCAGTGGAACGCATGGAACGTGCGGGAAAATGGCGTGACACGCAAATAGAAAATACAAGATGGCGTGACCCGCAAAATGGAACGCAGAGGATAGCAAGGCGCATGCGCAAGATGGCGGCGCCGGATTCACAATAAACATTGGACAGTTCGAGGCGTGGTACGCACGTCGTCTGCAGAATTGGGAACAGGTGTGGGTAATTGGTTTAATTTTAGATATTATATAAGGGCAACCTGCACATCAGCCTGTAAACCAGCTGAGGAAGCCAATACATTTGGCGAAACGCGTCCTGGACATCTGGCTGAGCCAGTGAGATGTTAATTTGTTAATTTTGTTTTATTTTATGTTTTAATTAAAATTTTATTGAGCTCAAACCCCTAGTATCCTGGTACTTGAAAAGGTCTTTTTTGGATTTTGACCTATTAAGAAATCCATGCACCTGTACACCAAGAGCTTGGCTATAAGCTCCACAAAATGTGAGTTGGCAGCTTATAATATGATATAATAGAGTCTTTACAGATCTACACAATAAAATCTTTCTTGTTTCCATATTTTTATGTGTACCTCATACAAGAAAGTATTCCTTGCAATATAAGGTGAGGGTTACCTTACAAGCGGAGAAGAAAAATACCCGAGGCCTTGACCCACTCAGAGCCAGTGTTTGGGCTCCGCACTTGTGAGTGGAATCATTTTAGAGTACACATCTTCCATATTGGTTTCAACAGTCTGCACTATAATATTATTTGCTTCATTTCATGTAAATCCTGATGGATACAACGATCTAAGAGAACCACTAGTTGCCCAAAAGCGACCAACATCGCGCCACCAGATACGTATTACTATACTTAGGCTTGTACTTGCCTTCAGAGCTTCACAGATCTTAAAGTAAACCTGTCAAACTTCATACTTGCCATTCTTTTTATTGTTTGTTATGGAATTTATTACTTTACATCTGGAAATTTAGTTAACCTCTTACCACTGGGGGTGGACTATGCCGTACCCGTGGCAGGTGGGACTGAATGCCGCAGGGCCGACCTTCTATGGGGCGCGACAGGCCAGCCCATCAGTTGGTGCACAGCATGCCTCATTGACTTCAGCGGGATGGCCTGAACTCAGCCGGGTGAGGGGCTGCCCCGCAGGTGTTAATGCCCCCCCTGCCATGCACATCCAGTGGTAAGGAGTTAATAGAATAAATACAGGCCAGATAAAATTGTTGTGGGTTGCAGTTACTTTCATGCAAAGGTCAGAGGAAGCTTCCTTGGCATTTCAGTTTTGGCCACCTTTTTTGGGTGATAGCAGTTAGATTTCCATATGGTATAGCCTTCTCTGTAATGGAACCAAGGAGTTAAAACTGTATGATACCTGAGCAGGGTCTCACCATATGGCAGGCCACTAATGCTGTTGCCCGTTCTCTGAGATATCTCATATCAGTCAGTTTTCACGTTCTTTATCACAAACCTGATAAGGAACATTCATGAATGTAAGTAGGAACCTAGGTGGGGACATGCAAGACCATTTATCCCAACATTAGTCTAGCACACCACCTGTGTACACCGAAGATCTTGCTGCTCTATAATTGATTAACTCATTAGTCTTAATGAACCCAGCCTATTAAAAGGATAACAGCGCTTAGCCTTGCTTTCTCAACACCTGTTCACTTACTGGCTAACTGCCAGTTCTATAAAAGTACTCCAAAATGGAAGAGACGCCCAGGCAAGAACCAACCATACATGACACTCTTGATAGGGCCACTTCTGGAAATCATGTACTGTACCAGCATCCAATACTAAAGTGGTTATTCGAAGAACACCGAATTGCACTGAACAGTGAATTTCCCTGTATGGTTTAATTTTGCAGCCATTCTGTTATTCAAAAAGCTGGCGATTCACAAAATATTGGTGATCTTCGGCAGCAGTGAATTACCTATAGAGAAGTAATGGTTAATCTATTCAGAGAGCGCCGAACAGTAGAGAAATGTCAGTGAAATGCCCTGATTGGTGGCTGTTCAGCTTTTTCTGGCAGCTGGTCAGTTTGGCAGGTCATCAGCGGATTGAGGATCGATTCGGCGGTCTGTTCAGTGAGTCATCTGCAGTTTTTGGAGAGTCTGCGCCTACATTCGGCTGTTTTTCGAATCAATTTGGCAGTTTTGCAGCGGTTTGAGGATGCGTTGGCATTTCGATTCGGCGCACTTCAGGGACCCTGCAATGAATGCTGAATTCACAGCAGGGTCAGTGAATTTAGATCACCCAAGTGCGACGAACGAGTTTCCCGATATCTATGAATCTGATCCCTATACGCAGCATGTGTATCCTAACACTACGATCCTTTGAATGGTCTAACTAGTGCAATAACAATAACCCCTTAACATCAAAAAACATGGTCATGGTTAACATTGGCAAAATAATTGAAAGATAGATTATTATTAATTTGTGGGGGGGACCTGGGCATTATTAATTTATGGGGGGGAGACCTGGGCATTATTAATTTGATAGAAAATGGCAAGTGTAGCGCAAAGGAAACTCCAATGATGGATAGTCGCTTGATCTCTTCAAAAAACCTCAAATAGGGAGTAGAAGAGAAAGTATCATAGTGCAGACCGTATCAACTTTGATATTGATAATACATATATTTGGTCTCACTCACATTGTTTGGAGCCAGCTGGCTCTAGGATCTTGAGCCTTAGGGCTATTTGTGGCCACCCAATCGCCCTCAGGATCTTGTGAGACGCATGAAATCTTGAACAGAAATATAATAGGGCATAGGGCAAACTGTGCAAAAAAAGCGATGCAAGAAATAGAATGATGGAATCACTCACGTGGTTCAAGACTTAGTCCTGGTCTGTGGAATATAGGCCTGGGTAGTTGTTCTGAGGTACATCTTCCGAATAAGGCTAGGGTCAGACGAGCGTGATTTCTATGTACTGTACGTCCGTGCACACGGACGTACGTCAGTACGGAAGACGCAGTAGTGGCCACACAGTCCGTTTATCACTGACGTATATTTTGACGGATGTAGGAGAGAAAATAAAATAAAAAGCAAAACCATTATGTCCGTGAAAAATGCTGGACGTATAAATGCATTCCGTCTGACCACGTTCCATCACTCACACACAAAGCTATGCGGACGTTGCGGACGCAGCGCACTTTGTGCGGCCGTTCTAGGAGTTGTACGTTCTTGCCTGCCTTGCGTCCGTGGGCCACGGCCGTTGTGCGTCCGCAGTTCAGTGCGGACGTACTTCGTGTAACGGGCTCCGATGGGCTTTCTTTCATGCTATCACGGACGTACTTTTAGGCTCAATCACGGACGTGAACACTACGCTCGTCTGACACCAGCCTAAAACCTTTGCAGCAAGAACCCTGCAAGCTAAGGCTAATTATTAATTTATGGTGGGGAGACCAGGGCATTATTACTTTATACATGGTGGGGACCTGGGCATTATTAATTTATGGGGGGCTGGGCATTATTAATTTATGGGGGGTGACCTGGGCATTATTAATTTATGGTGGGGAGACCAGGGCATTATTCATTTATGGTGGGGAGACCAGGGCATTATTCATTTATACATGGTGGGGACCTGGGCATTATTCAATTATGGGGGGGAGACCAGGGCATTATTTATTTATACATGGTGGTACCTGGGCATTATTAATTTATGGGGGGTGTAGGGGATCAGTCTCAATATAGAGGCAAACTCGCAGTCGCTTCAACAAAAATGCCAGCTTTAATTTTCAGACAACCATTGTCACGACCCAACTACGTGCGCTGCTGCGCAGAGACGCCGGGTTAAGCCGCGCACTATCTGTCTATACTAGACCCAGATAATTACGCGCACTTCTCTTCCCGTCCCGGCCACACTGCCTCTCACAACAGGCACGTAGAGCGCGATATACTGATCCCAGGATTGCAACACAGCACAAGTCTTCTCCTGAAGCGCCAAATAACTACGTCTCCCACAATCCTGGAACTCACTTTCTTATTCTATTAGTAACGCTGCCACCAGTCCTCACGGACCCTATGCGCGTCGCAACAGGAGACGCAGGGCTTAGCAGCCGCACTATCCTAGACTCGGACAGTGACTACAATTCCCACAATTCCCTGCCGTTTCCTGACGACCGCAACACGCAATTTCTTATATATAACCGAGCTTAAGGCAAATAGCAATACTCCCAATCTCTTAGTTAGCGTGGATTTGATCAGCCAGAGTCAAAACTTAAATATTTTTTGGTTTATTTAGGATAGAAAAATCAGTGCTTAGTTACATAAAAAATCATAACTAGAATAAATCAATTACTTATACAATACACAGCAATAAAAAGAAAAAGGTTTAACCATAGAGCGTAACTTACGAAGAACTATTCCTCTATGGCCTCCTGGAGTCTGGAGATAGGAACATGGACCGATCAATCCTCTTTAGAAGGCATCCCCAAGTGATCAGCCAAAGCACATGGCCAGTGTTCCGAATTTATAAACTTCCTGATCTTTCCAGCCCCCACCCATAAGTGGCCCAGTGTCCTGGACTTCATTTCCCAGCGTGCAATTCTCGGTCGCGCTCAGTAAGCTTGTCAATTAATCTTTAATTGCCTAAAGGTGTCCCTCTTGCCTCCAGACCCCCCTTCGAGATCAAGGATGTGCTTCCTTTCTTTGAAGATCATGTTCAGCTCTCTTGGTGCCGATTTGTCTGCTAAGGTGTGATTTGCTATGGCAGTGTACAAAAGAAATTCCCTTTTTACAGCTACGTGTTACATCCTCCCCCCAAGGGAGAAAGCTAAACCTTTGCTTACATTTCAGCTGAAAACCCAGGGATACACTTACCAAATGGTCCGACACAAATATGAACATAACTCTATATGGAGGAGATAAACACATATATACAGGCAGACCTTTATATAGAGATAGAAATATAGATCTAGTCTGCCACAACCATCATTAAAAAAAGAGAAACAAAAAGGTTGCAGGCATCCAGCCAAAATCAATTGATAGGAACAAATAAAAGTCTGAGCCTTACTGGTTAGTTAGTGAAAGTCCTCCGAGCTGGGTTGGCTTTCTCCAAGGGAACAGTTTATAGTTCATCCATAGAACCCTGTCTCACAGACAGGTTTTCTTATTCTCCTAACACAGGAGTTGCTGCATTCAGCACACCGTCTTTCCATGCACTGAGCTATACACACTGCTAGGTGCAGCTGCACATTAATGAATCCCTGTCCCACTCAGAGCTAATTAAACTCCTAGTAACACCAGCTCCAGAATCTGTTCTACCCATACAAGGTAAAGTGCTATTGGTCTATAGCTTCAAATCTATACTAGCAGTACCTTAGATGATAAATCTAAGCATTTGTGGAGGAATGTATCTGCCATCTATCACTTTTCCTGCCACACTGGCAGGTTCTACTGGCACTCTGTTACAGGGGGGACCTGGGCATTATTAATTTATGGGGGGGAGACCTGGGCATTATTAATTTATTTATGGGGGGGATCTGGGCATTACTAATTTATGGGGGAGACCTGGGCACTATTAATTTATGGGGGGGGGACCTGGGCATTATTCTTGCCCAGGTAACCCAGCTCACAAATACCTTGTTTCAAACATCTTAAATTCTGGAGCGCGCTGGCTGTCCATCATGTTGAGGGGGCAGGGTTATCCTCACTCCCCTCACTCTCTATTGGACAGCCACCGCGAGTCAATGTCTTCCATCCATCACACTACACCCAGAGCAAGCGCAGCGTGATGATGGTGACAGTGGCCGGCGGAGTCTGGGGAAACCCCGGGTCAGGGCCAGCAGCGCCCCACTGGGATTGCCGGCTCGGGAGTCGCAGCAGGGCAATGAAAGAGCCACGCGTTGCCGACCCCTGCGCTATACACTTTAGAAAGTCTGTGCTACCTTGGGGCATCCTCAATGAAGGTCTCTTTTCTAATCACATATTATTTAATGTAAGAAAATGCTTCCTAGAAGTAAACAAGTCATGCATTTGAAATGCTTTCAAAATGAAATTGCGGTATTTTTTTTATTTTAACAAATGTACATATTTTTTTACTTTTTGTAGTGTTGTAAGTTGCATATTTATATGTAATAAAAAACAAGATCAACTTGTACCATAAAAGTATTCTTATTTTTCTTATCAGTGTCTAATTTTTCCCTTGGAGAAAATATCTTTGAAATGTGTTTATTATCTATTTTTGTGAATTTTTGCCAATATTTTCTTTCACAGGCCGATCTCTAAACAAGTTCCTGCTGTGTAATTCATAGTGAAATGTCATTTCTACTCTGTTGGAAATAGAATATACAATACTAATGATGCTGTTAAATCACTAAATATTTCTGACAGTAAAACACAGCAGTTAACGAGGAAGATCTTACAAGAACCATGTTTCACAAAGGATTATTTCTTGTGATAAGGCTGTCATATATTACACCATAATTAGGAATACATGTTCTAACGTAAAACTTGGATTTTAAAACTTCTGAGATAGACTCACAGCTCTTGAATATGAAATAAAATTGTATTTACAAAAGGACTCATTTTGTGTTGTTCATTTTGGCTGATATCTAATGTCGACCTTTATCATAATTCTCCCACTTAATTCTGTTATTTACATTTTTTATTGAGAGAAATTATTGACACAATGGAATATAAAAAATAAAAAAAATTCTATTTTTAGCATCATTTCCTGCAGTGCCAAACAGTGGAGAAATAGAAGTCGGTCTTTGTCTTAACAAACACAATATTTCTGGTATTTGGTTTTGGTTCTATTAATAAAACACAAAATAATGTGCATACAGGAAAACAAGATGAAAATTCTGTTTATTGACCTCTAGATCATGATAATTAATCCCTAGCCACATCAAAACGTCTCACATCAGTCTGGGATTGATCCTCAGTGGATCAATGGCATGGACTTGTTTCCCTAATCAGCAGCTCCACCTAATGACGAGTGTGTAAACTGCAATCACTTTCTTAAAATAGTTTCATGTTTTAATTTGACTGAAGTGGGAATCTGTGCTGTTACTCACGGAGCAGATTATGGCTGGGGTCAGACGAATGCAGTGCGAACGTGCGTTTAGCTGCACTTTATTACGACCGTGGTAGCAGCAAATGACGTCCACCGCAGGCCCACACGTGAAGTACGGCCGTGCAACGCAAACGGCAAATGCATTTTTGCAAGAACGTCGAACCGCTAGTACCGATGTACAGAGTGCGCTGCGTCTGCATAGCGGCGTGTGTGTGTGATTAGGAGACGTCAGACGCTGCTCATGTCTGGCCAACATAACGTCCAGACACCCAACGTTTCCTGGTTTGGATCCGTAAAAAAAGCACGGCCGAAATTGCGCATCGTATGACCGCTATCGTGTCTTCCGTGAAAAAATGCATTCGGACGCATTCACGCACTTTTTGACGGTAGACATGAAAAATGCATTCGTCTGACCCTAGCCTATTAAGAAAGCGCAAGTATTTGCCCATGTTGCAAACAACTGCAAAAAGCTCTGTCTTTGCTACAGTGACAAATGCAGGCACATCAAGAGAAAAATGCAAACTGCAGGAGGAGCTTCACTTTGAAGCTTCCCCTGCAGTTGCTTAGGTCTGTGTTTCATGATTGAAATGACGGTGTTTGTTGGCATTTGCAACTTCAGGAAACATTGGCACTTTATGAATACCCCCTAAGGCCCGTGTCAGACGAACGCAGTGATCACGTCCATGTTGCCGCACATTTTAATGTCCGTCGTAGCATAAAATTATGATCAATAGAGACCCACATAAGAAGTACGTCCGCACAGAAGTGCGGACAAACATCGCAAGTGGCAACCGGACGCAATTTAGGCAAGAACGTCAAACCGCTAGGACGGACGCACAGAGTGTGCCACGTCCGTGTAGCTTTGTGAGTGAGTGAGTGATGGACCGTAGTCAGACGGACTGCATTTTTGATGGACAAAATGGTTTTTCATATCATGTATCAATTTTTTTCATTTTACAGATTTTATTTCCCATCTACATCAGTCAAAAAAAACGTCAGTCAAACAAAACGGACCATGTGGTGTCTACAGTATCATCAGTCAGAAAGTACATCAGATGTGCACAGACGCACAGTGTGCTCAGAATGCGTTCGTCTGACATTAGCCTTAGTTTATGATTTTTTTTTGGAGAACTGAAAGGGAATTTCAAATTTTAGTTCATGAATGAATACCGGAGTTGGAAAAATGGTCAAATTTTTTATTTTAGGCTTAAAGACAGAGGATGAACATGGTATTAGTAATCAATGGACTGATGAGGTAACACCAATAGCAAGGGTATTGAATTCTGCGGGGAAATATAAAATACATTAAAAGGTATATGTATGGTGTAGTAACCCTGAAATTTGGAGAGTTGCCAGACAGCCATCACTGGCAAATTATATATGATCGCACTGATCAGCCGCAATATTAAAATGACATGCAAATGTCCTGTAGGACCTCCTTGTATTGCCAAAAATGATGCGTTAAAGCATGGGCTCCGCAAAACCTCCGAACATGTCTTGTGGTATCTGGCACCAAGACATAAGCAGCAGATCCTTTAAGTCCTGCAAGTTGGAAGATGTGGCCTCCATGGATCAGATGTGTTGTTCCAGCATATCCCACACATGCTCAAACGGATTGAGATCTGGTGACTTTGAAGGTCCAGGCAACACCTTCATACTGTATCTTTGTCAATGGTGCTTAACACATTGCTGAACAATTTCTGTAGTGTGGCATGGTGCATTATCCTGCTGAAAGAGGTCACTGCCATCAGGCAAGACCACTGCCATGAAGGGGCTTTACGTGGCATGCAACAAAATATAGGTAGGTGGCATGTGTCAAGTGTGTCTGACACCTTTCTATCATGGCCTGCATTACGTTTTTCCACAATTTGAGCTCCAGTTGCTCTACTGTGTGGTTGGACTAGAAGAGCTAGCCTTCACTCCCTACTGGCATCAAAGGGCCTTGGGTGCCCAAGAACATGACATCATTTCCCCAGTTATCTTTTTCTTGCACCACTTTTAGAAGGTACTAACCACTGCATTCTGGGAGCACCATGCAAGACTTGCCGATTCGGAGATGCTCTGACCAAGTTCTCTACCAAGGACTACTTGGCACATGTCAGTCAAAGCTTTTTGCCAATTTTTCCTGCTTCCAACACATGAAATTCAAGAACTGACTGATCACTAGATGTCTATCATATCACACCCCTTAGCAGGTGCTATTGTAACAATATAATCAATATTATCCTCTTCACCTGTCAGTGGTAGCATCAACTTAAACCTCCAGAGTATCCTATCAAGATTATATTGGCTCTATTAACGAACCTTATGAGCCTGAGTAGAAGATGGCAAGCTTTCTGGGCACACTGCCAACTCCTTTATACTCTAGTATATTGGCCTGTGCAGAATAGAATGTCACTAAGATACTAAGGGGACTATTCACAAAGTACTGTACAATGTTAAACTTCACTGATTCCAAGAGGGAAATTAAAACAGTGGCAAGGGATGTTTCATTAATCAAGCTTCTCATGCTGCTGTTTAGAGTTCCCTTTTGCGAAGCACTGACGTTTATTGTTGTTGCAATAATGTTGATATTCACCATGTGCCATTGTTGCGTCTCACGGATACCAGCGCGCACAGGCTGTCTGCAGGGCAGCCACTGGAGTCTTTGCCTATGATGTAAGAATGTCTAGTTTTGCTTTTGGGTTTCCTTTCACAAATTTAACCTCCTATACATGCAGAGTGATTGTCGACTTCTTGTAGGTCTATTCGCTAAAGGTGAAACTCGGGAGAAGTAAAAATTCAAGGTGAAAATAGCCAAACCAGAAACATTCTCCCATTTATCTCACTTTCCTAATCGGCTATTTTGACCTAGATTGTTTTCTTCTCCTGACAATTCTCCTGAGTTTCAACTTTAGTGAACAGACATGATAGTCTCCTGTCATTCCGAACCCCTTCTCCCCTGAATGCTCAGTTTGGTCAGCTTTAGCAAGAGGCCTGGTTGTTCCAACTTTCTTCAATTATGGAATTATTGAGGCAACTCAGCTCTTCAAAATTAACACAAACCTGCCTGTGAGCTCTGCTGGAAGTTCTTTTGACCTCAACACCAACAAATGTTGGCGAATTTCCTGCACATACGGTGCCTGTTCGAGGGCAGTGAAATCCCCATAGAGAAGCAATGCTACGTCTACTCAGGGAACACAAACCAGCAGTGAAAAGTTGCCGAATTGCTCTGCTGTTCGGTGGTTTCATACGACAGGTTTATTCAGGCGAACCCCATAGGCTTCAATGTTAAAAATATTCCTGTTTTAATTCAATATCTAATAAACGTTGATTATAATATTCTGCAGTAAAAAGTCTCTTTATAGATTTTTTTTAGGATCTTTTAGGCATTTTTTGCGATTTTTTTTTTCCGTTTTTGTTTGCAATCGTTTTTTCTTTTTTCTGTAACAGCCCTTCTTGATATCATTCATTGGATCAGTGGCGGAAGTACCAGGGTCGCAGCGGTCGCACTAGTGACTGACCAGGTCCTGGCATTCCGCCACTGGAGGGGGGCCCAGCGCCACCGCCAGATTCTGGCAATCAGCGCCGAAATCTGGGAGCAGCGCCGTCGGCCTTCCCTCTCCCTGCGAGCGGCCGCTGACATGCAGCTTGGCTGCTCGCGTGGGATGGCAACCACCTGACCATCACACGAGATCCTCTCGCGAGACCTCTGCGCTGATCAAGTGGTTCCCGGCGAGCGGCCAAGATGCATGCTTCCAGCGGCCGTTCGCCTCGGAGAAGAACAGAATGCCGGCGGAGCCTGCCCTGGGGCCAGCAGAGTTGAGAGCTGTGGGCAAATATATCCATATGAGCTGGGGGCAGTATATACCCATGAGAGCTGGGGGCAATATGTACCCATGAGAGCTGGGGGCAATATATACCCATGAGAGCTGGGGGCAATATATACCCATTAGAGCGGGGGGGGGCAATATGTACCCATGAGAGCTGGGGGCAGTATATACCCATGAGAGCTGGGGCAATATGTACCCATGAGAGCTGGGGGCAATATATACCCATGAGAGCTGGGGAAATATGTACCCATGTGAGTTGGGGCAATATGTACCCATGAGAGCTGGGGGCAATATATCTCCATGTGAGCTGGGGCAATATATACCCATGTGAGCTGGGGAAATATATATCCATTTGAGCTGGGGGGGACAATATATATCCATGTGAGCTGGGACAAATAGATTCATGTGAGCTGGGGCAAATATATCCATGGAGCTGGGGGCAATACTATCTTTTTTATATTGCAGGAAAAAAAAGTAAATATAGATCTTTTTCTTGGGGGGGGGCCCTTCATGGATTCTTGCACCGGGGCCCTCTAGTTTCTAGTTACGCCACTGCATTGGATCTTATATGTAAATTTCAGACATTTGCGTTTTGTAGTTTCTTTGCAAACAGCGTTTCACTTTTCAAACAGTCAAGCGTATTGTTTTTTTTTCCTTTACTCCATTCGTCTGCAGTGTTGGGTTTTACCGACGGCTGTTCTGCGCTGTGATCGGTGGCTGCTCGGGTTTCTCCGGCGTGTTCGGCGGGGTTAATCCAGATGTTTTTGCGGGTTTCGGTGTGCGTTCAACGGGTTTTGCGGTAAGTTTTCGTCGGGTTTGCGGCAGCTTTTCCCTGCACTACGACGGCCCTGTGGTGCTTGCCGAATACACTGCAGGGTCGCCGAAATGGGATTGCCGAATCGCACCGAATTGAAGAGAACGAAAAGTCACCGAACTTGCAGTGACTTCCATTCTCTTTGAATAACCCTGTATGTCTCGGTTTCTGACTGTGTCTCTGTTTGCTCTCGTCTGTTAGTGTTTCTGTTTTCCCCTATGTCTGTGTAAATTTCAGTGTGTGTTTCCATCAGTGTCTGTGTTTCTCATACAGGGCTATTCAAAAAGAGGTGAAATCCTTGAGAATGAATTGAAAATTCTAGGTCAAAATAGTCAAACCAAAACCAAAAATTATCCCATTTATCTCACTTTCCAAATTGGCTATTTGGTCTAGATTGTTCAGTCTCCTGGCAATTCTCAAGGTTTTCACCTTTCTCTGAATAGCCCTGTTAGTCTGTGTTCCAAAATGTGCACTCAGTGCTCTAAGGAAATAGGGGAAGCTGGGGGACCATAAGCTGTATCTCTCCATCTAGTTAACAGATGCCCCCTCCCCCCTCTTGGTGAAGCAGGGGGCTAGTTTGCTACCTCTGTGGGACAGCCAGTGGGTACATTAAGAGTAATGGAAAATACACACAAAACATGAACATAGCCAATCATTATGAGCTGTATAATAGTATATAAAGTCATTATAAGCAAAACTGTATTTTATAAAAGCAATTATATTTTACTAATTATAGGAAAAACTTTTAATTTTACACCAAAATAATATTTTTTCTAGTTATTCACAATATTTATTATACAAAAGTATATTTTCGCTAAATCAGAAATGTTGCAGGTCTACATGCAGACTCTCCCATTAAAAACACAGCTATAATTGCAGGGTGGATAGCGGTGGGATGTGGTTGTCCATTTTCATGCCTTGCTTCCCAGTCACTTCCAACACTACTCGCTACATCATTCTCGTGAGCTGTTGCCTAGGCAAAACGATTCTTTGAGAAGTTTGACCAACGCCGCCACCGTACCTGCGCATGCGCCTTCTCATTTCAACCCGGAAGACACGTGTTTCCTAGCGTGTATGGACGTTTAGCTGTGCAGTGTGAAATTCCAGCCATGGAACCTGTGCTTAATCTGAACAATGAGGTAAGCGTTTTACATAAAGAAACTCCAGGTATATGTTGTCAGTTTGCAGGTACACAAGCCGGTGAGCTGCCCAACCTTTATAATGGCACTTATCGAGCACTGGCTTCACGATCAGACATAAAAGCCAAAATATGGGTGCAAGGTCTGTATCCATGCATGACATAATGGTCCTTGGATGCCAGGCTCTCCGTTCATCCAGGGGAACACGTTGCGTTACTATAGGGTACACTGCATTAAAACCATACGTTTAACTAAGGAACACAACTCGTGATAACAAATGTCCAGGTTTATATTTATGTGGTGCTTTTGTAGGTGTGTGTCCTGCAATTTAGGGACAACATTTGTACTTGCTTAGTATCTGAATTTTTACCATGCAGTTGACAGTCCTGTGAGTTTCTATGAGTTGATTCTGCTCCATATCCCTTTAAAACATAGTAATAAAACGTGTAGTCATGGTGATCTGTTACAAGATACCTATAATTTATTGTATGTTCTTGTAATGGGCTTCTATGGTTTTTAGTCTTACTGATTTCAGTGGAAACCTAATAATATTGATCATATAATGGTCATAGAAATGCTTTTGACTGTGTACACGTTTTTGTTAAGCTCACACTCTTGCTGAAGAAAGATCCTAGCAAACAACTCTCTCGCAACCCCCAAAACCACCATTAAACCTCATCTCACACCTTTTTGTATAATACATTATCCTATTGTGTCCTTTTTATTTTTCTCCAGTTCTTTCACTGCTGAGCTAATTTTGACTGGTTTCTGCTCCTCATGTTTAAACTTTTGAAGCCCTATTTTCTTTTTTTTGTAGTAAGAACCAGAACCGTAATTTTTTATAATTTTTATAGTAAGAACCCGCCCGTGTTTCCTGGCATTGTAAAATGGCCAGTATTACAAAGCCAAGAAATTTTGGTACATCTCCAAAATTAAAAACTAAACCGCAATAGAAGAGGAGATTTGAGGCTGGATTCACACCTGGGCGTTTGTTTATGCGTGTATCGCGCAAACAACTCCTGAACACGCGTTGCAGCGCGTTCACGGCCATAGACTGCAGAGTGAACTTCTTTGGGCGTAGGACGTTTTACAGTGCGTTCCTGCACACTGTAAAACGCCCAGGTGTGAATGGGTCCCATAGGAAATCCATGGGATTTCCGTGTCTCGGCGTTTTACAGCGCGCAGGAACGCGCTGTAAAACACCCAGGTGTAAACCTAGCCTAAGGCCAGAGTCAGACGAGCGTTTTTCAAAGCGGAAGGAGCGTCCGTGAGAGTGAATATTCCTTCCACTCTGAAGGTGGCCACCTTGCTGAATGCAGTTAGTGCGCTTAGCGCTGCAAGGCTCAATCCTCCTATGAAGGATCACGCTTTGCAGCCCTGTTGAACGCTCATCGCAGTAGGGGGAGGCTTTCAGCACGTCTGCTGTAGCGTGCGGCCGGCCCTGTCAAAACATCTCAAATTTGCATCAGTAGGAACGTCATTAGAGAACTGCTGTAGAGTGCAGCCTCTCCTTTTTGCTATTTAGTTTTGAAAAGACCTGTCATTTCATGGAACCTTAAGGCTAGTCAAACAAACGCATTTTTGGCATCAACCGACAAAAGCGCGTCCGAACGCATTGACGTTTTTTTTTTTTTATTTATTTTTTTACGGTGGACGCGAAAGCAGTCAAACGATGCTCATTTTCGTGCGTGTTTTTTTTTTTAGGGATCGTCAATAAAACACTTTTTGCGTCTGGACGTTATGTAGACTGGACATTAGCAGCGTCTGACGTCTCCTAATCACGCACACACGCCGCTATGCCGACGCAGCGCACTCTGTACGTCAGTACTAGCGGTTCTACGTTCTCGAAAAAATGCGTTTGTTTGCCGCTTGCGTTGTGCGGCCGAACTTTTGTGCGGCCGTACTTCGTATATTGGCCGTCATTGCCCGTCATTTGCTGCTACTATAGCCGTGATTAAGTGCGCCTAAACACACGTTAAAAATGCATTAGTCTGACCCGGCCTGATACTGGTGATTTGAGGCAGTTTTTGAAAAGACAGCAAACACATAATAATAATAATAAAAATAATATTATTTCTTCTCTTCTTTTCTTTCTTACTCACTGGACTTGGCAGATTAAAAATATGCCATTACAATGTGTTTTGTCATGTCCCGACAGAATTCTATAACAAAAAATGTCAATGTAAATTTCCATTTGAATTTCAAACTATATTTTCCACATTTTATTATGCAAACCCTTGTGTTTTTATATTCTATGAAGTACTCGAAAAAAAAATAAAAAAATAAAAAATCACAAACAGCAAACTTTTTATAAGGAAATTCAAATTTTTAACCAAAAGGGAAAAAATGTTTTCTTTATATTCTGGTGCAATGCATTTCACGAAAATATGACTCTGTATAAAAGCAACGATCGTTGCTCTTTGCGTAGGAAATGAGAAGGCGAGTAATGGCAGTGGCGTTGTTCACTCTGTGGCACTGCGAAAAGTGTCAATGCCTTAGACCAAAAAACACATTTTGTATTTTTTTTACTTTTTCATTTTATATGGTTAGGGTGGGTATCATTTGAAAGACCAGACTCTGACCTTTCCAGTGATACCCAACTTGACCTTGTGGTGTGAATGGTAGTGATATATAATGTTCCAAAGAACCCCTGCCTTTCCTTCCACGACTAACTGGGTTAAATTTTAGAGACCAGTGCGCAATTAAACCTTGTGTCATCAGTTCCACATTTGCTGCCGGCTTGAGAAATGAGTAGGTGAGTTGTTGCCGTGGCATTGTTTGCTTTATAACTAAAAGTGGACAATGCCGCTGGTTTACAACAAAAAAATTAAATTTTGTAATTTCTTTTAATACATATTACATTGTCAATTTGGTATCATTTGGAAATGCCGTACTCTGAGCTTTCCAAAGAAAGAAACCTCACTTTATCTTGTCAGGTGTACACAGCATGGGGTTACAGGAGTCCAAATTAACCCTTGTCTCTTCTCGCAGCGGGGCAACGACTTTTTCGATTGAAATGGTGCGCCATTACCTGCACACTTCTCCTGAAATCTCTCTTCTCACTTGATCTGTTGCTGAACAAATATACTTCAAGTTCCTCATCTCTGCCTTCTCTAATGATCCCATTCGATCTGTATATGCCTCCTGAATTCCACACAATCTTCCTCCAACCCTACATCGCTGCTACATTTGTGTGAAAAAGTGTTGGCCCCCTACCCGATTAATTTTTTTGCACGTTTGTCACACTTTAATATTTCAGATCATCGAACAATCTTAACACGTGCAAACACAACATGCAGTTTTTAAATGATTGTTTTTATTAAGGGAAAACAAAATCCAAACCCACATGGTCCTGTGTGAAAAAGTGCTTGCCCCCTAAAGGCTAGCGTCAGATGAGCACAGTATGTGCACCCGTACTGATGTGCCTTCTGGTGTCCGTCACAGCATTGAGATGCTGTGACGGGGCCAGCCACACTCTGTTGCGCGCACTCGAATTGCGTGCGCATGCTACGTCCGTGCAGCAGCCCTCTCCGTCAAAGCGCTAGGACGCGCGTTGAAGGAGCTGCAAAGTATGATCCTCCATAGGAGGATCGAGCCTTGCAGCGCTGAGCGCACTAAGTGCGGTTAGCGAGGTGGCCAGACGGGTGTCGAGTGGAAGGAATGTTCACGCTCACGGACATTCCTTCCGCTCTTCAAATACGCTCATCTGACGCCAGCCTTGACCTAATAACTGATTGGGCCACCCTAGCAGCAAGAACTGCAGTCAAGCGTTTGCGACAACTTGCATGAGTCTGTTACAGCGCTGCAGAGGAAGTTTGTGTGGAATTAAAGTGTGACAAATGTGCAAAAAATAAATCCGGAAACTGAAAAGATTAGCAATTTTGGACTAGGAATCTCTTTTCTGCCGTCTTCCCCTAGCCATGCAATCCAGTTGATTGCCTCTACTACAGCGCCCCCCCCTCTAAAGAGGTAATGTCTGCAATTTTTCTTCCGCCCTATGATTTGTCCTTTTGACCCATCCCCTCTCAACCCCAATTGTCCTGAAATAAGTTTGCTGCTTACCTGGAATAACAGGGGAGCCGTTAAAATTAGAGTGGGACTGTTACACTTAACGGGTAATATAGAATAGGGCTGTTGTTTGACCACTCATGACTTCTTTTTTTGTATTCTGAGGCTTTTATTGAAGTGATAAACAGGAATCAAACAACATACAAACGAATAAGGATCAAATAGAAATAACAGAAAAGTGTAACATACGATCGTATTCATATAAGGTAATCCAGTAGATACACTGTAAATTAAAATCAGTTTGGTAAGTAAGGACCGGTACATAGGTGTATATTTGCGGCATGTCGAATAAACATACAATATTTATCGCTGTAATATTTTAGTGAAAGCCTGTTTTTGTTTTCCATACCGGGAAATAAACATGTATTGGGACAAGCAGGTGAATGAAGAGTAGGAATAGAACAAGAGTGTATGTAAGGGGAGTATAAAAGAGTGAGGAGAGAAGAGGGGAGAGAGAAGAGAAGGGGAGAAGAGGGGGAAAAAAAGGGGGGGAGGGGTACGGTAGTTTCTCTTCACTTTTTTCCTCTTTCTTTTTCTTTCTGCTGGGGGGAGGGAGGAGGGGCAACCTGCGAAGGAGGGCCACGTTATAACTCCGATACAAAGGCGTGATAGAAAGAGGCCCGTCTCTCATCCTTCACCCTGCTCCAAACGGTACTCATCCTCAATCGTGTGAGGCATGTGGGTGGTCGGGTCTATTTACAGACCTTCTTCAAGGGATCTCTGTTTATATTACTAGATTATATTAGTAGGTTCGATTCTGCGGCGGAATGCAGATGAGGTACGGAATCCGTCCCAGTAGAACCATTTCAGCAGATGATTTGGGTCTTGTCTGTCGGATTGTTGGGCGGCTAGGTTGTCAACTGCTCTTAAGTGTTCAATTGCTTCCGCCCATTCCGTAAATGAAGGGACCTCTAATGATCTCCAGTGAGCCGGGATAAGGCGTCTCACAGCCAAGAGGAGGTGTAGGGCCACTGAGTTACGCAACGTTCGTTGTTTTCCAGACAAGTGCAGAAGAAGATACACTGCTGGTGCAAAAGGCAAGTCTAGCCCCGTAACTTCCATCACAACCTCCGCTACCAAACGCCAAAAAGGGGTAATCTTTTCGCAGGTCCACCATATGTGTAAATACGTGCCGGTCTGTGTCCCGCAACGCCAGCAGATCGAGTCACATGAAAGTGTAAAGTGTGCAGTCTGATGGGGAGTGTAATAAGCTGTCTCGATCACCTTAAACGCTCGGGAACCATGTAAGGTAAAAGGTCTTAACCCATATCTCAGGTGTAAAGTCAAGTTCTAGGATCGTCTCCCAGCGACCGCATAAGGGCGGTAGTGAGGTATCACATTTCTGGAGGAGAGCATATATGGTAGAAATGCTCTTAGAGAGTGGTAAGGCAAGTTTACAGAAGGTTTCGAAGGGCGTGAGTGGATGCAGGGGGCGAAATCCCCTCGGGAGAGATCTCACAAAATGTCGCAATCGATGGAGAGCAAATCTGTCTCCAAAAGATAAAGTGTCATCACCGTCAGAGGATCCGGGTATCGTAACCACATCATTCTGAAGCACCTGAAATAGAAACCGCCTAGTCCTGTCCGTAAATCGACGATGTAGGCTAGTTCCCACTCCCGGGTGGTGTTGGAGAGGTAAAAGCGGTGATAAGGAGGGTGACAGACCAAAGGGGCCCCTGATCCTCCACCACACCAAAAGCGTGTCCCTGTATAAACCAGAGGGAGGTACATCAGGTCTCAAGAGCTGTGAGGGCAACCATGGCGCGGTCCACAAGGGTCTGCATGCGAGTCTCTCCTCCAGGTCCAGCCATAATTTGTCTGACCCAATGAGCATCCAATCCAGGATCCTTGTTAATTGTGCTGCGTAAAAATAAAGCTTTGCATCAGGCAAAGCCAATCCGCCCTCCAGCCTCGGGCGGCGGAGTAGGTGAGTCTTGACCCTCGGGTGACCTTTAGGCCATATAAAGGAAAGGAAGATAGAATCCAATTCCTTAAAAAACAGGCGCGTTAGAGATAAGGGCAGTGCTTGGAGCACATATAGGAGGCATGGCATTACGTTCATTTTTAGGACGCTGATTCTGCCCAGCCACGAAAGGGGAAGGCGAGTCCATGAGGACAAGTCCGAACGGAAGTTTCGCAACAACTGTCCATAGTTGTGTCCGTACATGCTATCTGGGGTATGTGAGATCCGGATACCGAAGTACTTAAGTCGAGACTCACACCACTGAAAGGGGAAATGGGATCGGGCATGAGAGACTTCCAGTGGAGACATGCGAATGCCCATCATGTTAGATTTCTCATTTATTTTATAGCCTGATAGCTCCCCAAAGATCCTGATATGGTCCAAGAGACACGGCATGGAGTTTCTAGAATTTGGAAGGAGAAATAGTAAGTCGTCAGCATATGCTGATACTTTGTGAGTTCGTTTGGCGCCCTGAATGCCCTGGATTGTGTCATCTCGGTGGATTGCTTCCAAAAAAGGCTCCAGGAATAGGGGCAGCCCTGTCTGGTCCCATTAGAAATAGGGAAAGAAGGGGACAGTGCCCCGTTCACCCTGACCCGCGCTGCGGGTGAGTCGTAGAGCGAGCGCACCCATGTCATGAAGTGCGTGGGGAGACCAAAGGATTCCTGCGTCCGGAACAGAAAAGGCCAGCCGACCCTGTCAAAGGCCTTCTCCGCGTCTGTAGACAAAAGGAGAAGGCCGTGTTTGGTAATGGAAGTCAGGGTAACGGCGTTCAGAACTCTTGTGGTTGCATCCCTCGCCTCCCTCCCAGGGACAAATCCTACCTGGTCAGCTCTTACCAGTGTCGGCAGGACATTAAGTCTGTCAGCAAGGATCCTAGCCAATATCTTAACGTCGCAGTTCAGTAGTGAGATGGGCCTAAAATGTTTATACTCTGTCAAGTCTTTGTCGGGTTTAGGGATCACCACAATATGGGCAGTCAGGGTATGAGGAGAAAATTTCGAGCCGTTCCTCGTTGCATTAAACATTGAGAGTAAGGGAGATGAGAGGGTCTGGGGAAAGGCCTTATAATATTCTACTGGGAAGCCATCTGGGCCGGGGCATTTATTATTCTTGATGTGTTTAAGAGCCGCCACAAGCTCCTCCAAGAGGATAGGGTCATCTAGAGAGGACGCCTGGGTCTCTGAAAGGTGACGAGTTACGTTGTCCTTCAGGTAGTTGGTGATACGGGGTATCAAGTCCGGGAGTGGGGCCTCGTCACTGCCACTATAAAGGTCTGTATAGTAACGTGCGAATTCCTGTAATATCTCTTTGGGTCGAGTAGTCATAACATTAGTATGAAGTTTAATATGTGGTACGTAAGATTGTTCCTGACGTTTGCGTAAGAGTTTGGCTAGTAGTCTACCCGGCTTGTTTTCCTGAAGAGCGAAAAAAGCCCGAGATTTAATTGCCAAGAATCGAATGTCTGCCTGTAAGAGATCGTTAAGCTTTTTCCTACTATCCAGAAGCTGTTGATAAACTGTCGCCGATTGGACAGTTTTTGTGAGATGTCCCCAGTGTTCTGATCTCCAGTAGAGATGTGAGTTCGGTTTGTCTCTCTTTTTTCCGGGCTGTCGCTTTAGCGATAAGCAGTCCCCTTATCGTGGCTTTATGGGCCTCCCAAATTGTGGTCTCATTACATGTTCCAACTGGTATCCGAGAAGCACGATGTATCATTAAAACAGGTAGGTACAAAATTGGAGAAGAGAACGACAAAAAAAATAAAATATATACATATAGTTTACCATCTCCCCCTCTCCTCTAAAACCCCCCAGATCCCCCTTTCTCAGAATCATCGCCATCCATCGCGTGGTGACAGCCTCCGCCTTTGCCATTTCCATATATATATATATGTATATCTTCCCTCATCTATCCAATTATCGCGTGTGCATCCCCTGCATCATGAATGAGCCAAGCTGTCGCCAATAATGAGCATGCCATCCAATGTGGTACTCCTATAGTCTAAAATGTGTTTGTTTCGTTTCTTTTTTTTTTTTTCCTTTTTCTTCTTCCCTTCTTTTTCCCCCCCCCTTTTTTCATTTCTTTTTATTTTATAATGATTATTTTCTTTATTTATATATTTTTTTTTCGTTCCCCCCCCCTCCTCTCCTTTCCCTCCTCTCTACCTCCCCCCCTCCAACTCCCTCCTCCCCCTCCAACTCCCCTCCCCCTCCAACTGCCTCCCCCCTCCAACTCCCCTCCCCCTCCAACTCACCTCCCCCTCCAACTCCCCTCCCCCTCCAACTCCCTCCCCCCTCCAACTCCCCTCCCCCTCCAACTCCCTCCTCCAACTCCCTCCCCCCTCCAACTCCCCTCCCCCTCCAACTCCCCTCCCCCCTCCAACTCCCTCCCCCCTCCAACTCCCTCCCCCCTCCAACTCCCCTCCCCCTCCAACTCCCCTCCCCCTCCAACTCCCCTCCCCCCTCCAACTCCCCTCCCCTCCAACTCCCCTCCCCCCAACTCCCCTCCCCCTCCAACTCCCCTCCCCCTCCAACTCCCCTCCCCCCTCCAACTCCCTCCCCCCTCCAACTCCCCTCCCCCCTCCAACTCACCTCCCCCCTCCAACTCACCTCCCCCCTCCAACTCACTCCCCCCTCCAACTCACCTCCCCCTCCAACTCACCTCCCCCCTCCAACTCACCTCCCCCTCCAACTCACCTCCCCCCTCCAACTCACCTCCCCCCTCCAACTCACCTCCCCCTCCACAACTCACCTCCCCCCTCCAACTCACCTCCCCCTCCAACTCACCTCCCCCCTCCAACTCACCTCCCCCCAACACCTCCCCCCTCCAACTCACCTCCCTCCTCCAACTCAACCTCCCCCCCTCCACTCCCCCCCTCTCCCCTCCAACTCCCCCTCCAACTCCAACTCCCCCTCCAACTCCAACTCCCCCCTCCAACTCCAACTCCCCCTCCAACTCCAACTCCCCCTCCAACTCCAACTCCCCCTCCAACTCCAACTCCCCCCTCCAACTCCAACTCCCCCCTCCAACTCCAACTCCCCCCTCCAACTCCAACTCCCCCCTCCAACTCCAACTCCCCCCCAACTCCAACTCCCCCTCCAACTCCAACTCCCCCTCCAACTCCAACTCCCCCCCAACTCCAACTCCCCCTCCAACTCCAACTCCCCCTCCAACTCCAACTCCCCCCTCCAACTCCAACTCCCCCCTCCAACTCCAACTCCCCCCTCCAACTCCCCCTCCCCCAACTCCAACTCCCCCCTCCAACTCCAACTCCCCCCTCCAACTCCAACTCCCCCTCCAACTCCAACCTCCCCCCCTCCAACTCCAACTCCCCCTCCAACTCCCCCTCCAACTCCCCCTTCCAACTCCCCTCCAACTCCCCCCTCCAACTCCCCCCTCCAACTCCCCCTCCAACTCCCACTCCAACTCCAACTCCAACTCCCCCCTCCAACTCCAACTCCCCCCTCCAACTCCAACTCCCCCTCAACTCCAACTCCCCACTCTCTCAACTCCAACTCCCCCCTCCAACTCCAACTCCCCCCTCCAACTCCCCCTCCAACTCCCCCCTCCAACTCTCCAACTCCCCTCCAACTCCCCTCCAACCTCCCCCCTCAACTCCCCCCTCCAACTCCCCCCTCCAACTCCCCCCCTCCAACTCCCCCTCCAACTCCCCCTCCACTCCCCCCTCCAACTCCTCCCTTCCAACTCCCCCTCTCCCGACCAACTCCCCCCTCCAACTCCCCCCTCCAACTCCCCCTCAACTCCCCCTCCAACTCCCCCTCCATCCCCCTCCAACTCCCCCTCCAACTCCCTCTCGCACCTCCAACTCCCCTCTCCCCTCCAACTCCCCCTCCTCCCCCTCCAACTCCCCCCTCTCCCCGCTCCAACTCCCCCCTCTCCCCTCCAACTCCCCCCTCTCCCCTCCAACTCCCCCTCTCCAACTCCAACTCCCCCTCTCCAACTCCAACTCCCCCTCTCCAACTCCAACTCCCCCTCTCCAACTCCAACTCCCCCCTCTCCAACTCCAACTCCCCCCTCTCCAACTCCAACTCCCCCCTCTCCAACTCCAACTCCTCCCCCCTCCAACTCCACCCCTCTCCAACTCCAACTCCCCCCTCTCCAACTCCAACTCCCCCCTCTCCAACTCCAACTCCCCCTCTCCAACTCCAACTCCCCCCTCTCCAACTCCAACTCCCCCCTCTCCAACTCCAACTCCCCCTCTCCAACTCCAACTCCCCCCTCTCCAACTCCAACTCCCCCCCTCCAACTCCAACTCCCCCCTCTCCAACTCCAACTCCCCTCTCCAACTCCAACTCCCCCTCTCCAACTCCAACTCCCCCTCTCCAACTCCAACTCCCCCTCTCCAACTCAACTCCCCCTCTCCAACTCCAACTCCCCCTCTCCAACTCCAACTCCCCCTCTCCAACTCCAACTCCCCCCTCTCCAACTCCAACTCCCCCCTCTCCAACTCCAACTCCCCTCTCCAACTCCAACTCCCCCCTCTCCAACTCCAACTCCCCCCTCTCCAACTCCAACTCCCCCCTCTCCAACTCCAACTCCCCCCTCTCCAACTCCAACTCCCCCCTCTCCAACTCCAACTCCCCCTCTCCAACTCCAACTCCCCTCTCCAACTCCAACTCCCCCCTCTCCAACTCCAACTCCCCCTCCCAACTCCAACTCCCCCCTCTCCAACTCCAACTCCCCCCTCTCCAACTCCAACTCCCCCCTCTCCAACTCCAACTCCCCCTCCCAACTCCAACTCCCCCTCTCCAACTCCAACTCCCCCCTCTCCAACTCCAACTCCCCCTCTCCAACTCCAACTCCCCCCTCTCCAACTCCAACTCCCCCCTCTCCAACTCCAACTCCCCCCTTCCAACTCCAACTCCCCCTCTCCAACTCCCACTCCCCCTCTCCAACTCCAACTCCAACTCCCCCTCTCCAACTCCAACTCCCCCTCTCCAACTCCAACTCCCCTCTCCAACTCCAACTCCAACTCCCCCCTCTCCAACTCCAACTCCAACTCCCCCCTCCAACTCCAACTCCATCCCCCTCTCCAACTCCAACTCCAACTCCCCCTCTCCAACTCCAACTCCAACTCCCCCCTCTCCAACTCCAACTCCAACTCCCCCTCTCCAACTCCAACTCCAACTCCCCCCTCTCCAACTCCAACTCCCACTCCCCCCCTCTCCAACTCCAACTCCAACTCCCCCTCTCTCCAACTCCAACTCCAACTCCCCCCTCTCCTCCTCGTTTCTTATTTATAACAGTGTTGCGGATTAATTCAGAGTGTATAACTAGAACCAATGTATATAGCAATTAGATATATTATATAAGTCCCCTATAATCGGCGTTCCAGGCTCAAAATTCCCCATTCCTTCCCTTTGTCCCAGTCACTGTAAAAACATTAGGGAAGACAAAATGGGTAGTTAGAGGCTTACGTATAGGGTCCACATGACCCCCATGAAAGCATCACCGTAGTAGCTGTCCTGTGGAACATATTCGTGACTTTAGAAAGTAAGTCAAAGCCCCATAGCATTCTGATGTGTCGTGGTGCCATGTGTCAGGCAGCTCGATATGTGTCATTCAAGGTTTCTCAGTTGGTTAGAAGGCTTTTTGTCTACCGGTCCAGGTCAATAATAAGTATGATCATTAGCAGGTCCAAGTGTCCGCGAAACGAATCCATATGGTTCAGTGTAGAGGGTTGTTGGGGTCCATTTTCAAGAAGAGGTAAACCAACAAAAAAAAAAAAAGGGGGGGTTCGTTCGTGTTTAAGCTTTGTCTCCTTGTACTCAGTGCTTCCAGTCTGTTATTGGTAAAACAAGTGTGACATTGGCTCCATAGCGAAACCTCGTGAGGCTACCGAACGCCAGGAGGCGAGTATAGAAGCCATCTAATAAAGGTTGGGTTAGAGGTCTACGTTGAGTCGGTCAAAGTCCGAGGCAGAATATTGGGCCCTGTAGAAAATCCCCCCTCGGGACAGATCAGGGGAAGTGTTTACTCGGCAGATAGTGCGTCGTTCTCAATTTCCGATCTTTGTGCGTCGGGCGCCATACTAGATTCCATTTCCAACCTGGTGCGGCGACGTCCGCCCAGGCGTTGTGGCAGCGGTAGTGGGTCGCCGTCCGAGATGCCCCAAGACTGCATCAAGAGTGGTTCCCAATTCTCAATCTGAAGTGAGGGAAGGCCCACAGCCTCCAAGAAGTGGGGGAGGTCATTGTAGTTCCTGAGTGTAACCGGTTGATTATGTACCATCGATAAGGGACTTGTGCATCTCTGAGGGCCGATGTTATGGGCTTTAGTTGTCTGTTAGCTTGTAGGGTGAATCGGGATAGATCTTGATACAGAGATATCTCCGAACCTTCAAAGAGCCACGTCCGAGAAGAGCGTGCCGAGTGTAGTAGTTCCTCCTTCAGCGTAAAGTCCGTGAGGTGGCAAAGGACATCTCTAGGAGGGTCATGAGGTGTGCGGTTGAAGCGGCCGCGATCTCGGTGGGCCCTATCCACGTGTTGGAGTGTGATGCGGGGACCGCGCAGAATGTGATTTGAAGAGCCGCACAGTGAATCCCCGTATATCCTGCACAGAGTCTGCCACCCCTTTAATTCTTATGTTCTGTCGTCTGGATCTGTTTTCCAGATCATCTATTTTTCTTGCTACAGCGAATAAGTGATCCGGGGCCCCAGCTTGTGATTGAGTGTGGGGAGCCGTTGGTTTCCGTGCGGCCTCCTCCAGGTGTGCCACGCGGTCCGACACGGCCGCCGTATCAGCACGCACCTCGTGTATATCTTTGCAGAGGTCCTCCCGTACGGCTCCGATCAGGCGTTGGATGTCGTCTCGGGTAGGAAAAGCAGCCACCATCTCCTCAATTCGGCGGGTTCTTGTGTCGCCATCTAGCCAGGACTCCTCCGAATCCGCTATGGAGGGTTGAGTCGACATGTCAGGCTCCACGGCCTTACCTCGCGGGGTCCGCAAAAAATGGTCGAGAGTCCCCGATAACGGCGGCCTCGGGGTGTCTGGTAGCGAGGCATCCTCCAGCTTCTTTTTTCCCTTCACCATGGTTCGCGTTAGCAGATGGCTATATTAGCGTTGAATGAGCGGTTAGGTCGGGAGCTCCAGGTTTAAGCGTCCATCTTCATCCCGTGCTAAACCACGCCCCCGACCACTCATGACTTCTGAAGTTGTTTCAGTTGCTAAAATACTACTTTTACACAACTAGATTTAGTTGGGCTTACTTTAAAAAAAAAAAAAAAAAAAAAAGCAATGGCATGGTTTCTCAACAATTTGACAAGTTTGTAGAACTTGGCGGCTTTTAAGACTAGCAAGGTCATTTGCAAGCCTGCCCCTAACTGATCCATTTTGATACATCTGTGACAAGTAAAGCATGACAGTGAAACAAAAGTTGAGCAAATGGAAATTTTGCCACTTACAGTGATATTTGCCATCACCATACTACTGGCGCCTACATTTTGCACAGATTTTAGCATTGTTATTTAATATTTCTTAGACACCCTACACAGTGTAGCACTTAATCTTACCTGTGTGGTTACACTGTATTTGTAAGCTCCCTGCTTCCTCTCCTTCCCTCTGATCAGAGGGCTGATTTAACCATCCAAATGTAGGGGATTGTTCCTGCCCGAAGCTAAGGTTTCCTGGGCTTTGGACTACTTTGTTTTCCTTTGGATGGGGCTGGTATCCATAGTATTCCTGTTTAATTCCTCAAGTTCGTATTCTTTCTGTTTTAACTTAAGTCTGTATTATCCGTTTAATGCTATTTTGATTCTTCTGATTTCTTACCAGAATGCGTTAGGTTATGTGGACACTAGGTGGCAGTACACAGTAATTAATTGCGATGTCTACAAAGAACATCCTACATTTCAGTGTTGCAGGATTCTCTTTGTAATATCTAACGTTACAATGTACAAACCTATACGTGCAATGTGCTGTAAACTGTGCAGCATGTGTAAGGTGATTTATTGTCCTATTTTATCAGCATCTTACTTTTGTTTCCTCTCTGAAGAGTCGTTAAATTTAACCGTGGATCTGAAATCTCCACTGGTTGTTTATCAGAATCATTCGCATTGTCATGTGCAAAACATGAAGAAACCAACAAACATATTGAATAGGCGTTTTTAAATAAATAATTGCCTAACATTTTGGGATTTAGTTGTGTGAATACCATGTGGCATTCATAATGGGACAGTCATCATCTCTAAATCTTTTTACATGTGTTTTTTTCTTTCTGGATTACAACTTCTCACTTACCCAGTACTAGGAGCCAACTGATTCGGTACTACCGATAATCGGGGCCGATATTAAGCATTTTCCCCATTTATTGGTATCGTCTTGCTACAATGCCAATATTACCGATAACCAGGGCTTTTTTTTTTTTCTGCCGGTACCCGTACTGGCAGGGCACATGCGCTTCCGCTAAATAGCAGTCTCTAGCCTATAGGCAAAGTTCCTCAGCTCCATGCCCATCTGGTGCCATTCGTGTACTTCTCCTGCAGGGGGCTGACATCTTGGATGATAGCCCTGTCTACTGGGCCTATTCCTTGCATGGACGTGACAACGTCAGAAATGGAACCCTCCCCAACAGGATATTCCCTATGGGGAGATACAGGTGTCTTTTGGACTCCATGTGAGGTGTCATTGGAAAGGGCAGAAGATTGGCTTTCCAATGATCCCAAGCATGACCAGGGTTTATTTATTTATAAAGGATTTTACCAGGAAGGATACATTGAGATTTCTCTTGTTTTCAAGTATGTCCTGGGTTCAAGTACATTGAAGTGTTACATTTACAGAAATACAAAGTAATACAATGTAAGATATTAACAACACAAATATACAGATTAACAGAAAATAAATATGTAGGAAATATAGTCACTAGGTTACATGTTTACAGGTGCATTCCGTATTGAGGTATGTTAATAGGGAAATTTTGAGTGACTTAAGACTGGTGGAAGATTTGATGGTGTCTGGGAGGTTATTCCATAATTGTGGTGCTCTGTAGGAAAATGAGGACCGAGCCATTGTCTTTTTGTATTGTGGTATTGCAAGTAAGGTGCTAGTCCTGGATCGGAGGTTATAGGATGAGGGAACTGCTGGGGGAAGCAGTCTATTCAGGTAGGGTGGCAGCTTCCCAGAGATGCTCTTAAACACCAGGCTGGAAAGGTGAAGGGTGCTTCTAATGCATCACTATTTTTCAGTTTTTTAAATTATGAAGCGAACAATGATGCTGCACTGTGGAGGTCTGTGATACAATCATATACACTGCGCATTACTGTGAGTCACCCATCACCCTGAGAGCTGAGATTCTTTAACCCAAAATATTGTTTGGCTTTCTAGTAGTGATGTTTAATAGGGTTTTTTTTTGCAATTTTTCTGTGTTCTGGAAAGCTCTTTATTTTGACAGCTCTTTATTTTTTAGTTGTTGTTGTTGTACTGTTTACCATTTCAATATTTACAGTTGATGGCGCATTTGTGTAGAATTTTTTATATTTTCTTAAAAATTTCAATGTAGAGCATATCGGCACCTGATATCGGCCTGAAAGGTGGGCAATTATCGGTGTCTGCTCTGGAAAAATCATATCGGTCTATCCTTACCCAGTACTCCTCCATTCATATTGCTCCTCATTACAACATGGCATGAAAGTATCTTGTCATCGCTTCTTGCTTAACATATTCCTGCCAAGGGGCATACTCTGCCATCCCTATGGTGGGTGGACCTTGAAGCTGCATGATGGCATAGCACGACCTGCTAGCACAATGGGCCTCTGTGCTCCTGCCCACCAGTATGCGTACGCCATTCGCTGTTATGGGACGTCCCCTGTAGCCAGTGACGTCAGCTGCGTAGGCAAGCCAGGCAGGGCACGCTGCAGCAGCCTATTACGCCCTACCACCGGGCATAACCTGCCCAGAGGCAAGTGGTTAAAACTCATTCCCATCTACATCCCAGTGCTCAGATGTATTCTCCATTTCCCTTGCACCTAGAACCCACTGGAGATTGATGCAGCACACCAAAAAATAGTATTTTTAGAGCAGGGCTGTTAAATTCACAGCCCCCCAGAATTCTTTCAATGCAGAAGATGGCTTGGAAGTCATGAGTTGTAATTATGGGAGGCTTTTCATTCTGGATCAAACGTGACAGATGGTGGGTATGAGTGCATTAAATTTAAAATGTAGCATTCCTATCTGAGATGTGTGCTGCAATAGATAACAAAGAAGGAATACTGAACATTATTCAAGCTGAACGCTGGCTATAATCCTAAAATGCATTGCAGCTGTAGAGCCAAGAATGTATCGAATTGGTATATATCCAGATGTGGTATTATAGCATTGCTATCTATAGAAAGGAGACCAAAATCTGTTGCATAAAAATAACTGCTAACATTCTTAGCTATTGGACTGGAAGTCAAAGTTATGTTCCTATTTTTAATTGGCTTTTAATGCAAGGATCGGCAACCTTTACTTGCCAGTTATTGTGGAACCACATTGCCCTTGATGCTCAGCCACTCAATAGGTTTGTGGGGACTCATGGGAAGTGTAGTTCCAAAAAAAAACACAGTGCCAGGGTTACATAGTTACATAGTTATATAGGCTGAAAAAAGACATGCGTCCATCGGGTTCAGCCTCTCCCACATAACCTACTGCTGTTGATCCAAAAGAAGGCAAAAAACCCAGTCTGAATGCTTGCCAATATGCAACATACTGGGAAAAAATTCCTTCTTGACCCCAGAATGGCAGTCAGATTTCTCCTTGGATCAAGAAGCTTTTACCCACATATTAAATATTATAACCCTTAATATTCTGTGTCTGCAGGAAGTCATCCAGTCGTTTTTTAAAAGTCTGTACAGACTCTGACCCAACCACCTCAACAGGCAGAGAATTCCACAGCTTGATTGTTCTCACCGTAAAATAACCCTTCCTATGCTTTAAGCTAAATTTTCTTTCTTCCAGTCTAAATGGATGACCCCTTGTCCTATGTATAGTCCTGTTAATGAATAGGTTATCAGACAATGGTTGATAATGGCCCCGTATATATTTATATAAGGTTATCAGATCCCCTCTAAGGCGCCTTTTCTCTAAACTAAACAGGTTTAAGCTTGTTAGTCTTTCCTCATAACTTAACCCTTCCATCCCCCTTATTAATTTAGTTGCCCGTCTCTGCACTTTTTCTAACGATATAATATCTTTTTTTAAGACAGGTGCCCAAAATTGCACGGCATATTCAAGGTGCGGCCTGACCATTGATTTATACAGAGGCAAAATTATGTTTTCATCCCGTGAGTGAACTCCCCTTTTAATGCATGCCAGTACTTTGCTGGCCTTGGCGGCTGCTGTTTGACATTGCACATTGTTACTTAGTTTGAAGTCTATGATTATTCCCAAATCCTTCTCCTGCTTGGATTTCCCTAACTCCGTACCATTTAGGGTATAAATTGCTTGTGTGTTCTTCACTCCAAAGTGCATAACTTTACATTTATCTAGATTAAATCTCATCTATCTAAATCCCTCTGCAGCGAAGTAACATCCTGCTCACATTGTATTACTTTTCCTAGCTTTGTGTCATCTGCAAACACTGATACATGACTTTCAATGCCTATCTCAAGGTCATTTATAAATAAATTGAATAGTATTGGTCCTATAACAGACCCCTGAGGGACACCACTTACCACTGGTGTCCATCTTGAAAATGTACCATTTATGACCACTCTCTGTACCCTATCTTTTAGCCAGTTTTCTATCCAAGAACAAGTATTTTCATCTAGACCATTTTTTCTTAATTTAAGTAGTAACCTTTTGTGTGGAACTGTGTCGAAAGCTTTGGCAAAATCTAAGTAAATCACATCCACTGCGACCCCCTGATCTATACTTCTACTTACTTCCTCATAGAACGTAATTAGGTTAGTCTGACATGATCTGTGTTTCATGAAACCATGCTGATTTTTGCCAATTACATTATACCTCCCAATAAATTCCTGAATATTATCTGATATTGCTGATATTTATTTGAACAGGCTCGTCATACATACTTCCTGCAGGTGATCCTTCATTTTTTTTTTTGCATTCAATTAGGGATGCACCGATACCGATACTAGTATCGGTATCGGGGCCGATATTGCCGTTTGCACGAGTACTTGTTACTCGTGCAAACGGGCCGATACATCCCGCTGATACCGGAAGCCGGCGCTGGGCCGGTATCCGCGGGGCTGGGGAAGCTGGCCGCGTGCATGAAAAGAACGCGGCCAGCGTTCCCCTTCGGCGCGCCAAATACTCACCCTTCCTGAAGTTCCGGTCTCTGGGCAGTGATGCGGTCACGTGGCCGCCGGGCGCTCCTGTGACGCGGCCTCTCGGCTGGAGGCAGCGTCACAGATGCGCCCGGCGGCCACGTGACCGCATCACTGCCCAGAGACCGGAACTTCAGGAAGGGTGAGTATTTGGCGCGCCGGAGGGGAACGCTGGCCGCGTGCTTTACATGCACGCGGCCAGCTTCCCCAGCGTTCGAGCTGGGGGCCAATCCATGAGAGCTGCGGGCAAATCCATGAGACCTGCGGGGCCAATCCATGAGACCTGCGGGGCCAAATCCATGAGACCTGCGGGGCCAATCCATGAGACCTGGGGGCCAATCCATGAGAGCTGGGGGCCAATCCATGAGAGCTGGGGGCCAATCCATGAGAGCTGGGGGCCAATCCATGAGAGCTGGGGGCCAATCCATGAGAGCTGGGGGCCAATCCATGAGAGCTGGGGGCCAATCCATGAGAGCTGGGGTCAATCTCATATAAATTTTTATGAGGTCTGTTCCTATTGGAAAGCGTCACATGACATTAAATAAAAGTATCGGTACTCGGTATCGGTGAGTACTTTTAAAAAGTATCGGTACTCGTACTCGGTCTTAAAAAAGTGGTATCGGTGCATCCCTACATTCAATACATGAGCGTTATGACCCTTAACAAATATGTATGTTAACGCCTGGAAAAATAAGATGCTCGTGTTTGAAACATTTGGAAGTAGGTTTTCAGCGTTTGCAGCTCTAGGCCCCGTTCACACCTCAGTGTTTTTTCATATGCGTGTTTTTGTTGCGCGTTTCACGCAAACATGAAAAACGCACGAACGCGCATTGCAGCGCGTCAACGCTGCAGTCTATGGCCACAAACGCACTGCAATACGCCCCAAAGAAGCTCATGTACTTCTTTGGGCGTAGGGCGTTTTACAGAGCATTCCTACGTGCTGTAAAACATCAAGGTGTGAGCGGGCCCCATAGGAAATCATGGAATTTCCGTGTTTGGGCGTTTTTACAGCGCGTAGGAACGCGCTGTAAAACGCCAAGGTGTGAACGGTGCCTTTTTATAGAGCACCCTTTTTGCTGGCTAGACTAGAAATTGAGAGTTTGAATGTGTTGCCGCTCCCTACCCAACGTAAGAATGTGTTGTGTCAGCATTTATACATTCTGATGCCAGTGAGATACAGCATGAGCTTATTGATGGCCTTCTCGATGGAAGACTGATCCAGCCTGACGGGAGAGGGGGGGGGGGCACCTAGCACATCATGACCAGAGGCCTATTCAGTTCCTCAGCAGATACTGAATTGCTACATTGCAGAAGTTCAGTTTGCTGCAGCCGTCTCCTTGAACGCTTTGGCTGTGCATACTGAAGCAAAAGGGCGGAGGATTGCTTAATGAAAGGAGTTTTTTCTGCAATATCCACTGTTTTGCATTTTATTATCACTTTAGTGTTAATGTTTACCATGTTCCAATAAATATTTGGTGTTTTGGTCCACCAAAACTTCAAACTGAACATTTCCTTATTGGATTATTTGCTCCCTGGAGGCGGCCATCTTTCCCACGTGACACTCAGCTACTCTGCAGCACCTCTCTACTTGGCTGCAAGTGCTAAATTAGCAGTGCTGAATGCTGAACTGCAGCACAGCATTCAGTGCCAAGATTCTAACTTAGCACTTGCGGCTGAGAAACTGAACACGCCTCCGTTGACTAATGTTGCTTTGTGGTTGGAGTGTCCCTTTTTTAATATTACTGTCCCCTCACTGACATTATGAACCTCTTTATGGTCGTACACCAATAATTCTGTACCACTTCACTCAGAGGTGGTTAGTGTGATGGTCCCACAATTCAGACACCGCTATATTTACCAAAATTAAATTTTTAAGACTACGGAGACCTTGCACTTAATCCGTAGTTAGATCTCATGGAGTTCAGATTAGCTCACTTGTGCCTGTAAATCGAGTGAGCCAATCCTAAAAGGAAGGACATTGAAATATGAAAATGGGAGCAACATACCCCAAAGTACTGTGAGGTATGAGAATGGGCGGGTGCGTGGCTAGCCATTAACATCCTGCAACAGAGAAGACTTTATTGGATAGGCTACCACAAGACTTCAGTTTCCTGTGGTTGTTTATTCAGTGTTGTGGGGTTTCACACTTTCTCTTCATGCATCCCAAAAAATAAGCCATTCTGCCACATACACAGTAACCTATAACAAAACACCAGCTGCTACACAGATGTATCCACACATTTGGTAAAACAAATGTTTCAGCAACATAAATTTCAGTTGTATTGAGACATTCCCATGTCCTGTGATATTTACAAATGAGTCTCTTGCGCATGTGCAAGCCTGCCTTTAAGGCCCAGGATCTGCCAAAGCAGGCAGTTGTTGACTCTACATCGCTTTACTCAGCTGACAGATTGCTGCAGGGAAGTGGTTGTTGACTCATAGAAGGCGGGATCATCAGAAAAAAGGAAAGTGTCAGCCCACAGGCAACTATAAAAGAAATGCTGTAAGGAAATTTAAGGCAATTGGTGGTTACGGAGCAGGTGTTTTCTAATAGATGTGGAACCTCCAGCAATGGGTTTTAGTGTTAGGGCTCAAAGATGTGTGGCTGATACCCCACCCTTAAATCAGTGGAGCTGTGTAACAGAGCTCGACGTCATCTCCTGCTAGAAATAACCTCTGGCCCTTGACATGACTCGTGCGTGAAATACCTGCAGAACTATCGGGTCCTGATAAAGACTTTCTGTGTGACGTTTTCTAGAAATGTGATTGATTTATAGCTGAGCCAGGTCAGGGATGGGTGATTTTTGTATCGCCCGATGCCTCTGACACCCTGTTCCTGGCGCCAAGTGTGCTGTGACCAGCTTTCAGGCCGGTGGGCTAGAAGCTGATAGTTGCGGTGATCGGAGCCGGTAGTAAAGTATACCTGCTCTGATTAGCTTCTCGTCGGGAGTTGCTGCACCTCTCATGCAGGGATGACGTCCTTGGCAATCAGTACTGGCCATCCTTTCTGGGTGAGAGCAGACTGATTTGCATATGGAGCATTAATCCATGTAATGGCACAAGCAAGCTAAAACCTTGAGACCTGAGCGGGCCCCCACCGTAGAGCAGGTCACTAGTGCTGTTGCTCGTTCTCAGGATCCTCACCCCCCCCCTTTCTCTGATTAGCTTCTAGCAAGCTGGACTGACAGCTGGCGCGGCTCGCCAGTAATTCAGACCTCAGACTTAAGCGCAGCTCCGTGCAGGAGCTGCTAGTCCGCACCCCTGGCTTCAGATTGGTCCACTGAGTGAGCCCATGAGAATCGGCCTGCTTGCTCGTCACAGGCGCAGAAGCTCCCTCTGCTGGTCGAGCAGGAAATTTAAAACTGCTTTGCCCGTCACTGGGAGCCCAGCAAGAAAAAAAGCCTGTTAATCGTGCATAATAACGTCCCCCTGTAAGTGGAGGATGCAGGAAAGGGCAACTAGGCATTAGAGAAGAGGGGATGCGGAAATTTAAGCTTCTGACTGTATTTTTATTGTACAGCACTGCAGAATATCTTGGCATGTTAAAACACCATGCCAACATATTCTGTAGCACAGTACCATAAAAATACAGTCACCCTAAAAGCAGAAACCATAATACAGTAGAGGGGCTTTTTTTTAAAAAAAATTATATCTGTACAATTAGGCTAGGGTCAGACGAACACAGTATTAACGTGCGTTTAGCCACACTTAATCACGGCCGTGCTAGCAGCAAATGATGTCCAATGCCGGGCAGCATACGAAGAACGGCCGCACGAAAGTGGCAAACGCATTTTTTCAAAAACGTGATACCGCTAGTACTGACGTACAGAGTGCGCTGCGTCCGCTAGCGACATGTGTGCGTAATTAGGGGACGTCAGATACTGCTAATGTCCGGCCAACATAACGTCCAGATGCAAAAAGTGTTTTATTGACGATCCGTACAAAATCACTGACAAAAATTCGCATCGTATGACCGCTATTGCGTATTCCGTGAAAAAATAAGTCCATTCGTTCGAACGCACTTTTTCACGGACAACGCAAAAAATGCGGCTATGATATGGCCGTGAACGCGCTGCTGTATGCCCGAAAAGAAGCTCCCGAACTTCTTTTTGCGTTGCCCGTTTTAACGCGCGTTCCTGTGCGCTCTAAAACGCTTAGGTCTGAATGGGGCCCATAGCAAAGCATGGGATTTCCCCGTTCATGCGTTTTAAAGCGTACACGAACGCGCGTTAAAACGGCTAGGTGTGAACGGGGCCTGAATCTTGTCCCACTCTTGTCTTGGTATGTTGCCGTCTGCCCTTTAGCCTCAAAACCTGATGAGATCACTGTTTGCACTTTTACGAAGTAAGGTAATGCCCTTGGTTTTGTTATAACTTTATGGGTTAACGTATACACTGCAATTTTCCAGGAAACTACTTTTTAATGCAAGGATACTTAAACCATAACCCCACAGATTAAAAAAAACAAAAAACTTTGCCGCGCTGTTTGTATATAAAGGATTGATTCCAGCAGCTGTTTCTCGGCTGCCACATCAGCAGTTGTGCTCTGATACTGCAGACATTCGCTTGAAAAACTATTGTAAGGAAGAAATCTTACTGGGAACACAAAGTGCCGTGACAAAGCTGTTTTGTTGTCATGGTCCCAATACAGCTACATTTGGCATATTCGTAGCTTTAATGAGCCATGTGGTCTTGGATGCGATCAGTTGGTTGCAAAGGTAAAGCAGAGGAAAGCTGTAAGCGTAATTATACCATACTGAACAGAACAAATATCTAGAAAATGTACTGTTGAAATGACTTTGTATAGGATGGAAAAACCGTTCCTGCAGTACAAGGCTTCACAATCCCCCCCCCCCCCAAAGACCAACAAAAACTAGATCCAATAAGAAAATTGTGCAGCAAACTGCTGATTGCAAATCGTTTGAATATATAGATTTGTATAGAAAAATAAAAACCTATTGGTGCCAGAGGAGGAAAAATTTGAGTACTGCTTTGGTAACAAAACTTCGTGGTCGGGTCATGTTAAGATGTATAGATTTATCTTTTTTGCTTTGCTGTTTTGTAGGCCACAATCACTCATTGGGTCTCTAACCACTGAGGGCCTGATTTCTCCCCCCCCCCCCCAAACTTCTCTTGCAAAACCAGGACACTGATAATGAATAGTCCTCAGTGTCTGCCAACAAACATTCAATCCCCCAGGAATGCATGTGGGCGCTCCTCTCCATGGTGTCCTATGGACTGCAGGAAAGAACAGCAACGGCGGTGCATGACTCCACTGCCAGTTTCTAATAACAGCAACCTAATATTACAAGCCGGGGGCCACTGAGGTACTAGATAATTTAGGATGGGGATTGGGTCCCGATCATGGGTATTTGTGTAGATAGGCTTTTTCAAGCCGATCTGATCCCAGAGTCTACAATCTGTTGGGACTTCAGCTGTGTCGCTAGTTGCCCATGTCAGCGACTTGAGTCTTTTTTACCTGCTCAAAAGTCATGGATCAGACGAGAAAGCGGTCACCCGACAGTATCTGACTGGGACTCTGTATTGGCTGATCCTGATTACCACAAGACTCGGATCGGCAGCTTGAAAATGGCCGTAGACCGGCTGGGTTGAGTAGAGGTAACATCACTGCTCTGCATGGAGAGAGCCTGTAGAGTCATGGGTTCGATCCCAGCAAGAGCACCTCTCCAGTAAGTGTCCTTGGGCAAGACACCTAACGGTACATACTCGCCACCCAGGACATACTTGAAAACGAGAGAAATCTCCATGTATCCTTCCTGGTAAAATCCTTTCTCAAAAAAAATAAATAGGGCTGAAACAACAAATGAAAATATTGGTTAATCGGTTGATTTTTCAATCGCTTTGTGTACAGCACACACTGTTTAGAGTCAGACTGAGTTAAACATTAATAACCTCAGGTTCTGCTTTGGAGCTGATTGCAGAAGACATACCTGCTGCTTTAGGCTGGGTTCACACCTAAGCGTTTTACAGCGCGCTCCTGCGCGCTGTAAAACGCTCAAACAGTGAAATACCATTATTCCCTATGTGGGCATATCACACCTGGCCGTTTCTCAGCGCGCATGAACGCGCTGAGAAACGGCCTACGTCCAAAGAAGTGCGGGAGCTTCTTTGGGGCAGTTATCAGCGCGTTCGCGGCCATATCATAGCCGCGAACGTGCGTTGTGTTTTTTGTATGTGCGAACGCGCGTAAAAAAACGCGCGCATTGCGCGACGCTGCGCTACGCCGTGGTGTGAACCCAGCCTTACTCTGATTTTAGTTCTAGGGTTGAGTCAGACATAAACAGATTGTTTTTATTTGGTTTACAACAGTAGCAAAACGATGGCAGAAACCCTGAGGTACAACTGCTGGGTGTTGATGCTGTACCACTAGTGTTTATCCTTACTTGGAGATGGCGTACTGTGCTGCCACCCCCTTTTTGTTATGGAGCTGTAACATTTCAATGTTCTTGAACCCAGGACATACTTGAAATGAGAGAAATCTCAATGTATCCTTCCTGGTAAAATCCTTTGCAAATAAATTTCCTCCCTCTGGTTCTGGACTCCTGTCCCTTTCTACAAACTCCTTTCCACACTCCTTTCCCAGTCTTTTGGCCTAATACTTGGGTCAAGTCTGGCAGAGGTTAACGCTGGCGAGGTGTACAGGTACGCCCCGCCACCAGGTGCTGTTGCGGGCCTCAATGTGTGGGTGTGGCGCGCGTCATTGGCTGCAGGGGGATGACCTGAGTTCAGTCCGTCTATCTGCAGCCATTGGTGCACGCCGGCTGCGGGCAGGGGGCCAGGTGGCCCACTGAAGACAGCAGGGTCTACCTGTATGCCCTGCGTCTTCATAGCCCACCCGCCTAACAGATGACTTAGAAAGTTCTGCAGCGAGATGGGGGTTAAGGTGCGCATGCAGCTTCAATCCATCATTCTGACCTGGCGATCGCGTACCTTGTTTGTGGACAAGTATGCAAGATACTTATGTACACTAAGCAAATTGCTACAAAAAGAGGGGCAAGGGCCGATCCTTTTCTTCATGTTACTTTGAAGTAAACAAAATTATGTATTTTTTTTTTTTTTATTCAATTAATCGAAAAAATAATCGTCCAACTAATCAATTATGAAAATCGTTAGTTGAAGCCTTATCCCTAATTAATTGTATAGGTAACTTCTAAAATGTAACAAAGCTGCAACTTCAGTGCGAGCCCAAGTGATTAAGCCAATTCAGTTTGTGGAGTGTCTCTAATGCACATTTTGGCACATTCTGTTTAGATTAGTTTGCTCTTAACTTTAAGATAGTGGTGACACGGTCTTGGATTTCGTACGAGACCGGCAACCACTTCAAGACAGTAAATTTCATCCAGATTAGCTGAACGTGTTCAAAGTGTTAATTCAAATGCCATGCGAGGGCATGTCAGAATATCCACACAATATGGAATTCTCCATAAAATCGGGCACAGAAACTCTGTATCGAATGTCATTAAATGAGCTAATATATGTAGCTTCATTTAGTCCTTTCAATCACTTACCAGGAGCTTCAATATAAATTGGATGAGGTGTTTAAATCTGTGTTTCTAAGTATATCTTGTAATATATAGGGTTGTCTAAATGTTTACAAAATCTACTTGTCCAACGGATCAAACCAACAGCCCAAACAACATATCTTGTCATGCAAAATTATTTCAGTAAAATAGTAGTATTCTAACCCCTGCAGGACGTACCATGTTGCCCTGCATTAGGTGGGCTTTAACGCTGCAGGACCGCATGGTACGTCCTGGGCGTCTGAAGCCCACCTCCCGCCAATACTCAACTCTCCCAGCAGTTCCAACCCTGATCTCCCTTCCACGAAGTCAGATCAGCGTTTTTATGCCCCCCCCCAGCGCACTGAAATCATTGCGCCGGGCACAATGTCAGTTTCAGGCACCCCCCCAGCAGGAGCAGCGCCTGAAGGGGATGGTGGGGGGATCCTTTCGATCCCTCTAGTGCCAGGCATCACTGGAAAAGTCAGTCTGACCTTTTTCAGGCATGTATTGCATTCATCCCTTGCTAGTAAGGGCACGATCCGGCACCAATTTCCGGTAGGGTTCAAAGATCCACCCCCATCTGCCGATCTGTGGCAGCTAGAGGGTCATGTTTGATATCACTGGAAAGGCCAGAGCATGACCTTGCCAATGATGCCAAAAATGACCATGTTAAAAGTAAAAAATAAAATTTTAAAAGAATAGAAATGTTTTTTTTCTTTTTTGGCGGGGGGGGGGGGGGGGGGTTTAGGCTCATTTTTAACGTGCGTTCTGGCGCACTTAATTACGGCCGCACTAGCAGCAAATGACGGCCAGTATACGAAGTACGGTCGCACGAAAGTCCGGCCGCGCAACGCAAGTGGAAAATGAATGCATTTTTTCGAACGCAGAACCGCTAGTACGGACGTACAGAGTGCGCTGCGTCCGCTAGCGGTGTGTGTGTGTGATTTGGAGACGTCAGACCCTGCTCGTGTCCGGCCAACATAACGTCCAGACACCCAAAGTTTCCTGGTCTGGATCTGTAAAAAATCACGCACGTAAATGCGCATCGTATGACCGTTTTCGCGAATTCATGAAAAAATACGTCAATGCGTTCGGACGCACTTTTTTACGTTCGCGTGTAAAAATGCTTTCGTTTGACCCTAGCCTTAGCTAAAATAATTTCTCCAGAATTTTTTTTACTTTTTTTTTACAAGCCTGCCCACATAGAATATATAACTGCAAATAGCCATTCGACTATTCTGAGAGCAGGCAGTTGGCCAAATGTTGGCGAATTGCCTGCACATACGGTGCCTGTTCGAGGGCAGTGAAATCCCCATAGAGAAGCGATGCTTCGTCTATTCAGAGAATACAAAACAGCTGAGAGAAGTTGCTGAAATGCCCTGTTGTTCGATGGTTTCATGCGACAGATTTATTCAGGTGAATCCCATAAGCAAAAATGTTAAAAATATTCCCGTTTTAATCCAATATCTAATAAACCGTTTATTATTCTATTCTGCAGTAAAAAGTCTCTTTATTGATTTTTTTATTTTTTTTATTTTTTATTTTTTAAAGCGGCTTTTCTTCTTACTGTAACTGCCCTTTTTATTATCATTCATTGGATCTTATGTGTAAATTCCAGCCATTTTCGTTCAGTAGTTTATTTGCAAACAGCGTTTTAAAATTTCAAACTTTCAAGCGTACTGTTTTTTTCGTTTTTGTTTTTTTTCCACCTCATTCGTCTGCGTGTCGGGTTTTTCCGGCAGCTGCTCTATGCTGTGATCGGCGGCTAGTCGGGTTTCTCCAGCGTGTTCGGGGTTAATACGGCTGTTTTCTGCAGGTTTCGGTGAGCGTTCGGTCAGTGTTCGGCGGGTTTGCGGCGGGCTTTCCCTGCAGTACGGCGGCCCTGTGGCGCTTGCTGAATACACTGCAGGGTCGGCGTACTAGGATCGCCGAATCGTGCCAACTTGCAGGGAACGAAAAGTCACCGTGCGGTGACTTTTTTCAATTCTCTATTGCATAATCCTGATAATAATGATACGTATATTATGAACCTGCCAAGTCTGCCGAAAAAACCCTCAGCCCTGGTTTATGTGGGACAGTCTTGCTTTTCCAGACTTGCACAAGTAAGGTTCAAGATCTGCTCTGAACGTTGGGACAGACAGGCGCCCATCACCTCACAGATATCCAGATTGATTCATGGTGGTAATGGACAAATGTGTCCTTATCTTTATTTACATAGAAATTACGACACAGGAGTTTACTGTATTTTTTTCTTAATATCAGATTAGGCTTTGCAATATAGAGAATATCCTTTTCATATCTTTTTTTTGGCACATAATAGTGAGATGTTTCACCTTCCCAGTTTCCTCATCTACTGAATAATTCCTTGCTTAAACCTTTTTTTTTTTTTTCTCACACGGCACCGTTTTTTATATTGCAAATGACCCACTCCCTGTGTTTGCCGCCTGCTCTGATTCTATGTGAGCTCCCTCAGAGTTCTTGCTCTCTGTTACTCAGACATTGGGAGGGGGACATCACAAGGAACAGAGTCTGGGGAGAAGGGAGAAGTCCCATGTAGGGATTGTTACCTTCCTTCTGCTAATGAGCAGCTGACTTGGAAAACTAAGTGTTCTGTACAATGTCTGACCTCTGCTGTGCTCTGCCTGTCCGTCGGACTAAAAGGGCACGAAAAATACCAGCCCAGTACCGAAATCTTAATTGGGTGGGGCTATATGAATTGGGCACCCCTGAATATAGATCCTGTAACCTAAATCAATTGTGTTCTTTTTGACGTTTGAGGGATCTATGACTGGACCTTTCCTTTCTAGGATTTGAACCAATTTGCAGGAGGTTTGTGCACCTTTTTTTGGTTTAGTGCAGCTGTTGGTCTAATCCAGTGTTTCCCAAACCTCTCCTTAGGACCCTCAACCAGGCCAGATTTTGCAGATCACCTTGGGGAAATGCAGACTGAATCCTGCAACCCCGTGGTGTTTGCCAAACCAATTAGAATTTAGTTTTACAAAAGACCTGGGTGGTGACACCTGCTTGACAGCTCAGCCTAGCCCTTGCAATGGCATTACTATGGTATAGACATAAGTGACCTTAGGCACCCTTAGCTTTGAAGAAATGTAATTTATATTCCTTTAAAGTTTTAGCTATTGTATCTCCATTTAGAAAATTTGATTACTCCTGCAAGGGGCACACGTTCATTGTTTCTATTAATGTAGCTTTACATAATGACGTCGTGTCTGTGGCTGGGGTTTGAGAGGTGGTTTTGGGAGGCTGTCAGGTTGAATTGCTACACGGGACTGTTTGTTCTTGGTCTCATATTACATAGTGCATACAGCAGTCTTCCAGCTAATTTACATTGTGCAGATGGAATAATAATTCTCAGGGTTAGTACTCTTGAACATGAATATCAAGGGGAAAGAAATGCATTTTTTATTGACGAGTAGTGAAAATTGAGGGGGTTTTCTTTTTCATTGTTTCTGTCTTAATGGGAAAAAAAGAATACGAAAAACATTATTTGTTGGGGTGGGTTAAAGTACATTTTTCGTTATTTTAGGCTAGGGTCAGACTAACGCATTTTTCGCATCCGTGAAAAAGTGCGTTGGATGAATGGACGTATTTTGTCATGGAATACGTGATGTGGTTATACGATGCGCATTTTCGTCCGTGATTTTGTACGGATCATCAATAAAACACAAGTTTGCGTCTGGATGTTATGTTGGCCGGACATGAGCAGCGTCTGACGTCTCCTAATCACGCACACATGCCGCTAGCGGACGCAGCGCACTCCTCTACGTCAGTACTAGCGGTATCACGTTCTCGAAAAAATGTGTTTTTTTGCCGCTTGCATTGCGCTGCTACTACGGCCGTGATTAAGTGTGGCTGCACGCTCGTTTGCACTGCGTTCGTCTGACCCTAGCCTCATTCAATCTGTAACCTGTTGTGTAAAAATTCCCATTCTTTTTAAACACTTGATTTGTGAACATCTTGTTCATACATCACGTTCATTCTTTGATTGTTAGTGCTCAATGGCTGCTGGACGTGTCTTCCTGCAAACAGGTGCTTATAACTAAAGGGTAGTGTTAAACTGGTACTATTGACGGTTATGTTTTATGCATATTGCTAAGGAACTACTTTAAGGAGCTTGGGGCTCAATATAATTTAACCTGATAGCCAAAATTGGAACCTTTTTTAGCAGTATTTCGGGCATTTTTTATTTTGGGATATTCAAGTGCGGGTTTACTGGCTTTTTCATATCGTGTTTTTTTTCTTCTTCTTTTAATCAGCTCTCGCAGCTATACTTTTTTATAGGGTTGCACCGATACTAGTATCGATATCGGTGCCGATACCGGGTACTGCAGGAGTACTTGGTACTCGTGCAGTACCCCCGATATTTTTTTTCCGATTACCGGAAGCCGGCATTGAGCCGGCTTGCCGGTATCCGAGGGGCTGCGGCGGCTGTCCGAATGCTCTATCGGCATTCGGACAGGCCCTGCAGCTGCTCTCCTAACTTTGTTTAATACTTACCTTCCTTTATCGACGCCGGGAAAGTCTTCGCGCGCGCTCCTTGGAAGGCCCCCAGCCGAGACCACGTGGGACCATGTGATCGCGGCTGGGGTCCTTCCAACGAGCGCGCGCGCGGAAACTTTCCCGGCGTCGCTGAAGGAAGGTAAGTATTAAACAAAGTGAGCAGCTGCAGGGCCTGTCCGAATGCCGATAGAGCATATCCATGAGCGGGTGGGCATATCCATGAGCAAGGGGGGGCATATCCATGAGCAGGGGGGCATATCCATGAGCAAGGGGGGCATATCCATGAGCAGGGGGGCATATCATGAGCAAGGGGGGCATATCCATGAGCAAGGGGGGGCATATCCATGAGCGGGTGGGCATATCCATGAGCAAGGGGGGCATATCCATGAGCAAGGGGGGCATATCCATGAGCAAGGGGGGGCATATCCATGAGCAAGGGGGGGCATATCCATGAGCAAGGGGGGCATATCCATGAGCAAGGGGGGCATATCCATGAGCAAGGGGGGGCATATCCATGAGCAAGGGGGGCATATCCATGAGCAAGGGGGGCATATCCATGAGCAAGGGGGGGCATATCCATGAGCAAGGGGGGCATATCATGAGCAAGGGGGGCATATCCATGAGCAAGGGGGGGCATATCCATGAGCAAGGGGGGCATATCCATGAGCAAGGGGGGCATATCCATGAGAAAGGGGGCATATCCATGAGCAGGGGGGGCATATCCATGAGCAGGGGGTGCATATCCATGAGCAAGGGGGGCATATCCATGAGCAGGGGGGCATATCCATGAGCTGGGGGGGCAATTATCCATGAGCTGGGGTCAGGATATCCATGAGCTGGGGCAATATCCATGAGCTGGGGCAAATCCATGAGACCTGGGGGCTTTATAGGAGGTCTGTTCTTATTGGAAAGCGTCACATGACATAAAATAAAAGTATCGGTAATTGGTATCGGTGAGTACTTGAACAAAAGTATCTGTACTCGTACTCGGTCTTAAAAAAGTGGTATCGGTGCATCCCTACTTTTTTAACCTCCCTGATGGTTATCCCAAGTGTGAGCCACATTCGGGCTGCATACATCACCGCTCCCTCGCTGATCCCTGAGGCCTGTTCAATACCTCAGCAGCTGCTGAATTGCTGCAGCGCAGCAATTCAGTTTGCTGCAGCAGTGTCGTTGAACCCTTTGGATGCGAATTTTGAATCCAAAATGGCCGACAATTTCTTAATGAAACATTCAGATTGTTTTTCGGATCACTCGGACAAAATATAATAAAGAGAAGCAGTCAGCACAATTCCGTTTTGTATGCACACACCACAAATGATAGTTTTTAATGAATAAACGTTATGTTTACTTCTGAAACAATATATAAATTGAACTGTAATATATGTCTATGTGCAGGGGGAAATAATAAATAAATATTTTGTGCTTTGGTGAACAAAAACCTCAAAATTAACATTGCTGTAGGGAATTATTACTTGCTTCGAGGTGGCGGCCATCTTGCTGTAGGGCATTGTTACTGGCTTCATGCGGCGGCCATCTTTAATACGTCACACTCAGCATCTCCTCGGGTCGCTGCAAGTGCTAGGTTAGCACTGCTGAGCGCTGAGCGGTTGAACGGCGTTCAATGCAAGTTGCTAACTTAGCACTTGCAGCGGCTGAGGTATTGAACAGGCCTCTGCAGTCTCCTCCGGCGATCGTGGCATTTTACTTCCTGGATTCCCTTCTCGCGAGGAAGAAACCAGGAAGTATGAGGGTCGCAATCACCGGAGGAGACTGCGGGGGACATCGAGGGAGCGCAGGGACAGGTAATGTATCCAGCAGCATCCCGAGTGTGGCTCGGGATTACAGCTTCCAGTATAGGAATTTAACCCCAAACAAGACTCAGGAATACCACTAGGGGGCCAAGAAAAAAAATGTAACTGCTTTTAGACACAAAATTTATAAAAAATCAGACCGCCAGGGAGGTTAATGGAAATATTGGCTATAAAGATCCAATTTTAATTCATGGGTGTACCAAATTCTGAACACCTTTAAGCACTTGAAATTTTTGACAAAGGTGTTGTTTTTAGGCAGGAAAATAGAAGTAGATTTTTTTTTTTTTTTTTTTATAAACATAAAATTTTTCAAATAAAGATGTTTAAAGGCACGAACCTGGGAGATGCTGGCCAAAAATAAGCATAGAATCATGAGCAATAGAGACCCATACACTAAGTGCGTCCGCACCGAACTACGCACACACAACGCACGTGGCAAATGGACACAAGAACGTAAAACCGCTAGCGTTCTGTGTGAGTGATCGGAAGATGTCGACGCAGTGCATTTACGATGTCCAGCACCTTGAAGCACAAAATGGCTTTTCAGATCCTTTTCAAATTTTTATCATTTTTCATAATTTTATTTCCCATAGTTCCCTTTTTTTTTTTTTTTTTTCTACGTCTGTCAAGAAAAACAGATCAAGTGGTGTCTACAGCATCTTCCGTCAGTATATCTGTCCGTTATGCACGGACGCAGAGTGCGCTCAGACTGCGTTCGTCTGACTCTAGCCTTAACTGAATTGGCAGATAATTTAAAAAGATAGAGTACCATCCTTGAACAGCTGACATTTTTTTCAAAAAAATGTCCAGTAAGACTCCGAGTCCTGCGTATCCTTTTGTATGGGGAGGATCACTGCATTTGTTGATTTATTTATTTTGAATATTTGTGAGAATTCCCCCGCCGAATGAAAAATAGGCAATAGAAGTGCAATGTTCCTTGACATACAAGTAAAAGTAAAGGAGAAAACAAAAAGAAAAATTATTTTTAAAATGCAGGCAGGTCTCTCTACTTCTAGCTCCCCTTTTAGAGGTTGGCTCTTTTTAAATTTTTTTATGGGAAATTAATTCACAACTCACGCTTGTTCAGATTCTGTTGTCTTCCCAAAATCCCTATTTTCTCTTTTTTGAAGGTTTAATTGTGAATTACAAATGTAGACTTTAGGCAGCTATGTTAGGACTATATCCATCCATAATATTTCTTTCCACATTTTTCCCACATGGCTCAATCCTAATTCTGTATATATTCACCTTACGTTCTTTGTGCTTATTGTTCCTTGGACCAAATGGTGTACAGGCGTCACAATAATCAGTCAGTGTCATGTTTACTGTGAATTGTTTATGGATAGCCTTTTGGAAAGATTGTGTGTACATGAATAGATGTGGGCGGTCCGAGAGGCAAGATTTAAAGGGTGGTTGTTGTAGCTCGTCGATTTTTGCATCAAGACGCATCTGATTTGCTTTGTCCTCACTCATTGATTGTCAGGGACTGTAAACTGTGACTCAACTTCCGGCCCCACAAATGTTGTTGACATGATTCTGTGGACACCTACGGGATGGGAAGTCTAGAGGGCCATCAGCAATTTCTGGGATTTCTAGACCATCAATACCTGGAGTACCAGAGTTTGACCTCCCTTTTTAAAGCAAAAACTGCAAGTGTGTCAAGGTAGATGGGCCTACCTGTGGGGGTGAAGAGGAATAGTTGCAGGCAATAATTTCAAGTGGGGTACCCCAATTACAGAATACTGAAATCCGAAAGACTTTGAAATCTGGAAAATGTTAGGAATTTCAATTTATTTCAGTTTTTCATGCCTCCCTAATGCTCTGGATGTGTTCTGCTGCTCTCTGGCAATCCTCCGACTGCTGCAGCACCTCCAAGGAACATGCTGAGAGATTCTGCTAAGCTTCACTGTGTGGCATGCTGCACACAGCCAGTGTATGTGGCATGCTGCACAAAGCCAGTGTGTGTGGCATGCTGCACACAGCCAGTGTGTGTGGCATGCTGCACACAGCCAGTGTGTGTGGCATGCTGCACACAGCCAGTGTGTGTGGCATGCTGCACACAGCCAGTGTGTGTGGCATGCTGCACACAGCCAGTGTGTGTGGCATGCTGCACACAGCCAGTGTGTGTGTGCGGCATTCTGGTTCTGGTCATCTGTGCAGCATGTCCCTCAAAATGGGGCTGCATAGTGTCTATCAGAGTGTATACACCCTGTATACAGCAGGCACTGTATCATGGTACCTGTGCTGTTTTAAGTGATTTATGGATTTTAAGCAAACCTAGGTGGGTCCACAGATGTCAGTTCTTTGTAGAGCTGTTAATGGGGCCCATTGCTTGTGATGTTTACTTTTGAAGAGTCATTATTTTTACTCCCATCCTGTTTTGTCTCATCATTGCTATACTTAAAGGAAGATTCTACACATTCTGACTTCTCTACATGTATAATATGGTCAGGATGTGAGGAGTGCCGCCGCCCCCCCCCTGTTCTTCCTAAAAAGCTGTGTGAAGTGGAAAATTTTCTTCACATCACTCAACGTCACCAGCAGCCAGAAAATTTTAATCATTTCCTGGCTGCCGGTTACTACTCTGGTTTCTAGTAACTCTGGCGCACAGGGTGCGTGCCGACGTCACTATCTCTGGGACCAATCAGGCCACGATGGATCAGAGCTGGGCATGCACGCAGCTCTGATCCATCGCTCTGTGAAGGCGCTACAGGATTTGCGTACGTAAAGTTTGCAAGTCCCAGAGGCGGTGCACTCCCTGCGCTATTTGCATAGGGAACGCAAATTATGAAAAGACTCAGGACTTCTGGGTTTGGAAAATATCCGTACTGTCATTGCTGTACCGTCCATGAAAGGTTCCGCTATCAGCATTGTGCTGTTTAGATCTGAGCTGCAGAACGCACCGCTCGGTCTGCCATAGAGCAAGCACTTGTTCTGTCGAAAGCCTATATATCCCCATTGGAATGCATGCTGACGTCATTGCGGCCTTATTCTGAGCTGCAGTACGGCGGCAAGACTTGTGATTGCCTATCATACACATGCCATTCAGAGCTTTATATGACTAGTTGTCCAGTTACCTATTTGGGGTTAGAGGACTAACACCATAGTTTTCACGTAGAGCAAAATAGTTGTTTCTCTTTACATCCCTGTAAATGTGTTCATTGGAACTGACGGCAACTACCGTAAATACTCAAGTATAATGCGACCCGAATATAATGCGATGGATAGAGAATACTCAAGACTCGCATATAACGCGAGGAGCAAAATTCTAAACGTATACTGTACCTATAAATAATTAAAATCCTTCTAGGTTCTCTCAACACAGGCTACCGCTCAGGCCAGGGTGCTCTGCAGAATGATTGCAGTTGTTACTAAGTACGAATCTGCCGGCCATCTGTCTTCTTTACTAGCGATTAGATGGCCGGCGGAGGCGAGCGAGGTGATTGATTGGCTTAAACCGAGCTTGTCCTCCGGTCATGATGGATCCCACCTCTCCTCTCAGGGACCCCGCATTCACTTGAGACTACCGTAACTTCCAGGAGACTTGGTATGGGTTTTTTTTTTACACGCGATGCAGATGTCTCGAATATAACGCGACCCCTCCAATTTTAAGGTAAATTTTTGTCACCAAACTCTAGCGGTATACTCGCGTATCTACAGTAAAAAAAAAAAAATTTATGTTCAATAAAATAAAATCCGATGCATGCAGAAAATTACCAACTATTTTGTAAGTATACTTCACCACTTTTAAATAAACATTTATTCTACAGAAAATGCCGTAATCCGAATAATTACAGGATAAGCTGGTAAGAGTTTTGTACATGCTGTGATAAGTGTTCAGATCACAATGAATTCTAAGCGGGTGGAATCGCCCCAGGCCAAATACAATCTCCAGCATCGTAGAACAGAATAAAACACACTTTTTCTTATTTTGTTAATTTTACCCTTTCGTATATGAATGTTAACACTGTTAGATGTGTAACTTCAGGGAAAGCTTATGTATCTTGGTCTGGCAAAAAGTCTTATTTTTGCCTCAAATGTGACATTCCGTTGCAAACGTCCAAGTTCTACATTCAGAGATTAATCCTGCACATGTTTAAAGACTTATCTTTTTTAAAGAGATATTTTAGAAGTATAGAAGTTTTTTTATTTGCACCATATATTCTGTTCTCTAGCTCTATAATCTGATCGAAGTCTTCCTTAGACTCTCACAGACAACCAAACTCCCACCCATATTGTGAACAAGGAAGGTGAGCACAAAGCTGAGCTAATTTTTACCTGTTTCGCTCAACTTGTTTTAACCCCTTAAGGACCCAGGACGTACCATGTACGTCATTGCAGCGGGTCTCTTTTAGACCCGCTGACGTACATGGTACGTCCTGCGGTTTTTTTGAGCGCTGGAAGCGATCGGATCGCTTCCAGCAGCTCAAACGCCATTGCAGGATGCCTGGGAGTCCAGGCATCCGTGCAATGGCGGTGAGAAGTGCCGGGGCACCTTGTGATCGCTCCCCGGGAGCGATCAACATCTGGTTTCACCGGAGAGGTGCCCGGCACTTCTAGAGAGCGCTGGAAGCGATCGGTATCGCTTCCAGCTGCTCTGTGTATATTGCAGGGATGCCTCGACATCGAGGCATCCTTGCAATATGCTTACCTGCCGCCGGTCCGCTAAGTGATCGCTCCCCCCGAGCGATCACTTCCGGTAGCGGCAGGAAGTACTGAGTGCCACGAGGTATCATGGCACTCAGTACAAAACGATCACATGAGTGATCAGGTGCTCTGCTGGGTGCCTCGAGGGATCAAGGCACCCAGCAGAGTAAAAAAAAAGTGTAAAAAAAAGAAAAATAAAAATCAATAAAAATGAATAAAATAAACTGACAGCCAAGATGGCGCTGCCCTTCTAAGGGCAGGGTCATCTTGGGGCTGAGTGGGATGTTCCTAGCCTGCCTCATCAGAGAGGCAGGCTAGCAACATCCAATCAGAAGTAAAAAAAAAATCAAAATAAAATTTCTAATTTGTCAGGTCAGGTCAATATTTTGTAAATATTGGCTCTGACCTCTGTGATTCTCCCTCCCTCTCCTCACTTGTGTTTTGGTGAGCGAGAGAGAGAGATCAGATTTGACAGGTTAGAGATTTTAGTGAGATTAGAAAAATTTAGGCAGATTTAGAGAGATTTTAGGGAGATTTAGAAGAATTGAGGCAGGTTTAGAGTGATTTAGAGAGATTTAGGTGTTTATTTGTATTTTCTTGTGAAACCCAACGGTTCTTCTAAGAACCAACTATCCGCTTATTATATATAATAATTATAAAATTTTATAATCTATTATATATAATGTCTGAGAGGGTGTACAGCGCCGAGGATGCATATGCCATCCTGGCGTCAGAATCTGAGGCATCTGCGTCAGACTCCGACCCTGATTTCGACCCCGCCAACTGCTCAGAGACGTCGCTAGATACATCATCTACGCTGGCTGATGTATCTAGTGATGTTTCTGATGCAGATCCTGGGTCACCACCTGCCAGCAGGAGACGCACAGCTCCAGCTGAGGAGTGGGTAGTGCCTCATTGCCAGAGGCCAGATATCCCTCCTTTCACGGCAAATCCTGGCATCAATATTGATGTTGCAGGATTTACCGCCACACAGTTTTTGCAGGTGTTTATGGGGGATGATTTGTTGGGCCACATCGTGGCCCAATCAAATCTGTATGCCCATCAGCATTGTGCTGCGAAGCCAGACTCCTACTTGGCAAGGCAGCAATGGACCCCGCTAGATGTGCCAGAATTTCTGAAATTCTGGGCACTTACTATGCTGATGGGCATCATAAAGAAGCCCTCAATTCGCTCCTACTGGAGCAGTAGCCCCATCTGCTCTACCCCCATTTACCCCCAATCAATGTCACGTAGAAGGTATGAAAACATTTTGCGTTTCATGCACTTCAGTGACAACAGCCTGTGCCCTCCTAGAGAGCATCCCCAGTTTGACAGGCTGTATAAAATCCGCCCCCTGATTACCCACTTCGCCGCCAGGTTTGCAGAGGCTTATACACCTGGAAGGAATATCTGCGTGGATGAATCCCTAATGAAATACAAGGGAAGGCTGGGATTCAAGCAGTATATTCCTTCCAAACGCTCCAGGTATGGAGTGAAGGTGTAGAAGCTCTGTGACAGCGAGAGTGGGTACACTCAGGCCTTCCGGGTGTACGAGGGAAAGGATAGTAGCCTTGACCCTCCAGGTTGCCCAGAACACATGGGAACCAGTGGCAAGATTGTGTGGGACCTACTTTTTCCCCTCATGAACAAAGGGTACCACTTGTATGTTGATAATTTTTATACAAGTGTCCCTTTGTTCAAGCTGCTGTATTGTTTTGATACAGCAGCATGCGGTACTGTTCGCAAGAACCGCGTAGGTTTCCCAGCACAGCTTGTCCGCACCCGGTTAAAAAGGGGGGAGACCTCAGCTCTGCGCCAAGAGGAGCTGTTGGCGGTCAAGTACAGAGACAAGAAGGATGTACACCTTCTATCCACCATCTACACTGAGAGGTCTGTGGAGGTCTCTGTACGTGGCAGAGCTGAGCGCATCAGGAAGCCAGTGTGCATCAAAGCCTATAACCGGCATATGGGTGGGGTTGATCTGGCAGATCAGCTGCTCCAGCCCTACCAGATTATGCGGAAGTCAAGGGCCTGGTACAAAAAGGTTGCAATTTACCTGATGCAAATTGCAACCCACAATGCCTTTTTGCTCTGCAAAAAGGCAAACCCCGGAGTGACGCTGTCCTTTTTACAGTTTCAGCTCCAGGTCATTTCGGGGCTTTTGTACCAGGATGCACCTGCTCCCCGGGCGGTGATGGGGGACAGAGTTGGGGCTACGCATTTTATTTTTAAAATCCCCCCTACTGAGGGCAAACAGAAACCCCAAAATAGGTGCAGGGTGTGTTTCAAGAGGGGGCAGAGGAGAGACACAATCTTTTACTGCCCAGAATGCCCTGGACAACCCGGTCTGTGTCTTGGGGACTGTTTCAAGATATATCACACTGTGCGTGATCTGTGATTTTTTTTTTTTTTTTTTCCTTTCTATTTTTTCTCACACTCCAGTTAGTTAGTTCAGTTTAGTTTTTTTTTTCTTTTACTGCACCAGACGTTTACATTTTATTCGTACATTTTTATGTTCTACAATTGGTGCTGTATTTTGCCAAAATCTTTGCACACCTATGCATGGGGGGCATGGGTGTACTCAGGAGACCTTGCAGAAAACAACCTGGAGAGTTTTCATGCAGTAACAAACAGTGTCTCCTAAATCACAGTCCAAATCTAATGTGGGCGTAAAAATTGAAAAATTACCGCCACACACCTTCTCAAATGTTTTGGGCTAAAACCGTTGCATTCATGGCATCAAAGCACTCCATATGCAATACCTTGGGGTGTCAACATAACAAATATAAACAATTTTCTGGCAATAATTCAAACTGGGGTATGCGGTAGACCCAAAACCAAAGCTAGGCCTAGCTGAAGAAATAATCTCAATTTCAACTCCAATGACAAAGTCATAAAAATTGTATTTGAACCTTCCCAAATCCTGGCAAACCTATGCATGGGGGGCATGGGTGTACTCAGGAGACCTTGCAGAAAACAACCTGGAGTTTTCATGCAGTAACAAACAACAGTGTCTCCTAAATCACAGTCCAAAACTGATGTGGGTGTGAAAATGAAAAATGACCACCAAACAGTATCCAATTTGTTTGGAGCAAACGGTTGCATCCATAGCATAAAAACACTCCATTTACAATACTTTGGGGTGTTAGCTTACCAAATATATGCACGTTCATAAAACTGGGGTATGTAAAAAGGCCCCTAAAAAGAAGATAAGCAAAGAAGATACTGTATGTCAAATTAGAAAATTGACAAGCACATGTCAAAGATTGGCGTAGCACCCCAAAAACAACAGAACAAATCTATATATGGGTGGTATCACTTTACTCAGAAGATGTTGCTGAACATATTTTGGGGTGTTTTTTGGCAGTAACCCATAACTGGGTTTGACAATTCATGCCTAAAGTACAATGTGTGTGAAAAAATAACACAAAATGCGACTACCTGAAAGTTTGACATAGAGCTAGTGCATGGAAAGTGTTAAAATACAACTCTTTGAAGCACCCTAGGGTGTGCCCTTTCTAAAAATATATGGTTTGATGGGGGTAAATTACTTTGGCCGGCTTCAAAAATGTCCCAAATAGGACATGGGTGCATGATGACGAAATGTGAAAATTCCAAGTTGGAAAACTGAAATGCGCACCCCCCCAAATAAGGCCTATTAGCCCCCAAATGACCCGACATACCTATACATGGGTGGTATCAATTTCCTCAGAAGATGTTGCTGAACATATTTTGGGGTGCTCTTTGGCAGTAAACCTTAAAGTTCACAGTACATGTATTCTTAAATTGCGTTTTGGAAAGAGTCAAAATACCCCAAGTTTAATACCTTGATTTGTGTACTTTAAAAAAATATGTATATGTGGAGGGTTATTCAGGAATTAGTGACAGATATCAGTGTTACAATGTCACTATCACTAGTTTTGAAAATAAACTCTTTGGAAATGGCAAAGTGCTACTTGCACTTATTGTTGCATAAAATAAGGAAAAAAGCGAGGAATATGTAAACATTGGGTATTGCTAAACTCAGTACTAAATTTAGAAACTACTAAGGAATTAATTTTTTTTGACGGTTGTTGATACATAAGAAATTTTGGGGGTCAAAGTTCGAAAAAGTGGTGTTTTTTCAATTTTTTTTGTCATATTTCACTATTTTTTATAGTAAATTATATGAAATGATGAAAAAAATGGTATCTTTATAAAGTCCATTTAATGACGAGAAAAACAGTGTAAAATATGTGTGGGTTACATAAACGAGTAAGAGGAAAATTTGACGTAAACACTAACAGCGCAGAAACGTAAAAACAGCAGCGGTCACTAAAGGACGGGTTTGTGTAAAACCGCCCGGTCACTAAGGGGTTAAACGCGTTTTGAAGGCTTATTTTAGTATATGACCCAGACATATTATCTATTGTTCTTTCTGGCAGACTCGGCAGATTCATAATATATCATTATTATATGTATATGTCCTGTCTGTATATTATAACAAAAAATGCAATAAAATTAGAATTTTCAATAATTTACAACGTGTAAAGTGTTTTTTTTCTCTCACATTTTAACACGCGAGCATTTGCGGTTTATATTTTGTAATGGGGTGCGCTTTTTAAAAAAAAATTAGAAATGGGGTCTCGTTACATTTTTTTTTTTTTTTTTTTGGGGGGAAATTACGCGATTTTTAACAAACGCACCTCAAACAAAAATCGTTAGTGCAGCATCATTGTTCACATTATAATTGACATTAACCCCTAGCTGCCACGGATCGGGAGATAGGGGGTTCATTGGAACCTCCTAGCTCTACCATTGCTGGCAGCTAGGGGTTAACTCCAGGACTGGCATCATCGTGCATAGCACGGATGCCAGTCCTCAGGGGGAGTTCCCCGAGGCTTGGCCGACATCCAAGATGTCGGCCAGCTCCAGTAGAGGATCACGATCCAGCGCTTTTCGGCGCCGAATCGTGATCCGGCTCCCCAGGGGTTAATGTCAGCCACCGTTTGGAAGGGCAGGCTGTGTCCTTCCAGACGGTGCCTGCCTTAACCCTGTGGCCCCTGGTGATCGGGCGGGAGAGAAGTCTGAAAGGACCCCCCTCCCTTTCAGGCGCCTCCTCCGCACACGTGGGGGGGGGCGCTTGAATTAGATGTCATTGCGCCGCCGCAATGACATCTAATGTCCCCGCCAGAGTCCTGGAGTCCTGGGCTGACATCCAAGATGTCAGCCCGCACCGGGGGGGCCAGCAATCCCAGCCGATTGCTGCCTCCTGTGCTAGGACGCGCTCAGCGCGTCCGTAGCACAGGAGAACCACTTGGCTGGACACGCTCAGCGCGTCCATAGCAGCCAAGTGGTTAACAGGCTGGATTATTAAGGCTTGCGTTAAGGGTCAGCAGCTTTGGATCTCTATATATGTTTTAGTACTACGGCTCTCCTGATGCACTGGTACACATTAGATTGGGTGAGCCATTTGGAAAATGTAGTTGCAAAACCCCCTGGAGGGCCAAGGTTGCTGACCAATGGCTTATGTTAAAAATAGAATTACCCTGTTGATGTAACGCCATTGTCGTATAGCTTTTGTGCTGCAATTGTAAGTATATATAGTAGGGATAGACCTGTTATTGGCTTTGCTGATTAACGGGAGCTGATACTTGGGAAATTTACTATAATCGTAATCTGCCTTTTTATTTGTCGCTATTGCCGATAATTGGGCAAGGTGGCTCATTGCAGCTGTGACATGCGAAGAAGTCCCTCAGGTCTCTGCTGGTCTGGGGTTTCTCCTACAGCAGGCTGACCTCTTGCATGTCAGCCCTTGCTATAGGATTTCCCCTGCACACTAAGGTCAATATTACAAACTTGGTGTTAATTAACCAGAGCTGTTGTAAACTTGACAACTCCATAGACTATAAAGGCTTTGGTAAGTTTACAACAACTCTGTATAAGTTGGCTCCAACTTAGGACAGTATTACAAAGTGTATTGCACAGGAGTGTAGTGACAACAGAAATGGGGCTTCTCTACCATCTGGCAGGGAATTCCCTATACTGTGATGCAGGAACCCCCCCCCCCCTTCATCTCTGGTACCGTATGTCTTACAACAGAATCAGCAACTTTGGTCCTCCCAGATGTTTTGGAACTACATTTTCCATGTCGTTCTATCGGCCTAATGAGTAGCTGTGGAACAAGGGAGTTGTAGTTCCAAAACACCTGGAGGGCCAAAGTTGCTGGCCCCTTATCTACAGGGTCATGTGAGGTATCATTGCAAAGGCCAGAGTCTAAAGACTAGTTAAAGTTAAAAAGAATCAATAACCTGGATCGGCGCAAGTACTGCTCTCTGGGGTCTCGGAATCTCGTATATGTATATATATAATATAAAAGAGACAATAATAGTGCAACACTGATATACACAATATACTATGAATGTATGTGGTATATATCCCACTCACAAGTTTAGAGCCGTACACTGGCTCTAAGTGGGTCCAGGCATGCGGGTAATTGTCTTCAATTTCTTAGGTGACCCCCACCTTACAGCAAATTTTCTGTCCGAAGTTTAAACAGTAGAAAGGAAAAAAGGAAGAAAATTCCTTGTGTAGATCCACAAATTAAGGTCACAATGTTATGTACAGTTGGAATCGTACTCACATTCTGTGGAGCTCACATAGCTCGTGGATATATGCCCATAGGTTTTTTTTTGGTAGGAGAAAAACCCAGAGGAAAAACCACCGATGTTGCAGGAATCAGCAAAGCAGGAATCAGGATTGGAGATGGAAAAATAAAATTTATTTAAAATATAATTAAAATCGCCACCAGAACGCGTTTAGCCGCATCAAGTAGCGGCTTCATCAGCTGGAATGGTTATCATGGGCCTATAGACCCTTTTATAGTGTCCATAAACATTCTTAATTATCCCCATATGTCCTGTTTGCTTCTTTGATTGATCCTTCCGGTTTCTTCGACATCTGATAATGGGCGCCGCCATTTTGCGCATGCGCGGTTTACTTCCGCGTTCCACCGCGTTCCAAATCGCCGTTTTTTAACTTCCGCGTTCCAAGCGCCGCTCTTTTACTTCCGGTCGGCGGTTCTCGGCCTGGAAGATATAGAATTTTTCTGTTTTCACTGAATTCAACAGTTTAGGCTTTCTAAAAACTTCCCCCTTTTCGCCATATGCATCCCAAAGACAGAATATTGCACATATTAAACTCAAAAAGAACTAACACTGTAAAAATGATTAGTGCACCCCGCAGGGTCTCCCAATTATCCAACAGTATACCCATATAATATATATGATGGCAAATAGAGAGAAAAATTTGACTTTTTCACAAACAATATGTGTAAAAGACATTACTTGTGGCTTCCAGAAAAGTGAATTTGTGTAATATCTACACTATCTAAACAGTGGCCATACAATCACTGTCCCATTTAATAACCCCCTTTATTAAAAAAAGTGTCTTGTGCATCAGTGCTTTATTTTAGTTATAGTGACTATATGCTTAAAAGTGATTATTGTGTCTTCTCTTACATTAGTGATTTATTGAATATTAATTAGTGTTATGTATTGATGTAAAATAGTATAAACCTCATTTATGTCGGAATACTCCTGTAGTATTATGATTATACTAACATAGGTATGTTGCCTTTCTAATGTGCCCACATAAATTACATATAAAAACTATAAACCTATAATTTACTGTGTTTTCTCATTATGTAATGATTGAAAATATTATTCAGTGCAATATAATATTATTATCGTGAACTTTAATTATATACAATTAATATAAAAGTGCCTTACTTATGCCATATTAAATATGTTACTGATTTTTAAAAGTGCTTATATCTATCAAATATGTTACTTGCATATCAAAACTATTAAACCTAAAATTTATTGTAGTACTTTTCATTTTACAGTGATTAATAAAATATTAATTAGTGCAAATTAGTGCAATATATCATCAATGCATAATATGGACCTCGTTTAAATGGGAACGCTGTTAAAAATGCTATACTATGACTATTCATTGTCTAGATGTTAATAGATGTATGGACCTCATTATAAGAGAGTAATATTAAAGTGCTATATTTATAATAAATGTGTATCCACCATTTAAGGTGCTTATATATGTTAAGTATAGTATGTACACATTAAAATTTATATTAATATTTTAATAGTAATTAATAAAATATTGATGGGATCAGTATGTTAATTAATAATGTGGACCTCATTTATATGGAAATACCATTAAATTTTCGTAGATAGCTATTTTTAAGTGCTAGATGCATGCTTAAGATTTGTGTATTACCATTCTACAGTACTTCTATATATTGAATAGAGAGAAAAAAAAAAAAAATTAAAAATTAATGAGCTCCTTTGAACTCCTTTCTCATTTTTAACTATCTTCCCTTTCCCCATGTGTAGTATTTTCTTTATGCTTGTATGTGGTCCCTCTCATCATGGATGATGAAAAGGGTGAGGGTATCTTTGTAAATCATATTAAGACCCCAAGAGGTGCACAACAACTCACAAAAAATGAACCACCTCGAAATCATTGTTTAACCCACTTGGTGCCATAGTACCCATTTCATAGATGGTCCGCATCTCTTCTTGTCCCAGTTTATTAACAATATTGTCATCCATATTGGTTTTATACACTTTCTTAATGGCCATGAATTTCAGACCTACTGGAGAACCCCCATGTTGGAGCTTGAAATGTAGTGAAACCGAATGTTTTTCATAAGACTTTTTTATGTTTCTAACATGTTCCGAAACTCTTATATTAAAAGCCCTCTTTGTACGCCCAATGTATTGGAGGCCACAGGGACATTCTAAGAGATATATTACGCTTTTTGAGCAGTAGTTGAGAGCCTCTTTCATTTGTGTCTTTTTGATTGTTTTTTTTATTCATAAACTCTATTCTACAGTCTTTCCTATTACCGGTCGACCTACAGGCCAGACATTGTCCACAGACATAAAAGCCATTTTTTAAATTAAATTGGTTTTGGTTTATCTTTTTGTTTTTGGGTTTACTATGCACCAAATTCATTTTTAAGTTCTTAACTCCTCTAAATACTATTTTTGGCTGTTCCCCCAGTATGCTATTAAGATCCTTATCTTTCCGAAGAACATGCCAGTGTTTCTTAATTATTTTCTTCATGTTTTTGGCTTTACTACTATAGTCACACAAAAATAGGACTTCTTCTTTGTTCTTTTTGGGTTTATATTGGAGTAAATTTGTCCGGTCCTCCTGTTTAAGTTGATCAATAATTGTATCTAATTCTAGGGCATTGTACCCCTTCTCCAAAAAGTCTTTTTTTAGTTGGTGGGCCTGTTGCTCAAAAACATGGAGGTCTGAGCAATTCCGTCTTAGGCGAATGAATTGCCCTCTAGGCACCCCTTTGAGCCACGATGGGTTGTGACAGCTGGTGGTGTTAATATAAGTATTGGTGTCTACTTCTTTAAAAAAAGTTTTGCATTTGACAGACCCTTCACTAATATATATTTCTAAATCAAGAAAAGTTATTTTCTCCCTACTCCATTTGTTTTCTAATGTAATACCCCAAACTTGACTGTTAAGGCTATCCAGAAAGATGATTAGATCTTCTTCGCTGCCTCTCCAAATAAAGAATACGTCATCGATATATAACGTTTATAGATGGGGATGTTGTGCGCCCAGCTATGCGAACCGTAGACAAACTGGTTCTCCCAGCCTGCCATATATAGGTTCGCATAGCTGGGCGCAAACTTTGTCCCCATCGTTGTACCATTCTTTTGCAAGAAAAAATCATCTCCAAATTTAAAATAATTATTTTCTAAGATAAATTGTATACTCTCCATAATGAAACCCACCTGTATATCATCAAGTTTCTTAGAATCCCTTATTCTTTCGTTAACTATTTGCATACCCATGGCATGGGCTATGTTACTGTACAATGAGTTTACGTCGCTCACGACCATTATATACTCTTTCTCCCATTTTATTTCATCCAGTATCTGTAATATGTTAATAGTATCCTTTAGGTACGATGGTATCTCCCTAACAATTGGCTGAAGAAGGATATCTACATATTCAGACAGACAGCTTGTGATAGAATGGATTCCTGCCACTATAGGTCTCCCAGGTGGTTCAATTGTATTTTTGTGGATCTTAGGCAAAATGTAAAAGTGTGGTGTCTTGATGTCTTCAATCATTAAATACTGAAATTCACGTTCAGTAAGAATCCCCTTATCTTTACCACTTTGGAGAAGAAACTGAAGGTTTTCTCTAATAGTTACTATGGGATTACTTTTAAGTTTAGTATACGTTTTCTTATCCTCCAATATGCGTAATGCCTCCTTATTATATGCTTCCTTAGACCAAACAACAATTCCCCCCCCCTTATCCGCAGGTTTTATTATAATCGTCTCATCGTTGTCAAGGTTTTTTATCGCTTTTTTTTCTTCTACGGTGAGGTTGTGATTTTTCTCTTTAACCACCATCCTGTCTATGTCAGTAGACACCAAATTTTCAAACATTTTAAATTCATCCGTAATGGTATGTCGCGGATAAAACTTTGATTTTTTTCTTTAAATCTGTATGTATGAATTTATCTGGGTCAGTTGGCATATTCCTTTCTATTGGAGATCTCATGAAAAAAAATTCAGACTTAATTTTCTTTTAAAACGTTGTAAATCTATATACATACTAAACTTATCCATCTGTTTGGTAGGGGCAAATTTCAAACCTTTATTTAAAACTTTGATTTCTATGTTGGTTAAGACCCTCTGGCTCAGATTGAAGATCCCTTTCGTTTCTACCTTCTCTCTCTTTTTTCTCTTAAGGATTCGCTTCCCTGCTCTCTTTCCCCTTCTGTTTTTTCCCAAGATCTTTTCTTTCCTCCCTCTCTTCCTAGTCTTATATCCAGGTCTCTGTGTTCCCCCTGGTCTACCCTCCTGTCTAGGGGGTCCCTCCAAAAAACCTCCTCCTCTGGTTTTTCACTAAGGATTCTAAATCTGTTGGTTGTGGGGATACTGATATTGTCAGTCTCCTGATCAACTCTTCTCCTAATATCTCTGGGTGGAGTAAGGTTGCGATCCCCGTAATTTCTCTTTGCAGAAGAATCTCTTTCTTTTCCCCTTAATGAAGGTGATCTATCAATTCTCCGTTCGTCTCTTGTAACCTCTATTTTCCCATCTTTCTGGTTGGGACCCTCTATTGTTGTAAAAAGCCCTTTCTCTTCTTTCTTTATCCCACGAGAAGTCATTCCCTCGTTTTTCTTCGTAAGATCTATGTACATTGCCCCTTCTGTAGTCCTCTACATCTCTTTCATATTTTCGTTTTTTAATGGTTAGTATTGCATTTTCTATCTTTTCTAGTTTCCCCTCCAGCTCTCTACTTAATTTAGAGATGTCCTCTTTAGGTTGGTTCTTTTCAATCAATTCAGTCAGTCTTTCAATCTCTTCATTAATCTTAGGTAACTTTTCCTTTTTTTTTTGGATCACATACTCCATCATAGACACAGAAAAAGTTTCCAACAGTCTATTCCATCCGAGCATAAAATCAGGGTCATCTTTCTCAGAGGTAGGGGTTTTTTGGAATCTTAGACCTCTAGGTGTTATTTTATCTCTTTGGTATTTTTCTAGGGTGGCAATCTCTAATTTGATCTTTAAACTCCTTTCCAGATCTATTTCAGATCTCTGTGTACTGGAGAAGAGAAAGGGCTTTTTACAACAATAGAGGGTCCCAACCAGAAAGATGGGAAAATAGAGGTTACCCAAGGGGCAATAGGATGGACTATAAACCACAGGAATACCGTAATTCCTATAGACCAGAATATCAGACCTATAGAAGGGACAACTATCAGGAAAGAAATAGAAATTACGGAGGATGGGCCCCAAAAAGTAGACCTGATATATATAAGGATAGAAGAAATATCTACAATGAGGAAGATAACAGCAGACCCTATTGGAGGGGGGATCATATAGTAAGAACAAGAGACGAACGGAGAATTGATAGATCACCTTCATTAAGGGGAAAAGAAAGAGATTCTTCTGCAAAGAGAAATTACGGGGATCGCAACCTTACTCCACCCAGAGATATTAGGAGAAGAGTTGATCAGGAGACTGACAATATCAGTATCCCTACAACCAACAGATTTCGAATCCTTAGTGAAAAACCAGAGGAGGTTTTTTGGAGGGACCCCCTAGACAGGAGGGTAGACCAGGGGGAACACAGAGACCTGGATACAAGATTAGGAAGAGAGGGAGGAAAGAAAAGATCTTGGGGAAAAACAGAAGGGGAAAGAGAGCAGGGAAGCGAATCCTTAAGAGAAAAAAGGGAGAGAAGGTAGAAATGAAAGGGATCTTCAATCTGAGCCAGAGGGTCTTAACCAACATAGAAATCAAAGTTTTAAATAAAGGTTTGAAGTTTGCCCCTACCAAACAGATGGATAAGTTTAGTATGTATATAGATTTACAACGTTTTAAAAGAAAATTAAGTCTGAATTTTTTTTCATGAGATCTCCAATAGAAAGGAATATGCCAACTGACCCAGATAAATTCATACATACAAATTTAAAAAAAATCAAAGTTTTATCCGCGACATACCATTACGGATGAAATTAAAATGTTTGAAAATTTGGTATCTACTGACATAGACAGGATGGTGGTTAAAGAGAAAAATCACAACCTCACCGTAGAAGAAAAAAAAGCGATAAAAAACCTTGACAACGATGAGACGATTATAATAAAACCTGCGGATAAGGGGGGGGGATTGTTGTTTGGTCTAAGGAAGCATATAATAAGGAGGCATTACGCATATTAGAGGATAAGAAAACGTATACTAAACTTAAAAGTAATCCCATAGTAACTATTAGAGAGAACCTTCAGTTTCTTCTCCAAAGTGGTAAAGATAAGGGGATTCTTACTGAACGTGAATTTCAGTATTTAATGATTGAAGACATCAAGACACCACACTTTTACATTTTGCCAAAGATCCACAAAAATACAATTGAACCACCTGGGAGACCTATAGTGGCAGGAATCCATTCTATCACAAGCTGTCTGTCTGAATATGTAGATATCCTTCTTCAGCCAATTGTTAGGGAGATACCATCGTACCTAAAGGATACTATTAACATATTACAGATACTGGATGAAATAAAATGGGAGAGTATATAATGGTCGTGAGCGACGTAAACTCATTGTACAGTAACATACCCCATGCTATGGGTACGCAAATAGTTAATGAAAGAATAAGGGATTCTAAGAAACTTGATGATATACAGGTGGGTTTCATTATGGAGAGTATACAATTTATCTTAGAAAATAATTATTTTAAATTTGGAGATGATTTTTTCTTGCAAAAGAATGGCACAGCGATGGGGACAAAGTTTGCGCCCAGCTATGCGAACCTATATATGGCAGGCTGGGAGAACCAGTTTGTCTACGGTTCGCATAGCTGGGCGCACAACATCCCCATCTATAAACGTTATATCGATGACGTATTCTTTATTTGGAGAGGCAGTGAAGAAGATCTAATCATCTTTTTGGATAGCCTTAACAGTCAAGTTTGGGGTATTACATTAGAAAACAAATGGAGTAGGGAGAAAATAACTTTTCTTGATTTAGAAATATATTAGTGAAGGGTCTGTCAAATGCAAAACTTTTTTTAAAGAAGTAGACACCAATACTTATATTAACACCACCAGCTGTCACAACCCATCGTGGCTCAAAGGGGTGCCTAGAGGGCAATTCATTCGCCTAAGACGGAATTGCTCAGACCTCCATGTTTTTGAGCAACAGGCCCACCAACTAAAAAAAGACTTTTTGGAGAAGGGGTACAATGCCCTAGAATTAGATACAATTATTGATCAACTTAAACAGGAGGACCGGACAAATTTACTCCAATATAAACCCAAAAAGAACAAAGAAGTCCTATTTTTGTGTGACTATAGTAGTAAAGCCAAAAACATGAAGAAAATAATTAAGAAACACTGGCATGTTCTTCGGAAAGATAAGGATCTTAATAGCATACTGGGGGAACAGCCAAAAATAGTATTTAGAGGAGTTAAGAACTTAAAAATGAATTTGGTGCATAGTAAACCCAAAAACAAAAAGATAAACCAAAACCAATTCAATTTAAAAAATGGCTTTTATGTCTGTGGACAATGTCTGGCCTGTAGGTCGACCGGTAATAGGAAAGACTGTAGAATGTTTTTTTTATTCATAAACTCTATTCAAAAGACACAAATGAAAGAGGCTCTCAACTGCTGCTCAAAAAGTGTAATATATCTCTTAGAATGTCCCTGTGGCCTCCAATACATTGGGCGTACAAAGAGGGCTTTTAATATAACAGTTTCGGAACATGTTAGAAACATAAAAAAGTCTTATGAAAAACATTCGGTTTCACTACATTTCAAGCTCCAACATGGGGGTTCTCCAGTAGGTCTGAAATTCATGGCCATTAAGAAAGTGTATAAAACCAATATGGATGACAATATTGTTAATAAACTGGGACAAGAAGAGATGCGGACCATCTATGAAATGGGTACTATGGCACCAAATGGGTTAAACAATGATTTCGAGGTGGTTCATTTTTTGTGAGTTGTTGTGCACCTCTTGGGGTCTTAATATGATTTACAAAGATACCCTCACCCTTTTCATCATCCATGATGAGAGGGACCACATACAAGCATAAAGAAAATACTACACATGGGGAAAGGGAAGATAGTAGTTAAAAATGAGAAAGGAGTTCAAAGGAGCTCATTAATTTTTAATATATATTTTTTTTCTCTCTATTCAATATATAGAAGTACTGTAGAATGGTAATACACAAATCTTAAGCATGCATCTAGCACTTAAAAATAGCTATCTACGAAAATTTGATGGTATTTCCATATAAATGAGGTCCACATTATTAATTAACAAACTGATCCCATCGATATTTTATTAATTACTATTAAAATATTAATATAAATTTTAATGTGTACATACTATACTTAACATATATAAGCACCTTAAATGGTGGATACACATTTATTATAAATATAGCACTTTAATATTACTCTCTTATAATGAGGTCCATACATCTATTAACATCTAGACAATGAATAGTCATAGTATAGCATTTTTAACAGCGTTCCCATTTAAACGAGGTCCATATTATGCATTGATGATATATTGCACTAATTTGCACTAATTAATATTTTAATAATCACTGTAAAATGAAAAGTACTACAATAAATTTTAGGTTTAATAGTTTTTATATGCAAGTAACATATTTGATATAAGCACTTTTAAAAATCAGTAACATATTTAATATGGCATAAGTAAGGCACTTTTATATTAATTGTATATAATTAAAGTTCACGATGATAATATTATATTGCACTGAATAATATTTTCAATCATTACATAATGAGAAAACACAGTAAATTATAGGTTTATAGTTTTTATATGTAATTTATGTGGGCACATTAGAAAGGCAACATACCATTGTTAGTATAATCATAATACTACAGGAGTATTCCGACATAAATGAGGTTTATACTATTTTACATCAATACATAACACTAATATTCAATAAATCACTAATGTAAGAGAAGACACAATAATCACTTTTAAGCATATAGTCACTATAACTAAAATAAAGCACTGATGCACAAGACACTTTTTTTAATAAAGGGGGTTATTAAATGGGACAGTGATTGTATGGCCACTGTTTAGATAGTGTAGATATTACACAAATTCCCTTTTCTGGAAGCCACAAGTAATGTCTTTTACACATATTGTTTGTGAAAAAGTCAAATTTTTCTCTCTATTTGCCATCATATATATTATATGGGTATACTGTTGGATAATTGGGAGACCCTGCGGGGTGCACTAATCATTTTTACAGTGTTAGTTCTTTTTGAGTTTAATATGTGCAATTTTCTGTTTTTGGGATGCATATGGCGAAAAGGGGGAAGTTTTTAGAAAGCCTCAACTGTTGAATTCAGTGAAAAAAGAAAAATTCTATATCTTCCTGGCCGAGAACCGCCGACCGGAAGTAAAAGAGCGGCGCTTGGAACGCGGTGGAACGCGGAAGTTAAAAAACGGCGTTTTGGAACGCGGTGGAACGCGGAAGTAAACCGCGCATGCGCAAAATGGCAGCGCCCATTATCAGATGTCGAAGAAACCGGAAGGATCAATCAAAGAAGCAAACAGGACATATGGGGATAATTAAGAATGTTTATGGACACTATAAAAGGGTCTATAGGCCCATGATAACCATTCCAGCTGATGAAGCCGCTACTTGATGCGGCTAAACGCGTTCTGGTGGCGATTTTAATTATATTTTAAATAAATTTTATTTTTCCATCTCCAATCCTGATTCCTGCTTTGCTGATTCCTGCAACATCGGTGGTTTTTCCTCTGGGTTTTTCTCCTACCAAAAAAAAACCTATGGGCATATATCCACGAGCTATGTGAGCTCCACAGAATGTGAGTACGATTCCAACTGTACATAACATTGTGACCTTAATTTGTGGATCTACACAAGGAATTTTCTTCCTTTTTTCCTTTCTACTGTTTAAACTTCGGACAGAAAATTTGCTGTAAGGTGGGGGTCACCTAAGAAATTGAAGACAATTACCCGCATGCCTGGACCCACTTAGAGCCAGTGTACGGCTCTAAACTTGTGAGTGGGATATATACCACATACATTCATAGTATATTGTGTATATCAGTGTTGCACTATTATTGTCTCTTTTATATTATATATATATACATATACGAGATTCCGGGACCCCAGAGAGCAGTACTTGCGCCGATCCAGGTTATTGATTCTATTATTGTGTGTAATGGTATAGGGGAAACCACTATATCCTGAGATTGGCTATCTGGGCACCCTGGTGGTGGATGCATGTTGTGTGGCGCTGCACCATTCTTTGTTTATAAAGTTAAAAAGAAGCTTAAATACAAAGATTTCTCTTTTTATTGGAAGAATGAAATTGGCATAATGCAATGTTTAAAACTTTATTAAACACAATGAGATAATGTCTGATGTGGTCCCCCCCCCCACTTTATATGTACAGAATATCTGTTATTAGCCAGAAAGGCTGATTATAATTGTTGGTGTTATCAGCTCTGAAAAAATAATATACATCTTTCCCTAATGTATTCTTGTAGACATGATATTTCTAAAAAATTATTTTTAGAATCTTGTTCAAGCATGTTCACGTAAGACATTATGGGCACCAGACCTTGTGTTGCATGCTGCCATGTTGCACATACAATAGAGTAGCTCACCATAATTTTACCCTACTGATTTTCTTCCTGCAGTTTCCAATTTGTGGTAATTTTAATTGCAAGTTTTCATATTTTTAAGCATCCAGCTTGCCCACTAAACTGAATGATTCTGACCTACTTTATTTAAAAAGAAGCAAACTATCTGTCTAAACATTACTTCATCTTTTCCCATAAGAAAGTTCCGCATTGGAGATTCTTGAGGTTTGTTAAATACCTGTAGAACTGCCAGGTTGACCACCACACCATGGAACATAAGGCATTGGTATTTCATATACCAGTTCACCGTGGACATGTAGAGATGGATTCATTTCTATGAATTTGTCACAAACTGGCTGACACGTCTGACCTTGAATATTTCCCTTGCAGTATGCCTTTTTAACACTTGGTGGACACAACCTTAACTGCTATATCCTTTTTTGAATTGGTTCAGCTTGAACAAAGTTTCTATGGGAACTACGAAAGATTGAGAATTCATGGACTATGACATTCTGTGAATATTTTTCGAGATTCCAATATGGCTGTCAAAATGTATAACTTTTAAATTCCTTATACACAAATGTGTGTGAACAAAGCCTGTTATGGTCTTTCATAATTGTACTGCATTCAGGGATGCACTGGAATTTCGGCCACCGATAGAATCTGCCGATTAATGGGCTTATCGGTTTCAGCCCGAAAGCAAAACACCAGCCGATTTAAAGTCAGCTGAAAATTGATGATCCCAGCTGACATTGAGCGAGCACTCTTTCAATGCTGCTTAGCTCGAGGTAATTGGAGAGAGGCAGGAGCTGCTACACATTTATTTCTGCATGCAAAGGGTTAACTGCTTGATCCACAGTATCAGTGCACGTAGTAACCTCTGGCTTCTCGGTGACAAGGAACAAGTGATTTATTACTGACCTCCTGCCAGCGGTGTCTGCTCCGAGGACAAGAGGGGGAGTTAATGTGGGAGCTTACATCCATGCCTCCAAAAATTTAATGGAACGTTTTTCTGCTTTTTAAAAAAATAATAGATTAAGAGAAACAGACTGTTGTTTAGGCTCCATCTGAGCCATTATAGATTAGGGGTCGACCGATATTCAGCATTTTTCCTGTTATCGGTATCGGGCTGTTTCATTGCCGATATACCGATAACTCAGAAGCTGAGATCCCTCTGAGCATGTGTCAGATCCCGGCACTTAAGCGTCTCCTTTTGGAAGCGACTCTGGCCGGCAGTGATGAGGTCAGTCTGAGGTCCCCCACTCCCATCTGCTTGTCACAGTAAGTAACGGAGGGGGAGGAAGCTCATTTAATTATAAACCATCTTGTTTGTTTTTTACGAGGGTCCGTTCGTTGTGCTCCTCCCCTGATCTCACTCTCCCTGTCTGCTCTTCCTTTCTTCCTTCGTGCTGGACAGCCAGTCTGTAAAACTCCCCTTCTTCAGAGTTCAGACTGGCTGCATAAATCTTGCTAATCTCTACTGTCCAGACCCCCCCACCCCATAAAATAAATAAATAGTTCACAGCACCCTTTATGTGCCTGCAAACTGCAATGTAAAGCTGTCCATGCTCCATGCATTTGGCACTGCAGGTTACTTTTGTAATGCCAGAAAAAGAGAAAATAAAGTTAGAGATTGTGAAAGAAAAATGGGGTGATTGCAATTCCTTAATCCATCACACTTTTTTAAAACCCTTTATTTTCCTCAGTTGTTAGGTTTACAATTTTTACACTCGTTAACTACCTAGCGTGTCACCCCTCTCCTCTTAGGCTAGGGTCAGACGAGCGCATTTGTACTGTGCGTCCGTGCGTTACGGGCGCATGTTCTGAAGGAAGACGCAGTAGTGGCAAACAGTCCGTTTTTTGTGAGTGACGTTATTTTTGACGGATGTAGATGGGAAATGAAAAACCATTTTGTCCGTCAAAAATGCTGGACGCATAGATGCAGTCCGTCTGACCACGTGCCATCACTCACACACAAAGCTATGTGGACGTGGCACACTCTGGCACCACAGACGTACTAATATGCGGCTACACGACGTGATTACTGCGCTCGTCTGACACCAGTCTTAGATTGTAAGCTCTCAAGCAGGGTCCTCTCTTCTACTGTTTTGTAGTTGTAATGTGTATGTATATTTGTTATTCTGTGTCTCCCTTTTGTACATCACTAGGGAACTTGTTGGCGCTCTATAAATGCTTGTAACCGTATAGAAATTGTGAAAAAAAAATCCCCCTTTTTCCCCCCTCCAAAAATTTCAATGTACAGAATATCGGCACCTGATATTGGTTATCGGCCTGAAAGGCTGCCGATAATCGTATCGGCGCCTAAAAAGTGATATCGGTCTATCCCTATTATAGATATATATCTACTCATTTAAATTGTGTTGGAGGGCAAAAAAATTTGATTAAAAGCCTCCACACAACAAATTGTTGGGATGTGTAAATGTCTTCAACTATAAAGTGTGTGTCTAAAAATTTTACACATGAATGTATGCACTAGATACAAAATAACTCCACCAAAAATCTTTAAAAATTTTATGTGTATTAATTTAAATTCATGATATTTATTAAAGTCTAGTATTAATACAGTTATACAAAAAACCTTAAAATAAATTGTAGGGGAAAAGTCATTTTCGGTTTCGTTCCAAAATTTTAATTTGAGAATATATCTCTATCACACACCAGACACATGTATACACACATATACTGTGTATACTAGTCATATATAGAAAGTCATTTTCGGTATCGGTCCCAAATTTTAATTTCGGTGCATCCGTAAGTCTGCATTGCCGACCAGATGTGTGTCAAGACTAAAAATAACCCATTAACCACTTAGGCTAGGGTCAGACGAACGCAGTGTTAACGTCCGTGTTACCGCACATAAGTACGTCCGTGATAGCATACAATTGTGTTAAATGGAGCCCCACACACGAAGTACGTCCGCACAGAAGTGCGGAGGCATGACGGACGCTGCAAACGGACGCAGGTTAGGCAAGAACGTAATACTGCTAGAACGGACGTGCGGAGTGCGCCACGTCCACAACGTCCGCATAGCTTTGTGTGTGAGTGATGCAACAAGGTCAGACGGACTGCATTTATACGTCCAGCATTTTTGACGGACAGAATGTTTTTTCATTGTAATTTATTTTCCCTGCTACATCAGTCAAAAAATCCGTCAGTGAAAAAAACGGACTGTGTGGCCACTACCTTGTCGTCAGTCAGACAGTACGTCCGTACTGCACGGACGCACAGTCCGTACAAAATGCGCTCATCTGACCCTAGCCTTAGCTGCTAAGGGCACTCTCAGCCCGTCCAGTCAAGCAGGGACTTTGCTGCTATGGACGCGCTCAGCGCGTCTTATCATTGCAGCGGCAATCGGCCAGTATTTCGGCCAATCGCTGCGGCCTCCCGGTGCGGGCTGGATGTCAGCCCAGCCTCCGGCAACCTGGCCGGCATGAATAGCGTCATTGCGCTTGGCGCAATGACATCTTTTCCAGGCACCCCCCCCCCCTTGCCAGAGCAGGGAAGGTGCCTGAAGGGGAGGGAGTGGATGTCCTTTGGACCTGTCTCCCTTCCCATCATTAAGGGGCACTGAAAAAAGGCAGGCACCGCTTGGAAGGGCACAGCCTGCCCTTCCAAGCGATGGCTGCCTTTTAACCCCTTAGGAACTGGATCGCAATTTGGCGCCAGTAGGCGCTGGATCGCGGTCCTCTCCCAGAGGTGGCTGAAATCTTGGATATCGGCCAAGCCTCCAGGATCTCACGCCGCCTACTGGCGTCAAAGCGCAGGGACGTGATGACGTCAGTTCAGGAGTTAACTCCTAGCTGCCACCTATGGTGGAGATGGGAGGGTCCAATGACCCCCGTGTCTCCCGATGCGTGGCAGCTAGGGTTTAAAAAGAGCATGGCCTTTCAAATGATACCAAACATGATCATGTTCTATGTAAAGAAAAAATATATAAATAAAAAATTAAATTAAAAAAAAACTTTTTTGTTCTTATGCATTTATTGAAGCATTATTGTTCACATTTCAATGATAATGTGAACAATGATGCTGCACTAACCATTTTGTTTTTTTGGGGGTGTTGCCTAAAATCAAATTTTTAAGAAAAATAAAAGTAATGGGTTCCCAGTTCTAATATTTTTAACAAGCCTACCCCATAGAATATATAACTGCAAACACTCAGATGATAAAATGTCCAAAAACAAATCACTTTACACTCTGTAGATGGTTGAAAATTCAAATTTTATTGCATTTTTTTTGTTACAATAGTCAGGCAAGGCATGATGTATACGTATAATAATGATATATTATGAATCTCCTGGGAAAAAAATGGATATATCGTATGTCTGGGTTGTATAATAAAACGTGACTTCAATCCCGTTTAAACATGATGAGCGAAACCAGTAAAAATGAGTTCAGCACACGGGTGACATGGCTCAACAGCGAAAGGGTTAAACCAGGCTTTAGGGAAGAGGCTTACACCGTAAATGCTCAAACGGGGTACTTTTCTATTGGTGGTTTTCTGCCATTTTTTTTTTTATTATGAGAATTTTAGATATAATATGTTGTGCAAACATTCACACGTTCCTATTCTGTAAATAGTATTAGAGCTCACTAGGTCTATTCATTAACCCCTTCCATGCGGAGGACGCGCGTCCTCCCTTTGCAGTGGCGATGGGCCAGGATTTCGGCTGATCGCGGCCACTCCCCCGGTGCAGGCTGACCTCCTCTATGTCAGCCCAGCCTCCGGGACCCAGGCGGGCGCGATAGACGTCACAGCGCCAGAGCGATGTCTATTACAGGCACCCCCACCAGTGCGGGGAAGGTGCCTGAAGGCGAGGGGCCACAACCTATAGGCAGGCACCGTTTGGAAGGGCACAGCCTGCCCTTCCAAACGGCGGCTGTCTTTAACCCCTAGGGGGCTGTATCGCGATATGGCGCTAATAGGTGCCGTATCGCGGTCCCCTCCCGGAGCTGACCGACATCCAAGATGTTGGCCAAGCTTCCGGGATATCCCCCTGATGACTGACGTCATCGCACATAGCGCGTCAGTTCTGCAATTAACCCTAGCTGCCACCTATGGTGGAGATAGGGGGTTCATTGGAAACCCCCCCATTTCCCGATCCGTGGCAGCTGGGGGTTAATGTTTGGTGTCATTGGAACGGCCAGAGCAATGATACCAATTATTTTTTTATTTTTTTATTAATGCAGCAATATTGTTCTCATTTCAATTATAATGTGAACAATGATGCTGCACTAATGATTTTTTCTAATGGGGCGCTTGCTAAAAAAACACGTAAATTTCCCCAAAAAATATAACGAGTCCCGATTTTCTAATTTGTTTTAACAAGCGCACCCCATAGAAAATATAACCGCAAAGGCTCACATGATAAAATGTGGAAAAAATACTTTACACAATGTAGATGATTGAAAATTCAATTTGTATTGCATTTTTTGTTATAATATTCAGGCAGGACATGATGTATACATCTAATAATGATATATTCTGAATCTGTCGGAAAGAACGATATATGATATGTCTGGGTTGTATCATAAAACGTGGCTTCAAATCGCGTTTTAAACATGATGAGCGAAACTGGTAAAAATGAGCTCAGCATAGAGGTGTGAAATGGCTCAGCAGCGAAAGGGTTAAAGGGACACTCTGGGCACTGAGACCATTCTGTTTGCATGCACACAGTGACCTGCGTGTCTTCACCAAATCCCCAGTGTGGGAATCCCAGAGAGCTAATTCAGCCCTCCAAGCTGGTAGGCTGGATTCAAGGTGAGTTTTAGACTTATTCAAATCTAAAATTAATTAGGGGGTGCAGGGTGTGTCAGGAGGAGTCAACCCCTCTGTCTCTCCTTCCGTTTTATCCCTGGGTTATCACTTTAACTTAAAGCGTTTAATGGTGTGTTAAAATGGGTCAAGATAGTTTCAGCGGAGTAGCTGCCATTGTTAAGTCGTAGATTCCTAATATTGTCTATTTGTCAGTAAACCTTTTTGTACTACAAAAAAAATGTAAACCTCAGTGTAGGAGTTACAGTAAAGATGAGTAATCAGACTTGTGGAGATACAGGACTCCTACTAATTCAGTGGAACACATTCGTCAGCATACATAGCTTATCTCAGAAAGTGTTATTGATTTTGTCTGCAAAGTGTTTATTTTTCTAAAAGAAACCAACCTGGTGGAGCATTTGTATCTGGGAGCTCCTGCTTTGCGCACCCTAGTGTAAGATTGGAATACTTACATTTAGTTGGTTCTCTTTTCCTTGGTTCCGGCGATTTGTGTTCCAGGGTGGGAAGGACGAATAAGGCTAGGGTCAGACTGAGGCAGTGCGAACGCGCGTTCTGGCGCACTTAATCACGGCCGCACTAGCAGCAGATGCCGGGCAATGACAGCCAATATACGAAGTACGGTCGCACAAAAGTCCGGCCGCGCAACGCAAGTGGAAAATGAACGCATTTTTTCGAGAACGTTAAACCGCTGGTACTGACGTACAGAGTGCGCTGCGGCCGCATAGCAGCGTGTGTGCGTGATTAGGAGATGTCAGACGCTGCTAGTGTGCGGCCAACATAACGTTCAAACAGCCGGATTTCCCTAGACTTCTTTTCACCCCATCGTCATGAAATACGTCCAGAATTGCGCATCGTCTGACCACTTAAGCGTATTCCGTGAAAAAATGCGTGCGCACGCATCGACGTACATTTTGACGGTGGCCGCAGAAAATGCGCTCATCTGTCCCTAGCCTGAGTGGGCTCAGGGAAAAATGTGTGTTGATGAAAAAGACCAGGCAGCAAGACATGTATAAGAATGAAAAATATAGACTTTTATTTAACCCCTTAGTGACGGGCGGTTTTACACAAATCCGTCCTTTAGTGACCGCTGCTGTTTTTAAGTTTCTGTGCTGTTTGTGTTTACATCAAATTTTCCTCTTACTTGTTTATGCAACCCACACATATTTTAGTTTTTCTCGTCATTAAATAGACTTTATAAAGATACAATTTTTTTCATCATTTCATATAATTTACTATAAAAAACATTGTGAAATATGACAAAAAATTTAAAAAACACCACTTTTTAGAACTTTGACCCCCAAAATTTCTTATGTATCAACAACCGTCAAATTTTTTTAAATTCCTTAGTAGTTTCTAAATTTAGTTCTGAGTTTAGCAATACCCAATGTTTACATATTCCTCGCTTTGCTCCTTATCTTATGCAACAATAAGTGAAAGTAGCACTTTGCCATTTACAAAGGGTTTACTTTTAAAAGTAGTCATAGTGACATTGTAACATCTGTCACTAATTCCTGAATAACCCTCCACATATACATTTTTTTTTAAAGTACACACATCAAGGTATTAAACTTGGGGTATTTTGACTCTTTCCATGCAAACCATTTTACCACAAATCTATGCCACAGTTTGAGAAAAAAAAAGTTTTGGTGATTTTTTTTTTTTTTTTTTTTAATGCAATTTAAGAATACATGTACTGTGAACTTTAAGGTTTACTGCCAAAAAGTACCCCAAAATATGTTCAGCAACATCTTCTGAGTAAATTGATACCACCCATGTATAGGTATGTCGGGTCATTTGGGGCTAATAGGCCTTATTTGGGGGGTGCGCATTTCAGTTTTCCAACTTGGAATTTTCACATTTCGTCATCATGCACCCATGTCCTATTTGGGACATTTTTGAAGCCGGCCAAAGTAATTTACCCCCATCAAACCATATATTTTTAGAAAGGGCACACCCTAGGGTGCTTCAAAGAGTTGTATTTTAACACTTTCCATGCACTAGCTCTATGTCAAACTTTCAGGTAGTCGCATTTTGTGTTATTTTTTCACACACATTGTACTTTAGGCATGAATTGTCAAACCCAGTTATGGGTTACTGCCAAAAAACACCCCAAAATATGTTCAGCAACATCTTCTGAGTAAAGTGATACCACCCATATATATATTTTTTCTGTTGTTTTTGGGGTGCTACGCCAATCTTTTGACATGTGCTTGTCATTTTTCTAATTTGACATATCTTCTTTGCTTATCTTCTTTTTAGGGGCCTTTTTACATATCCCAATTTTATGAACGTGCATATATTTGGTAAGCTAACACCCCAAAGTATTGTAAATGGAGTGTTTTTATGCCATGGATGCAACCGTTTGCTCCAAACAAATTGGATACTGTTTGGTGGTCATTTTTCATTTTCACACTCACATCAGTTTTGGACTGTGATTTAGGAGACACTGTTGTTTGTTACTGCATGAAAACTCTCCAGGTTGTTTTCTGCAAGGTCTCCTGAGTACACCCATGCCCCCCATGCATAGGTTTGCCAGGATTTTGGGAAGGTTCAAATACAATTTTTATGACTTTGTCATTGGAGTTGAAATTGAGATTATTTCTTCAGCTAGGCCTATCTTTTGGTTTTGGGTCTACCGCATACCCCAGTTTGAATTATTGCCAGAAAACTGTTTATATTTGTTATGTTGACACCCCAAGGTATTGCATATGGAGTGCTTTGATGCCATGGATGCAACGGTTTTAGCCCAAAACATTTGAGAAGGTGTGTGGCGGTAATTTTTCAATTTTTTATTTTTACGCCCACATTAGATTTGGACTGTGATTTAGGAGACACTGTTGTCGGTTACTGCATAAAAACTCTCCAGGTTGTTTTCTGCAAGGTCTCCCGAGTACACCCATGCCCCCATGCATAGGTGTGCAAAGATTTTGGCAAAATACAGCACCAATTGTAGAACATAAAAATGTAGGAATAAAATGTAAAAGTCTGGTGCAGTAAAAGAAAAAAAAAAACCTAAACTGAACTAACTAACTAGACTGTAAGAAAAAAAAAAATCACAGATCACGCACAGTGTGATACATCTTGAAACAGTCCCCAAGACACAGACCGGGTTGTCCAGGGCATTCTGGGCAGTAAAAGATTGTCTCTCCTCTGCCCCCTCAGAAACACACACACACTGCATCTTTTTTGGGGTTTCTGTTTGCCCTCAGTAGGGGGGATTTTAAAAATAAAATGTGTAGCCCCAACTCTGTCCCCCATCACCGCCCAGGGAGCAGGTGCATCCTGGTACAAAAACCCCGAAATGACCTGGAGCTGAAACTGTAAAAAGGACAGCGTCACTCCGGGGTTTGCCTTTTTGCAGAGCAAAAAGGCATTGTGGGTTGCAATTTGCATCAGGTAAATTGCAACCTTTTTGTACCAGGCCCTTGACTTCCGCATAATCTGGTAGGGCTGGAGCAGCTGATCTGCCAGATCAACCCCACCCATATGCCGGTTATAGGCTTTGATGCACACTGGCTTCCTGATGCGCTCAGCTCTGCCACGTACAGAGACCTCCCCAGACCTCTCAGTGTGGATGGTGGATAGAAGGTATACATCCTTCTTGTCTCTGTACTTGACCGCCAACAGCTCCTCTTGGCGCAGAGCTGAGGTCTCCCCCCTTTTTAACCGGGTGCGGACAAGCTGTGCTGGGAAACCTACGCGGTTCTTGCGAACAGTACCGCATGCTGCTGTATCAAAACAATACAGCAGCTTGAACAAAGGACACTTGTATAAAAATTATCAACATACAAGTGGTATCCTTTGTTCATGAGGGGAAAAAGTAGGTCCCACACAATCTTGCAACTGGTTCCCATGTGTTCTGGGCAACCTGGAGGGTCAAGGCTACGATCCTTTCCCTCGTACACCCGGAAGGCCTGAGTATACCCACTCTCGCTGTCACAGAGCTTATACACCTTCACTCCATACCTGGAGCGTTTGGAAGGAATATACGGTTTGAATCCCAGCCTTCCCTTGTATTTCATTAGGGATTCATCCACGCAGATATTCCTTCCAGGTGTATAAGCCTCTGCAAACCTGGCGGCGAAGTGGGTAATCAGGGGGCGGATTTTATACAGCCTGTCAAACTGGGGATGCTCTCTAGGAGGGCACAGGCTGTTGTCACTTAAGTGCATGAAACGCAAAATGTTTTCATACCTTCTACGTGACATTGATTGGGGATAAATGGGGGTAGAGCAGATGGGGCTACTGCTCCAGTAGGAGCGAATTGAGTGCTTCTTTATGATGCCCATCAGCATAGTAAGTGCCCAGAATTTCAGAAATTCTGGCACATCTAGCGGGGTCCATTGCTGCCTTGCCAAGTAGGAGTCTGGCTTCGCAGCACAATGCTGATGGGCATACAGATTTGATTGGGCAACAATGTGGCCCAACAAATCATCCCCCATAAACACCTGCAAAAACTGTGTGGCGGTAAATCCTGCAACATCAATATTGATGCCAGGATTTGCCGTGAAAGGAGGGATATCTGGCCTCTGGCGATGAGGCACTACCCACTCCTCAGCGGGAGCTGTGTGTCTCCTGCTGGCAGGTGGTGGCCCAGGATCTGCATCAGAAACATCACTAGGAGATACATCAGCCAGCGTAGATGATGTATCTAGCGATGTCTCTGAGCACTTAGCGGGGTCAAAATCTGGGTCGGAGTCCGACGCAGATGCCTCAGATTCTGACGCCAGGATGGCATATGCCTCCTCGGCGCTGTACACCCTCTCAGACATTATATATAATAGATTATATATATATATATATATAATTATTGGTTCTCAAAAGAACCGTTGGGTTTCACAAGAAAATACAAATAAACACCTAAATCCCTCTAAATCTCCCTAAAATCCCTCTAAATCTGCCTCAATTTTTGTAATCTCACTAAATCTACCTAAAATCTCTAACCTGTCAAATCTGATCTCTCTCTCTCGCTCACCAAAACACAAGTGAGGAGAGGGAGGGAGAATCAGAGGTCACGGCCAATATTTACAAAATATTGACCTGACCTGACAAATTAGAATTTTTTTTTTTTATAACTTTTGATTAGATGTTGCTAGCCTGCTTCTCTGAGGCAGGCTAGGAACATCCCACACAGCCCCAAGATGACCCTGCCCTTAGAAGGGCAGCGCCATCTTGGCTGTCAGTTTTCTTTTATTTTATACCTTTTTTATTTTATTTTTTTTACACATTTTTTTTAGTCTGCTGTGTGCCTTGATCCCTCGAGGCACCCAGCAGAGCACCTGATCACTCATGTGATCTTTTTTGTACTGAGTGCCACGATACCTCGTGGCACTCAGTACTTCCTGCCGCTACCGGAAGTGATCGCTCGGGGGGAGCGATCACAGACGGACCGGCGGCAGGTAACCATATTGCAAGGATGCCTCGATGTCGAGGCATCCCTGCAATATACTCAGAGCAGTTGGAAGCGATACCGATCGCTTCCAGCGCTCTGTAGAAGTGCGGGGCACCTTTCCGGTCAAACCGGTTGTTGATCGCTCCCGGGGATCACAAGGGGCCCCGGCACTTCTAACCGCCATTGCACGGATGCCTGGAATCCCAGGCAGCCTGCAATGGCGTTTGAGCTGCTGGAAGCGATCCGATCGCTTCCAGCGCTCAAAAAACCGCAGGACGTACCATGTACGTCAGCGGGTCTAAAAGAGACCTGCGGCCGTGACGTACATGGTACGTCCGCGGTCACTAAGGGGTTAAATTAAAAAGCCATATGGCATGAATAGATCTAATTTTTTTATTTTTTATGGTATAAAATAATACAAAAGCTTTAAGGCTAGGGTCAGACGAACGCATTTTTCACGTCTACCGTCAAAAAGTGCATCCATGTGTCCGGACGCACTTTTCACGGAAGAAGCGATAGCGGTCATACGGTGCGCAATTACGGCCGTGATTTTCGACGAGCTAGAAAAAAAAAAGAGAAATCTGAGTAACCAAAGTTTGAGTCTCTGAACGTTACGTAAGCCGGACATGGTGCAGCATCTGACGTCTCCTAATCACGCACACACGCCGCTATGCCGACACAGCGCATTCTGTGCGTCAGTACTAGCGGTTCAACGTTCTCGAAAACATGCGTTCGTTTGCCGCTTGCGTTGCACGGCTGAACTTTCGTGTGGCCGCACTTCGTATATTGGCTGTCATTTGCTGCTACTACGGCCGTAATAAAATGCGGCTGAACGCACGTTCGCACTGCGTTCGTCTGACCCCCCCCCCCCAGCCTAAAAGGATCACAAAGTGTTTTTGCCATATAGGCTTCCTCAGTGAGTGTCCTTTTGAGGCAGAGCAATCTCTAAAGTCAATCTGAGATTGTCATTGTGGTCATTTACTTGTCATGTTGGAAGGTAAACCTTCTTCCCATTGACTGGCAGAGAGCAGCAGATTTTCCTCAGGAATTTGACAGTATTTTGCCCCATCCATTATTCCATCTATCCTGACAGGTGCTCCAGTGCCTGCTGCAGAGAGACACCCCCCATAATAGGACATTACCACCTCCATGCTTTACTGTAGGTATGGTGTTATTGGGATGGTGAGCTGTATTTGAGTTTGTCCAGTTATCGTTTGCTGTTGAGGCCAAATTATTTAAACTCATCTGACCAGAACACCTTTTCCCATGTGGCCTCAGAATCTTCAAGGTGTTTTACGACAAAGCCCAATGGTGACTGTATGTTACCTGTCTTGAGGAGTGGCTCTCTTCTTGTAACCCTCCCATACAAGCCATGTTTATGTGGAATCTGTGATATTGTTGTCACATGCACATAAAATGACCACTTTTTGTCATTCTTGCAACTGCTTCAGAGTTGCTGTGGGCCTCTTGGTAGCCTCTCTGACCAGTTTCTTCCGGTCTCGCTATCATCCAGTTTTGAGCAATGTCTCGATCCAGGGAGGGTCTCTGTTCTGAATACCTTCCCCTTCTTAATAGACTTCACTGTCCTTCAAGGCATTGATAAAGCTTTTGTAATTTTTTTTTGTATCCGTCTCCTGATCGGTGCCTGTCCATAACATTATCCTGGAGATCTTTTGACAATGACAATGATTGAATTTACAAGTCATTTTTAGGAGGGGGGATCTTTTTTCCAACTCCCTTATTCTGGTTTTGAATTGTCTTTATTTTTGTTTGACATATTTGTGTTCTAAGATGCACTGAGTAAATACAACTGGATAAACAAAAACGGTGTCTTTATTTCAGGCAGTAAAGCAACAAAATGTGATTATTTTCAAGGGGGGGGGGGTGATTAGTTTCTATACCGATTGTGAGAGATGTGCTTACATATCATTAGGTGTCTTGCTCAAGGACATTTGCTAGTGGGGTATTTTGCCCAGATTCTGAATTTGCTTTCCATGGGTGTAGAGCTAAAACATGGTGGTGAGTTTGAACATGCTTCTCCATGGTTGTAAAAAGGCTGGCTTCACACTGGTTGCAGAGGAGAGCTGTGCAGGTTAGGTGTTCTATTTGAGATATGAGCCTGCCTCTCCATTCTAGTGCTGGCCAGAGGGTTACATACAGTTGTGTTCAAAATTATTCAACTCCCACTGAAAGTGAGTGTTTTGGCCAGTTTGACATTGATTTTGATCATTCAGTCATCTTGCTTACAATTAAATCAAAGACGCACGTGTAGGTCAGACAAATATAACATAACATTTATAATGAAATAACCACAAATGTCTTTTCTGTGCTCACATCATTATCAGTTTTATTCAACCCCCAACTGACATTCAATCTTAGTACTTAGTACAACATCCTTTTACAGTTATAACAGCTTTTAAATGTGAAGCATAGCTTGACACAAGTGTCTTGCAGCGATCTACGGGTATCTTCGCCCATTCGTCATGGGCAAAAGCCTCCAGTTCAGTCACATTCTTAGGCTTGCGCACTGCAACTGCTTTCTTTAAGTCCCACCAGAGGTTCTCAATCGGATTTAAGTCAGGTGACTGCGATGGCCACTCCACAATGTTCCAGCCTTTAATCTGCAGCCATGCTCTAGTGGACTTGGAGGTATGCTTGGGATCATTGTCCTGTTGAAAGGTCCAACGTCTCCCAAGCCTCAGGTTTGTGACGGATTGCATCACATTGTCATCCAATATCTCCTGGTACTGAAGAGAATTCATGTTACCTTGCACACGCTGAAGCTTCCCTGTACCTGCAGAAGCAAAACAGCCGCAAAGCATGATTAACCCCCCCCCCCTCCATGCTTCACAGTAGGCAAGGTGTTCTTTTCTTCATAGGCCTTGTTCTTCCTCCTCCAAACATAGCGTTGCTCCATGGGCCCAAACAGTTCTAATTTTGTTTCATCAGTCCACAGAACACTATCCCAAAACTTCTGTGGTTTGTCCACATGACTTTTGGCATACTGCAGTCGACTCTCCTTATTCTTTGGAGACAGCAAGGGGGTGCGCCTGGGAGTTCTGGCATGGAGGCCTTCATTACGCAGTGTGCGCCGTATTGTCTGAGCTGAAACTTCAGTACCCACATCTGACAAATCTTTTCTCCGTTCCTCAGCAGTCACACGGGGACTTTTCTCCACTCTACGCTTCAGGTAGCGCACAGTAGTCGAAATCAGCATCTTCTTTCTGCCACAACCAGGTAGCGTTTCAACAGTGCCCTTTGCCTTGAATTTGCGAATGATGCTTCCTATGGTCTCTCTTGGTATGTTTAACATCTTTGCAATCTTCTTATAGCCATTGCCCTTCCTGTGAAGAGTAATCACCTCTTCTCTTGTCTTCCTGGACCATTCTCTTGACTTCCCCATGTTTGTAACCACACCAGTAAATGTCTAGAAGGAGCTGAGTATCACAGTCATTTTAAAGCTGCCTAATTGGTGCTTATTATGCTTTATTGCTGCTCCGTGACATCCATGAAAAATTCTTTCCACAAGTGTTTTAAATACCTGATTGAAAACACTTGAATGAACCTCTGTTCTTCAGAGTGGTAGTCTTTAAGGGGTTGAATAATTGTGTCAATGAAGAATTCACAAAAGAAACATTTACTACTGTATTATAAAACCAATTGATGTCATTTTAGTTGCATATGGTTCTTTAAAAAGTCCTTGTAGGATTTCATTCTGAATACAATTACAAATGTACACTAAATTCCCTAAAACCCTTTACAGCATTGGGGGTTGAATAATTTTGAACACAACTGTAGTTACATAGGCTGAAAAAAAGACATGCGTCCATCGGGTTCAGCCTCTCCCACATCACCTACTGCTGTTGATCCAAAAGAAGGCAAAAAACCCAGTCTGAAATGCTTGCCGATAACCCACATACTGGGAAAAAATTCCTTCTTTACCCCAGAATGGCAGTCAGATTGCTCCTTGGATCAAGAAGCTTTTACCCACACATTAAATATTATAAATCTTAACCACTTGGCCGAGCGCGTCCATAGCAGCCAAGTGGTTCTCCTGTGCTATGGACGCGCTGAGCACGTCCATGCACAGGAGGCAGCAATTGGCCGGGATTCCGGCCGATTCCTGGGCCCCCCCGGACCCCGGCGGAGACATTAGATGTTATCGTGGCGCAATGACATCTAATTCAAGCGGCACCCCCCCCCCCACGTGTGCGGAGGGGGCGCCTGAAAGGGGAGGACCTCTCTCCCTCCCGATCGCCGGGGGTCACAGAGTTAAAGCAAAACCTCAGTTTTGTTGTACATGGAACACATAGAAACGAGCGCAGATGACACCTTTTTTCCTTGTTATGTTTTATACATTGACTGGGCTGTTACCTCTGGCAGTTGCAGCCGCTCCGGTGAGTATGGGCGCGACGCCATTTTTTCTGTATTTACCGTTTGGAAGGGCACAGCCTGCCCTTCCAAACGGTGGCTGACGTTAACCCCTGGGGAGCCGGATCGCGGTTCGGCGCTGAAGAGCGCCGGATCGTGATCATCTCCCGGAGCTGGCCGACATCTTGGATGTCGGCCAAGCCTCGGGGAACTCCCCCTGAGGACTGGCGTCATCGTGCATAGCATGATGACGACAGTCCTGGAGTTAACCCCTAGCTGCCAGCAATGGTGGAGATAGGGGGTTCATTGGAACCCCCCATCTCCCGATCCGTGGCAGCTAGGGGTTACTGTTTGATATTGTTGGATCGGCCAGAGCATGGCCTTTCCAATGATGCCAAACTTGACCATTGTAAACATTATTATTTTTTTATTTTTTTTAAATAAAAATATTTTTTTATTGTTAATGCAGCAATATTGTTCCCATTTCAATTATGTGAACAATGATGCTGCACTAACGATTTTTGTATGCGGTGCGTTTGTTAAAAATAGCGAAATTCCCCCCCCAAAAAAAAGTAACGAGTCCCCATTTCTAATTTTTTTTAACAAGCGCACCCCATAGAAAATATAACCGCATATGCTCGCATGTTAAAATGTGGAATAAAAAAACACTTTACACATTGTAAATGATTGAAAATTCAAATTTTATTGCATTTTTTGTTCTAATATACAGACAGGACATGACGTATACATATAATGACATATTATTAATCTGCCGAAAAGAACGAGGTATATATGTGTGTATATATATGTGTATATATGTATGTATATATATATGTGTATGTATATATGTGTGTATATGTGTGTGTGTATATATGTGTGTGTGTATATGTGTGTGTGTCTGGGTCATATATTAAAGTAAGGCTTCAAACCGCGGTTAAACATGATGAGCGAAACCGGTAAAAATGACCTCAGCACAGAGGTGTGAAATGCCTCAGCAGCGAAAGGGTTAATATTCTGTGTCTGCAGGAAGTCATCCAGTCGCTTTTTAAAAGTCTGTACAGTCAAGTCATTTTTGCTTTGTTGGTAGTTTTGTCTGCAGGGGTGTCTAATCTTGCAAAATTTAGCTTCATCTACAATATACTACTTCTACATTTGTATTAAAATGTGTTGAATCCTACAAGGTGTTCTACAATTTTGTGGAACATTGCAGTCTTGAACGCTTTGCCTCCCCTTAATTTTTTTTCCCAGCTCCTTCTGAAATCTTTTCTTTCTAGCTAGGCTTACTGTAAATTTTTTGATACAATGATCTATAGTTTGCTCTGATTGTAATGTCACATTGTTATGATGGTAATTAAATTGATGCTGTTCTAACATTTACACGTGCTCATTTTTCAACAGGTTGTAAAGATGAGGAAAGATGTGAAGAAGGTCAAAGTTCTTACAATCCGCAAACTTACTCGGCACATTGCGAAGCTGAAAGCCAAGAAGTTAGTAAATGTTGTATGTTTTTTCTTGGGTTGTGTTTCTTACTCTATAAAATTACACTTTCCTTCCTGGTGGAAATCAGCTTACTATCAATGATGATTCCTGAATTTATTTTAACATATGATGTAAATTTCCTTTATTATTTTTTTATGTACAGTTGATAGAATTCAGAGCATTATTGAGTGTAGCTCTTATTTTATATGACATTGTAAAATACTGTTCTACTTTTGTAGACAGCAAATTTTCCGATATATAACTATCAGTTGTTAACTTTTTTGTGACTACAGCTTCCCTAACATTACAATACTTTTTGGTAGTAAGGTTGAACACGCAATTATCACAACGTTCATTGTATGAGAAAAACTTGAAAAGCGTCAACTCTGGCCATGATTTTAGACCCATTTAAGGTTTTCCAAAAATGTCCAGCTGTGTGCCAACATTGTTAGGGTTATTCACTAACTTCCGAACTTGCCAGAGAATTGTGCCGAATGGTGAATTTCACCATTCGGTGCAATTTTGGGACAGTTCGTCTATTCACTAAGCTGTCAATTCACCAAATACAGGCGAATTGACTGCAAACTACGTAAACCCAATTTTTTTTAAAAAAAATTATCTGCTGAATCTAGTAATTGAAAAAAATAATCGGCCAACTAATCGATTATGAAAATATACGTTAATTGCAGCCCAAACACAAGCACAGGATTACAATCCCAACCTAATTCCTGAAAGGCTGTCCAGTACTGGCTGAATGACGGCTTTCTGGCCGGAGCACGATCCTCCATTTCAGAAGGTTGAATCCGTATGCTGAAACACACTCGGCTATGGAGTATTTTTGATTATAAACCATTGTCTGGAAACCTATTCATTAACAGGACTATACACAGGACACAAGGTCACCCATTTAGACTGGACGAAAGGAAATTCAGCCTAAAGCACAGGAAGGGTTATTTTACGGTGAGACCAATAAAGCTGGGGAATTCTCTGCCTGTTGAGGTGGTTGGGTCAGAGAATGTACAGACTTTTAAAAAGCGACTGGATGATTTCCTGCAGACACAGAATATTAAGGGTTATAATATTTAATATGTGGGTAAAAGCTTCTCCAAGGAGAAATCTGACGCCACTCTGGGATCAAGAAGGAATTTTTTCCCAGTGTGTTGCATATTGGCGAGCGCTTCAGACTGGGGTTTTTTGCCTTCTTTTGGATCAACAGCAGTAGGTGACGTGTGAGAGGCTGAACCCGATGGATACGCTGCTTTTTTCAGCCTATGTATGTAACTGTAAACCTGTCAGGTTGGTACACAGGTAATTAACTAGGAACAAGGTAGGAGGGAAAACAACGAAACCAGGAAGCAAGGCAAGAAGGGAGGAAAAGAGAAATAAACTAGGAAGGGACGAGGCCGAGCAAACAAGGAATATCAAAAATAAATGTGTGGGCTGGTCACCCGATGAGAACTACAGGTCGACATGGGTCATCGGCGTCCAGCAGTTATGTAAGAGCGGTGGCCAATTGGCGTGACGTGGTCGACCCGGATTGGCTGCTGTGGCACGTGTGTGCTGATGACAGGAGGAAGCTGAAGCATCTCCGAAAATGACTGAGGCATTTTGGACAGCAAAGAGCAGGATGCTGTTTGGGCTTGTGCCGAGCCCGACTAGACTGGTGCCCAGCGGATGAGCCCTAACTGGATGGGAGGCAGGCTGAAGGAGGGTCTCAGAACCTGTGGGATGTGCTATGCGGTCCCATGGTGTCGAGGCACCATCAGGAAATCTAGGAGCTTTTTAATGCTGTGGGCCACCTTAATGCTGGCCCGTGGCTTTGAAAAGCTCCTATTGTCCTGCCTGCAGTCGCCTTGGCAGGGCTAGACCAAATGATTTTAAGGGTCTGACTAGGGATGCACCGATACCACTTTTTTAAGACCGAGTACAGATACTTTTGTTCAAGTACTCACCGATACCGAGTACCGATACTTTTATCTTATGTCATGTGACCGTTTTCCAATAAGAACAGACCTCATATAAAGCCCCCAGGTCTCATGGATACTGCCCCCCAGGTCTCATGGATACTGCCCCCCAGGTCTCATGGATTTGCCCCCCAGCTCATGGATTTGCCCCATCATGGATTTGCCCCCCAGCTCATGATTTGGCCCCCAGCTCTGCCCCCCCCAGCTCGTGGATAATGCCCCCCCCAGCTCGTGGATAATGCCCCCCCCAGCTCGTGGATAATGCCCCCCCCAGCTCGTGGATAATGCCCCCCCAGCTCGTGGATAATGCCCCCCCAGCTCGTGGATAATGCCCCCCCCAGCTCGTGGATAATGCCCCCCCCAGCTCGGATAATGCCCCCCCAGCTCGTGGATAATGCCCCCCCCAGCTCGTGGATAATGCCCCCCCCAGCTCGTGGATAATGCCCCCCCAGCTCGTGGATAATGCCCCCCCAGCTCGTGGATAATGCCCCCCCAGCTCGTGGATAATGCCCCCCCCAGCTCATGGATAATGTCCCCCCCCAGCTCATGGATAATGCCCCCCCAGCTCATGGATTTGCCCCCCTCCAGCTCATAGATAATGCCCCCCCCTCCAGCTCATGGATACTGTCCCCCAGCTCATGGATACTGTCCCCCAGCTCACTCTCCGCTCATACTTGCCTTCCTTTAGCGACGCCGGGAAAGTCTTTGCGCGTGCGCTCGTTGGAAGGCCCCCAGCCGCGATCACGTGGGACCATGTGATCGCGGCTGGGGTCCTTCCAACGAGCGCACGCGGGGAAACTTTCCCGGCGTCGCTAAAGGAAGGTAAGTATGAGCGGAGAGCAGCTGCAGGGCCTGTCTGAATGCTCTGACAGGCCCTGCAGCTGCTCACTTTGTTTATGCTTACCTTCCTTTAGCGACGTCGGGAAAGTTTCCGCGCGTGCGCTCGTTGGAAGGACCCCAGCCGCGATCACATGGTCCCACGTGGTCGCGGCTGGGGTCCTTCCAACGAGCGCGCGCGCGCGCGCGAAGACTTTCCCGGCGTTGCTAAAGGAAGGGAAGTATAAACAAAGTTAGGAGAGCAGCTCCAGGGCCTGTCCGAATGCCGATAGAGCATTCGGACAGCCGCCCCAGCCCCTCTGATGCCGGCTTCCAGTATCGGAAAAAAATATCGGGGTACTGCACGAGTACCAAGTACTAGTATCGGTGCAACCCTAGGTCTGACGTTCCCTGCCCCTGTAGAAGTGCATAATGTCAAAGTTACATTTTATCTCTAACAAGGATCATTGGCTTTTTATGCATTCCATAGACAATACTTTATAAAAACTTACCTCTAGAGCATTGTTTCCCAAACCTGTCCTCGGGACCCGCCTCGCCAGGTTTGCAGGATATGTGAAGTGAAGCACAGGTGATTTTGCTGCTCGGTGATTTTGCTGCTCAGTGATTGCAGGATTCAGTCTGCATTTCCCCAAGGAGATCTGCAAAATCTGGCCTGGTTGAGGGTCCTGAGGACATGTTTGGGAAACACTGCTCTAGATACTGTTGTTGTGATTCTTTAAAATGGGGGAGGCACAGGCTGCTATCCATATAATGTCATGTATGAAAACTGACATGTATTTATCGTAATCTCTGCTTAGATGATTTTTCAGTTCTGTTTTGTACCTGTTTAACATGCTTTTCTTTTGTCTAGGGGAACAGAAGAACTGCTGGCTAAGAATCAAAGGAGGGTACAAAGACTGCTTGAAGAAATCCATTCTATAAAGGTAACCTTTTACATTTTCTGTAATTCAAAACATGCACCAACCACCCGCTATGAAATATACTTCAATTCTTCTGTTCTTTGTTTTGTTTACACCTGAAAAAGTTAAGCAGCTAATTCCTAACACAGCCTGGCTTAAAAAGTCACCTCTTGCCGTACAAGCCTGTTATGATCTTGGGTTGCTTCAGTTGGTCAATTCTCGATTCAGCTATATTATGTGCCCAAAAATGATGCCACATATATACTGAATGACCAGGTTTTTTCATTAATAGATTTTTTTTTTGTTCACTGATGGGACTGGCATATTCCATGATACACCGTTTGAGTCCAATGAATCCTGTTATTGTCAAAAGTGGTTCAGGGGCATGCGACATCTTTGTGTCGCATGGATTGGCCACAACATAGTCCAGACCTTGACCCCATTGAGAATCTTTGGGCTGTGCTGGAGAAGACTTTATGCAGTGCTTCCGACTCTCCCAGCATTAATACAAGAGTCTGGCAACAAATTAATCCAACTCTGGCTGGTAATAAATGTTGTGACATTGCATAAGCTTATTGCTATCGTCTTGCACAGTCTCGCGGTACATGGTCTATATATCTTATTCACCGGGCACTGGCAAAAAAACTGTTTAAGGGAATTATTCACAAACTGCTGGTATTGGAAAACCAACAAATACTGGCATTTCACAAAACCAATCCAAATGGCAGCAGGAGAAGCTGCACTGTGAAGCTTCTCTTGCCACTCTTCTGTCCTTCTTTGGATTATAGGTTTGTGAAATGGTGAAATTTATTAACTATGCAATACTGGTGATTTTCAACATGTTTCCAACACTGGCAAGCACTGAAACTTTGTGAATAACCCCTAAAATGTTTTGTATAATTTTAGCTTTTCCCAGTAAATTCTATACTTGGCCAGTGTATGTTTTTATATCCCAATTGCTGTAAAATTTGTGTAATTTCACCCGCTCCCTTTTTTAAGTTCCTTTTATATTATGAGGGGTTTCGGAAAAGTAAATGGATTGCATGGTCTTATTGTAATATGTATGTATGCATGCAATGCATCATTCGTTTCTGCTTCCAATCTATAGCCCTGTGTGCTAATCAAACCCCTCTTCTATGTTAGCGTTCATTGAACTACATTTCTTTTGGCCTGTGTGCCAGGCTGAATGCACAGTTGTTTAAGAGCGCGCACAGTCCTTTAAGTCTGCAGCGTTTGCTGTAACCGTTCAGGAAAAGGGGAAAAATTTCCTGTGCTAGTAGAATTGCGGCCAGCAGTTCTGTATACTGACATCATTCTCTGTCTGTAGCCAGGTCTTCGTGCATTTTTAGAGCATGCCGTCACCGTCCTGTTTTTGTGCCCCACGCTCTGGGAAACGTTTGTAAAGTTTGGCATTAAAATGCCTGCAATTCATTAAAATGAACGTAACATACTTGTCTTCAGATAAGGACCACTTGTAGTATTTACTTATTTTTTTCCCCCTTTGCACTGTCAAACAGTAATGCAGGCATGGTCTCTGGTGCAGAATGTCATTCTTTTTTTTTTTATATACGTGTTGATGCTAGTAGTTGGCAAAGTAGCACCACTGTCTTAAATGAGTTGCATGTCTCTAGACAAGTCTACCGTGAGTCAATGAAAGCAATTGTAATCCTTCAAATATGTCAGGCCCTCTTAGTAATATTAAACAGACTGTCAAGTCTCATGAATTGCACTTACACGTACACCAGTGCCAGTTTAACATCTGTCTAATACATGTGTCGATGGTTAGTTACCCAATGTGACGGATAGGTTAGTACATACGTGATCATTTTTTTCAACTGAAACCATCACCTTCATTTCGTTGGTTGGCATTCAGGCCTATGGTTTATCGACACTGTTCAGACCTACTTTGCATTATATTTTAGGCGTGCAAGACCGGGTTTATTGATGTAAAAGATATTTAGGGCAGTGAAGACTAACCAAGGACCCAGTAGGTTCAGAACTATTATGGCTCCATGATGCCTAGCATTGGCGTTTTCACTATTTTGATTAAAAGCTCACCGACAAGGAGTACTTTCTTTGTATACTGATGGAACAGTCCACTTTTATACCTTTTTAAGAATGAAGCAGATAAGGAGTCCTAAATTGTAAGCTGCAACCTTTAAAAGCAGTGTTTCCCAAACCTGTCCTCAGGACCCTCTGACACACCAGGTTTGACAGATATCTGAAGCACAGCACAAAGTGATATGATTTGCTGCTCCATGATTCCTCTTTGGCTGTAGCAATGCGTGAAGTGGAGTAGTTTCCTCCACCCACACAGCTGTCACCGGGGTGTGGAAATTTTAAAAAAATATACATGTCCAACGGACTAAGTGGTAGTCCAATCTACTTCTCCCTCAGGACGATCTACTTGTCCTGATAAGAAAAATAATTTCAACAATACTATCCGAATAGTATCATGCCCACTCAAGATACATATACAGAGACCTCAGCCCAAATCATGCCCACAGATATATACAGTATATCAGACCAGATAATGCCCACAGATATATAGCCCTCAGGCCAGATATATAGCCCACCTATATAGACCTCAGGCGAGATCTCCATACCATTGTAGCTAGGACCTACCCGTGGGTTTTAAGGAGAACTTGATCGGTCACTGCATGCTACAAGGGCAAGTCCCGACACTCTAGATGTTTCAGAACCCATGATGCACAGGCAGACACCAGTGGATCATGGGATATGTGTAGACATCTGGGGCGCCAAGGCTGGCAGCCGCTGCCCTGGAGTGTCACCGCCTGGCAAATCGGAATACGTACCCACGCTCTTCATGGAGTTCCCAATCTTGGTGCTGACCCGGAGGTACTTGCTGAGGTCCCAGCGAGGAACCTTCACCACGCAGTTCCTGCCCCTCCCCTCTTCGCGCCGCTCAGTGAGAGAGAGGAAGGAACATCCGTGAGAGTGGGCGTTCCACTCTCTGCGCTTCAAAGCGCGGTCCTCCTATTGAGGATCTCTTTGTATCCCGACGGTGCTCGTGTGCCGGGAGCAGTCTGGCGGGCTTCTTGCCCGCCGGACTGTATCTCAAAAATATTTACTTGTCTTTCGAGCTGCAAAAACAAGAAATGGCACCGGTTAAATCTAATAGGTAATCCCGACAGGGACGAAGAGGTTCGATGCGATGTAGAAGAGCAGGCAACCAGGTCCTGAGAACATAGAGGAGCAATCAGGAAGCTGAAAACAAAGCAGAAACACAAACCAGGGATTAGAAAGAGTCCCATTTCTGGCAGTCAAAAGCCGGAGTAGGTACAGAATACACATGAAACATCAAGTAGATGAGGTAATCTTTAATAAACTGAGATGAAACAGCCGTGATAATACGTGGAATAAAACCATACAAACCTCTTTTTTGCAGAATGTTTTTTATTGAAACTGTATGTGAATAAACACAGAAATACAATATCGCAATGGGAGGGTGAGGAAGGAAATAATCACCTTCGAGTCATTATTAAAATTCGAACTTTCCTTTATGGTAATAGGAAAATTTAGGAAATTTTAAGTCTTACTAGGAGGCTCTTATTTGCAAGTTTAAAGTTCTTCCAATGTGTAAAAGGCTTTAAATCTTAAGTAAGGTGGCTTCCTGGGACAGTCTAGAGATGGGAAGGCCTGAAAAAAATGGAAAAATTTGGAAAATAATTTTTTTTTTTTTTTTTTTTTTTTACAAACCCATTTTTTGTTGTTTTTTTCAGAAAAATAAAATAAGAGCATTAAGTTCTTTTCCAATGATGGAAATTATGTCTAATGTATAATTGTATCTAATGTATTATAGTTATGTCTAAAATGTATAATGATATGGTATTAAATCTATGTAACATTAAGACCTTAATGAAAGACTTCTGAGACTTTAAAGTCTTAAATCAGGGCTCAAAATTTCAAGTCCCAAGCTACTAGCCAGGCCTTAAGAGTTACTCGCCACTAGTTGCCCACCTAACCCCTATCCTGCCCTGCCTGCGTCTGCATTCCCACTCTCCCTCATGTAATTTCCACTCGCCAAATGCGAGCAGGCGAGTGGAAATTTTGAGGCCTGTAAATCATTACAAGTTCTCGCAGCTGAAGACCAGCAAATCCTGGAATACGATGCAATACTCAGACAACAAAAATTTGCATTTCAGCCTCTAGGGGGTGCTACAGAGAAAAGGCTTCAGTTTAGCTTGATTGGGAGCTCCATCTTGTACCTCCTACAGTGGTTGTTGGATACAGTTGATGATAGTTTGTCTTAATAGGCCTTAATTGACAGGAAAGAGGTTAAATTTGTCCCTGTTAATGTTCTCCCCAGCACAGTCTGGGATTCTACAAAACCTATTCCTCCTGCAACATGGTGGCAAAGTCTCTGCAGAACACAACCTCTGACACCTCTTGCATCTCGCTTACTTGAGATTCCGGCATATTCTGCTGCTGCCGTGGAGGAATCTGTTTTGTTTGCTAATATTCAAACCACATCAAGAAACTAACCTGGGAAAGGGGAGAAACGCTTGTTTCAATTCTTGCAAACCTTAAGTTTTTAGAAGTCAATGAGAAAATTTACACTAATATGGAGAGGAAGAAGAAACAGAAAATGAGAATGAATTGAATCCTGTTGTGTCTCTTGTTCCCTTTTCTCAATTAAAGGAACACTCTAATCAAAAATCCCCCCCCCTGTTTTTTTCTTTTCATTAAACTATACCTATTCCCTCAATAAATAGGTAGGGATTTCTTTTTCTTCTTTTTAACTGTAATACTTACCCTAAAATCCATTTGTTTCCAACGGCATGTTTTTTTTTTTATACTCCCCTCCCTCCTCTTCCGCTCCCGTCCTTGTTAGTTTCACTTAGCTAATGGTTTACGTGAGATGCGCGCCTCTCATGTAAGCCAGCCAATCGGCAGGCTTCCTCCCGGCTCCATCTTCTTAGATTAGTGTTGTGCGCAAGAGGATGCGCGCAACATTAATCTTCAGCCGCTGCCGCCAGCTACTGCGGCGAGTTGGAGACGTCATCGTGCTGAAAGCGCGATGACGTCTCCTACTCGGCAATAGTCGGCAGAAGCTGGAAATATCAATCCCGCTCTGCTGACAGCTGGGAGGGCGTAGTAAACTCCTCCGCGTCTCTCTGCTGTTTTCAGCTTTTTCAGCCGATCGGCTGAGCGGAGGACAGACAAGGGCATACTCAGGGCATAATGACCACCTAATAAAAGCTTACGTGGTCATGTTGCCTAGAGTACCCCTTTAATTTTTTTAAAGCACCACTCGAAAGTTAGACCTCGACATGGAGCTTAAATATTGATGTATCCATATCCTGCAGGGACAAATAATGCAGTTACTTCCTTTTTTTCCTTTTGCTATTGGTGCCGAGGGCAAATTTGATATATATATATATATATATATAATACAGGTCTATTCAAAGGTGAACCTTGGGAGAAAGAGTAGAGAACTGCAAATTTTAGCAGGGTTAGTCAGAGAAAGGTGAAAACCAAGAGAACAGTCTAGACCAAATAGCTGATTTGGAAAGTGAGATAAATGGGAGAATTTTTCTGGTTTGGCTATTTTGACCTAGCATTTTCACTTCTCAAGTCATTCTCCTGAGGATCACCTTTCTTTGAATAGACCTGTAGGTCAAAATAGCCTAACCAGAAAAATTCTCCCATTTATCTCACTTTCCAACTCTGCTATTTGGTCTAGATTGTTCTCTTCTCCTGCTGGTTTTCACCTTCTCTGAATAACCCTGATATTGTTTTTATGTTGCAAGTTTCTTGCTTTTATTGTTGAGCTTCAGTAAATGGAGGGCAGTTACTTGTTCTTATACTATCATATACAGTCCTTGCTTGTTACTCCATTTGAAACAAAAAATAAAGATATAAAAAGCTAATTCAACTTACTAAATAAACTGTACTTCTATTTCAAGTGACAAAATTTATTTTAATTTGTAAACCTATTCCATGGTGCATATTTTCAAATTTGTCCGTAAATTTCCTTATTATTTTCCCGGGGGGGGAAAAAAACAAGGTAAAAAAAACATTTTGTTTTTCTTTTTTCAATGGTTCTAAAATTTCCAGAAATTTTACATCTCTAGACCAGTCTGTGACCCGCATCAAATCCTCTAAACGACAGCCAAAGCTATTACACTCCTAGCAGAGTGTGCTCCAAAACATGTGACATCAATGCCTGCCGCAGACATAAGCCAATGCATTCAACGGGCCAGGGATGCCGAGGATACTGGATTATGAGGGTTTTTTTAAGGGCAAAAACAGGGGAAACACCAACATGCCAAAACTGTCCCGTGTTGACTTCTTATTCTTGGAAACACCGAACCGGAAAGATAAGCAGATGACCCGTAAAGAATGTAAAAAAATACAGAGGTAATAGATGTTTTGGTGCGCCAAGCAACATCAAACATAACCCTGTCAGGACCTAAGGAACGTGATGGAAAATCTAGAGCGGAACATCGCCCACCTGTTTGCAGGAGAAAAGGCAAAACAACATCAACAACTTGGCTGACAGTTGTCGAAGGGATAGAACATCATTAGGTGGCCAAGCGGACAAAAAGCGGAGGACAACTGAAACATCTCAGGTAGAGGTATAACAAGGAACCGGAGGAAGGGATAAACAAATGGCCTGTAACAGAGGGCATATGAACGGATGACGACCTATTGGAGCACCTTGGGATGCAGACTTTGGCTGATCTGACCACATTAATCGTACGATAGGCCCGGCCTTCATGGAATAAATCGGTGAGGAAATCTAACCGGAAATTCACAGGGGTCGAAAAGGGATCAAACGGTCTTTCCATACTTGGGGCCAGGCTTCCAAGAGCTGGGATCAATTTTGTTCTGAAATGCCAGGGAAAGGTCCAAGTCCCTCGAGACTAACCATGCCACCAAACGTTAATGACCCAAATGGAATAATGGATGGGGTTGCCCTTCCAGATCCAACAGCAGATCCAGGCGGACAGGAGGGAGTTGTGGGAAATCTGACAATTCCAGGAGGGATGGGAACCATGGCTGGTCTTTCCATAGGGGCGTTAATAATAACCTAACCCTGAAACACATTAATTATGTATACACGTGTAGCGCTCACTCCCGGAGGAGCCGCTGAAAATGAACCACGGGTCAGTCTCCCCGCACTAGGGAATAAATATACTCCAACACAGTTGTGAGTTTTTATCATTTAAATAGTTTACTAAAATCTTGAGCAGATGTTGAAACACGGTATTCACAAGAGTTATTACAATATTTTCGTATTCCGGTAAAACGCGCAGCGGAAAAGAAACGAAACACGAGGCTTCGTATTTCGGAAAATAAAATATTCGCGACCGAACATAAAAGAATGCAATTTCCCGATAGTTCAGAAAAAGGGACACGTAGCGAAACCCCAAACATACAATCCCTTTCGTATTACTGCAAACGCGCAGCGGAAAAGAGAAAAATGTATTCGGAACGTATCTTTGTCCTTAACCCCCGTTCCGATTCGTAAAAGGAAATGAGTCCTGTACAAGTTAAGTTCCAGAAAGTGAGAAACGTATCCGTGTGTGTGTGTGTGTGTGTGTGTGTGTGGTACCCGGGTACTGTTCAACTGGCCAGTGAATTTATTAAGGGAAGATCTTCGACTAGTCAGTTGGGGCCCTGTAAACTTTAAAGAGAAACAGCAGAGCGTCCTTTAATCATACAACAGCCTTGGAGGCCTCTCACCCATCCGATGACTGCTTTAGGCTCCGCTGACCCAGGACGTCTCTCCACCCGATTTTGACTGGGGATACTAGCGGCCCGATCCGTTGTCTGACTCCATACAGCTTATCCAGCTCACCGCCTGCTCTCCGTTCGATTCCTCCGGTCTGCAGCAATGCCTGGATTCCGGCGGGTCTTCTTCTCCTCAGCTGGGGTGATCCTCTCTGCAATAACAGGTCTCTCTTGGTCTTTACTTGGCTCTCTCTGGGTCTCTGGCATAGGCCCTCTCGTGATCTCACACAATGCGTCTCCTCTCTTCCCTTCCCTGGCGCGCTCTGGAACTTTCTCCACGAGGCAGAGGATGTAAGTGTCCAGTCTCCACCCACTTCCTGGCTTCTTGCAAAGCATGCCAGTTATTGTAGTCCCAATGTCCAGTATCTCTGATTGCGATAGTCTCCATCTTGTGGCCAAAAATAGGTACTGCCACAGCAAGATTTTTAGCACAGCGCTACACATGCAAAGTGAGGAGAGGAAAAAACGTTTAATACTTACCTCAACCACTGCAGCAGCAAGAAAGAGGACACATTTCCGGGTTCACCTCCATATAAGGACATGGACTGCAAGGGGTTATGGACTGGAGGGATGGGTTAAGGGGGAGGTTATGTTAGACGTTTCTTTACTTATTCAGTTTTCTCTTGCTGCTGTGAGTAAAATATCAAGAGAAGCAAATACTCGCCTCCGAGTACATGACTTCAAATTAAGAGTTTATGGGCATGATCGCTGTCCTTTGAGTGTTGAATTTCAAAGTACATGGCACGCACACAAGACTTTTTTTGATAAGTGTATAGTGTCTGTAATAATTTGACTAGAAATACCCTACGTTGCTTGTTTTCTTGTTCCTGATCCTACTCTGTACAAAAAACCCACATATGTTTTCCTGCATGGCGGAATGAGGAAACTGAAAATCGCAGCAGTGGTTAGGGTGATGTTAAAGCATGAACTGTGTAGTTACTTTTGACAGTGACAGTTAAAAAAAAAAAAAAAGTTATTTCAACCCCTCCTGAAGAATCAATCCATGTCCCTATTTATGTTTTCTTTTTTGCATGCATGGTTAGCGTTTTTATGTAAACGTATCATTATCAAAATGTCATGAATAAAATTTAAGAATTTGCAAATGTTTCTAAAACGTGCAACCTCTGCCTGTAGTATAATTGCTTTCAGTGTTAGTGAGACAGTATTTTACTGTTGTAAACCCATCTAGCTCTGTGCTCAACCTTAAAACAAAATTACCTTCGGCAAGCAATAAAGATTTCTTTGATAAGACAAGAAAGCTCCTTAAATGCTTTGTAATTACATGCTTTAATATTGCTGTTTATGTCTTGTCACTCACTCGATTAACCTCGGCACCTCGTGAGCAAATTCTTTTGATAGTGGAATGTGAAGCAAGTAAAAAGGTATAATTTGTGTTATTGCCACATCTTCCACACATCAACCTGTCCCAAGCCCTGCTATGCCTGAGTTATAGTCGATGTTGTAAATTATAAATAACCTAAACTGCTCAAACCCTCCCTCCCCGAGTATTTTTTTTCTTTCCTTTTTATATTGTTATTGACCATATTACATAAACTGCAACAAGGTACTTTAAAGTACACATACACTGCCCCGTACACTTTGTCTGCAATAGCCCATCAGGGGATGGCTAGATCATTAGTCTTAAAAATCGATGTGTTCTCTCATCCCTTAATGAGATATTGCAGCTTGTGCCAATCCAGTGCTCGCCACAAACATATTTTGTCTTCTATGGGTGGAGATATTTTGGGGGCTGTCATTTAGCAATGCACTATTGTCCCTCAGCTGTGGTGCTACCTTTCTGATGATCAGTTTGCTGAAGATCAATCACACAGTCTGATTGGATTGCTTGGCAGTTCTCTCAATTTAGAGCCGTCCCTCCTCCCTGCGTGGAAATATCTCCTTTTAATTCAATTATATAAGTCGGCAAGAAATATGGGGTTGTGTTTGACCTGGAATTGCTCTTGCTGAGCCCAACTAGTTTTTTTGGTATAACTCGTGCACTTTTTAAAGGAACACTCTAATCAAATTCCCCCCCCCGTTTTTTTTTTTTTTACATTAAACTAAACCTATTCCCTCACTAACTAGGTAGGGATTATTTTTCTTTCTAACTGTAATTCTTACCCTAAAATCCACTTGTTTCCAACGGCGTCTTTTTTTTTTTTTTTTTTTTACTCCTCTTCCGCTCCCGTCCTTGTTAGTTTCACTTGGCTAATGGTTTACGTGAGAAGCGCGCATGCGCGCCTCTCACGTAAGCCAGCCAATCGGCAGGCTTCCTCCCGGCTCCATCTTCTTGGATTAGTGTTGCGCGCAAGAGGATGCGCGAAATACTAATCTTCAGCCACTGCCGCCAGCTACTGCGACGAGTTGGAGACGTCATCACACTGAAAGCGCGATAACGTCTCCTACTCGGCAATAGTCGGCAGAAGCGGGAAATATGAATCTCGCTCTGCTGACTGACAGCTGGGAGGGCAGAGTAAACTCCTCCGCGTCTCTCAGCTGTCTTCAGCTTTTTCAGCTGATCGGCTGAGTGGAGGGAGGGGGGACAGACAAGGGCATACTCAGGGCATCATGACCACCTTAAAAACCTTAGGTGGTCATGTTGCCTAGAGTATCCCTTTTAAGAGAAGACCTGGATAAACATTTAATTGTAAGAGGACAATGATCCTTGAGGCGTTTAGAATGTCCGCTTACAGTGTATAGCAAAAGTCTACACACTCCTGTTAAAATGTCAGGTTACTGTGCTATAAAAAATGAGGAAAAGCTAAATCATTTGAGATCTTTTTCCACCTTTTAATGTGACCTATAAACTGTACAACTCCATTAAAAAACAAGCTGAAATCTTTCAGGTGGAGGGAGAAAAAATACAAAACTAAAATAATATGGTTGCATTAAGTCTGCACACCCTTAATCTAATACTTTGAATCCCCTTTTGATTTTTGTTTGCGCACTAAATCATTTTGGGTATGAGTCTACCAGCGTGGCACATCTTGACTTGGTAATATTTGCCCATTTGTCTTTGGAAAAACACTCCAATCTGTCAGACTGCGAGGGCATCTCCTGTGCACAGCCCTGTTCAGATCACTAAACAGATTTTTGATCGGATTCAGGTCTGGGCTCTGGCTGAGCCATTCCAGAACTTTAATCTTCTAATGGTGAAGCCATTCCTTTGTTAATTTGAATGTATGCTTTGGGTCGTTGCCATGGGTGTTTTTTTTTTTTTTTTTTAGGCGTAGCTAAAATTTTGTTATCCTAACACTAATTATTGATTGCACTCCCCCTGTTAAGTATAGGATGCGCTTTGTACACTAAGCCCGCGCAATCATCGATGCACAAATGGATTTTTCACGGGTTTAGCATTGGGAATGAACACCGGCACTTGCACCTACACTGCCTCATCATATTATATAATATAAAACAAGCAGGTCAGCGCCACAAATCACGTCCACCACCAATCTCCCAAAAGCTTGATCAAACACAGTGGTCTTCCCTAAACCAGGTGAATGAAAAAAACATATACGTATCTTGATCAGTGCAATAAAAATTGCTATCAGGATCTTGGTGTCTCTCATAGATCAGCAGACCATATTTTGGTACATAAAACAAAATATACTTCACCATTGTGTATTTTTATATCAAATATATACTATAAATAAAATGCAATGAATGATGTTTCACTCATAAACATAGAGCCTAGCACTGGCTCTAAGTGGAACTGCACGTTTGGGTTGTTTTTTCTTCTATATTGTGCACAGGTGACCCATACCTTACACGGCTGTTTCCCTTCACATATCAAGCAACCATATAAGACAAGAAAAGACAGCGTAACTCTCCTTGTGCAGAACGAAAAATATAAGTGTATATATGCTTTTCAGCCAATTTTTCACTTACACTTGTTGGAGCTTCAATAGCTCTAAGGTTTGCGCATATGGATTTTTTCAGGCTCGGGCAAATCCACCAAAAAGACACAGGCTGGATCTTTTCCAAAGAAAAAATTTAACAAAATAAAAACATGTAAAACAAATGGATAAAACCGTTTCCCAGGACGTGTTTCGTCCAGCTGAGGAAGTCACCTAGTGCGACGAAACGCGTCCTGGGAAACTGTTTTATCAATTTGTTTTACATGTTTTTATTTTATAAAATTTTCAAAAGGTAAATCCTCAAAAGAAAAAAACCAAAAAAAAAACACCTTCCTTTACGGTGACCTATAAACTGTACAACTCAAATGAAAAACAAACTGAAATCTTTTAGGTGGAGGGAGGAAAAATAAGGGAGGGAGAAAAAACTAAAATAATTTGGTTGCATAAGCACAAGAAAAAAACTGGTCAGGGAGGCTGCCTAGAGGCCCACAACAACATTAAATGAGCAGCAGGAATATCCGGCAAGTACTGGCTATGTGGTACCTGCGACGACAATCTCCCATATTCTTATGTCTGGGCTATGGGGTATAGTCGCAAGACTGAAGCCTTTTCTTACAAATAGGGTTATTCAGAGAGAGGGAAAATCCAGGAGAATGACTGGAGAACTGAAAATTCTAGGTCAAAATAGCCGATTTGGTAAGTGAGATAAATGGGAGAATTTTTCTGGTTTGGCTATTTTATCCTAGAATTTTCACTGCTCTCTGAATAACACTGAAAGAAAACATCCAAGCCTGGCTAAATTTTGCAAAAACGCATCCGAAGTCTCCCAAACCCATGTGGGAAAATGTGTAATGGTCTGATGAAACCTAGAGATGGGAAAGCCTGGTTAAAAAACAGAAAAATGGGGGGGGGGGGAAACATGTTTTTTTACAAAGCCATTTTTTCGTTTCTGGAAAAATTGGGTAATAAAAGTGTTTAGGTGTTCTTTTACAATGATATATAATATGTCTAATATAGATTTAATACCATATCCTAACATTAGGACCTTAGTGAAAGACTTCTGAGACTTTAAATGAAGTCTTAGATCATTACAAGTTCTCTGAGCTGAAGACAAGCAAATCCTGGAATACGATTCAAGTAACACGTCTCAATGCAATACTCAGACAACAAAAAGATACATTTCAACCTCTAGGGGGCGCTACAGGGAAAAGGCTTCAGTTTGGTTTGATTGGGAGCTCCACCTTGTACTCCTACAGTGGTTGTTGGGTTACCGTTGATGATAGTTTCTGTCTTCTCATGCCTTAATTGACAGTTAAGAGGTTAAATTTGTCCCTATTTGATCCCTGTTAATGTTCTCTCCAGTACAGTCTGGGATTCTGCAAAACATAACCCTCCTGCAACATGGCGACAGGGTCTCTGCACAACACGACCTCTGACACCTCCTGCATCTCACTTCCTGCAGATTCCTGCATCTTCTGCTGCTGCTGTGAAAGAATCTGCTCTGTGTTTGATAATATTCATACCAAATCAAGAAACAAACTAACCCGTGAAAGGGGAGAAACACTTGTTTCAATCCGTGCAAACCTTACGATTTTTAGAAGTCAATGAGAAAAATGACAAATATGGAGAGGAAGAAGAAACAGAAAATGATAGATCAGAAAATGAGATTAAATTGCATGTATTGTATATGTTGTGTCTTTTGTTTCCTTTTCTCTTTTTTAAAAGCACCACTCGAAAGTTAAATCTCAATGTGGAGCTTAAATATTGATGAATCCATATCCTACAGGCACAAATAATGCAGTTACTTACTTTTTAATATTGGTGCTAAGGGGCAAATTTGATATATATATATATATATATATATATATATATATATTATATATATATATATACACACACAGTATATTTCTATATCATTTTTAATGTTGATGGTTTCTTGCTTTTATTGTTGCTCTTTAGGGAACAGAGGGCTGGTTACTTGTTCTCATAGATGTTACTTCTCATACGATCATATACAGTCCTTGCTTGTTATTCCATTTGAAACAAAAGATAAAATTATAAACAAATTCAAGTTACTAAATAAACTATTATTTCAAGTGAGACAAAAATTATTTTAATTTGTAAACCTGCTCCATGGGGCATACTTTAAATTTTTCCAGAAAATTGAATTTTTTCTGCAAATTTCTGGAAATTTTATATCTCCTAATGAAACCAAGGTTGAACATTTTGGCCATCATTCCAAAAGATATGTTTGGTGCAAAATCAACACTGCCTATCCCCAACAAAACAGCGTACCCACAGTGAAGCATGGTGGTGGCAGCATCATGCTTTGGGGCTGTCTTTCTTTAGCCGAAACTGGGGCCTTAGTCATGTAGAGGGAATTACGAACATTTCCAAATACCGGTCAATATTGACCCAAAACCTTCAGATTTCTCCTAGATAGCATGACAACGACCCAATGCATATATCAAAACTTTAATCTTCTTCTGGTGAGGCCATTCCTTTGTTGATTTGGGAATGACCCAGACCTGAATCCGATGGAAAATCTGTGTTGTCATGTGAAGAGGACTGTGCACAGGCGATGCCCTCACAATCTGACAGATTTGGAGTGGTTTTGCAAAGAAGAGTAGGCAAATATTGCCAAGTATTCGTTTAAGGGTGCACACACTTATGCAATCATATTTTAGTTTTTTGTTTTACTTCCCGCCACCTAAAAGATTTGGTTTTCAATTGAGTTGTACAGTTTATAGGTCACATTATAGGTCACATTAAAAGGTGGAAAAAGTTCTGCAATGAGTTTCGTCTCATTGTTTTACATCCTAAACCTGACATTTTACCAGTGTAGACTTACAGGGTTATTCAAAGAGATTCGAAAAGTCACCGCACATTTGGTGACCTTTCGTTCCCTGCACTTCGGGGCGATTTGGCGATCCTAGTTCGCCGACCCTGCGGTGTATGCAGCAAGCACCACAGGGCCCCCGTAGTGCAGGGAAAACCCGCCGCAAAACCCGCTGAACACTCACCTAAACCCGCAGAAACTGCTGCATTAACCACGCCAAACACGCTGGAGAAACCCAACTAGCCGCCGATCACAGCGCAGAGCAGTCGCTGGAAAAAGCCGACACGCAGACGAATGAGTTGAGAAAAAAAAAGTTTGTTCGAGATTTGAAACTCTGTTTGCAAAAAACTACTGAACGAAAATGTCTGAAATTTACATATAAGATCCAATGAATGCTAATTAAAAGGGCTGTTACAGAAAAAAGAACTATTAAAAAAACGTTTTCCCAAAAAATATGCCTAAAAGATCCTAATCTGTAGAAACTTCTTACTGCAGAATATTATAATCAACGGTTTATTAGATATTGGATTAAAACAGGAATATTTTTAACATTGAAGCCTATGGGATTCTCATGAATAAACCTGTCGCATGAAACCACCGAATGGCAGGGCAATTCGGCAACTTTTCACTGCTGTTTTGTGTTCTCTGAAATCGATGAAGTGTTGCTTCTTCTATGGGGATTTCACGGCTCTCGACCAGGCACCGTATATGCAGACAAGTCGTCACAATTTGACGAATTGCCTGCTCTCTGAATAGCCAGGAAATGTAACCATACGCTGAATTTCAGTGTCCGGTTACATTTCGGGGCCAGATCGGCTCTCTTTGAATAACCCTGTATGTGTAGACTTAGGCAGTGTAGACCAGGTGTTGACTTGTGCTAATCACTGTACTTAAGGCCGCTGTGTCCCATGTGCGGAATACGTAACTCTATAATGTCATAACAGACTATTTTTATTAGCTCTTTTAGTTCATTTGTTTTGGTATAGCTAGTGTTAGGGTTAACGTTATACAAAAAAGGTACACAATTGTTTATATGTTGATGCATGTTGCTCTGATCAAGACATACCTCACCTGCAATGGAGCATGAGACATACGGATATTTTGCGTTTGCTTCTTCGCTCCTTTTATTATATACATTTCAATTGTGACTATTTTGTATGTTACCGATGTTTTGGCGGGAACTAGGAATGCATCTACTTTGCAAATAAAAACCATATTGAATAAATTTTTATTTAAACTTTTATTTTATCCTTGTTTTCTTTTCAAAATGATTATGTATAAATTAATGTCTTAATTCAGCAAGGTTTTTTTTTTATGTGTACTGTGCATCATTTTTTTTTTTTTAAGGTTTTTTTCTTTGGGGGAACTGTTAACCTTATTTTTTTTAATCTCTCTTGTACTATGGTGTCCTTGCTCTGTAATTCATTTTACTATAAAGGAGATATTGGGGGAAAATATCGACAGATGATTATTTTAACCCCATTTCATCAGCTTGTATGTATTTTAAAGAGTCCAGAAAAACATGGAGTAACCTGGCTAAACACTAATAATACTACATATTGAGCAGATCTATTGAAAACCATGTATTTGCCACACATACTTTTTCCCTCTTTTGGATGGGAAGTTCACACTTACTTATAAGATGTATTACTCCTAGATGTGCCAGTTGGTTCCTGTAGCATAACCTTAGTGGCCCAAAATTGCATGTGCGCAGGAGATGCTCGGCTCCTTCTCTTTTGTATAGCTATTGATCCTATTTGTACGCTAGAGTCATTAGTTTGCCTTCAATGTATCCTCAATAAATATTGCCAAGTTAATGACACTGCGGTACAACAACCTAAATATTCTGGAGTTATTACGGTAGCCATTTAAATTGGAAATGTATTTGCACCGTATTGGACTAATGAACTGGTTGGAATGGTTTTGCAATCCTTTTCCGATTTGTTGTCTTCAATTTATTGAGCGGAGTGTGGAATATACCAATAGTATTAAAGAGCAAATTTTCTAGGTAACCTAAACTAGAGTTAATGTATTGAATTATGCGTCACTGCCACAATTGATAAAATACAATGTCTGAAAATAATAATATAGCGATATGCAAAGTATTTAAAGCACAAAATAATCTAGAATGACAGATCTTACTATTAACTCTTGATATGATGTAGCCCCATGCTGTTAAGAATACAAACCTCAAATCTATCACATATGGCACACCCCAGTGTCCATCAAATGATATGTGTATGAACACTTATGTGTGTTTTTATACAGCGGAAATCCGCACCACTAAGACCAGGGTCTTGATTCCTCTGGGGACACTTTTTGACCATTGGTTCCGAGCCAGAAGAACATTTTGTTTACGAAACGTTCATCCATGGAGAATATTACACAATTGTGGTTTGGCAGACCCGGTGGTCTTAGAGTTTATTCTTTTTTCACTGCTGTACAAAAAAAACATGAGATTTCTATCTGTAGGCGCAAGCTTTTCTTGAAGCTCTAGGTTAAATAGAGGTTACCATTCCAAGTGTCTGTCTAATCTACACACTTTGCACATTTAAAAATTGATTTTAATTTCTCGGAGTGCCTCCAATTATGCAGTAAAATGTTTCATATAAGAATGTTTTATGTTGAGATACTTCTTACCTTCACTTGTGGTTAAGATTTCTATAAAATATGAATATTACCCATTATACAGGATGAAATGTGTGAAAAGCAGTCTACAAAGAGAGCTGCTCGTTATTGTTATACCTCATATTGCTTGCGGTGTTTTTCTTTTCAATGCAAAGTCTACTGAAAATATTTTGAAGGCGTACAGAAATGGAAAAGGGAAGCCGAGAAAGAAATAAATGTGGTATACAAATAAAAGCATCACATTTGAGAATACAGTAAGGACTGGAGAGGAAGCTTTCCCTCTAAAACCCATAACTTGCTTTTAATTATCATCCAAGGTCTGAAGGGGAATTCCTAAGGGCAGAAGGAAGTCATTGTTTGGGTGGTGGTGGCCTGAAGAGGGGAAGGTTTCAACCAAAGGTGGTTGTAATGCTATACAACAGGGATGTTCCAATCCAATACGTAGGATGATGATCAAGACCCAATTTTGGGGATCCGGATCAGCTTGATAAATCATATTCCTAAAAATGACAAGTCCGACAAATGTTGGGCATTGGAATCCCCCTGCATTGACTCGTGGGATTTTCTCTGCTTACCTCTGGGTCATGGAGGAGGCAGGAAAGCTACCGCAAGTCGATGCATAGGTTCTGGGATACCCTTTGCTTGGGAGGCTCCAGTCCATCAGGGGGCATGCAGTATTGGATCAGAACTCGGAACTGGCCTATCCGAACATTGCACAACCCAGATCATGTTAATAGTCTTGAGACATCCCTACTATAATTTTTTTTTTAGAAGAACATAGGAATAAAAGGAGTTGGAGGGGGAAGATTAAAAACAGTGTGCTAGAGAAACAGGTAAAAAAGCTATCCGTAAAAAGGGTCAGCGTAACGAACTGCCCAATAACAGACTTCAGCAATTCCCCCCCCCCTCCCCCAGAACCCGATGCAATGCCGCGTCACACTGGGCAAAGTATTTTGTGTGCTCAACTCCCATTAGTGTCGGGAGGGGCAATGCATCCCTAGCAATCAGTCCAAATCCTTACAAAAGAGAGAGGCATTTATGTCGTACATGTTCCACGGCCTACAAAATAACGATTTTTAGTTTAATAATGACCATTAGTAGCCTAAGCCTGCCAGCCAGCGTTCCGATAGGCTTTGTTCAGGATTTTGAGGACGTTCAATATAAATGTCTCACTGGTAAGGTCACAAGGAAATCATTACTCATCGGATTGGTTAGACGATATTGAGAAGTATCTATGACAATAGACCTATTGACGGATTCTGTTTTTAGTCTGTGTAAACATCATTAGCTAAAGCTATAAATCCTAGTGATTTGTAGCAAATATACTCTTAACAGTGTCATTGTTTATAATTACATGGGTCGTCTGTAGACTATCTTTTTTCTTATGTATAATTTCAGTTTGCAATTTCCAGTTTTCACCCTAATGTGGCCATGTTGGACACTTTCAGATAAGTTTTTCCATTCCTGCAGAAAGCACAGATAATGCACTTGTGTCATCCTTGTGCTAAAGCAGCCGCCTTACAGATAATTAAAGACAGTTATTCTATTTTTGCTTGGAATGCTAGTCATTGTGGTTTGTAATAGCAGATGGGACCGAAGCATGCCTTGCGCTTTGAGGTAGAAAGGTAGCATTTATTCCTTTATTCCCCCTTCTCATTTACTTTGATATCATCTGTTCATGTTATTTTTAAAAGTCACATCCTTGCTCAAGGGCTGAATTCTGAAAATTCAGAAGATATTCTGGTTCTCTGCATTGTAATCATTTTTGGAAAATACAATATTTCTCCCCGGGACTCTCTGGAGTCTTTCCGGCTTTCACATTTTATAGAAAGATTTACTGTTCTGCAAATATTTTGAGGGATGCCTGCTGTTTTCAAACGTTCATCTCCTATTACAATAATAAGCAGAGGGCAATGTACCATCATTTAGCATTAATTAGGAAGTAGTTCTTTGGAATAGCTTTCATATTTCACAGAACTGTCGACCAGCTACATACAGGGCAGTGTCATAAATTTGATCAAAACTGTGCTGGACTCCTTGTGATATTTTTGGACCACAGGTGGGTGATCATAGGGAGGAAGTGTACTTTGGAGTTGGAGAATTTCAATGTCAAAGATTCTTGATGTTCTAAGCATTTACAGTAGGTCCTACCTTGTAGCCTGGAGACTTCAGTTTTCTGATTCTTTGACTGACCACTACAGATTTGGGATTTAATTCATTTCTTGGTTAATGACTACTTACCTGCCACTAAGGATGATGTTTAATATTGGTTGAGGATCGCTTGCTCTGGGTGGAGAAACCCAGGGTATTCTGCCACTGCCCGACCTATTCAACTGCATTTTAAATCTCTGGCTCTTTATTTTGCCTACCACTGGTAATGTCCCTTTGTTGTGGATGGCTCTTCTGTCTTCAGCTGCACCAATCTCTTAGGCAAACTACAGGGAACTAGGTTACTGTCCTGTAGCGGTTTAGCATATGTCTGGTTGAAACCTACCTGACTATTTTCTTGCCCAAACAGCCACTGATACATACATTTAATACGCGGTGTCCTGCTTCAATAAAGGGTTTAGGAGTCCCCAGCATGAAGGCACTATCCTTTAGACTGGCTGTTGAGATGGTTCTTGTTCCCTCAACTTTCTCAGACGTAATATAGGTCACCCTGACCACTCTCAACACTTACAAATGAACTGTACTGGTCCCTGGAGGTCCTGCGTGAATAGAATGTTACTTATCTTATGCGTCTGTGCTGAACAATCCTTTTCCCTCCATAAAAAAAATCCTCAGTCTCCGTCTGCGATCACTCTGCAGACCCGCAGGATCTTGCGAGAGAGAGTCGAGATCCTATTGGTCACGTGACCCGGCACGAGAAGCCTCCATGGAGGGGATGCTCGGGACGGGGCTCTAGCACTGGCCTGAGCATCCTTCGAGCCTAGCGGCCACTACGGGGCGGACTGCTGGAATCAGTGCCAGCCCCGTAATCTGGTGAAACCGGGATGCAAAAGGGAAATTGGCAAACGCAAATTTTTCGCCTTGGCGCCCCTGTTTTGGCGAGTGGAACCCGATGGGGCCCTCAGTGGTTTTAGATCTTTTTGCCAGATGTTATTATGGTTACTGAAGTATAAATACAAGCATTTCAGAAGTGTCAATAAAAGCCATTATGTGTATGTAAAGAATCAATATTTGCAGTGTTGACCCTTCTTTTTCATGTTCTCTGGAATTCACCCATGCATGTTATCAATCAACCGTAAGGAGAATTCACTCTCAGGATGAAAACCTAATTTTGCCTCTTTATAAATCAATGGTAAGACGCACCTTGACTAGGCCGTGTAATTTTGGGCACCTGTCTTACAAAAAGTGCAGAGACGGGCAACTAAATTAATAAGGGGGAATGGAAGGTTTAAGTTATGAGGAAAGGATAACAAGCTTAAACCTGTTTAGTTTTGAGAAGTGGCACCTTAGAGGGATCTGATAACTTTAAATATATACGGGGCCATGCATAGGAAGGGTTATTTTACGGTGAGAAGACTAAAGCTATGGAATTCTCTGCCTTTTGATGTGGTTGGGTCAAAGACTGTACAGACTTTTAGGCTAGGGTCAGACGAACGCAGTTTTAACGTGCGTTTAGCCGCACAAAATCACGGCCGTGCTAGCAGCAAATGACGTCCAATGCCGGGGAACACACGAAGTACGGCCGCACGAAAGTTCGTCCGCGCAACGCAAGTGGCAAACGAACGCATTTTTTCGAGAACGTCAAACCGCTACTACTGACGTACAGAGTGCGCTGCGGCCGCATAGCGGCGTGTTTGCGTGATTGGGAGACTTCAGACGCTGCTAATGTCCGGCCAACATAACGTCCAGACGCAAAAAGTGTTTTATTGTTGATCCGTACAAAATCACGGACGAAAAGGCGCATCGTATGACCGCTATCGCGTATTCCGTGAAAAAATATGTCCGTTCGTTCGACCGCACTTTTCCACGGTCGACGCGAAAAATGCGTTCGTCTGACCCTAGCCTTAAACAACGACTCAATAGGTTTTTGCAGGAAGTCATTAAGGGTTACAATATATTTAATATGTGGATAAAAGCTGCTTGATCCAGGGAGACATCTGACTCCTTCTGGGGTCAAAAGGGATTTTTTCCGCAGTATGTTGCATATTGGCGAGCGCTTCAGACTGGGTTTCTTGTCGCCTTTTGGAACAGTAGCAGTAGGTAGTGTGTGAAAGGCTGAACCAGATGGATGCATGTCTTTTTTCAGCCTATGTGACCTCTGGGCCACATCCTGACTGATGGCAGCCCATTCTTGCACAGTCGATGCTTGAAGTTTGTCAGAATTGGTGGATTTTTATTTGTCCAACTGCCTCTTGAGGATTGACGGCATATGTTCTCAATGGGATTAAGGTCTGGGGAGTTTCCTGGCCATGGACCCAAAATTTGGCGTTTTGTTGTTCGAGCCACTGAGTTCTCACTTTTGCCTTGTGGCAAGGTGCTCCATCGTGCTGGTAAAGGCATGCTTTGTCACCAGACTGTTCTTGGATGGTTTGGAGAAGTTTCTCTCAGTGGTTTTGTACCATTCTGTGTTCTTGGGCAAAATTGTGAGCGAGCCCACTCCCTTTGCTGAATAGCAACCCCACACATGAATGGACTCAGGATGCTTTACTGTTGTCATGACACAGGACTGATGGTAGCGCTCACCTTTTCTTTTCCGGACAAGCTTTTTCCAGATGCCCCAAACAATAAAAGTGAATTAATCCGAGAAAATGACTTTACCCCAGTCCTCAGCAGTCTAATTCCTGTACCATTTGCAGAATATCAGTCTGTCCCTGATTTATTTTTTTTCCTGGGGAGAAGTGGCTTTGCTGCCCTTCTTGTTACCAAGCCATGCTTCAAAGTCTTCTCACTGTGCATGCATATGCGCTCACACCTGTCTGCTGCCATTCCTGAGCAAGCTCTGCACTGCTGGTGCTGCGAGCGCACAGCTTAATCAAATTTAGGAGACGGTCATGGCAATTGCTGGACTTTCTTGGGTGCCCTGAAATCTTGAACAATTGAACCTTTTCTCCTTGAAGTTCTTGATGACCCGTTTAAATAGTTGCTTTAGGTGCATTATTCTCGCCTGTGAATCTCTTTTTGTGCAAAGCATTGATGACTGCAAACCGTTCTGTGCAGGTAACCATGGTTGACAAAGGAAGAACAATGATTTCGAGGACCACTCACTTTTTAAAGCTTCCTTTCTCTTATTCTAACTTAATCAGCATGACAGGGTAAGCTCCAGCCTTCTCCTAGTCAACATTCTGACATGTGTTAACTAGAGAATACACTGATATGATGTTAGCTGGTCCTTTTGTGGCAGGGCTTAAATGCAGTGGAAATGTTTTGGGGATTAAGTTCATTTTCATGGCAAAGAGGGACTTTGCAATTAATTGCAATTTATCTGATCGCTCTTCCTAACTTTCTGGAGTATATGCAAATTGCAATCATAACTGAGGCAGCAGAGTTTGTGAAAATTAATATTTGTGTCATTCTCAAAACCTTTGGCCATGGCTGTATACGCATAATGTGGTGCTGGATATCCTGCAAAGGCTACAAGGGATTGTCAGAAAATATGCTGCAATTTATAGCTTTCATGGTAACCATTATTTCATCGTCTGAAATGAAATCTGTTTGTCTGTTTATATATTTATGAGTCCCAGAGAAAAACACAACAGAAATATTGAGTATTTAATGGATCCACCATTTCCCCCAAGCTTGAAAAGCGATTTAACTGTTCCCTAGATTAATATTTTGTTTTCCATACTTTTGCTGAAGATTTATGGAAACTGTATTTTTTCAAAATACATTGCGATCTGATTTAATAATGGAACGTATAGAGACTTACTTTATAAAAAAACAAAAGCAACCCTCTGTCCTATAGAGTATCTATCCTATGACTTCGAGATTTCCTTTACATCAAGCGTTTCTAACACCGCTTGCATTTCAGGATACAGATGTGTAAAACTGGTAGAGACCTACCCCAAGAGATTTAGGCTCCTGTCACACGAGCGCAGCGTTCACGTCCGTGATGGCGCACAAAAGTACGTCTGTGATAGCATGACATAAAGGCCAATGGAGTCCCACACACTAAGTACATCCGCGCTGAACTGCGGACGCACAACGCCGCAGCAAACAAACGTAAGTTGGGCTAGAACGTACAACCCCTAGAACGGCCGCACAAAGTGCACTGCGTCCGCATAGCTTTGTGTGTGAGTGATGGAACGTGGTCTCGGACTGCATTTATACGTCCAGCATTTTTGACGGACAAAATGGTTGTGCCTTTTAATTTATTTTCCCTCCTACATCCATCAAAAATAACATCAGTGAAAAAACGGACTGTGTGGCCACTACTGCGTCTTCTGTACTAACGTACGTCTGTACTTCTGTGCTTTCATTATGCATCTGAATTGTTTATATTTGCACGTTTAACCCTCTTTTAAGAAGAGATTATAGCTAATATATATTTATAATCAGAGCATTATGACTTTTTTTGTCTTCGCACTAAATCTTCCAGATTGAAACTTGTATTCTATTTGACATTTTGTTAATGTGAAGAGCTTTTCAGCTGAATAATAAACCAAGCATCTTTTCCACGGATTATTTTTCTTAGAACTGATGAAACTTGGTTGTAAAACAGAAATCTGTCCACCTCCCCGAAGTGTACTTTATGAAATGTTCCTTAATTTATAGTTTTGAAGGAATTTTCACATTGTTGCTTGTTTTGATTTTGAAATTACAGTAAGTAGTCTTCCAGGCAAACACAAAGAAGAGGGTCCTTTCATTGCTGATTTTAGAAATTAGCCGCATATCTCCCCCCGCCCCCCGTCAGATCCATATATCATTATCTTCTCTGAAAGGTTGAGATTGTATTGTTTTTGGATGTTTTAGTTTATATCTGTTGTTACCTTGACAGATTTGCTTATGAATGTTATGTCAGGGCTTGACAAATCCCAGGTGCCAGGTCGCCATGACTACTAGAAATGTTGTTCTGGTTCCTGGATGTTTGGATTCATATCCCCCAATGGGTGTCCGACATTACCAATTATGTGATGGGCAACTAGTCTTTCCCCCGCCCTTTTGTCCAGTCAGCAAAGCTGATTGGAATTTCTGTGGAACGCTTTGTTCCCACTTTCAGGGCCTGAAATATTATAGTGCTCATTAGCCCCATAGAGTGCAGATATTATCTCTGTACTCAGAGCATAGCAGACAGGGGCGGGGTTTCTCTTCGTCCCCCTCCTCCACAGATGGTGCTACCAAGGTGACGTCCCCCATCTCCCTGTCCGTGTGCATCAGTGAAGAAGCACACTGAGCTCAGAGCATGTTGGGTTCAGAAAAGTCCAAAGGGCCTGTGCATCCAACATCTAATGTTCTCGAATCTCTAATTTCCTAAACTTATTTTAATATATTAATATATATTTTAACATATTTACTTAAACAAAATTATGTATTAAATACATTTATGTTGCTATAATTTAGTTGGTTACAGTTTAGATTAAAATACATTTTAGACCACAAAAAAAAACTGGCAACATGTATAAATTTTATTCCTATAGTTCTGTTGATTGTCCCCACTATCCCAGATGCCAAAAAAGATCTCTTGAACACTGCCAGCGGCACAATTCATATCACGTCAATGAAGGCACAGACACGCTCAGCAAAAGTTTTAATTCCGATTCGTCGTAGGGGCAGTTACCGGTTATTAAGATGGGGGTTTACCTTTTTTCCCCTCTCTTTTTCCCTTTTCCTTTTTTAAAAGGATGAGTGTTAATTGTTTTGGTAAACCTTTCTTAATGCCAGAATACCAAACACCCAAATCATTGTCAACAAGCAACATGCCTAAATTGATAGTGTTAAATATAATGCTGTTAATTGCCGTTAATATCTAAACACCAAAATCGCTCAACCCTTGAGCATCACAAGACGTTTCTAGTTATTCTTTGGGACATGATGACCACAGACATCTGAGTTTGGCTTGTAAATTTGTGTTTTCTTATGAACGTTCATACATAAAATACATATCTTTAATACATACGCTTAACAATCGATCGCGTGCACTATTCTATTTTTTGCATAAATCAACCACAAAAAACTTTTTAACTATACGGCTATAATTTTTGTTCTATTTTTCCTGCAAGCTGTTAAGTCAAATCATGTATCTGCGTAGTGATTCTGACCTCCAGATGCTGATCGCACAGCAAGATGAGCCTCACAGAAGGTGCCCATGGTGCGCGGTCACCTGAGTCATGCTTTTGCTTTTTAGATTATGACAGTAGAACAATGGCAGGTGACAGGAGTAAAGTGTTTGTAACAGATCTCCGTACCCGACGGAGTCACATCTGTTATTGCTGCTCCCTTTCCGTACTCCCGTTTTCCCATCAGTCTTGCGTGCCTTTTTCCAGCCCTTAGCCGAAGCTTTAGGTTGGGTACACTGAAAGCATGGTGATGGCATTCCCCAGAAATGAATCAGCACACAGATCTTGAGGTTAAAACAGTCAGACAGGAACTGAGCCTTTAACCTCTTACCAACACGGGGCATACTATGCCGTCCCTGCGGCGGGTGAGACTGAAGGCGGAGTGACATACCTCACCCTGCTGGCATCTATGGGTTGCAACAGGCCTGCCCACCTGTTGGAACGTAGAATGTGCAGCCAATGATGCGCGTCAGCTGCGTAGGCGAGACGGGGCCTGCTGCAGCAACGGTAAACTAGTACTTTGAAGAAGCTACAGTGACCCACACAGTAATCCTATTAGCAGAGAGTAACAGATAAACATGGACAATAACGATAATAAGGCTAAAACAATCAATGAGAATAGTTGACAGCTATTTTCATTTTCGATTAATCTGCCTGTGTACAGCACATTGTTTAGAGTCAGGTTATTAACGTTCAACTCGGTCTAAGACACTACTTTGAAACTGGACAACACGCGCCGCTGCTTTACTTTGTATGATTTAGTTGTAGTGTTATCTTAGACATAACCACTAGGTGAAGGTGCTGTACCACTGATGTTTTATCTTTTACTTTGAACTGGAGTCCTGTGCCACCATCCCACCCTCCCTCACTCAGGTCCAGAGTTGCCTTGTCCCTTCTTTTGAGCCAGTTCCTTCCCACTAAACTTCCTCTCCCACTTGGGTCTGGTCTCTTGCCCAAACTCCTTCCCACCACCGGTCCCTCCTCCCACTCAGTTTGTTCATTAAATCATTTTAAAGGGACACTCCACACAGCCTCACTACAGTAATAAACTAAAGTGGTCAGTGTGTAGAGTCGCCCCTCCCCTTCTCACCCCACTTTAATGACATCATCATGTCTATCCAAGCGTTCATAGCAGCATTCATTCAGGGAGAAAGCAGACATGGACTTGAGCTCTGCACGCACTATTAATCCGTCACTCTCACCAGGTGCTCGCGTACTGAAGTGCAAAGTTTGCGTATGTATGTACGAAAGTTACTTGCACTAACCAAATTGTGTAGGGGGAAAAAAAAAGGGTTGATTTTTACATTGACTGTTCCTTTTAAGCTTCCATAGGTCCTGGAGAGATCTTCGGGTGATTTAAGTGTCGTTAGACACTGATAAGTATAGTCCTCCACCTTCTGCAGCCAATTCCGAGGTTCACCCAAAATCCTCAATCCCATATAAAAAACTAAAACCTAGAATGGCGCATTAATGGTGCTTTTACCCAATGGGGTCACCCAGATACAGTTTGGGTAGGCCCCAATCAACTTTCTGGTCCGCTCTCAATAAATAAAACGCACATAACCAAATGTGCATATGTACATTGGCCGCAATGGCCCAAACCTCCCGATCACAGTCCCAGGTGGTCCATCATCTGCCCTCCGGTAGGTATAGGCAAACACTACTGGTTAAGGACGGGGTACTTTGGTCCAAGGACTGGACTGCGAAAGTTGATTGGGGCCTACCCAAACTGTATCTGGGTGACCCCATTGGGTAAAAGCACTATTAATGCGCCATTCTAGGTTTTAGTTTTTTATATGCACATATTTATGTCCTTTGTAAATGCATTTTGCCAATTTAGTTTACATTTTTTTTCTGGTTTGCACTATTTATCTTTTTTTGGCAGATCTATTCCAGAGTTATATATTTTTACTTTATACAAAAACATTTTTTATCTGAATCGATTGATCGAAAAACTAACTTGCCAACTAATCGATTTATGAAAATAATCGTTGGTTGCAGCCATAAACGGTAATAACTATAAACGTACTCATGCGTAGCACAGACAACACAAACACCCTGCACCTAGAATTGTAGAATTGAAGGGTGACTTCAACATAGGAGAGGGCAGGGTATCACTATAGAACATCAGGCCTGCACCTCCCACATGCATCTCTGGGTCCATGTACCCAAAGGTAAGGGTAACTCTTGTCACGGTGTTTGTTTAGGAAAACTGTGGCTATAGTCTTTTTAAAATAATTCCATCTGAATTTTGTCATCTCGTGAATATTGAGAAGTCACAGCAAAGGAACTGAAATTGATTTATTGCCATGATGTAAGTGTTGATTTCATAGAAGTAGTTATTTAATCCATTATAAGACCTACTATGTTTTTTTTTATCGAATCAAAGAATATATCAAGGCATGGACATTCAATGCATGAATATATGCAAATACATATTTATGTGTTAAATATCCTTCAACCAAAATTCAGAAATCCTTAGTGTTTGGAGTCTTCCAGACATAGTTTTAAACGTGCCTTCCTGACGCTCCTGACAAGTGTTCCTCCAGTCTGGCCCTGCACCGTGTTCCTTGCAGCTCCCTTGCCGTATCCACCCCTCCGGCTTTGAATTCCTGGCCAATTTCCAAAAACTGTAAAATTATATCCGAAATGCTCAGGGCCTCGTGCATTAAAGGTACGGCATACTCGACCGGTATACTGTATATGTAGTGGTCGTGTGTCTATATATAATTTAATATCAAAGAGCTTGGTGAATTTTTTTTTTTTTTTTATGATTCTCAAAATGGGTAAAGGGTTTTTCCTTCAGTGTTTTTCCCCTCTCAATTTACATGTTGTACCACCTGCATAGTTTGATTTGAAAATGCATGACAAAAAAACAACCAGTATTTAAATAAATTTTTCTTCCAACAGGAGTTAAAACCAGACATTGTGACGAAAACCGCTCTACGTAAGGAAATCAATTTTGACAAGGTTTTCAAACAGGTACGTACATGGTTTTTCTTTGCCTCCTGGTTTAAATATATTGACCTTTTTCATGTGATGAACCAGGGCTTCAAAAAGGCGACTCGGTCAGCTGCGTAAGGACGAACCTGGCCTGGGGACAAATGAGCCCTTTCATGATCAGTGAGAGAAAGGGGGGGGGGGTGAGGATCCTGAGGACGAGCAACAGCACTAGTGGCCTGCTCTACGGTGGGGGCCTGCTCAGGTCTCACAAGGTTTTAGCTTGCTTGTGCCATTACAGGGATGAATGCTCCATATACAAATCAGTCTGCTCTCACCCAATGAGGGTGGCCAGTACTGACTGCCAAGGACGTCATCCCTGCACAAGAGGTGCAGCAACCCCCGACGATCGTTTCGGCCTTGTTAGGAGGGTATAGCTGACACCCCTCTAGGCACATCAGGCCACTGATCATGAAAGTGAGAAGCAGACGTGGACCTCTTGCTTAAGTGAACGAACACAACTGTCAACTGTGGGTGCAACTTCGCGCCGAGCTCGCAGCCGGGACATGCCGAACTTCATGGACTCCAGGAGCCAATACCTACGAAGGGTCGCTACAAGTATTTCTCTGCGCCGCTGTTTAGTTCTTGGGTCTGGTGCTAATAAAGCAGCTACCTCAGAATAGGTACATTAAAAGGGTAAATCGGCTGGCACAGAATTTTTTTCCCTGCGTCTCCCTTTTTAGTGCCAACATTGGGAAAGGTCTGTGTTTTTATGTAGGAATACACATGGCAGACCTGTGTAGAACGAGCCTATGAACACATCCTACTGCCAGAAGCCACCAGCACTTTATAATGAATGGAAAAAATGTGGGTCCCGGTGTTCCTTTGAAGAATGCCAGAGCGTCGGATAGTGCAGGCAATGCTCTGCACATACGCAGGGGCCGCAACCAACTAAAATCCGTGACGTATGCGACAATCGGCCATGAGCATCGTATTTTGCAAGCGCCACTGGACGGGAATCTCCAGACACGCACACAAAGCCAGAGGCATTATCAGACCCATCCGATAATGCCTCGCGCATTCTGTGCATGCGCATACCGACGCCGCGGAGAATAAAATAGTTTGTTCTCAGTCTTTTCTCAAGCGTAATTTAATTAAGTTATTATAATTTCAGAATATAGCACCATTATAGCAGTTGGCATTAATTGAGAGAAAAATTAACAGACTTTTTCCTATTAAAGTACAGCACCGTTACAGCAGCTGGTCACCCCTTGCCAACTGCTATAATGGTGCTATATTTTGAAATTATATTAAATTTATTAATTAAATTAGGCTTGAAAAGACTGAGAACAAACTTTTTTTTTATTCTCCGTGGACTGTGCAGAATGCGCGAGGCATTCTCTGACGGGTCAGGTAATGCCTCTGGCTTTGTGTGTGCGCACCTGGGGATTCCCGTCCAGTGGCGCTTGCAAAATCCGATGCTTGTGGCAGATTGTCGCATACGTCACGGTTTTTAGCTGGATGCAGCCCATGCGGAGAGCGTCTCTTGCACTATCAGACACTCTGGCATTCTTCGACAGAACACCGCCAATGTGGCGGCTAGCATCAATTTCCTGTAATATCATAAATCACATAAAGCCTGAACAAAATAGACACAACTAGAAGTGCTTCAGTTGTCTGCCGGTGCTCTAGTGCTACCTGTGGCAGACTAGATCTATATTTCTATCTCTATATAAAGGTCTGCCTGTATATATGTGGTTATCTCCTCCATATAGAGTTATGTTCATATTTGTGTCTGACCATTTGGTAAGTTTATTCCTGGGTTCACAGCTGACATGTAATCAAAAGGTTTAGCTTTCTCCCTTGGGGGGAGGATGTAACACGTAGCTGTAAAAAGGGAATTTCTTTTGTACACTGCCATAGCAAATCACACCTGAACAGACAGATCGGCACCCAGAGCCTGGACCCAATCTTCAAAGACAGGAAACAAAATCCTTGATCTCGAAGGGGGGTCTGGAGGGAAGAGGGACGCCTTTAGGCAATTAAAGATTAATTGACAAGTTTACTGAGCATGCTCTAGAGATGGGCATTCTGGGAATTGTAGGCAAAAGCCCTGCCAGCTAGGAGGCTGGACGTAGAAAAAGCCAGCCCTATATATATTCCGAATCAAGCATGGCTCAGGGCTGATCACTTGGGGTTCCTTCTAAAGAGGATTGATCTGTCCATGCTCTATCTCTAGACTCCAGGGGGGCCATAGAGGAATAGTTCTTTTCGTAAGTAACGCTCTATGGTTAAACCTTTTTCTTTATATTCTGCTGTGTATTGTATAAGTAATTGATTTATTCTAGTTATGATTTTTTATGTAGCTAAGCACTGATTTTTCTATCCTAAATAAACAAAAAGTATTTAAGTTTTGACTCTGGCTGATGAAATCCACGCTAACTAAGAGATTGGGAGAATTGCTATTTGCCTTAAGCTCGGTTATATATAAGAAATTGCGTGTTGCGGTCGTCAGGAAACGGCAGGGAATTGTGGTCACTGTCCGACGTCTCCTGTTGCGACGCGCATTGTGTCCGTAAGGACTGGTGGCAGCGTTACTAATAGAATAAGAAAGTGAGTTCCAGGATTGTGGGAGACGGAGTTATTTTGCGCTTCAGGAGAAGACTGGCGCTGTGTTGCAATCCTGGGATCAGTATATCGCGCTCTACGTGCCTGTTGTGAGAGGTAGTGTGGCCAGGATGGGTAGAGAAGTGCGCGTAATTATCTGGGTCTAGTATAGACAGATAGTGCGCGGCTTAACCCGGCGTCCTTGCGCAGCAGCGTGCGTAGCTAAGTCGTGACACTACCCATTTAAGAAGCTAAGTTATATCATTTTTGGGGGGAAATCCCTTCATCAGTGATCCATGCCTTGATTAATTAGTTTTTTGTTTTTTTTTTCCAACTTTCCTGCCTGTAATAGTATATGGACTATGAGTACTTCCTAAAAATAGACAAAAATGTGACTGAGTTTTATAATTCTATACTGAGCAAGCTGGGACGTGAGTCTGCAAGTAAAATGCCTGTGATCAAGGTACTTCAGTGCTTGAAGGTGGTTGAACTAGATGGTTAAGCTATATATAACATTTAAGGGATTTCAAAGAAACCTTTTTTTTTTCTCATTCTAATCTGTGACAGACTCTTTAATCTGTGATATCTCTTCAAGCCATTTGATGCTTCTCCGATCCTAAAAATCAGAAGAACGCTTGATGCATTTTAGTAAATCATAACTTGCCTCAATGCAGTGCTAGGTCAGTGGCATTGTGTTCTGGTTATGGTGGTGCTTGTGAGAGACTTGCACAATTCTGAAGCGGACTCCTTGGAGAAGGCAGTCACATGCAACTTTCTTGCTTTCACCTGTCAGTGATGAGATCAAACATTGTTCAAACACTCTTGACCCCATTGCACCTTAACCTATACAAGGAACAAAGGTAGCTTGCTTGCAGTGTCCCTTTAAGATATTTCTAAAAATGTTCTTGCAAACCTGCATCTTGTTAATGGGAAATCTCCTACTGCAGTCTTGTGTCTCGTAAAGTGACTCCATTAGGACCTTAAGTGGGATATCTAGCATTCCCCCCCCCAATACAAGAACACGAATTTGGTGGCAGTGTCCCTGGGCTCTCTTGTTGCTGGTCCACATGTGGCAAGGTAGCTGTTATGTGGCTGGGGAAGGCTACCTGCTGAAGCAAGTGTCCAGCCTATCCAATGACTTAGTGTAGGGACATTAAGAACCATTGACCTTTATCCAGGAAGCCGGGACAGTGCTCTCAGATCTACGTTTTCTGGGTGCGGCTAATGTTCCCTGCCCAGAGGGCTGTATCATCAGTCAGTGTGTTATTTACCTCATTTGCAAGGGATTAAACCACAAGCTCCCTTGTGGAAATCTGGGTATGTCCTCTTGGTACCAGAATGACCCTAAAAGGAGTAGTTTTAGACTATATAGAATAGTCTGCCTAACTTTTTTTTCTTTTCTATCCCCTTGCATTCTGGGTAAGGCAAAAAAAGTAAAAGCTCAGTCTTTGCCAAAAAATTTTGAACGTGAGATGTTGAATTGAGTGCATTTGTCAAATCCTTTCGGTACATGTAAGTGAAATACAGACCGTTTTAGCCTGTAGTGTTTAATAAATATAAAAGTTACTCTCGGGTGACAGGAGTCTCCTCTCTTTCAATTTTACTACTTGTCGAAACAAGCATACGACCATGTAGAGAATACACAATTTGTCTTTACAGTATTCCTCTATAGTGAAATACATATTCAGTATTGCTTTTTTATTATTGGAGCGAAATGTTGCAAAAATGTCTATTTTGATTCTGTTAATTCTCGTGTACACATCTGAATCCATAAAGAACATATCAGTAGGTAGGAGTTCAAATTGTGTATTCACCATTTCTTAATTTTACACGGTGAGCCACATGGAATTTCTACATCGTGTTTGCTCCAGGAATCCAAAAGCATCTTCCTCATTTTTAGAACACCCATTGGCAGTTTGTAGAATAAGACGCCCTAGGTTCCAGGAGATTTTGTTTCGTTTGGCTGGAGTAGAGGTAACATCACTGCTCTATAACCGTGGAGTCCCAAGTTCGAATCCCTGCCAGAGCACCTCTCCAGTAAGTGTCCTTGGGCAAGACCCCTATCGGCTGTGGAGTCCAGTGGTGACGTCTTTACCCTGCAACCGTGGAGAAGCAACTCAAGGTCCCGTTCGGCACATCCCTCCGGTACAGCTGTGGAGAAGTCTCGACTTTGCGAGAAGCGTGTTCAGCCTAACCACCAGGTCGCTGATCATTGCTACAATCATGGAAAGACAACTTGATCCCACTCAGAAGACACCACCAGCGAGTGTCCTTGGGCAATACACCTAACGATATGCATGTGCCTACCTCAAAATATACTTGTACATTTCCGGTTGTAAGTTCTCTCGGGAACAGGATCTCAGTGAATCAGGCTGTATCATCCATGTGTGGTATTCTAATGTATCAACACCTTGTACGCTGATCTTGTAAAGCGCTGCGGAATTTGTGGCGCTATATAAATAAAGGATAATAATAATCTAAAATGACACGAGTGAAAATTGAATAAACATAAGGGACTATTCACAAAGTACCGGTGTTGCAAATACAGGTGAAAATCACCAGTATTGCAGCGCCCGAAACCATTCGGAGAAATAAAATCCAAAGAGCGATGGGAGAAGCTTCACAGTAAAGTTTCTGTTATTTGAATTTTAGTTTTGTGAAATGCCTGAGTTTGTCATCTCTACAATAACAGCGTTTGTCCCCGGTATTTGCAACACCAGCACTATGTGAATAACCCCTTTAGTGTTTTCCATATAACTATCACATTTATGTTTTAACACCCATAAATATGCTCCTTCATGTTATGCTAATGCACGGCATACCTTTTAATGTTTTAAATGTAAAATGAGGGACATTTGCATATTTGGCAATGTTGCTCAAGGTGGAGCCCAAAACTAGGCTATTTCCCACTGCTGAAGTGACATTATGATCTATTGCAGTGGTTCCCAGCCGCGGTCCTCAAGTACCCCTTACAGATCAGGTTTTCCAGATATCTGAAGCACGGGACAGGTGATATGATTTGCTGCTCAGTGATTGCAAGATTAACCCAAAGTAATCCTTAAAATCTGGCCTGTTAGGGGTACTTAAGGACCACGGTTGTGAACCACTGACCTATTGGATGGGGACTATCCTTCCTATATATGAATACTTGGGGGTATGGCACAGGTCAGGGAGGCATTGCTTACACCAGTGGTTCTCACCCCTGTCTTCAAGTGCCCCTAACAGGCCAGGTTTTCCAGATATCTGAAGCACAGCACAGGTGATCCGATTTGCTGCTCAGTGATTGCAGGATTCAGTCTGTATTTCCCCAAGGGGATCCTTAAAATCGTGCCTGTTGGGGGTACTTGAGGACAGGGTTGATAAACACTGGCTTACACCACTATACTTAAATTTTTTGAGAAGATAGTTTAGATCTTTGCATAATTTATTACACAGGAGAGGACCGTACTACTTCTCAATATTGGGAGGTATGAGATGGAGACAAGGAGGGGTGAGCCTAGGAAGGGGTGTGACCGTAACATGACGTGTATCACTAGTGACACCTACAAACTGCTCCAGAAGAGACTTGTCAGTCCCCAGCATCAATGAAAGGAAGTAGCATGTCCCACTTCTTTGTAATTGTTTTTGCCCCTAAATTCAGTTCTGTCCTGCATATAGTAGGACAATTGGTGGCTGTGCATAGGTTGTTAGTTAAAATCTATTTATAGAGCATGTAATAATGAACATGAACATTTTTCTATTAAAATCTTTTTGGGTGCAATGATTTGATCGTATTTATTTTCTTTTTTGCTTCTGCCCCCATTTTATTGTAGAAAGAACATTTTATTTTACCCTAATGTTTTAAAAGTCAACAAAAAAACTACTTTTTTCCTACCTGCCATTTCCCTCGTGATCGTACGGGCTTGATAATAAATTGTTTTAAACTCCATGCATGAAAGAATTAGAAAAACAACTTAAGCGTTTCACTTGCCATAAGAAAAGGGAATTCTTTTCACTTTACCAAACGCCATCAAAATATTGAAGATGGAAAGTTGAGACACATTCCCCACTTCTCCGTCTTCCAAAAGAAATGAGAAACAGATTCATTTGCAGGAAACTTCCCAGACGCAGAACAAAGAAAGAAAAACAAAAATCCAAGATAATTTGTACTTCAGATCAGAATTAAAGTATTTTGACTGTTTTGCAAGAAAAATTAGATTGACATGCATTTGTTTTTTCAGATTTCTTTATAATTCTATCTTTCAGTCTTTATTTTAAAAAAAAATGCCATGTTGCGTTTTACTTGTGTTTTTTTTTATTTTTAAAAAGTGAAAAAAAGGTCATTGCAATTCTCTTCATGAGTAACATGGTTTCTTCAGATCATTTCATAGAGAACATTTAGCATTTTGTATGTTTACTATAAACACTTTTGCAATATCATAATACATGAAATTCTAGCGCTGTGATGGTGAACCTTGATACCCCAGATGTTTCTGGACCACATCTACGATGATGCTCAACTACCCTTGTGTGGCTAAATTTCATGGGACATGTAGTTCCAAAACATCTGGGGTGCCGAAATTAACCATCACTGCCCTAGCTTGTTGTAACAGCCAAGTACGCGTAAAGGATGCATGGAGGAATCACTAAGAATATATATATTTTTTCCTTTTCTGTAATGATTCCATGTTTTTAACAGTCTTGCTATCTGTTGTGATGCATGTTTAGTTTAAATTCATTCTCTCCTTAATAAGGAAAATAAATTGTTGATTATGTATAAAAAGCATTTCTGAGAAGGGAAGGCTAAAACAGACTTAATTACGGATTCTGTGGATTGAGCCCCGTGTTCATTTCGTGCCCGTAATGCACAATGATCAGCAGTTCACTTTCACTGCGATGTCTCATCCATGTCTCATGCAATGCTAATTCCTCAACGGGAAATAGCAAATCCTTACTCGTCTGTTACAGCACCGGGAACCACCATGTTTCCCCTGCATGGGCATCACACAGGGAGGTCAATTGCACATCTCTAACAGGTCTATTCATTAAAAAGGTGAAAGTCTGGAAAACTGCTGGAGAAGTGAAAATTCTAGATCAAAATGGCCAAACCAGAAAAATTATCCCATTTTATCTCCCTTTCCAAATCTGCTATTTTGACCTAGAATTTTCACTTCTCCAAAAGTTCTCCAGAGTTTCAGCTTTTAGTGAATAGACCTGTAAGCGATTGACTCTCTAGAACAGGGATCACAAACCCCGGCCCTCCAGAAGTTTATTGGAGTAGAGGTAACATCCCTGCTCTATAACCATGGAGAGAGACTGTGCAAGACACCGAACGGTACATACTCGCCACCCAGGACATACTTGAAAACAAGAGAAATCTCAATGTATCCTTCCTGGTAAATTCTTTCTCAAACTCAAAAAAAAAATTCCCAGAATTCCTTGAATGCAACTCATGCCAATCGAAAAATGAGAGCTGCAGTCCAGAAACATTTGGAGGGGGTCAGCATTTGACATCCCTGCTCTACAGCAAGACTGATGTGTTGACTCCTTAGTTTGCATGTCAGCAGTCAAATATCGGCACTTAGTTGGCATACCCCGGTTGGAAAACAAGTGTTAGCTTTCTTATTTAATTTATTTATTTATAAACCATTTTACCAGGAAGGATACATTGAGATTTCTCTCGTTTTCAAGTATGTCCTGGGTTCAAGAACATTGAAATGTTACAAAAATAGAATAATATAGAAATATTTGATATTGCATTAGCAGCAAGCGCTAGTACATACAGATTTGGAATTTCCTAACAACTTTCAGAGCGGAAGGAACGTCCGTTAGAGTGGACGTTCCTTCCACTCTGACGCCCATGTGGCCACCCATTAGTGCACTCAGTGTTACAAAGCCGATACTCCTATGGAGGATTGCGCTTTGTAGCCCTGGCTACGTCAGTCTAGCTTTTTTGATGGAGAGGGCTTTTAACGTTCGGTGGTAGCGTGTGCAATTAGTCAAAAGACGGGCAGGTGTAAACCCAGCTGAAGCGAAAGGAAACAGGGCGCTCCAATTGGCTACACGGAGGTTTTCTGAAGAAACCAGTAACGTTTTGGCTATAAATCGGCCTAAGTCCTTGCAGCTTGAGACAGAACCTGTACGTAAATGTTTTAATTTTTCGTATCTCACCACTTGGCTTTACCATTGTATTCTCAAAGTACATATCTGTTAACAAAGGAAACCCGGGGTAAAGCCCAGTTATCCTTGTTTAAACTTCAAATTTTATGTTTCCCAGAGAAGGCTCTTTGTGAGCTGCGGTTTTCATTCTTCATAAGTTACTTCCATTTCAGGCAACCACATGAAAAAGCGAGGCCTCACGCAGCAGTAAGAATTTTCTGTAAAACTGCACTTGTAAAATAGGCCCATTTAGTAGAAACAGATTGTCTGCCATATAGAGTAGAATCCAGGCAGGGTGAGTGAGGGACACTGGGATAACAAAGTCTTATTGATATTCAGCCGATAAACCATTTTAGCACTTTATTATATAAGGTCAAGGCAATGTTATCCTTTTTAAATAATAATTAATAAATAATCCATTTTATTAAGATCTCCTAGGTTTCATCCTTCAGAGTGTTCCAACCTTTTAGGCAGGTGATCCAGGTTCATGATGAGAACACCTGTAACCAGTTATCCAATGGCAGTGTGTTATTTTTTTTGCAAACTGCTGACCACCCGGTGTATTGGGCTGCCTCCTTAAAATATATTTTTGTGTGTTCAGGATTTGATTTGAATGTGTAGCAGGCTTATCACACTGTATACATACACTGCGTTATATACTTAAGCCTGTACAGGATACATTATGAGAAATAAAGGAATATACCTCTGCATTGCTATAGAAACATCATTCATGTTGTCTGCACACCTTATTAGTTTACCCTAATGCACATTTAGCATTTTGTGATTTATTATTTTTATATAGTTCACCCACTATCATTGCTGATTTAGATTTTGTATTCTGTAGGACAAACGTGCAAATTACGGATAAACGTGCAATTTTCATGTCACACAGTGTGGACGGGGGCTAAAGTGGCCAGTCTCGCTAGTTCAGACAAGAAACAAAAAGAATCCCAGCACTCCAATTTTCGTTTGAGAGGTCACCTTTATTGTAACACCAGTTATAAGCAACGCTGCTTGAGAAAGTCTGTTTCAGCAGCTGAAACGTTGCTTGTAGTAGATGCTGATACAATAAATTTACAATTGAAGATTGGAGTGCCGGGATTCTCTTAAATTCTTTGTTCTATTCTGTGACTTTGTTGTGCCTAGCTTTTCTTTAGAGGAAAATAGACCAATTTTGGTTATTCTTAACCTCCCTGGCGGTATTCCCGAGTGTGGCTTGGGGTTAAATTTCAATGTTGAAAACTATAACCCCAAGCCACACTCAGGCTTATACATACCTGTACCTGCCTTCCCTTGATATTCTCCCACAATCGCATCCACCTCGTGAGAAGGGAACAAGGAAGCAGGACGCTGCGCTAGGTCGGAGGTGACTGCGGGAGGACATCGGGGGGAACGCATGGACAGGTATGTATCCGTCCAAGTGTAGCTCGTGGTTACCATTTTCAGCATTGAAATTTAACCCCAAGCCACACTCAGAAATACCACCAGGGGGCTGGAATAATGCACCGATTTTGACATATAAAATATGTCAAAATTGGACTGTCAGGGAGGTTAAAGGGATACTCTATTTAAAATAATCCCAGTATTTTTCACCCATAAATATATATTTTTTTAATTTTCTTTTCCTTTCTGGGTGATTTTACTCCCCTTTCCTCCCTCGCCTCCCGCTGCTCCTCCTCGTAAACTCCTGAACCCTGTAGTCCCTGAAGCTTTTCTGCAAAATTTGCGTGTCTACTCAGCATAGCACAAGAACCACGAATTGCGCACCACTTATGTGCACAAGTAAGATGGGGCCTGTGCAGAAAGATGGATCAGCACTATACGCGCATGCGTAGATCTGATCCGTCGGCTGCCACTCTGAGACCACTCTCTGCTAAGGTGACATCAGTACGTTCTCTGTCCTGACATCACTAGTCCCGATCTGATGACCAGCAGCCGGGAAATTCTAAAATCCCAGCTGCTGGTGAAGCTGGGTGGGGTGACTCCACCACTTCACCCAGCATTTTCACCATGTCGGTGAAGCTGGTGGGCACTCCTCACATCCTGGCCACTCTAAAACAATAAAGTGGTAAGGATGAGTAGAATGTCCCTTTTTAAATAATTTTATCTTAAAAGACTGTTTAGCTCATTGGATTGAAAATGGAGTGACTTTCACAATACAAATGGGCCAGCTCACAGAAAAGGGATGAATAATCTAAGCAATGGATATGTCTCTAAAACATGTGAGGGTTTTGTTTTACTCCTCTACAGTTGAGAGTAAATCATGCAAGAATTTTTAACGCCAACCTTAAAATGATCAAATCGCTCCCCACTTTTGCCACATGTTTTACCTTTACTTATGCCTTAACATGTTATGTATTTAGTGTTCCATTACCACTCGGTTGATAGGTAAATGTTTTTATAAATTATCAATGTACCTAGGCATAGCACAAAATCCTGTTATTGTACTGGGTAGTTGGGAGACATTCCTTCATGTTTATTTACATGATATGGAGTATTTTGTGGAATGGGTTTCCGAGGCAGGGCAGGCGGGTCGCTAGCCTGGGAAATAAAAGCATAGTTTGTGTTTTTGAAATCGAACATAGGGGTTTCATTGTCTGGGAAGGAACTACTTTCCTATTACCAAGCGTAGCTAAATAGAAAAGTATTTGATGAAAATAGTGATTATAGGGTGGGAATCTAGTGACATAATGGTCATGGGTATTAATGATTCAGTCTTTTACTTGAACCTGGACTTGAAGGCAAATCCTTTTCTAAATATTTACCTACTAACCTGTCACTTACTGTCACACAATAAATTTATCATGCCAGCTCATTTCTGCAGACACGTTAATTTAATGCTTGAATGTTCTGTTTTGGTAAATTTCCTCCTAAAGTGAGCTTTTTATGGGATCACTCTAACAAATGTTGTGTACTGTATTATAGTTTTATGGGCCTATGTATGCAGTAACAGCATAACATTGCACACTGTAATTCGTAATGCTAGTTTTCTATTATAGTATTAGTGTCCGGGTTAAAAGTACAGTGTACACCATAACCACAATAGCGGAATGAAATTATTGTGATACCAGGACCTTTTTTTTCTTTTAATTTAACTTCAAAGTAGAGTTTGCACCTGCTCTCTGATGCCCTGTCAGAGAGACGAGAATTGCAAAACAAGATAGCTGTACATGAGTCTTGATTTCCCAAATGCTAGTGATGCACCAAAATGAAAATTCTAGGCCGAAACCGGAGGCTTAGTTTGGCCAAAAAATGAAAATCCTTCATCCGAACCTGGTCCTGGAGGCTCGGCCAGGGCCCAGGTTCGAATGACTGTTTTTGGATGGGACACCGTGATACCTACATTCACATAATTACCTACATTCATGAATTTTGGCCCCGAGCTCCTCCAACCGTCTCCATTGCAGTCCTCCTTCACACTCCCCTTGCACGCACAGCAACAGCTCCCGTCGCGGGATGATGTCACGGAGACTGAAGTCTTTGAACCTGCCGATGGCCGGACCGGTGACAGCTTTGCCCCTGGTTGGGGGCTCCCCCCCCCCCCCCAGGCTAGTGATCCCAGGCCCAGGTTCGGATGACTGCTTTTCTGCTGACTTTATTTATTTTCAGCCGTTAATTTTGGTGGCCGAATTTTCGGTGCATCCCTATCAAATGCTTATTTTATATAGTGTTAATTTAGACAGTTAAACTATGACTAAAGCTAAATGTTGTTTTAGTTAAAGGACTATGACTAAAACCAAATTAAAATTAGTCCCTCCCTAACCTTTTCATCCAGTTTTTATAAATTGACACAATATGTCAATAGAAATTTGACATTTTAATCCAAGATATGACTAAAGCTAAATGGCATTTCGTTCAAAGGACTAAAAACGAAACCTTCTCTAATATTTTTATCTAGATTTTCATAATAGTTTTAGTCATCAATTAGCTTGTTGAAATTGGTTGGATTTTGTCTACTATATAGTAATATAGTACTTTAGAAAATAATGGGAAGAATTAAGGTTTTTTTCACAGAGCATCTCTTTAAATGTCTTAAAATAGGAAGAAAAGGTTGGTTTTCCCATGTACTTTCACTGATCATAATCATCACTACTTCATATGAAGCTGTTGTACATTCCATTGTCATTGTCTGTACTATGCATCAGACTGCAGTGTAAATCACATAGCCATGTGTGCAAGGAGGAGAATATATTCTGGGAAAATCTCTGGTTTATGATAAAGAAATTAAATACATTTAGATCTCTAATTAAGCACGTGTGTTACAAGTCAGATTTCTTTTAGTATTTAGTTGCACCATGACCATACCATATGAATCTCACCACTGTGTCAAAGTACCCCGAAGATTTCAACTGCAACCTTCTAGACAAGTGTTTCTCAAACCTGTCCCAGGACCCACTGACAGCTCAGGTTTCCCAGATATGTGAAGCAGAGCACAGGTGATATAATTTGCTGCTCAGTGATTGCAGGATTCTGCATTTCCCCAAAATAATCTGTAAAGTCTGGTCTGTTAGAGGGTCCTGAGGACAGGTTTTAGAAACACTGATCTATACAATGAATATTTAGTTTAAGTGTAGCCAAGTAAGGGCCCTGTTCCAACCCTGGCATAAACTTAACCAGCTGTTGTAAAGTTCCCAAAGCCATTAACGTCTATGGAGATGCGAAATTTACAACAGCTCTGTTAGATTCATTCCAGGGATGGATTACAGGACTAAATGGGTTAATCTCATAAAAACAGTCATTAGGTTAAGAAGGATAGTACTTGCTGAAATGGGGTACTTATGATTATATCTTTGAACAAAGTCCCTGTTTTTATACCTAATTTAAGAGTTTTTAAAATCTTTTAAGTTGCATGTACTGTATTTGGTATGTTGCATTAAATGGTTTTAGTGGCACCCTCAAGTGCAAATGTTTTGTATCTTAAAAAGTAAACCTTATTTGACGTATTCCTGCAGCTAAGGTGTACTGTTAATCAGGGCTCGACAAACCCCAGGAGCCAGGTCGCAATTGCGACTAGAAATTGCTTCCTGGCTCCTGGGCTTTTGTTAACCCATTCAATGTAGGCAAGAGTGAAAAATCATCAGGGAGCGGATTTAAAAGCATGTTTTTTTTCTTTCTTAGCACAGGGGCAGCTCCTTGTATTCCCACCCCCTTCCCCCAGTAGATGAGCAAAGGCTGTGAAGATTCTCCCACACGCCCCTTTCCTATGGCAATAGCAAATCTGTGACGAGGGGTCGGGGCTATGTCTTGTGTGCTCAATCTGGGAGCAGATATGAGCAGACTGCCTACACTATAGCCAATCTGGCAGGCTGCCCCTCCCCCTGTATAGCCTCCTGTCTGATCCTTAAATCAGATGCTCAGAAAGGAGACGGAGACAGGAGGCAACTGGAACTGGTTTTATAGGGAGGGGGAGGTGCTGGTAATGAGTGAGAGAGCTGGCAGCGGGAGAGTGCCAGCTTTCCCCCACTCACACTGCCACCTCTCCCCCACTGCCAGCTCTCTGCCACCTCTCTGCCAGCTCTCTGCCACCCCTCTGCCACTGCCAGCTCTCTGCCACCCCTCTCCCACTGCCAGCTCTCTGCCACCCCTCTCCCACTGCCAGCTCTCTGCCACCCCTCTCCCACTGCCAGCTCTCTGCCACCCCTCTCCCACTGCCAGCTCTCTGCCACCCCTCTCCCACTGCCAGCTCTCTCACCCCTCTCCCACTGCCAGCTCTTTCACCCCTCTCCCACTGCCAGCTCTCTTCCACCTCCCTCCCACTGCCAGCTCTCTTCCACCTCCCTCCCACTGCCAGCTCTCTGCCACCTCCCTCCCACTGCCAGCTCTCTGCCACCTCCTCCCACTGCCAGCTCTCTGCCACCTCCCTCCCACTGCCAGCTCTCTGCCACCCCTATCCCACTGCCAGCTCTCTGCCACCTCCCTCCCACTGCCAGCTCTCTGCCACCTCCCTCCCACTGCCAGCTCTCTGCCACCTCCCTCCCACTGCCAGCTTTCACCCCTCTCCCACTGCCAGCTCTCTGCCACCCCTATCCCACTGCCAGCTCTCTGCCACCCCTATCCCACTGCCAGCTCTCTGCCACCTCCCCCACTGCCAGCTCTCTGCCACCTCCCTCCCACTGCCAGCTCTCTCACCTCCCTCCACTGCAGCTCTCTGCCACCTCCCTTCCACTGCCAGCTTTCACCCCTCTCCCACTGCCAGCTCTCTGCCACCCCTCTCCCACTGCCAGATCTCTGCCACCCCTATCCACTGCCAGCTCTCTGCACCTCCCTCCCACTGCCAGCTCTCTGCCACCTCCCTCCCACTGCCAGCTCTCTGCCACCTCCCTCCCACTGCCAGCTCTCTGCCACCTCCCTCCCACTGCCAGCTCTCTGCCACCTCCCTCCCACTGCCAGCTCTCTTCACCCTCCCTCACTGCCAGCTCTCTGCCACCTCCCTCCACTGCCAGCTCTCTGCCACCTCCCTCCACTGCCAGCTCTCTTCCACCTCCCTCACTGCCAGCTCTCTGCCACCCCTCTCCCACTGCCAGCTCTCTGCCACCCCTCTCCCACTGCCAGCTCTCTGCCACCTCCCTCCCACTGCCAGCTCTCTGCCACCTCCCTCCCACTGCCAGCTCTCTGCCACCTCCCTCCCACTGCCAGCTCTCTGCCACCTCCCTCCCACTGCCAGCTCTCTGCCACCTCCCTCCCATTGCCAGCTCTCTGCCACCTCCCTCCCACTGCCAGCTTTCACCCCTCTCCCACTGCCAGCTCTCTGCCACCCCTCTCCCACTGCCAGCTCTCTGCCACCCCTATCCCACTGCCAGCTCTCTGCCACCTCCCTCCCACTGCCAGCTCTCTGCCACCTCCCTCCCACTGCCAGCTCTCTGCCACCTCCCTCCCACTGCCAGCTCTCTGCCACCTCCCTCCCACTGCCAGCTCTCTGCCACCTCTCCCACTGCCAGCTCTCTGCCACCTCCCTCCCACTGCCAGCTCTCTGCCACCTCCCTCCCACTGCCAGCTCTCTTCCACCTCCCTCACTGCCAGCTCTCTTCCACCTCCCTCACTGCCAGCTCTCTTCCACCTCCCTCTCTGCCAGCTCTCTTCCACCTCCCTCTCTGCCAGCTCTCTTCCACCTCCCTCCCACTGCCACCTCTCTGCCACCCCTCTCCCACTGCCAGCTCTCTGCCACCTCCCTCCCACTTCCAGCTCTTTCACCCCTCTGCCACTGCCACCTCCCTCCCACTGCCAGCTCTCTGCCACCCCTCTCCCACTGCCAGCTCTCTGCCACCTCCCTCCCACTGCCAGCTCTCTGCCACCTCCCTCCCACTGCCAGCTCTTTCACCCCTCTGCCACTGCCAGCTCTCTGCCACCTCCCTCCCACTGCCAGCTCTCTGCCACCCCTCTCCCACTGCCAGCTCTCTGCCACCCTCTCCCACTGCCAGCTCTCTGCCACCTCCCTCCCACTGCCAGCTCTCTGCCACCTCCCTCCCACTGCCAGCTCTTTCACCCCTCTGCCACTGCCAGCTCTCTGCCACCCTCTCCCACTGCCAGCTCTCTGCCACCTCCCTCCCACTGCCAGCTCTCTGCCATCTCCCTCCACTGCCAGCTCTCTGCCACCCCTCTCCCACTGCCAGCTCTCTGCCACCCCCTCCCACTGCCAGCTCTCTGCCACCTCCCTCTCACTGCCAGCTCTCTGCCACCTCCCTCTCACTGCCAGCTCTCTTCCACCTCCCTCTCACTGCCAGCTCTCTTCCACCTCCCTCTCACTGCCAGCTCTCTTCCACCTCCCTCCCACTGCCACCTCTCTGCCACCCCTCCCCCCACTGCCAGCTCTCTGCCACCTCCCTCCCACTTCCAGCTCTTTCACCCCTCTGCCACTGCCAGCTCTCTGCCACCTCCCTCCACCCTGCCAGCTCTCTGCCACCCCTCTCCCACTGCCAGCTCTCTGCCACCCCTCTCCCACTGCCAGCTCTCTGCCACCCTCTCCCACTGCCAGCTCTCTGCCACCTCCCTCCCACTGCCAGCTCTTCTGCCACCTCCCTCCCACTGCCAGCTCTCTGCCACCTCCCTCCCACTGCCAGCTCTCTGCCACCTCCCTCCCACTGCCAGCTCTCTGCCACCTCCCTCCCACTGCCAGCTCTCTGCCACCTCCCTCCCACTGCCAGCTCTCTGCCACCTCCCTCCCACTGCCAGCTCTCTGCCACCTCCCTCCCACTGCCAGCTCTCTGCCACCTCCCTCCCACTGCCAGCTCTCTGCCACCTCCCTCCCACTGCCAGCTCTCTGCCACCTCCCTCCCACTGCCAGCTCTCTCCCCCCTCTCCCACTGCCAGCTCTCTGCCACCTCCCTCCCACTGCCAGCTCTCTGCCACCCCTCTCCCACTGCCAGCTCTCTGCCACCTCCCTCCCACTGCCAGCTCTCTGCCACCTCCCTCCCACTGCCAGCTCTCTGCCACCTCCCTCCCACTGCCAGCTCTCTGCCACCTCCCTCCCACTGCCAGCTCTCTGCCACCTCCCTCCCACTGCCAGCTCTCTGCCACCTCCCTCCACTGCCAGCTCTCTGCCACCTCCCTCCCACTGCCAGCTCTCTGCCACCTCCCTCCCACTGCCAGCTCTCTGCCACCTCCCTCCCACTGCCAGCTCTCTGCCACCTCCCTCCCACTGCCAGCTCTCTGCCACCCCTCTCCCACTGCCAGCTCTTTCACCCCTCTCCCACTGCCAGCTCTCTGCCACCTCCCTCCCACTGCCAGCTCTCTGCCACCTCGCCCTCAGCACTCACCCACTGCCAGCTACCCCATATACTCACACTGCCAGCTATGTGAATGGGGGAGAGAGCAGTGTGAGTGTATGGGGGTATGTGTTTCAGTGCTGTAGTTTCTGTGATCCACTCAAAACACAGCACAGTACAAGTTGTATTGCTGTGGAGCTCGGATACACTCATACACACCGCATTACTGTATCAAAGAGCTCGACAGCAATAAAACTCAAAGTAATGTTCTATGTGAGACTGGAGACTATCGCTCACTTACTACCATGAAAAAAAAAAGGCTCCTAACTTTTTTAGCTGGCTCCTAGATTCAAAGCAAATTTGTCAAGCCCCGTGTTAAAGGAATACTCTAGGCAACATGACCACCTAAGCTTTTTTAGGTGGTCATGATGCCCTGAGTATTCCCCTGTCTATCCCCCCTCCCTCTGCTCAGCAGATCAGCTAAAAATGCTGAAAACAGCTGAGAGAGGCGGAGGACTTTACTCCGCCCTCCCAGCTGTCAGTCAGCAGAGAGGGATTCAGATTTCCCGCTTCTGCCAACTATTGCCGAGTAGGAGACATCATTGCGCTTTCAGCGCGATGACGTCTCCAACTCGCCGCAGTAGCTGGTGGCAGCCTGAGGATTAGTGTTGCGCGCATCCTCTTGCGCGCAACACTAATCCTCAGCAGATGGAGCCGGGAGGAAGCCTGCCGATTGGCTGGCTTACGTGAGAGGCGCGCATGCAACCAGAAGGCAACTGAAAGCAAGAAGGACGGGAGCGGAAGAGGAGGGTGAGTATATAAAAAAAAAAGACACCGCTGGAAACTGATTTTAGGGTAAGTATTACAGTTACAAAAAAAAAAAAATCCCTACCTAGTTAGTGAGGAAATAGGTATAGGTTAATGTTAAAAAACGGGGGGGTTGATTAGAGTGTTCCTTTAATGTTGTTGTGTTACTTAAAATTCAGTAGCAAGCGTAGTGATTAGTGCACGAGTTATCGGTGTACAGGGCATTTTACTTTCAGAATAGCCTAAGCTTGGTGAAGTGATCGGATCTTAGTTCTTCCCGACTTGAAAGCATCACTTCTGCAGAATTTTATAGCAACTTATAGTTTCCCACTCTGGAATGAGATCCAACAGCTCCGCAGGGCATTGCAATAACTGGAGTTTGTCATGTACTGTAAACAGCTGTAGGTAAACCATGCTTTGTGACATTGTGTACTGTGCTGTTTCAAGACTGCATTTCAAAATAAATCGACTGGAACCATATGTCTAGAACTACTCCCGCAGTTCCTCCACAGCTCAATCAAGGACTTTGTTTTTAACATATGGCGGGATGATTCCACCTGATTTATGCCAGACTTTTTGCTCTTCTGTCAATGTAGTATTCGTACACCGACATTAAGACCTGTTAGAGTAGCAAATGTTATGTTCTTTATTTTGGTGGACACTGTTGAAAACAGAGTTTTTCTCTTGCTCTTGGGTCCTTCGTCAGTCTTTCCCTCTTGACCTCCTTAATTTACAAAGTGGTTGCTAAGTAGTAGTAGTAATTTCTACATGCTGGAAGCAGCACATCTAAAGCATAATCATTCGAACTGCAGACAAGATCTACTGTATCTTTTTGATATTTGGTCAAACAATTAGAAACATAGAAAAATGTCGGCAGATAGGAACCTTTCGGCCCATCTAGTCGGCCAAATTACATGGATACTTTACCTGGATTTATCTTTTGTTTAGGATAGCCTTATGCCTATCCCATGCCTGCTTAAATTCAATTACTGTTTTGGCCTCTACCACTTCTACTGGAAGACTGTTCCATGTATCCACCACCCTCTCAGTAAAATAAAAGTGTGGTAAGGTAAATGTTTAAAAAATTTAAAAGATCTCCCAAATCTGACCATACATTGCGTTAGCCAAATTACTGACAGATGGATAGGTTTTTAAAAAAAATAAAGCCTTGCAAAGAAATCTCTCTTCGCTTCCTGTTTACTCTCAGTGCTGCGGCATGCCACATTAAGTGTTTCCATGGGGAGTGATGTGTTTCCCCCAGAGCTGGCGCGGAGCTAAAAATCCTTGCAGACTCGAAGCATTCTGGATTCTCGATAAGGTTCAACAATTAACCCCTCCCTACACTGCTGTGATTTCCCCCTGCAGCTGTGCCCTAAAGAAATGCAGTTTTTGGGGGAGTATAAATATGCATGTTTGTGATGGTCTGCTATGGATGCATAAATACCATTTTTCTTTAAGACCATGTACGAGTAGCGATACTTTTTTCTGGTACTCACCGATACGAGTCTTTTATTTAATGTCATGTGACCGCTTTCCAATAAATAATTTAGGATTTTGCTGAAAGTCTGTCCAATTTATGTTAATAAGAAAATGTATGGACAGACACCCCATTTACCCACTACACAGGCCTGCACACACACTGGCTACACAGATACCAGACCTCACCACAGATATAGTTGTATTCCCACACCAGACCTCAGATACATATAGTTACAAGTTTTTATAAAGCCCTAACAAGTTCCGTAGCGCTATACAGTGGGAGGCCGAACAACAAATAAACATACAGGTTAAACGTACAGTAGGTGACAGGACCCTGCTCAAGAGCTTACAATCTAAGAGGATAGGGTTGACACACTAGGTGAGGGTTAATAGATTGTGAAAATAGCTTATTGCATGTGGGCTGTGTGGGAAGATTCAGCAGAAATGAACAGAGGGGGATTAGGGAGTGAGATGATCGGCTTCTCTAATGTTTTCAGAGACTTCTTGAAGGACTGGAGAGACGGGGAGCGTCTGTTGCAGGGGAGGGAGTTCCATAGAAAGGGGTCAGCTCGGGAGAAGTCTTGAAGTTGGGGGTGAGGGTACGAGAAGCTGCTGGCATGTATACCCACAGATGGGGCTGCTGTCAGAATGCTTTCACAGCATTACCCTTCCAGGTGGCCACTTTCCCTTGAGCGGCTGCCAGCTTGTGAAGGCTGTGATGTGCTCTTGCAAGATCCTGTGAGACTGCGTCTGGAGGCAGCATCTGTCTTCACAGCCCGGCGGCCGATATGTGGAACACGGCCAGCCGGAGGGGAATGCTGTTACTGCACTCTGCAAGCAGCCCTAGCCTTTGAGATAGTGTAAAAAAGATATGCTGGAGTTGGCGCTTCTTGTCCTGTTAGTGGCTCCTTCTGCTGCACCCCCCTGTGGCTCAGAAGTGTGGTTTCCTTACAGGGTTACCATCCTCCGTGTCCCACAAAATATAAAATGACTCACATAGTGCAATATTGTATAAAATGGAGTGCAAACAAAGGAGAAGAAAGTCATACTCACATTTGCTGATGTCTTATCGATCAGACACCAGATTTGCAGGCAGCCGGTGACTTATACAGGTGAAACTCTAAAAATTAGAATATACTGCAAAAGTTCATTTATTTCAGTAATCCAACTTAACCACTTGGCTGCTAAGGACGCGCTCAGCGCGTCCTGCCAAGTGTTCCTCCTGTGCTATGGACGCCTTGAGCGCATCCTAGCACAGGAGGCAGCAATCAGCCAGGATTCCGGCCAATTGTTGCCCCCCCATCTAGCATGTCAGCCTGGCACTCCGGGATGCCGGGGGGGGGGGAGATGTCATTGCGGCGGCGCAATGACATCTATTTCAGGCCCCCCTGGCCGCGAGTGCGGAGGAGGTGCCTGAAAGGGATGGGGGGAGGTCCTTCGGACCTCTCTCCCAATCGCGGGGGACCAAAGGCTGAAGGCAGGCACGGTTTGGAAGGGCACAGCCTGCCCTTCCAAACCGTGCCTGCCTTTAATCCCTTGGGTGTCAGATCACGATTCAGCGCCGAATCATGATCCTCTCCCGGAGCTGGCCGACATCTTGGATGTCGGCCAAGCTTCCGGAAATGCCCCCTGACGACTGGCGTCATCGTGCATAGCATGATGACGCCAGTCCTGGAGTTAACCCTAACTGCCACCAATGGTGGAGATAGGGGGTTAATTGGAACCCCCCATCTCCCGATCCGTGGCAGCTAGGGGTTAATGTTTGGTATTGCTGGATCGGACAGAGCATGGCCTTTCCAACGATACCAAACCTGACCATGTAAAAGTAAAAAAAAAAAAATTATAAAAAAAAAGAGTTTATGTTCGATTTGTTAATGCAGCAATATTGTTTCCATTTCAATTATGTGAACAACGATGCTGCAGTAACGATTTTTGTATGCGAGTCCCCATTTCTAATTTTTTTTAACAAGCGCAGCCCATAGAAAATATAACCGCAATTGCTTGCATGTTAAAATGTGAACAAAAAAAACACTTTACACATTGTAAATTATTGAAAATTCTAATTTTATTGCATTTTGTGTTATAATATACAGACCAGACATGACGTATACATATAATAATGACATATTATGAATCTGCCGAGTCTGCCGGAAAGAACGATATATAATATGTCTGGGTCATATATTAAAATAAGGCTTCAACACGCGGTTAAACATGATGAGCGAAACCAGTAAAAATTAGCTCAGCACAGAGGCGTGAAATGGCTCAGCAGCGAAAGGGTTAAAAGGTGAAACTAATATATAAGTTAGACTCATTACATGCAAAGCAAGATAGTTCCAGCCGTGATTTGTCATAATTGTGATGATTATGGCTTACAGCTCATGAAACCTCCAAATCCACAATCTCCGAAAATTTGAATATTGTGAAAAGGTGCAATATTCTAGACTCAAAGTGTCCCACTCTAATCAGCTAATTAAGCCATAACACCTGCAAAGGGTTCCTGAGCCTTTAATTGGTCTGGTTCAGTAGGAATCACAATCTTTGGAAAGACTGCTGACCTGACAGTTGTGCAGAAAATCATCATTGACATCCTCCATAAGGAGGGAAAGCCTCAAAAGGTAAATGCAAAAGAAGTTGGATGTTCCCAAAGTGCTGTATCAAAGCATATTAATAGGAAGTTATGTGGAAGGGAAAAGTGTGCAAGAAAAAGGTGCACAAGCAGCAGGGATGACTACAGCCTGTAGAGGATTGTCAGGAAAAGGCCATTCAAAAGTGTTGGACTTTCACAAGGAGTGGACTGAGGCTGGAGTCAGTGCATCAAGAGCCACCACACACAGACGGATCCTGGACATGGGCTTCAAATATCGTATTCCTCGTGTGAAGCCGCTCCTGAACAACAAACAACGTCAGAAGCGTCTTACCTGGGCTAAAGAAAAACAGACCTGGTCTGCTGCTCGGTGGTCCAAAGTCCTCTTTTCTAATGAGAGCAACTTTTGCATCTCATTTGGAAACCAAGGACCCAGAGTATAGAGGAAGAATGGAGAGGCACACACTGCAAGATGCTTGACGTCCAGTGTGAAGTTTCCACATTCTGTTGATTTGGGGAGCCATGTCATCTGCTGGTGTTGGTCCACTGTGCTTCATGAAGTCAAGGGTCAACGCAGCTGTCAACCAGGAGATTTTGGAGCACTTCATGCTTCCTTCTGCAGACGAGCTTTATGGGGATGCTGACTTCATTTTCCAGCAGGACTTGGCACCTGCCCACACTGCCAAAAGCACTAAAACCTGGTTCAATGACCGTGGGATTACTGTGCTTGACCTCCCCCCCCCCCATTCAGGCACCTTCCCTGCAATGGCGGGGGGGTGCCTGAAATAGACGTCATCGCGCATGCGCGATGACGCCTATCGTGCCCGCCGGGGTCCCGGAGGTTGGGCTGACATCGATGATGTCAGCCCACACCGGGGGGCCGAGCGATCAGCCGGAATACCGGCTGATCGCGGGCTGCAAAGGGAGGACGTGCTCAGCGCGTCCTCCTCAGCCAAGTAGCAATGCGGTTGGACGCGCTGAGCACGTCCACCGCATTGAAGTGGTTAAGTTGCATTACTGAAATAAACTAACTTTTGCACGATATTCTGATTTTTCGAGTTTCATCTGTATATACAAGCATCCAGGACCCGGGATAGGCGTTAAATGTTATTCGTAATAAAATATACAGCATATCAAAACTGGTTTTGCATAAAAAGCTTTATCAGTTGGTGCTACTGTCAGTCAGTTACATAGTCTTTACATATTACTGCCTGAAAGGGGTGTGTCAACAGAGGCTGAACCACCCTTTCCCTGCACCTGTTCTAGGGCAATCAATTATACCCTGCAGTTTATAAGGAGTCTGTTCCACAGGTCTTTTCTGCCTTATTTTTCTGTACACCGCTTGTCTGTCACTCTTTGTATACTCCTGATGACGCCAATCTTCATGGGGAAACGCGTAGAGTAATGGAGTGAAACTTTTTGCAATTTTAATCTTTTTTTATTTTTTTTTATTTTGCTGTTCTCTGGTAGCCTTTTTGTCACCCTATTTGCTGCAGCTCTGCATATGCTGGTTTGGAGCGCTCCCAGCACTGGCTAACTGCAGATCTACTTTCTCTACCCTACTACACTAAGATACTCTTTATGTTGCAATTACACTCCGGTTTGGAGTCTTTCCGTCTCTTTCCTATTACTGCGGATCCACGAAGGCCTGCTTCTCTGCTCTATTAACTGAAGTTAGAAGTGTGTGTGTGTGTGCCCAGGAGCTTTAGGCAGTGTTACCTGCATGCATATATGGACCGGAGTAGGCCATATTCCTTTTCTTGTATTCACTGTGGTACCTAACTTGTTGTCAAAGGTTACTGAGACTTTTTTAATAATGTCGTCCTGGTTGTCTTTTGCTTTATACATGAATAAAAGTTATTTAGTTTTATTTCATTTTTCTCCAGCACAGTATCCCTCCTATATTTATTCATGTTCCAGGGTTACCCCCTTATATGCCACATTTTATACTGTCTGCAATGCTACGGACGAGGGGTTATCTCCCGTGCCCGCTCTGACTTTCTCAATTAGCACATACCATATATATTTTTAGTTTCCATCACCACCGGGTGGCGCCAGTGGCACAGATTATCACCAGCCTTTGAGATACCAGCAAACCAGCCCGGCGCTGGCTTCCGGGTATCGGTAGAGGTATTTGAACATTTGCACTAGTGTCGAGTACTCGTGCAAATGCCGGTATTGGTGCATCCCTAATGTCTGCACTGGGGCTAAGTAAGCAGTGGGATGGGAAAAAAATACCCTTTTCAGCCTTTCAGAGTTAATATTTGACACATCCTTTCTGTCAATCACACAGCATAGATGTTTAATCCCTTTAACATGGCCACCTGCATGAGAAGATCAGTCCGATTAGAAACTACAAAAGCTCACAAAACTCCATTGGAAGTTGTACAATAAAAAGGTTTACTGGATTAATTAAATTACAGTGAATCACACATTAAATATCTCTCTATCAGACGGGGCTACACTCTAAGCATCCTGTCAATGTCTGCAGGATTCGTACGGTTAATGCACTGTGAAATGCTGACCCTCTATTTACACGTGAAAAGTACGATAATCATAAAATGGACACTGAGGATGTTCTTTGAAAATCTGCAATTATAAACAGATTAATTTATTTTCATATTATATCTTGAAAGTGTGTGTTGCCGCTATTGAACTATAGATACACATCTATTCTCGACATGCTGTATGTGTACGATCTTCTCCTTCCCTTTTACTAATGCATTGCTCTTATCTGTTATAGCCGAACAGCGATGCTGAAGACCGAGCAGTTGCCAGGCTAGCCACAAACCCATTAATGAAGCATAAGATTGCAGCTTTAAAAGGTGAGACTGAGAATCACAAATCTCCAATGTACCGTTACTTGTTCAAGGTTTCATAGGAAATTAAACACTTGGAAGTTTTTTTGTTTTTGCTTGGTTTTACACAAGCCCTACAAATTAAGGAATGCGTCAATCGTCAGCAAAGACTTAAAATCTTTAAAAAGGGAAAAAAAAAACCTGAACTCCAGGTAAAGGTAGCATTTTCTATTCTAATTGACGCCTAAACATGATGGCCAAGAGCTTCTCACAGTTTCTAGCTCCAGCTATAAAATTCTTTGAACATGCACACTTCTTGAATGAAGTAAAATTTCCCATATATTTTCCCTAGATATTTTCTGAAAATCACAATTTGCACGAGCCATATGTGCATTAAAAAACTAGGGGGGGGAAAAAGTCTTTCTGCTGCTTATAGAGTCAAACCCTTACAATGGAGGTCTATGGCTTTGTTTTGCACCCCCTGTCAGGTGTCTATCCACACCCTTGTGGTGCAGCTACTGTGTATTTAGGTATCGCAGTCCTTTCATTGAGCTATTTTTAAGTGATTTCTAATCCTGGCAAACACTCCTGTCTGCTTCTGTTCATTTGTTACATTCCTAAATTCTTACTATGGTTAATCATTTTGTTTCCCGACTGTCATAATCTGTGTACTATTTTCCAGGCACGTACCGATTTATGGAAATTTTCTACACTTCAGTTCATCCTGCTTTTATAGCCTGTCTGCATGATTACTTTTCCACCTAACAATTTATAGCATAGCCTCCTTATCTTCATTTTAACATATTATACACTTCAGTTTTATTGTTGTTTTTTGCTATTCTGTTGGATAACAAATCAGTCTTTTTCATTTTATATTGAAAAAAGAAAACCATTATTTTAATGATGGCATATTCCATTTTTGTTGTCTGTTTTAGTTTTTTTTTATTTATGAAATAGATGAGCATCAAAGGAAAAGTACCCAAAACTATTACAGGGTTATTCAGAGAAAGGTGAAAACCCCGAGAATTGGCAGAAGAGAACAAACTGATTTGGAAAGTGAGATAAATGGGAGAATTTTTCTGGTTTGGCTATTTTGACCTAGAATTTTCACTTCTCCTGTCATTCTCCTGAGGTTCACCTTTCTTTCAATAGACCTATTAGTGTTCCAGAGTAGCTAAAAATGGTCCTTCTTTATATTTCTACAGATAGACTGATAAAAGAGAAGGTGAATTAGATGAGCATAAAATTAAGAGGACATTGGAGTCAACATCTGTTTTGCCCATATATTTTGCGGAAGGACTTCTCATGAATGCAATAATAGACCTTTAAATGCCACAAATTTCCCTTGATCCAGAGGTGGACCATACCTCCACAAGGTTCTAAGTAGGTTGCACAGTAATACCCTTGGGAAGTCTCTGCTCTTAAGAATGGGGAAGGTTTGGATCAAAAGAAAAACGTGTGCTTTGGATTATCCAACGCATGAATCCTAATTATTGTGTCTGTCCACGTATGCCAGAGTTGAGCATTGTTTAGTAGAAAGTGGAATTGGGAAAAAACAAGACTCCAGATCATCAATTCCAATTCCACCTACCATTGGTGGCACAAACGTGATTTCAATGTTTGATACTAAGACGTGTAAGCAGCGTAGTAATGTCATGAGACACCCTAACCCCAGCACACACACAGTTTATAGTCTGTACAGTTTGTAACAGGACACCTGCTTTGTATGATGTTGATTAATGGCCCCAATCTGCTTGTTGGCGAAGGGCCAAGACATGCACATATTGTGTTTTTAGCTGCAAATATCTGCAATAAATTAAAAAGGGATGGTCATATTTTAAACCTTTGAAACTGAACTTTCTTTCCTGTTTTAGTTCTGTAACCATTTTTCCACATAGCATTTAACAATGTTTCTACTGTTACAGACTAACGCTATATTATAAACACACTTACAACAATGACTCCTTATCTACAATTTAGTGTGTTGATTTGTTTCTTGTTTTGATTACTTTTATAATCTTTTATCTTTATACTCTGTTGGTAGAGGCTATAAAGGCTTTTAAAGATGCCAGACGAAATCTTCCGGAGGAGGATGAGGACAATAAAGAAGCACCTCAAAGCCAGGCTAGATCTGCACAAAACAAGGGCTCAATAAACGATCAAGAAGCACCTCAAAACCAGCCTGTATCTGCACAAAACAAGGGCTCAAATGACAATAAAAAAGCACCTCAAAGCCAGCCTGTATCTGTACAAAACAAGGGCTCCAAGGACGATAAAAAAGCACCTCAATGCCAACCTGTATCTGTACAAAACAAGGGCTCCAAGGGGGGAAGCAAATCTAATGAAGGAAAATCAACACCAAAGAGAAAAGCTGAGGACCAAAAACAAGATGAAAATAAAGCTGATAGCCTAGATGCACAATGGTGCAAAAAACCTCCAGTAGAAGTAGACTGCTCCTCTGAAGGTCCATCAGCCCAAAGTCCTTTAAAAGCACATACTTCCATTAATAAGACAGCAGACAAGTCTGAAACCATTGAACGAATACCTGAAGTGATTAAAAGTATGCCTGCAAAGAAAGCTTTGATGCTGGAGGCCAACTGCGACTCCAGTGATATTGATGACTCCGACAAAGAAGATAAGGAATATTTTGATGACAGTACGGAAGAACGGTTTCTTAAGCAGTCCTCGGGCTTTGAAGACAGTGAAAGTGACGGAGAGGATGACTTCTTTATCGGTAAAGTAAGGCAAACAAAGAAAAAGAAATCTGACAGAAAATGCAACGAACAGGTTTCAAAAGAGAAGTCAAAACCGGACACAGCCGTTCTGGATATTCAAGGGAGTCTTGTACCTAAAACTGGGAAGCTGCAGTCAGTGTTCTGCAATTCGTTATCACACACCAAACAGAAATCTTCCTACGTGAAAAGGTCAGAGCTCAGATTTTACTGTGAATATTACGATCTGATGATTTTCTTTCAAATGAATCTTCCCTTTCAGGCTGTGGGCAGTTAGGTAATGTATGTTTAAAGAACCTGAGTGGTTTGGTTCATCTGGCACAAAATCATAATTATTTTATACAGTGCATTCGTGGGAGTAAATTCAAGGTGTTAATTGTAGACCACCCATGCTACATGTTCCTTCCAAAAGTAAAGAAACAAGGGAAAATATTTCCATAACCCTTAATAAAGTCTCTCAAACTCTGCTTTAGCTCATTTAACTAGTTTTTATATTATAGAAGCAAATCGTAGTTTAAAAAAAAAAAATCAATTCATATGTATATATTTTCACTATCGAATTTAATATTTTTCCAAAATATCTTTATTGTATTAAATTATTGGTTGGCACATAATGGATTGTTTTTTTTTTTCCTTCCTAGTTAAAAAGCTTTACTGTACAGTTACTAGATATGGCTTGTCTTTGCAATATAGCTAAGCGTTAAATTACACGGCTTTCTATCTTGGTGTAGAATCATTTCATTTTCTTTTATATATCTTTTATCTATATATTTGTCTTAACATATTTTTGTTTATTACTAATTCTCAAAGGCCTCATTCATCTCAAATATAATTTTTTTTAATCTTTTCATCGAGGAATATATGCCAACTCACTGTATTGGTTTTATGTTTTCCAGAGAGGCAAACGTGGCTTCTGCACAAAACCGGAAACCAGGTATGTATATTTTTTATATTGGTCTTTGTTTTATTTTTACTTAAAGTGTAAAACATTCAGAAACCTGATACTTTGGTAGGAAATCCACTCCTTGATCACTATATGTTACAAATCTTTTTTTAGCACATACCAGTAAGTTAATGGAGAAAAGAAGGTGCAGTATTTGAAGTAGCAGGTGTTACATTTTGGCATAATTATTATTGGTACATTAAGAAAGGAGGGTCCCTTCCTTGTATATTTTACAATTTGAAACATTCCTTTTTTCAGATGTGGGACCCAAAAATATCAAACCTAGCACTTTCATCCGTGTACCTGCTTTTCTGATATTTTGTTTTGACCACAAGTTTAATAACAAACTAGAGCTATCAGGGGAAATATCAACCTTTTAAATGCTGACCACATTCTGGCAATGTTGCCAATTTCACAAAAACACATCACCATTTTCATTACAGCAAAGTTACAAACATAGAGCATCTGTCATCCCCCAACAGTAACCAGGAATGGCAGTTAGTAATGGATATTAGATTCCGGAAGTGATTTGTGTTGCTTAAGATTTTGTAGTTAGTGTTGAGAGAGACATAGCATTAAACCCCTTAGTGACCAGACAGTTTTACCATTGTCTGTTCAAAAGTACCCACTGCTGTTTTTACATTTCTGCGCAGTTTGTGTTTAGGTCTAAACTTCCTCTTGTTTATGGAACCCACACATATACTGGTTTTTTCGCCATTAAATGGATTTTCTAAGCAAACCATTATTTCTATCATATTGTATAATTTACTATAAAAAAATATGAAATAAATGGAAAAACACACACCTTTTCAAACTTTAATCCCCAAAATTTACAACCACCAAAAAGACCCCGACTAATTTCGAAATTTTGCCCTGAAATTAGAAATACCCAATTTTTACATGTTTTTTTCTTTTTATCCTCTTCACTGCTGAGCCATTTCACCTGTGTGCTGAGCTCATTTTGATCGTTTTATGCTCATCATGTTTAAAAGTGATTTGCAGTCCTATTTTATTATACCACCCCAGACAAAAAAAAAATATTTTTAAAAACCCACTTTTTTTATTTTTTTAATTCTTTTTGTTTACACAAAGCCTAAACAGACTTTGCCCTCTTCAGCGGTGCCTTTTCTTTTTTTCTATCTGCAGCTGTTCAGGAGGGAGAGGGCGCCAAAGGAGCCCCCCTCCCCTTTCACTTTCTTCCCTGCAGGCGCAGGGAGGCACCCGACGATGATGTCATCACACACTGCCAGGGCCCCTAAAACCGTCGGGCTGACTTCAAGGAAGTCAGTCTGGTGTGGGATCCTGGCCAAAGAGGTGTGTATAGGGAGGAAGGTGGCTTAAAGGACCATGACGTACATGGTACGTCCTTGGTCCTTAAGGGGAATTTTCCCCAGGATGTACTATGTACGTCAGAGGTCCTTAAGGGGTTAAGGAGTTGTAATTTTAGAGCTAGCAGGACATTAAGGCTGTTGGAAAGCTGGGAATGATGAGGGTAGACCTCATAGCACTTGCATAGCAGATTACCTTTCATCTACTGTCCTCTTTGAACTTAAAGGAACACTTATTTTATTTTTTTTATTATTCTTTTTGTGCTTCTACCGCTCTTCGGCTCAGGGATTCCCAAACCTGGAGGTCCCTGAAGCTTTTCCGGGCTATTTGCACTCCTACCCTACTTGCACAGCGCGTTCTGACATCTCTAGTGACCGATCTGGTGATTAGCAGCCAGGAAATACAAAAATCCCGGCTGCTGATGACACAGAGTATGGTGAAGGAAACTCCTCCACTTGGCGATAAAATCAGATCGTGGAGCATTACTTCACACATCCTGACCCGTTTAGAGCTATAAAGTGTCTAGGATGAGCAGAGTAATCCTGCTTTAGGTTATACAGTCTATACACTGATATAGACCTCACCACAGACCTTTTCATACTTTTACTTCATAATTGTTAACACAAAATACAGAGATCCAGGTTTTTTAGGAGTTATGTTTTATGGAAATAGTTTTTCAGCCTTTTTGGGTTTTTTTCTTCCCCTAGTTTTTCCTCAATCGAATAACCTTAAAAAGACAATGCCTAGCAGAGGTCCTGCTGCGAAGTCCAGGAGTAAACTGCAAGAATCACGGGAATCGCTACACCCCTCATGGGAAGCCAGCAGGAGAAGGAAGGAACAACAGTCTCAAATTACAGCATTCCAAGGAAAAAGGATCGTATTTGATGATTAGCTCTTTATATCGAGTGCACTGTATACCATATTTTGTTTTAAATGTTATGATATTGTCTATGCTTTCCAAGATCTTTGTGATAAAAAATAAAAACATTTGTATATGCTGTTAGTTTAAGGTTTGTTATATTGTAGATATGGATCACATTCAAACATTTGATTCTCAGTAAATGGACATGGTTTTAGTGAAGCAGTTGAGAAATAATACCAGTACTTCAGATGTCTCTCAACACCCAGTTTAAAGGAAAATACTGTGTTGGAACACTAGTAGATAAGCATTTTCATTTAAAAATAAGAAAAACATGGAAATGTTTGCAAAATGAGGCATGTCATGTATTTTTACACGTCACCGGATTTTAAAATCTACATCTTGCCTCGGCTGACACACAATTTTCAGGAGCTGTATTTTCCAGTTCAGAATTACACTTAACATGCATCATTAGTTGATGCTAAAAGGGTCTGCTCCAAAGGTCATTATTATATACTTATTCTCCTTTACCTTTCTGGTGCTTTTGACACTGTTGACCACTCTCTTCTAACTCTCCGCAAACATGGTCTCCGTATTACTGCTCTGTCTTGGTTCTATTCCGATCTCTCTCCAGGTTTTAATGTCTACTTCACTGGCCCCTCTTTTCCATCCAGTACATCTCTCGGACTCCAGGTTCTGTTCTGGGTCCCCTTTACGTCTCAATCTATACCACCTCACTGGATGATCTAGTTTCTTGCTACAGCTTTCAAAGTCACCTCCACGCTGACGACACCCAGACCTACCTCTCCTGATCCCCTTGTCTTACATCATGTTGCTGCCTGCCTCATCCAAGCTCTTATCTCCCACATCGACTACTTTATCCCTCTTTTAATTCGCCTTAAGAATTCAGCCCGATGATGGTCTGTCACGTCTTGTGCCTCTGGAGTTGCCCGGCAGCTCTGTCCGATCCGGAGGGGTAGATAGGGAACTGTATACAGCAGTGTTTCCCAAACCTCTCCTTGGGACCCTCAACCTTGCCAGATTTTGCAGATCACCTTGGGGAAAAAGAAGACTGATTCCTGCAATCACTGAGCAGCAAATCATATCACCTGTGCTGAGCTTCAGATATCTGTCAAACCTGGCGAGGCGGAGGGTCCTGAGGACAGGTTTGGGAAACAATGGTATACAGGGACCGATATCTTGTTATCAGGGGGGATCAGTGACATGGTCTCTACATCAGGAAGGAGACCTTTCACAGCAAAACCATGGTGAGCAAGAACCTGATGCTGAAGAAAAGGTGTGTGGAAAGATACACAAAAGACAAAAGGGGGAGTTGGGGGATGGGGAGTTAATATCTAACCCAGGTTTCTGCTACCCCATAAGCAGTGAGAGTTCAGATACCAACTTAAACTGATAGCAAATAGGACATAAAGCAGTTACTACAGAGCCCAAATTGAAGAATGCAATACAAGAAAATGACATTATTTAGACTTGATACTTCAAGCAAGTCAGAAGAAAAGTAGAAAAATGTATTCGCTGTTTTTGAACGTTCTGATTTTATATTAGGTCAATCCCTAAATAAAAGTGCTGTTCCTGCAATCATATTTATGAATGTTTTCTGTACAGCCACTGTCATGTTTCTCTCAAATTTCTAAAGAAAAAAAAAGTAATCATTAAACATGCAGTGTAATGAGGTATTCTATCTTTAGAACATGTGTTTCTGCCCTCTTGAGTCTTAACAATAATGAATGAAAAAGTATATTATTACTATATTGGAATAGGCTTGTCTAAAACTGCCACTTGGAAATTGAAATGAATGATGGCCTGTATACTGTAATTAAGCTGTGAAACTACTTGGCATTGGTTTAATTATGCAATCTCTCGAAACATAATCACAACAGTTTATTCAAATTACAGTTGAGAGGATACTTCAGTGTATCATAACCACCTATAGTCACAATAGCTTTGAGGACATAAAGAGCACCCTTGTGGTACATGTGATTGCTACTCGTGGTCTTTTCTCGTTTTCAACAAAAAAAGTCCCTGTAGTCAAGTGCACTATTGTTATACCCAATACAAGCAGTTTATTTGAGAATACCATGACACTAGGCCTCTCACCCTGGCCCCCCAAATGTTGAAGTACAACTTCAATGGTTCTCTGGTCACCTATTACATTCAAAGGTTTCTTGGATTTGTAGGCCATCAACATCTGGGGGGTATATGTCCACCTCTCAAACATGACTATTTGTTGTTTTCGCAATCAATAATAGTTGCCTGGTGTTGCTGAATGTATTTCGTCCAGTTCCACCTCAGCTTTTCAAGGTTATCAAATGTGGATTTCCTGCGGACCTAAAATCTATCTACAAAAAATGTCAGAAGCCCCCCCCCCATCCCCCTTAGATAGACTTTGACCGTGTCAATGTATTAGAATATACTGCAATCACATCCTTGCCACCATTCAGGAGTTCTATTGCTCTTTGGAGTGACTGTGGGTCACTGCTTGTTGAGCATAAATATTTGTGTTTGCATGTTGCATGGATTGATTGTGTTACAAGTTTCCTTCCTGTGTATTCGTCTGCTGTAATGCGTTGTGTACCTTTTGTCATTTTCATCGTGCATTTCATGAGATAAGCTAGGAGGCCATATTCTGTCCGCAGTAAGCAGATTCGTTTTCTCACTCAAAATGTGAGACACTGGGGTTGTGGGGACTATACTACAAAGCTACTCTATCTCTAGGTAATGTCATTGCTGTTGTAGGCTTACCAGCCAAGTATTTTGGGAGGTGCTTTGAGTGCTTCTGTGGCTGAGAATGGATGAACAAAGTAATAGGCCACATCGGATCCGCGAGACCTGGACAGAATCTGTTGTGTTTCTGTTATAGTCTTATATTTTTTTGATTGCCACCATTGCAATGTTTTTCATCTTTCAGCATTTGCGGGAAGTCCAGCAAGTAGATTTCCTACATGAGGAAACTCCCTTAGCCCATACGGTTTAGTCAGTATTTGCTTACCGGTGTAGTGGGCTATTTCAGAATGACAAGCAAATATTTGCGGTACAGATGCAAAAAAAGGTGAAAACAAGATAATATGAAAGTTTTAATTAACATGTATTTTTATTGCTTTTTATAGTTTCCAGACTTGGGTTCATAATGTCAAGTTTTTTTCGGTCTAATCTGTTCTACGGTTGAGACCACGTTCGTTGAATTACAAAGGATTTTGGATTTCTGATGATACTTACTGCTTTTTTTCTTAACCAGATTAACATTTTTGCTTAATGATTATTCACCCCCACTCCACACAAACCAAATCCCACCCATTTTCCTTGTCATTGTGTCACTAATCCTGTTGTTGCCTCTTAACACAAAGGGACAGTTTAATGAATTTAGCATTTTGTATAGTTATACAGGATTTATGTATGCTGTATTTTAGGATACTAGAGTATCCCTTTAAGATACTAACATAGAGAAGTCTTTTTGAGAGGGGGAAAGACTCCCTGTAAAGAGAATGCAGGTAGTTACATTGACAAAAAGTTGTGTTCTTGGTTCACTACTGACTTCATAGTACTAGTGCTTTTTCCTATGCTACTTGAACTGATGCTTGTCTCCTGGACCCAGAGGAAATTTGTCAGGAGTTTCCAAGTTCAGTTTAAAGGACCTCAAAGCTTTTTGTATTAAATGAAATGGCAAAGACTCTAAAGTGGGTAACAGGCAGGTATACGTATTCACTATAACAAAGTAGTTTCCAGGCTTTTTCAATAACTATACATTCCTAAAGGCAGCTTCAAGGGATGTTCTTTGCAGCAAATTAAAGTCATAATTTTGGAAGTATTAGACAAATTCTAGGATTTTCCAAAAATCTGATGACTGATCTCAAATGAGGTATGATTCTGAGGCCATCTTAATTATAGGAACACAAAAATTATGTATGGGGTTGGGTATCCACAATACCCAAAAGAAAGTTCTTTAAGAAAATTTATGAAAATATACTCAGCTGCTGCTGGAGAGGCAATTCACTCTTGTACATCCAACCAAGAGGGTAATGACTCTTAAGCAAGTATGGAAAAAAGATACCTCCAGCGCTGCAAGGAATGGTGCACTGGTGCTACCACATTTATTTTAAATAAACAAAAGGAAAAAAACTAAATTTAAAATAAATGTGGTAGCACTAGTGCACCATTCCTTGCAACGCTGGAGGTATCTTTTTTCCATACTTGCCCATCTTAATTATGCCTTAATGATATTTACTTACTTAGAACCAAAAAAAGTTCTCATCCATGCTCACCACATAAGATATCTTTAGCCTTTGTATTCAGTCATCTTTTATAATGCATTTTTGACGGTAGTCACTTAGAACTGTCGGTGCCAGGAACTGAGGCTGGGCTAAACCATATCTCTACCACCTCCCCCAGGAACTAGTGAGAAGGCAGTTATGTAACAGTGCCCTTCTCTCTGTGATGCTGGGGAGGATAGTCCTTTCCGTTTTGTATTTTACACCAGGGTTTGTGAGAGGAAAGGGTGGCCATTCAGTATGGTGATGGCGGGGGCGTGGTTTACCTTTCTCAATCTGTCCATCCCCGTGTGTGTTGTCCCACTGAAAACTCAAAACCTTCTAAGTTTTGTCTTGACCCTACAATGAGCTCAAGCTATTGACTGGGTGGAATTGGGCCAGAATCCGTAATACATAGGCTGAGGCTCCTTCTTGCCATCAGAATCCCTTTCTGCACAGAGTTGCTCACTCTGGGTTCTGATCACTATTATAGTATTAAGAAAACTTTAAAAGTCTAAATGCAGCTCACAATAATATCAGGAGCCTCTTTTCTTATACCAGCTCAACTCCTTTTTGCGCATTGGAGTATTTACTGAAAACCTGCTTTCTACAATGATAACTTACAAGAATTCACCATCAGGGACCTAAGCACTGTGAAGACCATGATTGGGCCATCTGTAGCGGCAGCCTTCGTGCCTAAAGCTAATCCACCATACCCCTAACATGTAAAAGCAAAGTTTTGAGCACTGTAAAATGCATGTCCAACGTTTGTAGTTTCAGTATAATGTATACATCATTCTGGGATGTTGAAGTGCTAGAAAGTGTGATCTAAACACTTACAAGCACTGAACAAAAGGACTACAAGAATGCTGTAACCCAATTTTTTTTTTTTTATTCCTAAACAGAGCAATACAAATGTTTATATGGAGCAGATACTTCGGTTTGTTGTAACTTGCAAGGTTATAGGACTGTAAAATACATAGTTTAGACTGAAAAGTAAATGAAAATCTATGCAGATGCAAGAAAAACCTACACATGAAAATCAATCTTGCGCTTTACTACCAACCTGGGTGGCATCTAAACTGTCTTTGTCCAGCCCCACTTCATGCCAAGAACATACAAAAAAAAGATTAAAAGGAGGCTGTATGAAGATATCCGGATAGGACCCACCTTGAGAGGTTGCCTTGGCATGGCAGAAGGGCATATAAAACTTTAATGGTCATTCAAGTTAAACGAAAAAGCACTTTTTTTTTTGTGTGTTTTATATTGGAGCTATATGAATGGGTATTTTTTTTGTATCTTTTATGCACCATGGTATACCTATCTGCATATGTTTTCATTTTGCCTGCACTTTAGAGATACTTTGACACTGGAAAGAAGGGTGGATGATCTGATCTTAAAGCTGAGACACTTATACAGGCTCAGGCGCATGTACGTGTGCAGAGATTATCATATATCAATTGATATATGATACACTTTTGTGTGTTAAACACATACACAAACTGTATCCTCACCTTGTGGTTTGGCCATATAATGGAATCTATAGGTCAGACAGCGACTCACATCATTGTCTTATGTGGGATGTATTCAAGGGACATCCCCAGGGGGTAGATAAGTATTTTAAGATCTCTCTCATTTCTCATTCAACTGCCATCTCTTATCACAGGTAGTTTACACCACACAATACACCCCCTACTGCCTTGGCTAAACATTCCCTCCTCCATCTAACTGGTAGATATTGTAGATTAAATAAAAGCAAAGCTTTTGGTGAATGTTGCATGATGGGAAAAATCCAGAACCTGGAGATAAAATACTTTTTTTTTCTTTTTACATTCAATTATTTCAAAGAAATAAATAGCAGTATGTGTTTTAAACGGTGATTTTATTTGTAATGCACAAGTTATCTAGTTACAGATTATGTAAGTGGTAGTGTCACTTTAAAATGCTGGGTTTTTATAAATTCATAGTTTTTTGAAAGTTTAGAAACTGGCAGCTAGGATCGCCGTGCATGCAAACGAACAGTAAAACGTCCGCTGTTGCAACGATCTTAGACTATTCAGTGGAGAATCCAACATCGGTATCACCAAAGGTGCTATGGACAGTGTTGAACAATGGTTCAAACGCTATTCTATCATAAAATGAGTAAACTGCAGCTATTCCGTTCAGTGTTCTTCTGTCTTTGCAACACCGGTTAATATACTTTGGTGAATTTTAAAGTGATGATTTCCACTGAACTCCATTAGAAAATATGGTAAAGGCAACATTGCACAACATTGGCAGAGACTACGATGGGAGGTATGGAAAACTATGGTGACTCTTCCCAAAGTAGAGAATTGCCTGAGTTTTCACTGTACTTGATACACCATGTTTTGGCAAACTAAATCCACACCTTTTTCAATCAAAGAATGTCGATTCCTGGACATCCCCTGTAATGACTTGCTTGTCAAATTGACAAAAATCAAAATGTATAATGGGGCGATATAACAATCTGAAAATGAGATTTAGCATCAGTTTTTTTTTTTTTAAAAGAAAAATCCAACTTTTTTTATCAGGATTTTTATATAAGCTTCAAAGTGTCCTTAGAAATACTTTTTATAATTATAAGATGAACAACGTACGTGGAAAATGTAAGTTTGACCTGTTTTTGGCTGAGTTTTTTTTTTTCTTTTCTAAGCTGAACATTGAGCAAAAATGGGTTAAGTGGTTACATAATTTCATATATACAACTAGGTTTTTGCCGCGGCTTCACTCGTGGATTTTGGGATTTGTTAAAATTCTTTTTAAAAGAAACTTTTTTTTTTGTCCAAACTGTACAAAATATAATTTATAAGTTGATGTCTTAATGTTTATTGCTGACGTTAGTCGGCGTATTGGCTACAAAATAAAGTTGTTTCATTCATCTGCATTTATTAATTTTTTTGTGTTTTATAAATACAGACAATGAGAAGCCAAAAAACAAAATCAATTTTTTGTCCATCTGGAACATAAAAAAAAACTATTGGAGTACTTCTTTGAAAGCTACATTAATGGTTCTTCTTTCAGGTGCACGGATCACCAGAGCGTTAGATGAGCACACTTTGGAACAAGCAATGTAAAACTGCCGATGTGGGAAGCAGTCTGCCCTTGTGTCAATCCTTGCTACCTTTAAAGTCTGTCCCTGCAAAATCTGGCCTGGTTGAGGATCCCGAGGACAGGTTTGGGAAACACTGCTTTAAAGTCTGTCCCTGAGACTTGTTGATGGTCATGGCTAAACAAACCTCTAGAGTGAACTAAAGTCTTTTGAATTGAAACCGTTTTTCTGAAGGTATAAATGGTATTTGTGGAATAAACACCGACTCCCCCGGCCACAACTGGTTAGCACCGTAGCCTCAATCCCATTTCTGTGGAGTGCTTTCACTTGCAATCTAGTGCCATTTCAGAGTTTAGGTGGGTTCAGGTTCCACAATAATATCGCAGGTTCTCCCACGCTGGAGCAGTGAGGGAGTGTGTGAGCCCTGGCTGTGAGAGGGAAGCAGACATCCTGGAGCAATGAAGACGTGTGTGTGAGCCCTGGCTGTGAGAGAGAAGCAAACATGCTGGAGCAGTGAGGGAGCATGCAAGCCCTGGCTGTGAGAGGGGAGCAGGCATGCTGGACCAGTGAGGGAGTGTGCAAGCCTTGGCTGGGAGAGGAGCTGAATAGAGACTCCATTCAGTGTGAAATAATCGCATCCCTCTGATCTGCTGATCCAGTGTATCAACTCGATTTTCAGAAAATAGGGAAACACATTTTTTTTTATTTTTCAAGAAAATTGTAAATACCAGTTTTCACTCCTGTAAAATCCTTGGTTTTTTTAAATCTAGGTATACTAATACAAATATTTACCCCATCCCCTGGTTCACCCCACTGGATTCTCTGAAAATTGTAAAATACATGTTTTTTATTTTTCAAGAAGAATCAATTTTCACATCTGTATCATTTTAATTTTTTTAGATTTACATATCCTTTTTAAAATACTCCCCCTCACCTCCCTTTTTACCCCCAACTGGATTATTGGAAAATGGTAAAACACGCTTTTTCTTGTTTGTTTTTTCAAGAAGATTGTAAATAAAAATTTTCATGCCTGTAACATCTTTGGTTTTTGAAATATAGGTATACTGCTGAAAATATTCACTTGGATTTTTGGAAAATGGTAAAACACGTGTTATTTTATTTTTCGAGCCGATTGTAAATACCAATATTCACGCCTGTAACATTTTCATTTTTTGAGCTATAGGTATCCTGTTTAAAATATTCACTCCCCTATTTCACCCCCTTAGCGGAGGGGGGGGGGTTCCAAAAATCCTTCTTTAGTGAGTGCCGACTTCATAAAAACCATGTACCGCCAAAATTTCACATTTTCAGGTTAAACCATTTGAGCTGATGGTTGATCATTCAGGACTTTTCTATAATATATATATTCCAAAAGATACGTATTTTTTTAATAAATCTGTAGGCATTGCACACTTGAAACTTCTTTATTCAAGTAATTTTCACAAGAATTTGTAATGAAAGCAAAGGCAAAACAAATATGAAAGTGCAGTAAAGGTATGGCTAGTGTTATAAATAAGAGATAAGAGTAATAGTTTTAATTTTATCTGAAGCAGAAGGAAAAAAAAAACCATTGCAGATGCAAGTGGTGTTTCACAGAATCTATCACAAATACAATAAAGCTCTCTATAAATAGCATAGGCTTGCATGGATTTTAATTCAAGTTACAATTAGCACCATTTTAAGACACTTCTTCAAAGACACAAAGTACGTTAAGATTGTGACACTCAATTCTTTGCCAAGCTTAATTTTCCAACTTCTTTTTGCTACAGATACCACTAATACCTTGTGAAGTTCAACTGCTGCTTCCAGATCACAAGATTTCCAGTAAAATACACACAAAATTATTTTTTTCAATATTTAAAAGTGCAATAAACCAATCTGTCCTGCAATAAAAAGATCATTCCATGTTAAAAATGAATGTTTGTTTTATAGCGCTAATGAATATGATATAGTCAACGATATGTAGTTTAAGCACTATAAATAATTGCAACAATGGTCTATTAATATACTCTACAAATTTGCTTAAAAATGGATAAAGCGTCATTCAAAGGATTGCTTAGCTAATTAAAGTGAAACAATAAATTTACATGAAATTAAAATGTATTCGATGTCTTAAGTGAAACCCGTGGTTTACTGTATGTTTTACTATTTGATCTGTTAATATGGACAGAGAACTGCTATATAACAAGATGCAGAGCACTCTGTTTAAATATGCTATTTGAAATTTAAAAACTCATAGCTGAGGATCTAGTGATAAAAGCTGGAGATTTAGTTACAAATTGTGATCACAAGATACTTAAGCGTGCCGCAACATCAATGTAATCCATCAAACTGGGCTAGCATCTTTACTCTTTACTAAACTCTTGTTTAGGCTAGGGACCCACTGTGATGGAGTACGCTGACATTGTAGCAGGTTTAAAGCTATTGTGATCACAATATTTGACTAAATCTCAATTTTTTTTATAACTATATCCTCAGCTAGGTGGTTTTAAATCTCTTACAGCATATTCAAATGGAGTGCTCAGTACATTGTTTGTTTTATTGGTCTCAGTAGCTAAGGTTCGAGTTCAGCTTCCCCAGTTCTGTGTTTTATGTGTTTAGGGCTGACCACCCTATTGGGCTATTACCTTTACTCCCACAAGTCACAAGAATTACAGGTTCCTAATCACAGCCCCAATTTAACCTTTGAGTTACAGAGCGCCCCAGAAGACCGTTTATAATAGTGGGTTACCCTCATAAGTGCCTTCGTTCAGATGTTTAGAATAGGGACACGCTAGGATGGCATACATTGATGTTGTGGCGGACTTAAACATCTTGTGATCACAAATTGTGACTAGATAATCATCTTTAATAAATATAGCCTCAGTTATGTGCTTTTAAGCCTCTTAGAGAATTCTTAAGTCGAGTGCCCTGTAAATTGTTTAATATATATATATATATGAGTGTGTGAGTGTATGGAGTACACAGACCTCAGACTTTCAGTGGGCGAGAGTGGATACTGAAGCACAACAAGTGCTTACAAACCTACTTAATGCAGTGGTCAGGTCACCGTGGAGTCATTAAGGCTATGGAAGTGTCTGTCTCTGGTACAGTGGCTCACCCTGCAGAGTAACAGGCCTCAATGGGACGCAAATGTGAGAACTGTGCTCCTTATGGCTGAACTCCTGCTTCCACAGTTCCTTGTGAGAGACTCACTGGTCCTCTATCTAGGTTTTTTGGGACAGATATACTAACATTAATAGGTGGCATGATGACCTTGGTGGTCTGCGCATTAAATGTGTTGTATATTATTATTATTATTATTCTTTATTTATAAAGCGCCAGCATATTCCGCAGCGCTGTACAATAAGCACAGTATAGACAGGGTTACAATACATTGAACAACATTTGACAAACAGTACAGGAGGAGATGAGGGCCCTATTCCCGTAGGAACTCACAATCTGGGAGGGTTGGGGTTGGAAACAGGAGGAGAGGACTGTAAGGTGAGAGTGATTGATGATTGCGTCAGTGAGTTGGGTGGTAGGCTTCCCTAAATAGGAACGTTTTAAGGGAGCGTTTGAAGGAAGAGAAGTTAGGGGAAAGTCTGACAGTACGAGGGAGAGCGTTCCAGAGAGTGGGGGCTGCGCGTGAGAAATCCTGCAGTCTATCATGGGAAGAGGTGATGCGGGGAGAAGCTAGGCGCAGGTCACTGTTTGACCTTAGGGAGCGGGCTGGGGTGTATTTGGTGATTAGTGAGGACAGGTAGTGGGGAGCTGAGTTAGTGAGGGTTTTGTAGGTAAGGATAAGGATTTTGAACTTAATTCTGCAGTGGATGGGGAGCCAGTGAAGGGACTCGCAGAGGGGAGCGGCAGAGACAGAGCGGCGGGTGAGGTGAATTAGCCTGGCGGAGGCGTTCAGGATGGATTGTAGGGGGGAGAGGCGGGACAGAGGGAGGCCAGATAAGAGATTATTGCAATAGTCGAGTCGGGAGATTACCAGGGCGTGTATGAGTTGTTTTGTGGCGACAGCGGTAAGAAATGGCCGAATTCTGGAAATATTACGCAGTTGGTATCGGCAGGAGGAGGAAAGAGACTTGATGTGGGGGATGAAGGAAAGAGCAGAGTCAAGTGTAACTCCAAGACAGCGAACTTGGTTTGATGGGGAAATGGTGATACCCTCCACCGTGATAGAGAAGTCAGGAGGTGGGGAGGCATTGGAGGGAGGAATAAGTAGGAGTTCAGTCTTCGACATGTTGATCTTTAGGTGGTGGGAGGCCATCCAGGAGGAGATGCCAGATAAACAGTCACTGACTTTTGAAAGGACAGGGGGAGAGAGATCAGGGGTAGAGAGGTAGATCTGAGTGTCATCAGCGTAGAGGTGGTAATTGAAGCCAAAGCTGTTGATGATTTTGCCCAGGGAGGAGGTGTAGATGGAAAAGAGCAGAGGACCAAGGACAGAGCCTTGAGGTACACCAACAGATAGAGGCAATGAGGAGGAGGAGTTACCAGCAAAGGACACACAGAAGGACCTGTTGGATAAATAGGATTCGACCCAAGCGAGTGCAGTGTCACCGAGACCAGAGAGTTGAGGGTCTGTAGAAGGAGGGGGTGGTCAACAGTGTCAAAAGCAGCCGAGAGGTCAAGCAGGATGAGAATAGAATAGTGGCCGTGTTTTTTAGCAGTTAGGAGGTCGTTGGTGACTTTGGTGAGGGCAGTTTCAGTTGAGTGTAGGGGACGGAAGCCAGATTGCAGGGGGTCAAGTAGGGAATTGGAGGACAGGAAGAGGGAGAGGCGGTTGAAGACTAGTTTTTCTAAGAGCTTTGATGTGAAGGGAAGCAGGGATACAGGGCGGTAGTTGGATGGAGAGTTGGGATCTAGGGATGGTTTCTTTAGTAAAGGGGTAACTAGCGCGTGTTTGAAGGCGGATGGATGTATATAGAATTTATATGCTGTAGGAAAAAAATATTTAAGTCTTGTTTCCAGTAGTACATGATAAAGCCATCGTACCACAGTAGAGCATCCTTCATGTATAATCCACAAGGATACAGCAGAATATTTATAGAAAGAGTGGTTTGGGGAAAGGTGCATAGAGGTAGATGAGGAGACAAAAAAGGATAACAACCTTAGCAGAAATAAATACAAAAGTGAATGGCAAGATATAAGGGAGAAATATGGGAACTGTATATGGGAGACAGAGAAAATGTGAACTATCCATGGTGTTATTCATAAATGTTTATTTTACCTTGTGATTTAAAATACAAAACATTATCAGGGTAATTCAAAGAGATTCGAAAAGTCACCGCATGTTCGGTGACTTTTCTCTCTCTTCAATTCGGTTCGTTTTGCCGATCCCATTTCAGTGACCCTGCGGTGTATTCAGCAAGCACCACAGGGTCCCCGAATTGCAGGGAAAGGCTGCCGCAAACATGACGAAAACTCACCGCAAAATCCAGAGAATGCATGCCAAAAACCCGCAAAAACATCTGGATTAACCTGCCGAAAACCACAGAAAAACCCGAGCAGGAGCCGATCACACGCAGCGAAGCGGCTGGAAAAAGTCGACACCGCAGACGAGTGAAGTGCATAAATTAGGAAAACAGTTCGCTTGAATGTTTGAAAAGTGAAACGCTGTTTGCAAAGAAACTACTTAGCGAAAATGGCTGAAATTTACATATGAGATCCAATGAATGATGATAAGAAGGGCTGTTACAGAAAAAATAAGTAAAGTTTAACCCCTTAAGGACCGCTGATGTACCCTGTATGTCCTGTCCACAGGTCTCCCTTAGACCCGCGGATGTACAGGGTACGTCAGCGGCGCCTAATCCCCCTCCCGCCCGATACTCCCCTCCCTCGCTGGATCCCTCGGCGATCTGGCAGGGAGGAAGCCTGCCCATGTGATTTACATGGGCAGGCGAGGCTGATGACGTCGCCACGCTGCGTGGTGACATCATCAGCAGGTGTCCCCATGCAAATCAATGGAGGGGAGGGGGGCTCCTTCGGAGCCCTCTATCTCCCCAACCATTGAAGCTAGGGAGATGCTTTTCAGAGGTGTATGGCATTAACCATTTTGCCGCCGAATCACGTTACAGCGCTAATTGGCGCCAAAACGGGATTCGAACCTGGAGGGGGGCTGACATCTTCAATGTCAGCCAAGCCTCCAGGTCCCCCCCACCCACTGACAACCTCACCATATGTGTGAGGATGTCAGTGGGCCAGTTAACCATCTAGCTGCCATGTAGAGATAAGGGGATCCTATGGATCCCTTTGTCTCCCGATCCATGGCAGCTAGATGGTCATATTTGACATCATTTGAAAGGCCTGATCATGGCTTTTCCAATGATACCAAACATGACAGGTTTGGTTTAAACAAAAAAAATTAAATAAAAAAATTGTGTTTTTTTTAAAGTTTTTTTTGTCTGGGGGGGTTTAATTAAATAGGACCTAGACTGTCATCTTAAAATAATTAGCACAAAATGGTCAGAATGAGAGCAGCGCACATAGGTGAACTGGCTCAGCAGTGAAAGGGTTAAAAGGCAAAAACATGTAAAAATTGGGTATTTCTATTCTCGGGACAAAATTTTGAAACTATTTAGCCGGGGTCTTTATTGGTGGTTGTAGATTTTGGGGATTAAATTACGAAAAAGTGTGTTTTTACCATTTTTTTCATCATTTCATATTTTTTTTATAGTAAATTATTGGATATGATGGAAATAATGGTATTTCTAGAAAGTCCATTTAATGGTGGGAAAAAGGGTGTATAATATGTGTGGGTTGAATAAACGAGTAAGAGGAAAATTTGACCTAAACACTAACAGCGCAGAAACGTAAAAACAGCAGCGGTCACTAAAGGACGGATTTGTGTAAAACCGCCCGGTCACTAAGGGGTTAAAAAATAAAATTGGACTTTTTATAAAAAAAATCCAGAAAAATGCTTAAAATATCCTAAAAATTCTATAAATAGACTTTACTGCAGAATTTTAGAATGAATGGTTTATTAGATATTGAATTAAGACGGGAATATTTTTAACATTGAAGCCTATGGGATTCGCCTGAATAAATCTGCCGCATGAATCCACCTAATGGCAGGGCATTAGGGGAACCTTTCACTGCAGAATTTTGTTCTCTGAATAGCCGAAGCAGTGCTTTTTTATGGGGATTTCACTGTACCTCGAACAGGCACCGTATATGCAGGCAATTCGCCAGGATTTGGCGAATTGCCTGCTCTCTGGATAACCCAATGGCCAAGAAAGGTAACCGAACGCTGATTTTCAGCGTTCGGTTACCTTTCTCAAGCAATTCGGATCTCTTTGAATTACCCTGTATATCCACTGAATCCTGTCACTGGGATTAACTGATTAGATGGGGTGACAGGTGACTCCCGGTGTTGCTATTTGGATCCTACCTATAATTTACTTAGTGCAACTCAAATTACATGCATCAATGTTCCCAAAAATATATATTTTAAACTGTATATAGTTATGTTTACATGACAAATGATACATCCCCCTGTTATAGATGTTAACGTTTGCATCGACTGGGATAATAACTGCAGCTATATATGATAACCAGCAAAACAAAAAAATGCAAATACTTACAAAATTTCCTATATCCTGATTCCTGGGAAAATATTTTTATGCATTGCTTTATTGAACGTTTGAGGGGATGTGACAAGACCTCATAGACAAAATTTAGCTTACGTCCATATTCAGATCTGAAACATGCAAATCATTTATATTTTCTAAAGCTATGTTTTGCAAAGCACAAGCTCGTCACTGCTCCTGCAATATAAAAATCTATTTGTTGTTTTGTATAACCAAAGCATGCCCCATTGTTGATAAATAGTTTCAAATGGATACTAGACATGTGCACAGCACAAAATTTCGTTTTGAACTAATGGATTAGTACTAAAATGCAATTTATTTAGTTGCTAAAGAAATTCGTTTTCAGTTCTTTAGTATGAAAACTAATTTCGTTCATCCGAAAACCAGTGGATACAATTACTATTGTTGTGGTGGCTCCTCAGAGGGCTGAGATCGCTGCTTGTTACAGTATCTCTCACTCTCAGCACAATGTGGGCCATATTACATAGTTGGTGCTAACTTAACCAGAGCTGTTGTAACCTTCCCAGAGCTATTATAGCCTATGGAGGTTTTCAGTTTACAACAGGTTAAGTTAGCACCAACATTGTAATACTGCCCCGTGTCAGGCAAAGCTGTTACAGTAACTGACTGCTGCTCATCACAGCGCTCAGAGTTTCTGTAAAACTAGTAAATAATATTTTTATATCTAAGAGGTTAGAACAATATTATTTCCTTGTTTTACTGAAACTCTGAGCGCTGTTACAGTCAGTTACTGTAACAACTGAGCCTGATACATTGTACTGAGATATAATGTAACAAGCAGCCGATCTCAGCGCTCACAGCCACTGGATTTAAAGGGCTAAAAAAAAAAGGCTCCTCTCTGTATAGTGTTTAGAACATCCTCCTGCATTAATTAATACCCCTCTTTGTATAATGTAGATAACATCCTCCTGCATTAATGTCCCTCTCTGTATAGAACATTCTCCTCAATTTATACCTTTCTCTGTATAATGTATATAACATCCTCCTGCATTAATACCCCTCTCTGTATAATGTATAGAACATACTCCTGCATTAATTAATGCCACTCTCTGTATAGAACATCCTACTGCATTGGCATGTGGAGGGTGCAGAACTTCGGATGTTGCGATCTTCATTTCTGGTCTCCTTCACTCATCAATGTAATATCACAAAAAGGACTGAAACTAAAATGTAGTGCATTTTATTTTAGTTTCTTTCGTTTTTTGTACTGAGCAGTTTCGTTTCTCTTGAGTCATACTAAAACTAAATTATCCCAAAATTCGGACTAAATCGTTTTAGTACTAAAACGAATGCACATGTCTAATGGATACATTGGGAGCAGGATGATAAATTAGATACTTATTGACACATACTCCTTTCAGAGTAATCATTATTTTAGCAAGCATGCAAAGTATCGTGCAATATTAAAATATTATAGCCTGTTCTATGTAATGACTCCTGTTTATAGTCAATTTATTGTCGCAGAGTGTTGGCTGTGAATTAACTAAATGTAATAGCATAATGATAGTACTCATTTTTCTCATAAATATAACAAATGATCCCGATATTACATGATTTAAATGTGACCGAACAGTTGACTTTGTACTATGTTTAACAACAGACTTCCAAATACATGCACACAGTGACAACTATACATAACTATGGCTCTTGGCTCGCCACCTGAATTGTCTTGATTGAGAATTTTGGGCTAAAGGCTCATTATAAGGACCCCTTTAATGTTTTCAATAGTGGTGGATTTTTACTATTGAACGCCCATATAGTCTGGACTCACATTCTTACTTGCAGTGCTAACAAGGTCTATCTAGAAGAAGATTGGCCAGCAGCTAGATTAGGCTCTAATCAATAGAGACATAAAGAGAAGGCATATTTAAGGACCATACTATATCCACTTTGTTTTTCTCTAAAGTGTGAAAAGTTTGCCTGGAAGTATTTTGATGAAGGTGCTGCATAAAATTAATGCTCAAACCACTATACAACTGAATGATAAGTCATCTTTTAAAAGTTATCAACTTTGAGGTACAATATCACATTAATAACTTTACTTTCTGCAAAGTAAAGCCTCGTTACAAATATGGTCGTTTGAGCTGGAATAACTAGCTTCGATGTGTTTGAAAATAACAAGTGTGTAATGGTGTAACATAGGTGGGCTTTTAAGTTGTATGCTATGGAACCTCATATGTGCAATCACCTTTAAAAACGATGTTTCAGTAAAAATTATGTTTTCAGATGGGAAATTGTACATGACTTTAGTCTCATTTGAGGTGGTATTGGGTCCAGATTTCCATCACAGTATGGCATAAAACATGCTCAATGGCTTTGTGTGTTGGCACAGGCTTGACACATCACGAAAACATCCTTTCGATCTGGTTGAATGATCTCTGAAGATACAGTGGGTGTTCGCAAAACTGAACCTGCCTGAGAATCCCTGACATAGTGCAATGCGTATGCATAGATATCACAGTACCTCAAAGGGTACTTGGCAGCTTTGCCCAAGTACAAAGGGTAGGCTTGTATATACTTATTCAAAACACAATACAGAAATAGGATCACACATTGGATTGAACATTGATTATTAACATAAGGAAACTGAAGATTTAATTTCCATATCTGTACTTTAGATGTCAAGTGTCTGCACCAAGCAAACTTCCAAATTTGTATTTGCACATATCAAACAAGTGCTATTAAGAGTAGTGCTAGGTCTTTCACACATGTATAAAATCCAGTTTAGGTTTCACTGAAGTCCATATGCTTTTCTTTAAAAGTGTTTACATCCAATTCTTATTTAATAACTTCTTTTTCTCCGAATTCATATCGAGCCATCTATCAATCTTTGTATCCAATGTTAATAACTGAAAATAAAAGAAAGTAATTGTTTAACATTTGGATTTGACGGAAAAATTATATTCAGATGATTGGACCAAAAAATGTGACTGAATGTACCTTGGCATATATGTCCTATTTTCTTAAAACTTAAAAGCAGTAGTGCCGTTTTTCATATCATGGAAAGTGTTTGGCAATATGCAACTAACCTGATCAAGTTAAATCTCTTTTATCCAAATGGAAACTATGCAATTTTAGAGAGGAATTTTTTACTTTTGCCAGTAGAAAAGTACAAACCGTAAAGACACTGGCTTTGTTAATGGAAATAGACTTAAGAAGGAAGCAGAGAAGAAGCTCAACCTTGCATTAACATAAGGATCTAAGTGTTACATGTCTTATGGTTACTGTTTAACATTGTAGAAGAGGCATAGGCGAGTCTGCAGCTCAGCAGAAAGATGAAATGATATATGGCGCTGGTATAGATCCACCATGTAAGCCATGAGTGCTCGACTACTACTCCCATAAAACTGCCAGGGATACGGCAGTTTATTACAGGAGTTGAAGTCCAACATCAGTTAGGAAGTCTGGATTCTATTAGATAATTAATTTATACGATAAATAGATGCGTCCTAGGAAAATCGCAAATTCCTGATACCCAAAACCACAAAAGTCAGGGCGCTTTCGTAACCACACTAACTGTATACCACCCCAATCCAGGAGCCCAACCATATACAGCTAATATTTCTACCAAATGCTAAATACTACAGTAACGATAAAGCAAGCTGTTCTATTCGAGAAGCATGAATTATCTAGCGCAGAGACAGTATTGGGTTTTAAAGGTTTAATGGAAAAGGATAAAAATACAAACTACACAGTGCCAGTATCACATAAAAACAAGACATACAAAATAAGTGAAAACGTGCAAATACAGTTCTTGAAATAAAATGGGACTTGCATAGAAAACCTAACTTGATTAGGCAACCTCCATGGGTATTCCAGATTTCAATTGACCCAGAAGATTCTTTGGATGTTACCCACTCAATCTTTGCCGAAATACCCTGAGTTTTTGGATGACCACTCTATACAAAGCAGCTTGCCCCTCACCCGCCTCCCCATTTGGTTCCCAGATCAAGTTTCTCTTCAGCCCCAGAGAGCAGATCAGATAAGAGGGTTGTAAATACAGAGCTCTTGCCTTGGAAACTCCTTTGCCAAGACAGGAGAAAAAACCCTACAAATTCTGCATTTAAAATCTGACACACTGAGCCGAAAATTATGCCCGTGTGACATTCTGCTCCCCAGTTTAATAGAGCTGCTGTCATGATGAGGTGCAACATTGATCAGTTTTACAGTGCTCCCTTCTTAGGGCTGTGTCAGACGAGCGCACTGTGTGCACCCGTACTGATGTGCCTCGCGACATCCGTCGAAGAGTTGCGACAGGGCCAGCCACACGCTGTAGCATGCGCACGAATTGCACCCGCTACTGCAGGTGTGCTGCATCCGTTCGGAAAGCCTCCCTATCGAAACATTCCGCCGCGCGTTCAACAGAGTTTCAGAGCTATTCTAAAACAAATCTGTTTTCTCACATGTTATTTTACTCGATGTTGATTCTTCTTATTGAAAGTTTATTATTTATGGCAAATAAAAAGCTGTTTCCTTATTTTACCAGAGGCTAAAGGGTTTATTCACTAAAAATTGTTTGAGGCCAGAGTGCAGTAATTTATAAAAAAAAATATATGTAGTTTGACGTAAAGAAGGCAAGGCAGTCAGTTGTTAATAGCAGTTGAGGAACGGTGACAGCAGCAACTGGAATGAGTGAGTCAGAGGAGACAAAAGTTTTGGAGTAATGCACAAAGAACATTAGATTATTTGCAGTAGATCCAGGAAAATAATTTAAAGGTATGTTGAATTAGACATAATGAAATCTACTACCTGCAAGAATTTAAATCCCTTCAGCACTGCCAATGGTATTAATTTACCCTATTATAGCATCATATGGTAATTTGACTGCCATTTTACAGAAAAATTATAATTTTAATATTCAATTATTGCTCTGTTAAATAAAAGACTACAGATATAATTATTTTTCGTTGTATTATTTTGTAATGCATTCTTACAGGCAGGGTTCAATTCCAGTGGGAACGCAGTTCCTCCGCTATTGTTGCAGAGGGAACGGAGTTCCCTTTGGACCCATACACTATAAATCCTGTATTCAGGTATTCAATCATAACTTTCCCTGTTAAGTCATTATAAATCTAGGAGTTATGTATTTTTGCTAAAATCCACATATACAGTATACATAAATATATCAGATTTGAGTGTGTGTTTGTGTTAAGTGCAAGATAAGTGCTAATTGGGGGACAGAAATCCTGGTGAGTTCCCACACTGCTTTTTTAACCCGTTCACTGCTGAGCTATTGTCAAACAAGCAAAGCAGGAAGGGGAAGTGGACGTTCTAGTCCATCTAGGGACAAATGACTTGGCTAGCAATGAGGTTTCTGAGATTAAGGAAGATTTTTGTGTTCTTGGAGGTGAAATACAGCAGATTGCGTCCACTGTGTCATTCTCTGAAGTTCTGCCTGTGCATAAAATTCAGGATAGGCAGATGCGCACTAGGGAATTTAATTTGTGGCTTCGGGAATGGTGTCGGGAGCAAGGATTTGGCTTTGTGTCCCATGATAGCTCTAATTGGAGCAGAAAGGAACTGTATAAAAAAGATGGTTTGCATCTTACTCATAGGGGAACATATGTTCTCAGTGAGAAGTTCAAAGGTTTCACAAAGGAATATTTAAACTAGGAGGGGGGGGACAAAAGGGTAAAAAACAATCTGCCCGATTGTCCCCCAAAACAAAATCTGAGGGTGCAAGCAACATGCGGGGTAAAAAATTACAAGCTCAGAGTCGTGTCTATAAATGCTCGCAGTTTAGTCAATAAAATCAATGAACTGGAGGCAATGATGGCAGCTGAAAAAGTAGATTTAGTGGCGGTTACTGAGACATGGTTCAGTGAGAAAAATAACTGGGACATAACAATACCGGGGTACTCTCTATAGAAAAGACAGAGAAGGTAGGAAAGGAGGAGGAGTGGCCCTGTATGTGAAAAACACCATAAAAACAAACCAAATAAAAGTGAGCGAGGTGAACATAGAGTCAGTTTGGGTTACGCTAACATTTGGCAATCATACAGTAGCTCGTGTAGGTGTGATCTATAGACCCCCTGGACAAGTAGAAGAGCTAGATAATCTGCTGTTTGAGGAAATAGCTAAAATGACAATGAAGGGGGAAGTTATTATCATGGGGGACTTTAATCTTCCTGAAGTGAACTGGAAAACCAAAATAGCTGGGTGCACCAGGAGTACAAATATTCTAAACTCCCTACTGGGATTATCTCTAACACAAGTAGTTGAGGAGCCGACCCGTAAAGAGGCCTATTGGATTTATTACTCACAAATGGAGGTTTGGTATCGGACGTTGTTGTAGGTGAAAATTTGGGATCTAGTGATCACCAGTCAGTGTGGTTTAATATAAGAACAGGGATGGAGCCGCACCATACAAAAAGAAAAGTTTTAGACTTTAAAAAAAATAGATTTTTCTAAAATGAGATTTTTTGTGAATGAGTCATTATCAGACTGGAGGAGTTTAAAGGGAGTCCAGGAGAAATGGGATTATTTAAAGGAAGCATTATTGAAGGCCACAGGCAATTGCATTCGGCTTGTTAGCAAAAACAAAAAAGGGAAGAAACCACTGTGGTACTCCACAGAAGTGGCCAAAATAGTGAAGAACAAAAAGATAGCATTCAATAATTATAAAAAATCTCAGAGTGAAGAAGATAGGCAAAGCTATAAGATTAGGTAGAAAGAGGCAAAGCAATTTATAAGAGCTTCCAAAGCACACGCAGAAGAGAAAATAGCTCAGTCAGTAAAAAAGGGGGACAAAAAATTTTTTAGATACATAAACGAGAAAAGAAAAGTAAAACCAAGGATTAGTTAGATTAAAAACAAAGGAAGGTATGTAGAAGAGGATAAAAGTCTCGCTGACTGCCTCAATGAATATTTTTGTTCAGTTTTTGCATTAGAAAAGGAAGGAAAGGGACCTCAGTTAGGAGGAAATACTAAAGAGACATTTACATATGAGTTTACAGAGGAGGAGGGTACCTGTACGCCTCGACGGCGAAATCGACCCCTTAAGGGTGCCACCCCTGCGTCCTTAAGGGGTTAACCAATCCTTGTTAACGGGAGGCAGCCCAGAAGACTGGAAATTAGCAAATATTGTGCCCATTTACAAGAAGGGAAGTAGGGCGGAATCTGGGAACTATAGGCCAGTTAGTTTTACATCAGTAGTGGGGAAATTAATGGAAACCATGTTAAAGGAAAGGATTGTTGCACATCTGTAAACACATAGATTACAGGATCAGAAACAACATGGGTTTACCTCAGGGAGATCATGCCAAACTAATCTTATTGACTTTTTTGATTGGGTAACAAAAATAATAGACAAAGGTGGTGCAGTAGACATTGCTTATTTAGATTTCAGTAAGGCTTTTGATACTGTTTAACCCTAGCTATATTCCTTTAGGTTTTGTTGAAATAACCATGTTTGTGCTTTAAGTGCTTGTGTCATACCCAATACATGTTGACCTTAGTTGATATGTTAACACTATATATCTCTATCTCATATATATATTATATATTTGTGACATAGTGCGTGGATCGGTCTGTGTATTCCCCCTGTATTTTACCTACAGGAGGGAATGTTTTTGTTTGGTTCTTGCTAGAGGTGTCTCTCACCTAGCAATTAAAGGGATAAATAGCTCCTGATTGCGAGTGAGCGAAGGGAATATTGCTACACAGAGAGAGATTCTCCCCTTTTAAGCGGTGCCTGGCTTTTGGCACTGTGCCTTTTACGATCAGGAGGGAGAGGGATCCGAACGGATCCACCCCTCCCATCCAGGCCATCTCCCGGAATTGCCGGGGGGTCGCCTGGAAATGACGTCATTGACGTCGGGAGGGTCTTAACTTCAGCGTCTGAGGATGCTGAAGTCAGACCAACGCGGGACCCCGGACAGAGAGGTGAGTATCTCCGCCGGGGGTCCCGCAAAGCTGATGACGTGTGGGGCATGTCCTCAGCATGTAACGTGCGTCAATGAGGACGCGTCCCACACGTCGTCAGCAGTGAAGGAGTTAAAGAGTTTACTGGGAGGGAGGATCAAGAGAGGTTAATGTTTAACCCCTCTATACCCTTTCCATTTTAACCCTAGCTATATTCCTTTAGGTTTTGTTGAAATAACCATGTTTGTGCTTTAAGTGCTTGTGTCATACCCAATACATGTTGACCTTAGTTGATATGTTAACACTATATATCTCTATCTCATATATATATTATATATTTGTGACATAGTGCGTGGATCGGTCTGTGTATTCCCCCTGTATTTTACCTACAGGAGGGAATGTTTTTGTTTGGTTCTTGCTAGAGGTGTCTCTCACCTAGCAATTAAAGGGATAAATAGCTCCTGATTGCGAGTGAGCGAAGGGAATATTGCTACACAGAGAGAGAGCTTGAGAAACACAGATAGGATGGTGCTACTCATGAGGTGGGAGTGTCTGCAGTGGGTGCAGGATGTTAAACCAAAGGTTGGTTTAAATGTTATGTAGAGTCCCTGATATAGAGAGGGATGATCAGTGAATTAGTGATCAGGTGAGCAAGGGTTTTGTAATGTGTTTTCTTTGCTGCTGATTCTCCAATAAAGCCTGCAAGATATCACCTGTTAAAGAGACTGTGATATAATTGCCCTAGAGCAGTGTTTCTCAAACCTGTCTTTAGGACCCCCTAACAGGCCAGATTTTGCAGATCACCTTGAGGAAATGCTGACTGAATCCTGCAATCACTGAGCAGCAAATCAGATCATCTGTGCTGTGCTTCAGATATCTGGAAAACCTAGCGTGTCAGCGGGTCCCGAGGACAGGTTTAAGAAACACTGCCCTAGAGGACCATGCTATAGTGCCCTGTGACGGTGCTGGATCGCAATATATATGGGGTAGTGTTTTCATGTATTGAAAAATTTGGAGTAATTGCAAAGCTAAACTTTACTGTCACGTATGCTGCATTTGTGTGTGGAGGCAGCCCTCCATTCACTCCTAAATGAATGCTGATGTCACCACTGAGAGGCAATCTTGAAGTATCGCTTGATGACACTCACTGTGTGCACGCAGGAAGATGGTGGAGCCTGACACTGAAACCAGATAAGTAGCCTACAGTGATATATTCTCAAGGAATGAGATATCATATTAATCGTTGAGTGTATGAATTTTCAAGAGTGTATGAATGCAGAGATGTTTTGTATAGGTTCCAGTGTGTGCCCGAAGCAAGAATATGCTACAGCATAGTGTGTATGTCAGTATAAATCACAGTGGGATTTGGTATATAATTAAAGATCTCCAAAATAATAACTAATCATATATTTATAGCAGGTGCAGGGGTCAGGGAGTCAAAATAAAAAAGTAATCAAACGTTCGTGTGGTCTAATCTGTTTAGGTTAATCACCCAATGAAACTGAAGATTAACAAAACATTTTCTCAAAAGTCAAGTGAAAAACTGGAATGATTAACCTATGTGTACAAGGTTTTCGGATCTTTGCATTACATGGGAAAGCGAGAAAATAAACCATTAAATGGTCTGTTATTTGTACAATGTAGACATCACTTAAATTAGAATATGGAAAGTTCATAATACATTTATTTTAAAGGGTACTGTGGAAAAAAGCATACTTACTGAGAAATTGCACAGCTGGAAACATATACATGATTTCCAGTGTATCGTAAATCACAGCGGACAATGTTGTTAGAGTAATCTGACTCTGGTACTAGATAGCTTGGATTGACGCTGACCTGTTAAATAAATATAGATGTTTAGGTGCAAAATATTTGCATTGTGTGATTTATGTAAAGACCTATATTGGATGTATACCTTTAAAATATAGTTTCCAGGTTTTACATCTGTGATATCAATCCATTGGCAATCAATGTCTGCATTATAGGTATCATAGCAACCAGGACTCAATCCCTATAAACAACAAAAGGTAAAGTAAATCATTGATCATATATATATATATATATATACAGTATTTCATGTTTTTCTCAGCTTTCATTTTAATCTTATGAAGTTAAACAATAATGATGGTAATGGTCACAGCTTTCTTTTGTAGCCATGGTTCTTAAGCTAAAAGTCTTTTGGAATATCATTGTTTATTGGCTATTGAGGTATGATTTGAAAAGGACTCCTGAACACTGACATATAAGATGTTTTGGTCTTTCAATAATAATGCAAATAATGTAATCTCACTTGACAACAACCTCAGCTTAACCCCTTGCCTCCGTAGGATGTTCTAAAGGCTTTGAAGACACAGGATTTACAGGTACGCTCCGCTATCTTCAATTTGCCGCCTCAGCCCCTCCCCGCAGCTGGCGCGCAGTTGGCTGCAGAGAGACGGACTGGACTTAGGCAGACCTCTGCAGCAAATGATGAGCGCCAGCTGTGGGGCGGGCAGAAAATCAGCAGCTTGTGCAGCACCTGTACACCTCGCCGATGTTATCCCACCCCTGACGGGCGACACCAGCCCGTCGTTAAGGGGATAAACTGCAATACCGTCAAACTGATACAAATTAAGGACTTGATTTCAATAGAACGTGTGATAGGGAATCTTTGTGTAATGGCTTGAACACATGATTTCCTTTAGCGGCCCCTATTTCTTAACCATCAAAAATTCCCAATTACTGGCACTATTACAAGTGAGCTATTATGTTGGTGCTGTGACTCCTAATACCTTGGAGACACTAACCGATACCAGCAGTATTGCCGTGCACAGTCACTGGTATCGTCTCCTGGAGTATATAGAGCTCCAAGGAGACCAGATAGTGCATCTGTCAACTATTTTACACAATTTTGCAGTGCCGGTAAAGAAATAAGAGAGGCATCAATGGAAAGGGTACAGTCTGACCTTTCCAGCAATGACTCTCTTAACCCCTTACCTGCCAGAAAAATGTTGGCGCCGGATCGTGGACTTCTCCAGGAAGCATGATTAAGGCACTTCGCTGAAACATTGCTTGAATCCAGTGCCCCTGAGGCCCTTCCAAAATAAATATATATTTTTATATAGTTAAGTTCCTGGTGTGGCCCACTGATTTTTTTTTGAATATTTCTAATTCGTAAATTATGGATCCCAGGTGGTGGAGCACCCTGGTACTAACCTGGCATCGGTGAGTCCCCCATGTGAGAGCCGCACTTTGCTTGACTTTCTCTCCAGGAAGTGGCTAACATTTTGAATGTCAACCCAGCATCTGGGGCCTCCCTCCCATCCACTGACGTTATTGCACATGGATGCAATGACGTCAGAAATGGAATTCCCCCTAGAAGGGCAGGGAATACCCTATGGTAGAGATATGGAGGTCCAAAGGACCCTCATATCTCCCGTTCAATATCATGCAAAAGGTCATGTTTGGTATCATTGGAAAGGCCAGAGCACCGGGGGTACTTTAGAACCCTGCGTATCTGATTTTTACACTGCACACGGTCAAGTGAAATGTCATAGGAAAGGTCAGAGTCTGACCTTTCCAACGATACCAAATATGAACATGTAGTATGTACGAGCAGAAAAAAGAAAACAATTAAATGCAAAATTTATTTGTTTCTTATTTCTAAGGCTGTGGCATTATGTGCTTTTACTTGTAAAGCAATCAATGCCACTCATCTAACTCACCTTTTGATATCCCACGACGAAGATCAAATGTGGAGGTGATGGCACAAAGTGGTATTATGCATTGGTCCATACACAAGCTGCCTGACTGCTGTGAGGAGAGTGGTGTCTTTGGCCCCCTGTATTTCCATTCTTTACTCCCCACAAAGTCATGTTAGGTGTCACTGGACAGGGTAGGGTCTGGCCGTTCTAATGATACCAAACATGACCATGTAAAAGAAAAGAAACACAATCAATCATAGAATTATTTTTATTTTTGGTCCGAAGCAGTGGTATTGCCCATTTGTCACATATAATATGAGCAATACCACTGACATTACTCACCTTCTTCTTTCCTACTCCGAGAGCAAGGTCAGTGTTTTATACTTTGTACTTGCAGTACCACAATACAAAAAGAAAGTGGCTTGATCATCCTTTTCCTACAGAGCACAACAATTATGGAATAACCACCCAGACGCCATCAAATTTTCCCCCAGTCTGAAGTCACGGAAGACAGCGTTTCTCAACTGGTGGGTCGCGACCAGGGGCTGACTGGGTCGCGGGACATGTGCCCGCCCCAGCCTCTCGAAGCTAGCGCTGCAGCGGGTCCAGGCCGCGCGCCTACCTCTGCCCCCTCACCAGTAACCACGTGCCGGAACTTCCCTGCTTGAATGAAGTTCCGGCGTGCAGTTGCTGTGAGGGAAACAGGCATAGCCCCGCCCCCTCAGCTCTGCCGCATCTGGTAAGCTAAGACGGTGGGAGGGGGGGGGAAATCAGCTTGCACTTGCCTCCCCCAGATTTTTGAAAGACCACAGGGGCGTGTCCGGGGGGGAAATTGATGGGGGCACCATATCCATATGAGCTGGGGGCACATATATATATATATGGTGCCCCCAGCTCATATGGATATGTGCCCCCAGCTCATGTATGGATATGGTGCCCCCAGCGCATATATGGATATGGTGCCCCAGCTCATATATATATATGGTGCCCCCAGCTCATATGGATATGTGCCCCCAGCTCATGTATGGATATGGTGCCCCCAGCTCATATATGGATATGGTGCCCCAGCTCATATATATATATGGTGCCCCCAGCTCATATGGATGAGTTGGGGCACCATATCCATATATGAGCTGGGGGCACCATATCCATATATGAGCTGGGGGCACCATATCCATATATGAGCTGGGGGCACCATATCCATATGAGCTGGGGGCACCATATATATATGAGCTGGGGGCACAGATCCATATGAGTTGGGGGCACCATATGAGCTTGGGCACCATATATATATATATATATATATATATGAGCTGGGGGCACCATATATATACAGTTGTGTTCAAAATTATTCAACCCCCACTGAAATGGAGTGTTTTGGCCAGTTTGACATTGATTTTGATCATTCAGTCATCTTGCTTACAATTAAATCAAAGAGGCACGTGTAGGTCAGACAAATATAACATAACATTTATAATGAAATAACCACAGATGTCTTTTCTGTGCTCACATCATTATCAGTTTTATTCAACCCCCAAGTGACATTCAATCTTAGTACTTAGTACAACATCCTTTTACAGTTATAACAGCTTTTAAACGTGAAGCATAGCTTGACACAAGTGTCTTGCAGCGATCTACGGGTATCTTCGCCCATTCGTCATGGGCAAAAGCCTCCAGTTCAGTCACATTCTTAGGCTTGCGCACTGCAACTGCTTTCTTTAAGTCCCACCAGAGGTTCTCAATCGGATTTAAGTCAGGTGACTGCGATGGCCACTCCAAAATGTTCCAGCCTTTAATCTGCAACCATGCTCTAGTGGACTTGGAGGTATGCTTGGGATCATTGTCCTGTTGAAAGGTCCAACGTCTCCCAAGCCTCAGGTTTGTGACGGACTGCATCACATTGTCATCCAATATCTCCTGGCACTGAAGAGAATTCATGGTACCTTGCACACGCTGAAGCTTCCCTGTACCTGCAGAAGCAAAACAGCCCCAAAGCATGATTGACCCCCCGCCATGCTTCACAGTAGGCAAGGTGTTCTTTTCTTCATAGGCCTTGTTCTTCCTCCTCCAAACATAGCGTTGATCCATGGGCCCAAACAGTTCTAATTTTGTTTCATCAGTCCACAGAACACTATCCCAAAACTATAAATATAAATATAAATCCCTGAACACTATATACAGTTGTGTTCAAAATTATTCAACCCCCAATGCTGTAAAGGGTTTTAGGGAATTTAGTGTACATTTGTAATTGTATTCAGAATGAAATCCTACAAGGACTTTTTAAAGAACCATATGCAACTGAAATGACATCAATTGGTTTTGTAATACAATAGTAAATGTTTCTTTTGTGAATTCTTCATTGACACAATTATTCAACCCCTTAAAGACTACCACTCTGAAGAACAGAAGTTCATTCAAGTGTTTTCAATCAGGTATTGAAAACACCTGTGGATGTCACGGAGCAGCAATAAAGCATAATAAGCACCAATTAGGCAGCTTTAAAATGACTGTGATACTCAGCTCCTTCTAGACATTTACTGGTGTGGTTACAAACATGGTGAAGTCAAGAGAATGGTCCAGAAAGACAAGAGAAGAGGTGATTACTCTTCACAGGAAGGGCAATGGCTATAAGAAGATTGCAAAGATGTTAAACATACCAAGAGAGACCATAGGAAGCATCATTAGCAAATTCAAGGCAAAGGGCACTATTGAAACGCTACCTGGTCGTGGCAGAAAGAAGATGCTGACTTCGACTGCTGTGCGTTAACTGAAGCGTAGAGTGGAGAAAAGTCCCCGTGTGACTGCTGAGGAACTGAGAAAAGATTTGTCAGATGTGGGTACTGAAGTGTCAGCTCAGACAATACGGCGCACACTGCGTAATGAAGGCCTCCATGCCAGAACTCCCAGGCGCACTCCCTTGCTGTCTCCAAAGAATAAGAAGAGTCAACTGCAGTATGCCAAAAGTCATGTGGACAAACCACAGAAGTTTTGGGATAGTGTTCTGTGGACTGATGAAACACAATTAGAACTGTTTGGGCCCATGGATCAACGCTATGTTTGGAGGAGAAAGAACAAGGCCTATGAAGAAAAGAACACCTTGCCTACTGTGAAGCATGGCGGGGGGTCAATCATGCTTTGGGGCTGTTTTGCTTCTGCAGGTACAGGGAAGCTTCAGCGTGTGCAAGGTACCATGAATTCTCTTCAGTACCAGGAGATATTGGATGACAATGTGATGCAGTCCGTCACAAACCTGAGGCTTGGGAGATGTTGGACCTTTCAACAGGACAATGATCCCAAGCATAACTCCAAGTCCACTAGTGCATGGTTGCAGATTAAAGCCTGGAACATTTTGGAGTGGCCATCGCAGTCACCTGACTTAAATCCGATTGAGAACCTCTGGTGGGACTTAAAGAAAGCAGTTGCAGTGCGCAAGCCTAAGAATGTGACTGAACTGGAGGCTTTTGCCCATGACGAATGGGCGAAGATACCCGTAGATCGCTGCAAGACACTTGTGTCAAGCTATGCTTCACGTTTAAAAGCTTTTATAACTGTAAAAGGATGTTGTACTAAGATTGAATGTCGCTTGGGGGTTGAATAAAACTGATAATGATGTGAGCACAGAAAAGACATTTGTGGTTATTTCATTATAAATGTTATGTTATATTTGTCTGACCTACACGTGTCTCTTTGATTTAATTGTAAGCAAGATGACTGAATGATCAAAATCAATGTCAAACTGGCCAAAACACTCAATTTCAGTGGGGGTTGAATAATTTTGAACACAACTGTATATATGAGCTGAGGGCACCATATATATGAGCTGGGGGCACCATATCCATATGAGCTGGGTGCACCATATCCATATGAGCTGGGGGCACTATATATATATATATATGAGCTGGGGGCACCATATCCATATGAGCTGGGGGCACCATATCCATATGAGCTGGGGGCACCATATATATATATGAGCTGGGGCACCATATGAATATATGAGCTGGGGACACCATATCCATATGAGCTGGGGGCACCATATATATATATATATATATGAGCTGGGGACACCATATATATATATATATATATGAGCTGGGGCACCATATTCATATATGAGCTGAGGGCACCATATCCATATGAGCTGGGGGCACCATATATATATGAGCTGGGGGCACCATATATATATGAACTGGGGGCACATATCCATATGAGCTGGGGGCACCATATGAGCTGGGGGCACCATATATATATATATATATATATATGAGCTGGGGGCACCATATATATATATATGAGCTGGGGCACCATATCCATATGAGCGGGGGGCACCATATCCATATGAGCTGGAGGCACATATCCATATGAGCTGGGGGCACATATCAATATGAGCTGGCGGCACCATATATATCACCATATGAGCTGGGGGCACTATATATATATATGAGCTGGGGCATCATATCCATATATGAGCTGGGGCATCATATCCATATATGAGCTGGGGGCACCATATCTATGAGCTGGGGGCACCATATCTATGAGCTGGGGGCACCATATCCATATGAGCTGGGGGCACCATATATATATATGAGCTGAGGGCAGCATATCAATATGAGCTGTGGCACCATATCCATATGAGCTGGGGGCACCATATCCATATATAGTGCCCCCAGCTCATATTGATATGGTGCCCCCAGCTCATATTGATATGGTGCTCCCAGCTCATATGGATATGGTGCCCACAGCTCATATTGATATATATATATATTAGAGCTGGGGGCACTTATATATATATTAGTGCCCCCAGCTCTAATATATATATATGAGCTGGGGGAACCATATCATGAGCTGGGGGCACATATCCATATGAGCTGGGGGCACCATATATATATATATATATATATATTAGAGCTGGGGGCACCATATCATGAGCTGGGGGCACTTATATGTATATTGGTTCCCCCAGCTCTAATATATATATATATATATGAGCTGGGGGAACCATATCATGAGCTGGGGGCACCAATATATATATATATATATGAGCTGGGGGCACCATATCCATGAGCTGGGGGCACCATATCCATATGAGCTGGGGGATATATATATATATCCCAGCTCATATGGATATAGTGCCCCCAGCTCTAATATATATATATTATATATATTAGAGCTGGGGGCACCATATCATGAGCTGGGGGCACTAATATATATATATATATATATGTGCCCCCAGCTCATGATATGGTGCCCCCAGCTCTAATATATATATATGTATATATAATATATATATATATGAGCTGGGGGCACCATATCCATATGAGCTGGGGGCACCATATCAATATGATCTGGGGGAACCATATCCATATGAGCTGGGGGCACTATATATATATATATATATATATATATATATATATGAGCTGGGGGCACCATATCCATATGAGCTGGCGGCACCATATATATCACCATATGAGCTGGGGGCACCATATATATATATGAGCTGTGGCACCATATCCATATATGAGCTGGGGGCACCATATCCATATGAGCTGGGGGCACCATATATATATATGAGCTGTGGCACCATATCCATATATGAGCTGGGGGCACCATATCCATATGAGCTGGGGGCACCATATCCATATGAGCTGGAGGCACATATCCATATGAGCTGGGGGCACATATCCATATGAGCTGGCGGCACCATATATATCACCATATGAGCTGGGGGCACCATATATATATATGAGCTGTGGCACCATATCCATATATGAGCTGGGGGCACCATATCCATATGAGCTGGGGGCACCATATATATATATGAGCTGGGGGCACCATATCCATATGAGCTGGGGGCACCATATATATATATATGAGCTGGGGGCACCATATCCATGAGCTGGGGGCACCATATCCATATATATTGCCCCCAGCTCATATATATATATGGTGCCCCCAGCTCATTAGGGGTCCAGGGGATTAGGCAGATGAGGTTTTGGAAAAGCCTCCAATCCTCTGGCCCGCTGCATCCTCCATCTTGGGGCATGAGATCCTTTGTTCTGTGAAACCATGCTGGGATGAGCAAAATGGCGACGGGGAAAAACACATACAAACGGTTTCTTTCATACTTTTACAGTCACATCATACAGGGTACATTTTCATTACATTACACCAATAAAACCACATCTAGCAATAAAATAAGAGGTCCATAGGCTCACACGCAAAACCAAAACAGGAAAAATGGTCTTTAAAAAGGGTTCAGTCTTTAGTCCTGTGGCTCGCTGAAAAGAGCTCTCATGTCCGTTCCGTGACAGGCACCAAAGATATATATGAGCTGGGGGCACCATATCTATGTGAGCAGGGGGCACCATATCATGAGCTGGGGGCACCATATCCATATGAGCTGGGGGCACCATATCCATGTTAGCTGGGGGCGCCATATGAGCTGGGGGCACCATATCCATATGAGCTGGGGGAACCATATCCATATGAGCTGGGGGCACTATATATATATATATATATATAAGCTGGGGGCACCATATCTATTTGAGCTGGGGACACCATATCCATATGAGCTGGGGGCACAATATCCATATGAGCTGGGGGCTCCATATGAGCTGGGGGCACCATATCTATATGAGCTGGGGGCACCATATCCATATGAGCTGGGAGCACTATATCCATATGAGCTGGGGACACTATATCCATGTGAGCTGGGGGCAAATATATCCGCCTGTCACTGCGAACCCAACACCAGCTCTTGGCCAAAACTGGTAGAATCTCCCCCTTCCGAAACCTGTGTCTGGATCCGCCCCTGAAAGACCAGAGGGACTCACCCAAGAATACCACAACCCCATTACCTGAAGAAATAAAAGATTTTATTATATATACACCCAGGCACAGAACCCCCCAGAATTGAATATACCCAGGCTCTGTTGTAGGCCACGTCACAGCCTTCACAGGGCTGAGGACGGCGGCCGCGCGATGGAGCATGCTGGTGCAGGCACTTGGGGAAACACGCGGCCAGTCGAGGGGGCTGCTAGCGGAATGCTGTTAATGTATTCTGCTAGCAACCCCAGCGATAAACTTTGTCGGCCCACAGCAGGAACCCGCGTTCTTGCAACATTCCCGCTGCTGGAGAAGTGCGGGAACGCCGTTCCCGCAGGACTCGAGGCCTGGGAGTGCGAATTAAAGGAGATGCGAAAGGGTTACAAGGAAAAAGTATAAAAGGGAAAAGGAAGGGGGACATGAAAGGGTGGGCTAAAGCAGGGCATGGAAAGGAGGATTGAAGGAGTTCATGAAATGGGGGGATTGAAAACCCTCACACAAATATTGCACATTTTATGTATGCTTAAAATTATTTCTTTAAAAAAAGTAAAAAAAAGTGTTTTAGTATGTAATTTTACAATCACCTGATTGTAAGTTCCTGCAGGAATAGGGCTCCATTCCTCTCCTATTTGGTTGACAATTGTTGTATTGTACCCTTTGTATTTTATTTGTCACCTCCCTACTATCTTTGTACAGCACTGCGGAATCTGTAGGTGCTTTATAAAGCTTGTCTTCTTTTTTCCAGCGGCTGGTCTGTGCTGTGATCGGCAGCTCGTTGGCTTTTTTCCAGCATGGTTGTTCCGGTGGGTTTTCGGCGGGATTGCGGCAGGTTTTCCCTGCACTCCGGGGGCCCCCGGTGAATCCTGAACTTTGATTCCCCGAAGTGCAGGGAACTGTGGGGAATGAGAGCGCACCGAAATGTCGGCGACATTTCGGTGCTCTCTGAATAACCTATATTTTAGCAAAAGAAAATCACGATCATTTTTTTTGGGGGGGCGGGGATATAAGGGTGCCCTGCATGAAATCTTGCACTTGGGCCTTGAGGTTTCTAGTTACACCATGGGCACTGGGTATGTTTTTGGGGGGGTTTTTGTCCACAGCAGAGGCTAAAAATTTTTTCTTATTCTTGCCACACCGCCAGGAATTAGAACACTACGGAGCCTATACTATCAGCTTGAGGAGTAGATCGTGCACATAAGGATCCTGATTTAACTGGATATCCTTCACTGGACCCTTACCTAATTTGTATCGCAGTTTGCTGAGGTATACCCACAGTAGCACTCTTCAAACATGTCCTCCAAACGTAAATATGACACAAATTATATTAAATATGGGTTTACGTACATTGAAGATAGACGAGATGGACAGAAACCACAATGTGTTTTGTGTAGTGAAACACTGGCTAATGAAAGTATGTAACCATCAAAACTAAAGCGCCATTTAGACACAAAACACCTGGCCTATGCAGAAAAACCTGTTGAATATTTTCAACGAAAACTACAGGAGCTAAGGGCATCACAAAAGTGCCTCACATTTTCATGTTCAAAGCAAGAACAGGCACTCCGAGCATCTTACCATGTAGCTCATCATATTGAAAAAGAAAAGCCCATACTATTGCAGAAGACCTTATCTTACCTGTGGCCATTGACATGGCCAGAGAGGTCCTGGATCAATCTGCTGTGGATAATTTGAAGACCATTCCACTATCTATTGACACCATATGCAAGAGAATTCAAGACATGTCAGATGACATAAAAAAACAGACCACTGCTCGCATCAACGCTAACAAATACTATTCATTACAACTGGATGAATCAACGGATGTTGTGAACCATGCCATTTTACTGGTTTATGTGAGGCATGTGTGGGAAGGAGACTTACAGGAGCAGTTTCTCTGCAGTAGAGAGCTTCCCATCACTACTACTGCAGAGGAAATTTTCAATACTTTGGATTCATACTTGGGTTCGGTGTGCCTGATATGGGATATGTGTGTAGGAATCACAACTGATGGTGCAGCATGTATGACTGGAAAACACTCCGGGGTCGTGAAAAGAATTCTTGAAAAGGCACCAAATGCGATTTGAAACCATTGTTTTTTGCACAGGGAGGCATTAGCAGCCAAGGATATGGTGCCAGTGCTTCACGAAACTTTGAAAGATGTGGTCAAAGTGGTGAACTACATTAAACGAAGTGCCAAAAATGCCAGATGCTTTCAGAAGCTGTGCAAAGCCCTGGGCAGTGAACACGTACAGGTGCTGTATCATGCGGAGGTGCACCTTCTTTCCAGGGGCAAAGTCCTCTCACGTTTCTATGAACTGAGAACTGAAATTGCGGCCTTCCTCTCTGAATGCAACTCGCCTCTTGCTGACCTGTTTAGCAGTGATACGTGGCTTGCACAAGCTGCTTATCTGGTAGATGTGTTTGAGCAGCTGAACACATTAAATGTGTCAATGCAAGGGAAGGGACACAATATTTTTGCACAGACTGAAAAAATTTACGCTTTCAAAAAGAAAATGACATTGTGGACAAGTCATGTTTCCAAAGAGAGATTTGATATGTTCCCCAATGCTTGTCACGAGTTTACACACCTGGACACCACAGTCAAAAATGAACTGAAGAAAACTATAATAGAACATCTCAGAAAACTGCAGGAATGTTTCAATGACTACTTCCCAGATCAACACAGGGATGATGGCTGGAAACGCGATCCCTTTGGAATCAAATTGGAAAGCATCATGTTGCCAAGCAACGAAGAGAGTCAGCTTGTAGAGCTCTCATGTGACCAGATGCTAAAAAAGAAATTTACTGAGATAACCCTCTCTCAGTTCTGGTGTAGTGTCATGACTGAATATCCCTCCATCGCAACCCATGCTATCAAAATCACTTAATAAATAAATAAAATGACTGTGCCAAAATACAAAGGAAAAATTACATTTTGTTTCCATTTTAGTTAAAATCATGTATTTTCTCAGAAAAATACAGTAATCGGTTCCCATTTCAAATTTTTTTAACAAGTGCACCCCATAAAATACATAACCACAAAGGTTTGGATGATAAAATGTGAAAAAAAAATAATTTACAAGCTGTAAATGATTTAAATCTGAATGGCAATTCACGTATTTTTAAATTTTTTGTTATATCATTGTGACAGGACATGACATATACATATAATAATGATATATTATGAATCTTCTGAGTCTGCTGAAAATTAGGATATATAATTTGTCTGGGTCCTGCAATACTACTTGACTTTAAGGCTGGGGTTAGACTAACGCATTTTTAACGTGCGTTTAGGCGCACTTAATCACCGCCGCAGTAGCAGCAAATGTCGGGCAATGATAGCCAATATACGAAGTACGGCCGCACGACAGTCCGGCTGCGCAACGTAAGTGGAAAATGAACGCATTTTTTCGAGAACGCAGAACCGCTAGTATTGACGTACAGAGTGCGCTGCGTCCGCTAGAGGCGTATTTGCGTGATTAGGAGATGTCAGACGCTGCTATTGTCCAGCCTACATAACGTCCAGATGCAAAAAATGTTTGTTTTATTGACGATCCGTAAAAAATCACGCACTAAAATGCGCATCGACTGACCGTTTTCGCGCAAAATACGTCAATGCGTTCAGACGCACGTTTTGACGGTCGCTGCGAATAATGCGTTCGTTTGACCCTAGCCTAAATGGCATGTTAAACATAATGAGCATAAAACGGTTAAAATGAGCTCAGAGCAAGGGGGTGAAATGGCTCAGTAGTGAAGGGGTTAATGACAGGCTTTAGAAGCCCATATTTATGTGTCATTACTGGCAACAAGTGGTGATAACAAGCAGCCTTGGAATATTGTGGACTAAGTAACTGGTCGAAACTTCACCTGCGTATGAGCTGTACAGGCAAATCGTCTGTTGTATCCATAATCACAAGAGGTATCCTCTAAGCAGAAACTTGCTTTGTGACCTTCTGCAACTCTTCTATGTGAGCTGGAATCAAGTAAATCATAATGGCTAAACTCATCCATACTGTGATAATGCCTGCAAACAAAAGGAAAATGAATCAGAAAAAAAGTTCATATCTTGAATTCTGCAGCGAATGGTATATTTTACAATTTTTAATATACCAGTAATTCCTGGATACCAAATGATTTGTATTTTAGTCTGCAGAAATATGTAAATAAGAAATACGTGTTAAGCTCCATCAATTATCAATGGTTTCTTTACTACCACCCCTCCACAGTGTTGTATATTTTTTCATATTTTCTTTGCTTCTGTTACTTAACCGTAGTTTTCCACAACAGATTTCTATATTTTATTACTGCAAACACATGCTGAACAAAGGACTTTTCACAGACAGCAGTTTTAATTTTAGAGAATATGCTTCTATTGTGCAATTCCATATTTGTAGAACACATGGAGATTGAAAAAGGCTCATCTGAAACATTTAAAATGTAGAACGACAGTTTTGCTGACAAATTAATCATCAACTATGAGGAGAATGCAAAGTTGGCTGTCCCTAAAAAAAAAATAGAGCTATCGTCTTCTGCACTAAATTTGCACTTTACTGAATAAAACCAGATGACCAGAGAATCTGCATTATCATAATTTCCTGTTCTAAAACCGTTATGACAGCAGTATAAGTTATCTAGGATGAGTGGCAACATTTTGTTAAAACACCCCCTTAAGGCACAGGAACAATTGGCTGGAAATTCTTTTCACGGCATCGATGCATTCCAACCGTCACATTGTTTTAAGAAGATAGTTTATTGTATACCTTTTCATTGAAGTCATTGTTTATCACAGTAACTAATTTGCACGTTCTTAGATTTAGTTTGTTTCCACAAGATGTTGAATAGAAAATAACAGTCTGCTAATATCATAAACAACACAAAATCACAGCTAGTAACATCATATTGTGTGCATTACTAAAGCCAAGAGTGAAAAAAATAAACAGTATGTTGTAACCTAGAGATTAACGCAAAAAAGTAAAAAAAAAATTAACAGTATCTGAGGTCAGTGTGAAGACTTAGGATAATGTCAGACGAACGCAGTTATCACGTCCGTGTCGCCGCACAGTTTAACATCCGTCGTAGCATAGAATCATGATCAATAGAGACCAACACACAAAGTACGTGCGCACCGAAGTGCGCACGCACAACGCACGTGGCAAACGGACGCAAGTTAGGCAAGAACGTAAAACCGCTACCACGGACGCGCAGAGTGTGTTACGTCCGCGTAGCATTTTGTGTGAGTGATGATAGGTCGTCGCATTTGCGACGTCCAGCACCTTGACGCACAAAATGGCTTTTCATATCCTTTTCACATTTTTATCATTTTTCATGTTAATTTTATTTCCCATAGTTCCCTTTTTTTTACGTCCGTCAAAAAAACACGGACTGTGTGGTGTCTACAGTATCTTCCGTCAGTACGTCTGTCCGTTATGCAAGCACGCAGAGTGCGCTCAGACTGCGTTCATCTGACATTAGCCTTAAACCCTTGCATTGCTCAGCCAGTAATAAGCCAATATAGTGTAGTTTGAGAAAGCCTTTAACTCAATGATCTCAAACTCCGGCCCTCAGTTGTTAATGGCCTACAATTAACAGAGTCCTTTGAATGCAATAGATGGCCAAAGAATGATGGAAGTTGTAGTTCAGAAACATCTGGGGGCGGGCAGAGTTTGAGATCCCTGCTTTAATTGGTGGCTCCCTGTTACTCGTTCTATTATGAGTGTGTTGCTGTGTTCGTGACTCAACCAGTAATAGAGTGGAACCACTAATCGATACTGGCTTTACTGTGCCAACCCTGGTCAATCTTCCAAAGTTGGTGCTACTCTAACCAGATCTTTTGTAAACTTAATAACTCCATAGACTATAATGGCTCTTTGTACGTTTACAACGGCTCTAGTTAAGTTAGCACCAACTTTGGAATATTGCCCCCTGTCTCCTGGAGTCTATAGGAGTGATTGTTTGGTTTACCATTGTAAGGTCACCACCTAATGGCTGACCTTGTTAATGGTGACTTGAAAAAGTCAGACAATTCCAAATGTAGATTATTTTACTTAACATAGCTGAATATCTTCCTTGTTTGAAGTGAAATTCCTCATACCTTATTCATGCAATGTGGTGTGGGTAGAGATGTATGACCAAACACTGTAATATTGTTGCTTGAATGGAATTACACTGCAGGTCATTTGAGCAATGATACTCCCGTTGTTTGAGTTGAAGTTCGGAATAGATTCAGTATATTGAAACTATGGTGGACAGCACTATCACCATAGTTTAGTTTAAGAAACTGTAACTTGGGTTATGATTGGAGTTAAACCTCACTCTAATGCTTATCCATAGTGAAGCTTCTCCTACTGTTGTTTGTGTTTAAGTTTTATGACACGTTGGCGTTTGTTTGAATTGCAAAACCATAAATTTTCATCGGTGTCAGCAACTTTGACAATCACCAGTGGTAGCTGAATAACCCCCCTTTATTATTGAGCTCTTTTATAGAACCTTTCTCTGAAAGCCAGCCAACTATGGAAAACCAGTTCTTGCTTAAGATACACCATAGGCATGAGGTTACTACAGGGGATTTGCTGTTCAAAGTATGGAAAGCAACATTGAAACTTTTCCCAGCTCCCCCCAACATAAAACAGTGGGAAGATGATAGAATGCATGACTTACTGATGGCAACTGTGCCATTCCCAGGAATACCGTGGTCTGCTGGGCAGGAAGTCTGCAGTGCCTTGGTTTTTCACTCGCTGGGGGAACCTCAGCAGCACTCTCTGATCATAGTCTCTCACACTTGAACTGTAAGCTGAACTGGAATGAGGCAAAGACAGGACATGGTATATGAAATCTCATTAAAATGAAGCCAGCACAGTCATTTAACAAAATCGAACGGCACAATACCATTTACCTAGCTTTAGATTGTATGTTGTTTTTAACATGGCATTAAAATGCGATGTTCTAGAAAAGAATGAAGAAACAATATGAACTCTTTATATATCTTTATATTGTATGCATCCATTTCAATAAAATAAATGAATAAAGCAATTTTATTCTATTTGATTGGTTCAATAAACAATACTTTATGGATAACACAGATTAGCTATTATTTGCAAAATTACTTCATGTGTAATATTCCGTAAAATGTCTCCGATATGTACACATGGCAGAGGCACACCCCCGCTACACCATAGGGGAGTCAGTTTATCTCTTTTGCATCTTTTGCTCTTAAGTTCTGCTATTTGAGATTTGTGGCGATTTGTATTTATGAATGGGCTGTGTGTATAGAGGAGCAATAAAGTGGTGGAGGGAAATCTGGTGCACAACATTCACCTTGTGTATGTGAGAGGGTGATAAATAGGGAATAAGAGGTACAAGTGTGATTGTATGTATAGGGGATGGGAAATGAGGCCTGTTAGTGCACCAATATCAAGCCTTGGGTCCTAATATTGCATCTCATCCCCCTAAGATGCTCTGCATTGGTCCTGCGTGGCAATGAAGGTGGTAGAAGCTTGGGGTACATGTGTGCCTTTACAGACACTTCAACTGATGAGTGGATGTTACATTACCCCAACTATGTGAGATTCATTTTATTTATTTTAACTGTAATGAAAGGTTAAGATGACCTTGTCAGACATCAAACTTGCAATAATCAAACAAAATGCCAGTTAACTTGAATTACACTGTGAATTACTCTAAAATCTCTACATACGATGGATGTATACTGTTTCATAGACTAATGTAGGAAATGACAGCACAATTTACCCAGTGGGAGAAATGCCAGATCAGTATATTTTATATAACCTATCAGTCTAGACATGTCTGTGTATATTTCAGCACAGGATACACAAGTCATTTTTATTTATTATTAGAGCTCTGTTCTAAATGCAATTACCTTTTTTGGCCGATTTCCTAACAAGTCACACTAAAATAACACAAATGGCAAACTGTATGAGCTAAAAATGTTAAAACTGTGAGACGTTGCATTTTTGAAACAGTAAATTATGCAAATATGTTGTCAGAATATTATTCAAGTAGATACCTATTTACTAAAGAATAAATGCATGTTAAGTAATCAAGAACAGTTTCATTGTTGAAATTCAATCAAGAATATCAAATAAATATCTACATGCTTTTAAGACAAATGTTCACAACCTTTAAGGGCCATTTATGTCAATACAAATTTAACTTGGAACAAAAGGAAAGTATCTTATTTACACCAAGAGATTCTAACAATACTTAGTGGGAGTTCCATTGCTTCACAGTTCTGTTATGCTGCCACATGCCCTCAATATATTGGATCTCTAAAAGAAAAGCCCTTATGAAAAAATATTCTGTCCTAGACCCAGGCCTAGTTGTCCTATGCAAGAATACACTGCTGGTCTGAACCCTGTATGTTTCAGGTTTATACATCACATACAAGTATGCTATTATACATATTGAAAGATTGTGAAATATTATTAGAATCCTGGCTATATCAGTTGAACTACATTCTTTTACCAGATGTACTGCCAAAAGAAACAGGCTTATGTAATTGTTTTTCAGACATTCTGGAGTCGGGAAGAGAAGAATTCAGAATGAATTACGGTAAGTGTGCATTTGTTCACCTGCTGCCTCTTAGATACATATGTCTGTTTAATATACCAGTATGGTTTATATATGTATTTCTACCCTTTCTGTCAAATGCTGTCAATTTCTCATACCATCAATTTAAAAGTCCTTGTTTTAGGTCGGGGTCAGACGAGCACACTATGTGCGCCCGTATCGACGTGCCTCCCAGTGTCCATCGCAGCTTTGTGACACGTCGACTGGGCTGGCCACACGTTGTAGCACGCACTACAGCGGATGTGCTGCAAACGTTTTGAAAGCCTCCCCGTCAAAGCAATACGACGTGCGTTCGATGGGGCTGCAAAGCGCGATCCTCCATAGGACTAACTGCGCTCAGCGAGGTGGCCAGACGGGCTTCAGAGTGGAAGGTACGTCCACTCTCATGGGCATTCCTTCCTCTCTGCAAAATGCTCGTCTGACCCCGGCCTTACTCACGACCCTTTATCTACAAACCATTCGACCATCTACAGTCAGTTCCAGAAATATTGGGACATCAACACAATTCTAACATCTTTGGCTCTATACACCACCACAATGGTGAACGGTGTAGGACTTACAGCAGTTTGCAGATGTGCCTCCCACTTGTTAAGGGACCAAAGGTAATGGGACAATTGGCTTTTCAGCTGTTCCATGGCCAGGTGTGTGATATTCCCTCATTACCCCAATTACAATGTGCAGATAAATGGCCCAGAGTTCATTTCAAGTGTGCTATTTGCATTTGGAATCTGTTGCGGTCAACTCTCAAGATGAGATCCAAAGAGCTGTCACTATCAGTGAAGCAAGCCATCATTAGGCTGAAGAAACAAAACAAACTCAGAGAGATAGCAAGAACATTAGGCGTGGCCAAAACAACTGTTTGGAACATTCTCAAAAAGAAGGAACGCACCGGTGAGCTCAGCAACACCAAAAGACACGGGAGACCACGGAAAACAACTGTGGTGGATGACCCGAAGAATTCTTTCCCTGGTGAAGAAAACACCCTTCACAACAGTTGGCCAGATCAAGAACACTCTCCAGGAGGTAGGTGTATGTGTGTCAAAGTCAACAATCAAGAGAAGACTTCACCAGAGTAAATACAGAGGGTTCACCACAAGATGTAAACCATTGGTGAGCCTCAAAAACAGGAAGGCCAGATTAGAGTTTGCCAAACAACACCTAACAAAGCCTTCACAGTTCTGGAACAAGATCCTATGGACAGATGAGACCAAGATCAACTTGTACCAGAGTGATGGGAAGAGGAGAGTATGGAGAAGGAAAGGAACTCATGATCCTAAGCATACCACCTCATCAGTGAAGCATGGTGGTGGTAGTGTCATGGCGTGGACATGTATGGCTGTTAATGGAACTGGTTCTCTTGTATTTTTTGATGATGTGACTGCTGACAAAAGCAGCAGGATGAATTCTGAAGTGTTTGGGGCCATATTATCTGCTCACATTCAGCCAAATGCTGCAGAACCCATTGGACGGCGCTTCACAGTGTAGATGGACAATGACTCAAAGCATACTGCAAAAGCAACCAAAGAGTTTTTGAAGGGACAGAAGTGGAATGTTATGGAATGGCCAAGTCAATCACCTGACCTGAATCCCATTGAGCATGTATTTCACTTGCTGAAGACAAAACTGAAGGGAAAATGCCCCAAGAACAAGCAGGAACTGAAGACAGTTGCGGTAGAGGCCTGGCAGAGCATGACCAGGGATGAAACCTAGCTTCTGGTGATGTCTATGCGTTCCAGACTTCAGGCTGTGATTGTCAGCAAAGGATTTGTAACCAAGTATTAAGAAGTAGACATGTGCACAGCACAAAATTTCGTTTTGAACTAATGGATCAGTCCTAAAATGCAATTTATTTAGTTGCTAAAGAAATTCGTTTTCAGTTCTTTAGTATGAAAACTAATTTCATTCTTCTGAAAACCAGTGGATACAATTACTATTGCAGTGGCTCCTCAGAGGGCTGAGATCGCTGCTTGTTACAGTATCTCTCACTCTCAGCACACTATGGGCCATATTACATAGTTGGTGCTAACTTAACCAGAGCTGTTGTAAACTTCCCAGAGCCATTATAGCCTATGGAGGTTTTCAGTTTACAACAGCTCTGGTAAAGTTAGCACCAACATTGTAATACTTCCCCATGTCAGGCAAAGCTGTTACAGTAACTGACTGCTGCTCATCACAGCGCTCAGAGTTTCAGTAAAACTAGTAAATAATATTTTTATATATAAGAGGTTAGAACAATATTATTTCCTTGTTTTACTGAAACTGAGTGCTGTTACAGTCAGTTACTGTAACAGCTGAGCCTGATACATTGTATTGAGAGATAATGTAACAAGCAGCCGATCTCAGCGCTCACAGCCACTGGATTTAAAGGGCTAAAAAAAAAAGGCTCCTCTCTGTATAATGTTTAAAACATCCTCCTGCATTAATTAATACCCCTCTCTGTATAATGTATACAACATCCTCCTGCATTAATTAATACCCCTCTCTGTATAATGTATACAACATCCTCCTGCATTAATTAATACCCCTCTCTGTATAATATATAGAACATCCTCCTGAATTAATTAATGTCCCTCTCTGTATAGAACATCCTCCTCAATTTATACCTTTCTCTGTATAATGTATATAACATCCTCCTGCATTAATACCCCTCTCTGTATAATGTATAGAACATCCTCCTGCATTAATTAATGCCCCTCTCTGTATAGAACATCCTACTGCATTGGCATGTGGACTGTGCAGAACTTCGGATGTTGCGATGTTGCGCTCTTCATTGCTGGTCTCCTTCACTCAATGTAATATCACAAAAAGGACTGAAACTAAAATGTAGTGCATTTTATTTTAGTTTCTTTCATTTTTTGTACTGAGCAGTTTCGTTTCTCTTGAGTCATACAAAAACGAAATTATCCCAAAATTCGGACTAAATCGTTTTAGTACTAAAACGAATGCACATGTCTATTAAGAAGGGAAAGTTTGATTTATGATTATTATTCTGTCCCATTACCTTTGGTCCCTTAACAAGTGGGAGGCACATCTGCAAACTGCTGTAAGTCCTACACCGTTCACCTGAGTTGGATGTACATACCCTCAAATTAAAGCTGACAGTCTGCAGTTAAGCACATTGTGTTTGTTTCATTCCAACTCCATTGTGGTGGTGTATAGAGCCAAAGATGTTAGAATTGTGTCGATGTCCCAATATTTCTGGACCTGACTGTATATCCACTGAGTTCATTCATTTCAAAGTCTCCAAACTGAGATCCATTATTGAGCCACAGGGATTATTCTCCTCTGATTTTCTCATGAGTTAAAAACTAAAGGAGTTATTAATAATTCCCCTTGCTTTCTTTATACATGCAACTGATAGGAGGGAGTGTTTTTGTGCAGGATTAAATGACACTTGACTGTAGCACTGATAGAAATAGAATGTATTACTGTTAGAAACTGCACTTCAACCTAATAAAATGCTTCTTACCACATTGTGTGTTCTGATACCTGGTATTAAACTAGTAACTGTGGAAACCATTTTTCCTTTTTTTTTACATTCAGAAAAGAAAGACATCCACTCAGTTTTGTTGTTTGTCACATACAACACCGGTAATTGTGTATAATTGGAAATGATCCTGAAATTAATTCAGCGAAATGTCTCTCCACTACAGCTATTGATTTTGTAATACAGAATAAAAAAAAATGCTAGAAGAAAACCTAGAAAAAGCACACAAATCTAAACGCTATTAAAATACAACAGAAATGCAGTATAAAAATATATAATTAAAATGTGATTGAAATAAAAGAAATATTGGGGGTTCTCTCCATCCTTTAAATACCTCATACAAAGAATGACATCCAGGTCAGAGGTGAACAGAAAACAGGAAGTAGAAATGCTACAAACATACGACACCATTACCTTGCACAGATTGAGTAGTAGATTTTAACATGATTCCACATTATGTTATGTTGAAATCTATGTATGGCCTCCCTTTTTAAAAATAGCTATTGATCTGGACTTAAAGGATACTTCTATAATAAAAACCACGGACGAACTGAAATCTCTGAAATTTGTACCATATTCTATTATACCCTCCTCATTGTAGTAAGACTTTAGACGTATTTCAAGTATTTTTCCTGGGAGTCTTCATCAAATCACATAAATTCACGCTGAGTAGGTGTGTATAGGCAGCATTTGCTGGCAAGATCTTCGTGGACAGGCACAAATGGAGAGTTTTTCTTCTTATGGTGTTTTTTTCCTTAAATATGTTTTTTTGAGAAAGTATTTTACCAGGAAGGATACATTGAGATTTCTCTCGTTTTCAGGTATGTCCTGGGTGGCGAGCATGTACCATTAGGTGTCTTGCCCAAGGACACTTACTGGAGAGGTGCTCGTCAGGATTGAAGCCATGACTCCACGGGCTCTCTCCACGCAGAGCAGTGATGTTACCTCTACTCCACCCAGCCGGTACTATGTGTGGCGGTACTATATATATATCATGTGATGTATGGACTCAAAGGTCAGGGGCAAAAAAACTTTATGAACAACAGTCATACATTGTAATACTATGCACTTTTATTATTGCTATCTTCATTTATATTGCAAAAATGGTTTATGCAGCAATTTACAGTAAAGAGAGGGGAATTAAAATTATGGTCGGAACTAAAAGCAGAGATAAGAAGTGCAGAGGAGCTTGCATCCTCTACAACAGTGGATCCTAACCCTGGTCATCAGGCTGACAGGCCAGGTTTGCAAGATATATGACGCACATCACAGGTGATATCATTTTCTGCTCCGTGATTGCAGGATTCAGTCTGTATTCCCACAAGGTGATCCTTAAAACCTGGCCTATTAAAGTGTATTTGACTATTAAGGTTGGAAACCACTGCTCTACATTATAACGATTGAAATGTTTCTGTAAGAAATACATAGACACGCAGGCATGACTTGTATCACCCTGCAAGTCAAGTTCAGTTCAGAAGCATGATCAGTGCCAAGTCTCCCTCTTTGCTATAGGAAAAATTATCATGGTGTAATATTTCTTGGATCACAGCCTACTCATTCATAAACAGCACACGAGTCTCATTAAGTGGTATCCCGTGCAGTCACAGTATGCTTCATCATTTCAAACAAACATTTGTAAAGGATTATTTTTTCAATTATTCTGGATTACCAGTTTTAAATGGTCAAATAGTGTTATTAATTTGTTTAAAGTTCATTGACATAGATATGTGGTGCAATAATATAGGAAAATTAAAATGTGTTTTAATCAGAAACAATTAAGCATCCAATGAGTTTAAACCCTTCCCAGCTGAGCTCATTTTTACCCTTTTGTACTCTTGTTTAACCCCTTCACGACCGGCGGGTGGCGCCTGTCGAGAGGGGGTTATCCCGGCAGGGCGTACTAGGCGCCAGGTGCTGCCGCGGGCCTCTGATGCGGCCCACTCACTCAGCTGACATGTCATTGGCTGCAGGGGGACGGCTTGAGTTTAGGTACTAGTACGCCCCGCATCTTCTAAGCCAGTGTCTCCCAACCCTGTCCTCGGGACCCTCCGCCTCGCCAGGTTTTCTAGATATCTGAATCACCGCACAGGTGATATGATTTGCTGTTCAGTGATTGCATGATTCAGTCTGCATTTCCCTAAGGTGATCTGCAAAATCTGGCCTGTTGAGGGTCCCGGGGACAGGTTTGGGAAACACTGTTCTAAGCCCACTCGCCACACAGACAGCATGGTACGCCCTGCGGCGGGAAAGGGTTAAAAATGATTTGAAATCATTTTTATTATAAGATCGAGGCAAATTAGATATACTTTTTCAGCCAACTCAGGAGATTCAAAATATATCATTACCATGTGCAGGGCTCAAAATTTCAAGTTATAAGCTACTAACCAGGGCATAAGAGTTACTCGCCACCAGGTGCTCCACCTAACCCCTACCCAGCCCTTAACTCTGCCCCTAAACACACCCCCTTAAATTATCTTCTGAAATTACACTATTAAAGGTTTTATTTAGAATAAAGTTACAAAAATAACATTAATACCCAGACATCAGACCCCCAGATACATGTATACCCAATCATCACAGCCTAGTGTGAGCAAAGCGAGGAGGCAGGAAAGCTCCTCTCCACCCCCCTGCCAGTGACAGAGATAAGCTGGGTTAGGTTAAGCATCTGATCCCTGCCACCATGCAACCTGGGCAAGGGGGGGCTGCACGGTGGCATTGCTGGAATACACAGCACGAAATAATTTATTGTGCTGCCTGTGTGTGCATTTCCACTCTCCCTCACTTAATTTCCACTCGCCAAATGCGAGTAGGTGAGTGTAAATTTTGAGCCCTGCCATGTGTATCCATCACGTTGCGCCAAAAAGCTTTATCAAAAAATATTTTTTTTAAAAATTCAATTTCCATTCCTGTTTCAATCATTTCCATTCCTGTTTCAATCATTTCCAGTGTGTAAAATTATTTTCCACATTTTATCATCTAAACCATTATGGCAGTGGTTCCCAACCGCAGTCCTCAAGAACCCCCAACAGGTCAGGTTTTCTAGATATCTGAGTCACAGCACAGGTGATATGATTTTCTGCTCAGTGATTGCAGGATTCAGTCTACATTTCCCCAAGGTGATCCTTAAAACCCTGGCCTGTTGGGCCCTGGCCTGTCTGATCAGCGCAAAATAAATTGCATTCAGGGTCCAGATGTCTCTCGTCAATCAGCAAAACCGTATGTTGGTGTACATAGAGAAAATAAACAAGAGCATATATGGTGAAGTATATCGAACATAAAACATTAGGTGGAACGGCGTGCATTATCAAACTCACAGAAATAGAGCCCTGACACTGGCTCTAAGTGGGTCTCAGCATCTGGGTTGTTTCATACTAGTTTTCTCAGGTAACCCACACCTTATAGGAAATTTTCTTCACGCTCTTGTTGGAGCTTCCGTAGCTCTAAGGTCAGCGCTTATGGATTTTTCAGACCGCGCAAATCCAAAAAAAACACCAGAGGAACAGATGTGCAATCTTAAAAAAGATTTAATAAAAATAAAATACAGACAGGTCTTCAGGACGCGTTTCATTGCTTAGTGCGACTTCCTCAGCTGGATACTCGAGATATCCCCTTACCGAATCCTGACTCCTTCCTCACCAGCTTTCATATGCATGGTCTATTGACCTACCTCCGCTCTTTAACACTGCTTGACAAATACACGCACCCCCTGACCGCATTTGAGCGACTAATGTGCTGTCGAACCCTCCCCCACCACGATATATCCACGTTATACAACATTTTACAGGAACTCTCAACCCCTCTTATGTGACTAAATGGGAAAGGGACCTACAACAACACTTCACCGACAAAGAATGGGCACAAATCTTTACACTGTCCATGGCTTGCTCTACGGCGACCCGAGCCCAAGAAAAGGCTTACAAACTACTATTCTGATGGTAGTACTATCCTGATGTAGGATTGCTGCCTATGCACCTACATTTGATGCCTCCTTTTGGTGATGTAAGGCCTCAACGCTGACTTGCTGCACATCTGGTGGTCATGCCCAGTAATTCAGCCATTTTGGGGCCAAGTCCATACCGCTATTAGTAAAGTGTCTAGCTCGCCACCGGCCTTTATACCAGCTGCCATGCTGTTACACCACACACCCCTGCCAGCTGATACGTACAAACGCTCCCTTGACATACGACTCCTGAACTCTGTCAAAGTGCTCATTCCTAGGCATTGGAAGTAACCTACTGCCCCCACTTTCCGCGAATGGCTGGATGAAGTCCAGCGCCTCAGAGACATAGAGGATTTGCTGCACCAATCCTCTGGCAACAATGCCACACACATGCGGCGATGGTTTTACTGGACAGGCTTTGGCTGTGCTTCCTCTGGTGCCCCTGGTTCATCCCCGTTACACCCTTAATGCTAGGAGACTGACCCCCTCCATTATCCCCCCCCTCCTGAAAGATATCCCTTTTTTTTACACCTCATATTTTCTCGGTTCATAACCCTAATAGCTCTCATTGTTGGACTTTCTGGGCTGCTGTTCAAGTGCAACACCTGAGGCACCCACCACCCCATTTATATGTTTGTTTTAACATCCGCTATGTCACTGAATAGACTCCTGCTGTGCTGAACGCTTTCTGTAACCGCCTTCTATGTTATACTTTTATACACATGAACACTGTGAAGTTTGCATTCTTTTCTGTAACTGTGAAAAATGTAATAAAAAATTTGTTACAATAAAAAAAAAAGAATAGAGATACAGGGGTACAAGTGCTCCCCAACTCTCCTCATAGCAGTTTGGCGACTTGTGCAATAGATGAAACGATACATTACACCTTCACCTCCACATAACTCCCAGCGTGGGAAATGAGAAGGTGAGTTGGTGCAGTTGCATTTTTTGCTTTATAAGTAAAAAACAGACAATACTGCAGCTTTTAGAAAAAGATTATTTTAATTGTTTTACAGTCTACATACTCAAGTTTAATATCACTGAAAAGCCCAGACTCTGATATTTACAAAGATGCCTCACTTGCTATCAGGAGATAAAGAAGTCCAAACACCTCAACCTCTACTCAAAGGACATTTTGCCAGTAGTTCTGGCTGGTCCTTTTTTCTGAAGTCATCGTGCATGATGACATCAGTGCATTGGGAGAGGACCAATGGAACGTCTGACGTCCAGGAATTCAGACCACCACGTGACATTGGCCGGATTGGCCCTAATTCACCCCAAACACTGCAGGTAAGTAATGACATCCTCCACATACTACTGAAACACATGAGGATGTCCTCCACCCGTCATCCGCAGAGAAGGGGTTAATTTACTTAAATTCTTCGTATATATTGCATTGATTGCATTTTGTTTAACTACAGAATAATCCTGTCACACCCAAAAGCGCATATCCACTTTTCATGGCACTGAAAAATATTCGAAAACAACATATAACCCCCTTAATACCAAATGCATATCTGATGGTCTCACTGGGGAGAAACTCAATTCCCTTTTAGAGCTGAATTATGTCAGCTTATGTGACTGAAAATTAATTGGAAGGAGCAGCCACACCCTTGTTGTTGCTATTCCTAGTTGAGCCACAACTTCTGTCATGACTCTGCTTGTACAATAGATTATCGTACATTTTCACTTCCTATACTTTGTTTAGGAAATTCTAATGCACTAGGTCCAAAAAGGAGACCAAACAGACATGAGACCTCATATAGGGCAGTACAATTATAAATAATGAAACTATTTAAAGATTCAGGGGCTTTATGCAGATTGTATTCAGAAATTCTGGTAACGCTCAACCATACAACTGTAGCTCCTCCTGGTGTCTCATGGAATCAGCTTTCATAACTGTACTGCCCTATGAGGTCCTATGTCTTTTCTGTCTCTCTTTATTCACAGACAGCATAAAGGAACTCCAAAAACCCACGTATTAAATAAAGGATTCATTCCAGCACCAACAAGGACGACGTTTCAAAACGTTGTCCTTGTTTGTGCTGGAATAAATCCTTTTTTTATTTAATACGTGGGTTTTTGGAGTTCCTTTATGCTGTCTTGAAGTTGTAGTCGCTGAGCAAGGATTCCCACCCTTTTGCCCACTGTTTGTGAGTAGTGCCTGGGTTCTATCTCTTTATTCACAGACACCTAGTGCATATAAATTTCCACATTAAAGAGGGGAGAGGTCACTTAGACCAGTGTTTCTCAAACCTGTCCTCAGGACCAACTAACAGGCCAGGTTTGCCAGAAATCCGAAGCACAGGTGATATGATTTTCTGCTCAGTGATTGCAGGATTCAGTGTGTATTTCCCCCAAGGTGATCCTTAAAATCTGGCCTGTTGGGGGTCCTGAGGACTGGAGTTGAGAAACACTGACTTAGACTGACCTCAGACCAAACACACAGAGGATCTGAACTATGTTAAGTGCTATTGTGGGGAAACAGCACAATTATATGTTCTCTCCCCAGGTTCAAACAATTTTGCACAATTTTGTGTCTGTTATTCCTTTATGTGTATCTGGGCCCAAATTGTAAGAACTCCTTCATCCCATAAATAAAACTGAGCAATTACGTATCTTTGTATTGTTATCTGTAAATCATTGTGTAATTTACCGTGTTACATTTATTACTGTAATAAATACTTTGGACATGTTGCCTTTTTGTCATTGTTTTTGGAGGAAGTATTTTACCAGGAAGGCTACATTGAGGTTTGTCTCGTTTTCAAGTATGTCCTGGGTGGCGAGTATGTACCGTTAGGTGTCTTGCCCAAGGACACTTACTGGAGAAGTGCTCTTGCCAGGATTCAAACCTGTGTCTCCACGGTCACAGAGCAGTGATGTTACCTCTATTTCACCCAGCATTGTTCATTAATAAATGGAAACATTGTTACGGTGTGCTTGGAGAACCCATTTTGGTTGCTTTCATGTGGGTTTTTGTTTTGTCAGTTTTTTTAAATTTCTTATTCATGAACAAAAATGTTCAATATTTACCAGTAAATGCTAAATGTTCACTTTTCTCACTGTCTTGTTATTTATACTCATGGGCGTCATACCAGTAGGCTTTGTACTCTGGTCTTCCTTGAGGGAAAACCTTTACCCCTAAGGAACTGGAAGCTATTTGACTTTCTGAGCTGCAAAATACACAATGATTTTTTTCTAAAACTAATAATGGAGCAGAGCAACACAATCATTTTCTGATGGTTTCGTGGAGTAAATATACCTCTGGGTGGTAAATTTGTCTTCTCCAGTTTGAAACCTCACTAATCCTAAAAAGGAAATAGTCTGTGCCTGTAGGGATAAAGCCAATTGAATTTGTTGTCTACTCTCCAACTTTTTCATTGATTTGCAGAACTCCCTGAGGCTTCACATTTGGAGATCATTCTGATGCCCACCGAGTATGACTCATGAGACAACCCTGTGCCTGATGAACTCCATAGGATAACAATTTGACCTCAACCATAACCTCAGATCCTTCAGGGCAGCGTAATGCAAAACGATACTGTGAACTGACCCGACCTCACCAAGTGATAAATAATCCAGGTGCAAGGAGCTTCAGATTTCAAGTTCTTATGATTACCACCGGGGCCGTTTAATTAGTTCATTTTTGCATCATGCCTTGGGGTGGAAATGACAGGTTTTGAATGAACATGCACAGAGGGGTGAACGTTTTAGGTATTTAAGCTCTTCTCTGAGGAAAAGCTGGGACCTTCCTTCAGACTTGGTATGCAAGTTATAATATGGTTTAATAAGCATATTAATGAAGATCACATTCCCTGCAGACAGATCTCTTTTTCATCCCGAGACTCTGAAACTTTAATCATGTAGGCACCAATTTTGTCCATGTCATCATTCCACCATGTTGTAATTTGGTTGCAGGCGGTTTAGACATTAATGGCTGTGTGTTGAGTTATTTTGAGGGGACAGTAAATTTACACTGTTATACAAGCTGTACACTCATTACTTTACATTGCAGCAAAGTGTAATTTCTTCAGTGTCGTCACATGAAAAGATATAATAAAATATTTCCAAAAATGTGAGGGGTGTACTCACTTCTGTGAGATGCTGTATGTGTTAAATGACCCCTTATATTGTTCCCTGGCAAGCTCTTATATCCCAGTCACATTGCTTTTAAAATGGAGGCACAGTGTGAGATTCAAAGGAAAGGGGCTTTGTGTACCATTTGAGATAGCTACTGTGTGATCTATATCTAGGAGTGGTGGCTAGTCTCTTCCTTACACACTGGTAATGAGGGAAGGGGATATTTTATTGTTCTGTGCCTCCTTGTCCTTTGAGAGTCAGCCCACATTTGAAAGACTGTATACAATACTGTCTGCGAATAAAAGTGATTGAACAAATGAATAACAACTTTATAGTATGTGGAACCAATGGGAACTCCATTCCCTCTGCAGAAATAGTGGAGGAACTACGTTCCCATGAGTTCCCCCTTGACTTGAGCCCTGGATAGTCTTCTGTATGGTTGCTTTGTTTTCTGTTCTGTTGGCAATGCATAAATTGCTGTAGTAACTATAGAGCTAGTTAGTTTCTGAGCTGCTGTACTGGTTAAAACATGTTTATAAACCGTATATATCTGCTAATAATAAAGGTATTATACAGACTCTAGTGGAGACGGTGACTGGCAATTTAAGGCATTTTTTCCCCACCTGCACAGCGACACCAACTGCTATTATTTGTGTTGAATAAACAATACCTGTCATTACAGTGTAAACACTGACTTTTAGTATATTTTTATAAAACCATATATTTACAAAGTAGAGAATTTTGGAAATACACACTCATACACTTGACCATACTGACCTTGCCAGACAATTTTCTTCAGCAGCGCACCGCAGACTGTACATAGACATTTTCTGGACATACATAGATGCCTGAATATAATAAGGGTCTGGAACCAAATCAGGAAGACCTAAGATGAGAAACAGTAATAAGTAAAAATATATATAAAGCAATAAATATTCCATAAATTTAAAAGACACATTTACGTCCATTAGGATCAATTGCATTTTTGCAACACCACAAGTTTAATAATTATCTTTGGGAGACTGATATGGCCCTGCCGCCACTAAATGAACAGGGCATTCTTCTTTTGGATTCCTAAAACCTCAATTGTTATAATCAGGCAAAGTAACACTGCTGTTTTTCCTTAAGGAATTAACAATCCACACCTCATGATTTACCTGAAAGTAACATAAATACACCAAGAGCATATCCCTGACTCACTAAATTGTTCTTCTGTTGTCCTCAAACTCAGTAATATAGAAAATTGTTAATAGCAAATGACCTGATCTCAGGTAGATGCATACATGTCTAAACAATTGAGTAAAATTAACTAAAACACCCATGGTAAATTATACATGCCAACCGGCAATAGGCGACACCAAGGAGGTCCTGCCATGCCAGGGTCTTCTTCATGAATACAGGCTAGGCTCAGGGATATTTAACTAGAAATGATATCTAATAGCATGCCTTGTTAATTATTTGATTCAGCCAATGAGAGTGCTCCATAGATGGCGCTAATCTAATTGGGTGAGATATTTTGGCCACGTGTGACCAATTGTTATTATCCTTTATTTATATACAATTTGACCAGCTGTGTACACACCCTACTTCAAACCAGTCAGAGAAGAGGTGAAAGGACATCCTTCACGTCTTCTATGGTTGCTTTGATGTAGTTTGGCCTTCTTTAGCCAATCAGAGAGGAGTCTTCTCTCCATGTGGAAGTGCCAAATGAACTGCAGATCAGAGGTTTAAGTACCTTAATTGGAGATCTCTCTCCCAGACTAAAAGGACCAATTAAAATATTCACACTTCTTGGTTTAGTCAAGATTGTCATCTCATACTGAGAAGAGTTTGCTCCACCTCTTTCTCTTGACATCATAATTTACTTGTCTTTTGTGTTTAATTTAAATATCAAAACTCTATAATGTCATTCTTCAGTTGATTAGGATCCTTTATTATTGAGGATAATATAGCAAACACATATCCTAAAAACACAATTTTACATCTGGCCAGTAACAAGTGCATCCTATTACTCTACATGTTTCCAAGTTAACTGATGTCATTTTGGACAGATTTCCCTTGAATTTTGGCGCGCCAAAAAAAATTCTGCATTTTGTCTCATTAACATTCACTAACAATTGACTGGAATGCTTAGGTCAATAATCCTGGTTGCATTAGAACTAACATGTCGCCTAAAACACATTTTATTGTAGTTGTTTTACATAACCTTTTTACATATCAAGTATAAAATAAAAAGAGTGTAATAAGACATTATTTCTTGTCACATTAGCGGTTATATTGATGAACATACACTATATTGCCAAAAGTATTCGCTCACCCATCCAAATAATCAGAATCAGGTGTTCCAATCTCTTCCATGGCCACAGGTATATAAAAATCAAGCACTTACGCATGCAGACTGTTTTTACAAACATCTGTGAAAGAATGGGTCGCTCTCTCAGGAGCTCAGTGAATTCCAGCGTGGAACTGTGATAGGATGCCACCTGTGCAACAAATCCATTCGTGAAATTTCCTCGCTCCTAAATATTCCACAGTCAACTTTCAGCTGTATTATAAGAACGTGGAAGTGTTTAGGAACGACAGCAACTCAGGCACAAAGTGGTAGGCCACGTAAACTGACGGAGCAGTGTCAGCGGATGCTGAGGCGCATAGTGCGAAGAGGTCACCAACTTTCTGCAGAGTCAATCGCTACAGACCTCCAAACTTCATGTGGCCTTCAGATTAGCTCAAGAACAGTGCGCAGAGAGCTTCATGGAATGGGTTTCCATGGCCGAGCAGCTGCATCCAAGCCATACATCACCAAGTGCAATGCAAAGCGTCGGATGCAGTGGTGTAAAGCACGCCGCCACTGGACTCTAGAGCAGTGGAGACGCGTTTTCTCGAGTGACAAATCGTGCTTCTCCATCTGGCAATCTGAAGGACGGGTCTGGGTTTGGCGGTTGCCAGGAGACCGATACTTGTCTGAATGCATTGTGCCAAGTGTAAAGTTTGGTGGAGGGGGGATTATGGTGTGGGGTTGTTTTTCAGGAGCTGGGCTTGGTCCCTTAGTTCCAGTGAAAGGAACTCTGAATGCTTCAGCATACCAAGACATTTTGGACAATTCCATGCTCCCAACTTTGTGGGAACAGTTTGGAGCTGGCCCTTCCTCTTCCAACATGACTGTGCACCAGTGCACAAAGCAAGGTCCATAAAGACATGGATGACAGAGTCTGGTGTGGATAAACTTGACTGGCCTTGAACACCTTTGGGATGAATTAGAGCAGAGATTGAGAGCCAGGCCTTCTCGTCCAACATCAGTATGTGACCTCACAAATGTGTTCTTCTGGAACAATAGTCAAAAATTCCCATAAACACACTCCTAAACCTTGTGGACAGCCTTCCCAGAAGAGTTGAAGCTGTTATAGCTGCAAAGGGTGGACCGACATCATATTGAACCCTATGGATTAGGAATGGGATGTTACTTAAGTTCATATGCGAGTCAAGGCAGGTGAGCGAATACTTTTGGCAATATAGTGTATCTGTTTACATATGTTTAAATTGTTTATTTTGTATACCTATCTAAGTACTTAGTGCCTCCTAGTGGTTGACCTTCAGATGATTTTGTGGCATAAAATATTTTTCCAAGTTCTTTTATTACATTTTTCTTGCACAGAATCATCTAAAAAAAAAATGAATCCCCAAATGTAGATTTCGGCTACCCTGTGGTGTATTCAGCAAGCACCACAGGGCTGTCGAAGTGCAGGGAAAAGCTGCCGAAAACCCATCGAAAACCTGGCGAAAACCCGGCGAATGCAAGCCGAAAACCCGCAAAAAACATCTGGATTAACCCGTCGAAGACACCGGAAAAACCCGAGCAGGAGCCGATCACACGCAGCGCAGCCTCCGGAAAAAGCCGACTCCGCAGAAGAAGGCAGTGAATAAATTAGGAAAACAGTTTGCTTGAATGATTGAAAAGTGAAACACTGTTTGCAAAGAAACTACTGAGTGAAAATGTCTGAAATTTACATATGAGATCCACGGAATGATAATAAAAAGGGCTGTTACAGAAAAAATAAGTAAAGTTAAAAAAAAAATGCTTAAAATATCATAAAAAAAATCGATAAATAAAGAGAGTCTTTACTGCAGAATTTTATACTGAATGGTTTATAGATATTGAATTAAAACGGGAATATTTTTAACATTGAAGCCTATGGGATTCTTCCGAATAAACCTGTCGAATGAAACCACCGAATGGCAGGGCATTTCGGGAACCTTTCACTGCTGGTTTGTGTTCTCTGAATAGCCGAAACACTTCTTTTTTATGGGGATTTCACTGCCCTCGAACAGGCACCGAATGTTCAGGCAATTCGCCAGCGTTTGGCGTATTGCCTGCTCTATTAATAGCTGAATGACCAAGATAGGTAACCGAACGCTGATTTTCAGCATTTGGTTACCTTTCTCCAGCCATTCGGATCTCTTTGAATAACCCTGTATATGTGAAAATATAATTCTTCATTTAATAAGCACCCACATGCAATGTTCTGCAGTCCCAGGCGTGTTATCTTCAAAAATATTTTAATTATTAAAATTGACTTGACAAACTAAACTGGATCTCATTCCCAATTTGTTTGATTCAGTTATCTAAGGAGTGTACACATTGCTAATAAATAAATAAATAATTTGCAAAGTATTTTACCAGGAAGGATACATTGAGATTTCTCTCGTTTTCAAGTATGTCCTGGGTTCAAGAACATTGAAATTTTACAGTCGTTACAGAAATACAAGGTAATAAAATACAAGATATTAAAAAGCAACACAAATATACAGATTAACATAAAATAAATATGTAGTAAATATAGTCACACACAGGGTTATTCAGAGAGAGGTGAAAACCAGGAGAATTAATAATAACAACCTGTGTATAGCAATTCATTCAGAATAGACTTATCCAAATGAAACTTTAGACAGATAGGTTAGTCCTTATGTTGCATGGGGGTAACCCAGTGGATATTGGAAAGGAATATTCAAGGATAAAGTAAAACTTAGCATTTAATTAGACATTAAAAAAATCGTTCAGACGGACATACAAACACATAAATAAAAGCACCACAAATAATCCCCAGATGCAATCACTGGGCTTCAACATGAAGCTACCTTGGGTAATTGGGTTAATTAGTCTGACATTCGCTGGCTAGTTCGTCAAAATTAAGGTTTCTATGCAAAAGACACAGGGGACCACATCAGTGGCGACTCTAGGAACAATATTTAGGGGGGGGGAAATAGGATACTGCAGTCAAAACTGGGGGGGGGGCATTAATAATTTTCACCACTAACTCATACCACTGATTGAAACTAAGGGCCCTATCACCTGGTGTGAGCTAAAACACCATCACTAAAGGAAAAATTTAGCGCAAGTCGCTAAAACGTAGTGCCTGACGACCTACTAACAGATCACCTATTCCACGGTAGTCCATGACAAGATCATTTAGCGCACGCTAGGGAAACTAATGCGGTTGTGTGCAGGACAGAACTGTTTTTTTTTAGGGGAGAGTGCCGGACCATACCTATCCCCCGCCCTCACAAGCTTGAATATGAACACATCCAGTGAATAACCTCTCACCCCTGCATTATTAAAATCCTCCAAGGTGGCCGTATCATCCATGTTTATATGCACACATATATTAAGGCTGATGGAAATTGCATGATAAATGCCACCCAACAGCACATAGAATCATTACAATGCATTTAATAGATCCAAAAGGATGGCCAGGTGAGCGACACAAATTTCCCTGCTGCAGCATATAAATAATACATGTTTCAGGGTAAGACTTATTCATGTGTCCCTTTAAACATGGTCCACACAGTCACCCTAATGATCAACCACTTACATACTATGAATAACCCCCAGCATAAAATGTTTAAAATTAGGCAATATATTAGAATTAGGATATATGTGGAAAAAGGATACATTTATAATAGAGCCTACTGCAACAGCAACGATATTGCTGACCAGATCCATTACTATGGTGTATGGGGCCAAGAGAACACCTGTGCTGTATTCCTTTCAATTGCCTGTTAATTGCCTGTTAATTTTGGGCGAGGACCTGTTTTTTCAGTTTTTTTGGATTTAGCACCAGGGTTGAGCAGTAGGTAAAATGTTGCAATTAGCGCCCCTCAAGTGATCTGTTAAATGCAAAAGCGCTAGAGATCTCTAGCGCTCCCCATGTTAAGTAAAGGACGCAGAAAGTATAGTAAGCTCGCGGTACAAATCGCTAATAGTGACGCGCTAAGTGATTTTTCCCGTTTGTAGCGGGAGGCAAACAATCTATTGGTCAGGCGCTAAACTCAATTAACCTGGCGCTAACGCAAAACCATGCCGACACAAGGGTTAGCTCACACCAGGTAAAAGTGCCCTAAATAAGTATATATAAATAAGATTCCAAAGCCACAGAGTAATGTGATGCAATGATGCCTTTTTATTGTACTAACCTGATACTTAAAGTCAATATTTTATTTGCTGCAATTCTGCAGTTTTCGTTGAATGTCTGATTGCTGCTTCAGCGACTCCACCTTTAGCAAATTACAATGACCATTTGCTAAATAGGGAATTCACCATTTTTTGGGCAAAATAAATACCCTGAAATGTGACAAAAAGCAGAGGATCTAAAGACCATTAGTACCTTTAGATTCTAACTTCCATAATAACCCCTAAAATGCCATAAACCCAGGGGAACACAATAAACTTAATAAACAATGTGGCATGTAGCCTACCCATTAACCCCTAAAATGCCATTAATCAAGGAATAAATAAAATATGTACTGTGAGGGATGAAGCCTACCCATTAACCCTTAAAATACAACTAAAACCAAGGCAAAAACTAACGCAATACACAATGTAATGTATAGTCTATACATTAATCATTTCACTGCTGAGCCATTTCAACCCTGTGAAAATGTTTACGTTTAAGTGCACGTTTTTATTTAATGTTTTATGACTTTTACTTTACACTGAATATGGTCATGTTGGATATCATTGGAAAGACCAGAATCTTTCCTTTCCAATGACACCTAGAACGTCCATATACGATGCACAGTAATGAAGAAAACACGGTTCGAATAGTGTGGGAAGCTGGATGCAGAATTTTGGTTGGGGGCACATGGGGGGCAAGGAATAACCTAGGGGCAATTTCCCCCCCTTGCCCCCCTGTAGAGACGCCTATGGACCACATAGAAGCATAAATTCAGAGGGAACCACAATGTTAGGTCACAATGGTAGCTAGTAACCAAGCCAAGAAAGGAATAGATAGCGAGATCCTTAGAGTGGTCTCATAGAAAGCAGTAGGAAAGTACAAAAACGGAATGACTCCCACAAAGACTCGCCAGTCAGTAATAACCCAAGATTGAAATTATTCTCTACTCATATTGCTCTACGCGTTTTGCAACTAGGGCGTCCTCAGGAGCAAATTATACAGCAGTATGAAGTATGTAAAGTTAGATGGTCAAACTCTCTCAAATTACACTGAAAATTTTACATGATTGCGATGATTTTTTAAACAAAAACATTATTTTTTTATCAGCTGAATTTAGGCTACATTTTTATCAGTGCAATTTTTTTACTGCGGCAATCACCCTGGTGGTAGGATACCATGCTAACGTTGCTTTTCCAGTGTCATGTGATGGAGCTCTCCTTAACTTAGTTATATGCAGAAAAAACATGAGGAATTTTACTTCACAGTAATTATACTTGAAAACGAGAGAAATCTCAATATATCCTTCCTGGTAAAATACTTTATAAATATATTATACATATTTGTACAGAATGTATTGCCATGTGTGCTGCTTCCTAAAATTGGGAACCTTTAAAATAACAAAGATAATCCAATGTCCCAAGACCACCATCCAACTTAACCCTTTCACTACCATGATCGTGTATACAAGATTAACTGTAGCAGATACAGCAGCCCGAGAACATGTTAACAAGACCTGGAGCTATGCTGTATGATTAGAAAAGAAATTTGTTTGTTGCAAACAAATTTCCTTTGCTTTTGGGCTCCAGAAGGTGCCCCCCAAGTTGATGCCCCCCCCTTATCGGACGTTCCCAAGGTGGCAAGGCACAGAACCTCAAGCTGCAGTTCTAACTGCAGTAACTCCATTTGGCCAGTAGATGGTGAAATCTGCCTCCCCTATATGTTATTAGACTAAGAAATACATTGGGAATATTCCCAAATATTTCTTACTCTATAATTAATTAAAATGATTTTCCAAAAAAAAACCACTGGTTTCTGACGGTGGATGTTTGGAAAGTTACTTGGTGGCGAAGGGGTTAAGAAAAAGCAATAATCCTCATGCCAATCAGTGAGCCTTACAGTTGTGTTCAAAATTATTCAACCCCCAATGCTGTAAAGGGTTTTAGGGAATTTAGTGTACATTTGTAATTGTATTCAGAATGAAATCCTACAAGGACTTTTTAAAGAACCATATGCAACTAAAATGACATCAATTGGTTTTGTAATACAGTAGTAAATGTTTCTTTTGTGAATTCTTCATTGACACAATTATTCAACCCCTTAAAGACTACCACTCTGAAGAACAGAGGTTCATTCAAGTGTTTTCAATCAGGTATTGAAAACACCTGTGGATGTCACGGAGCAGCAATAAAGCATAATAAGCACCAATTAGGCAGCTTTAAAATGACTGTGATACTCAGCTCCTTCTAGACATTTACTGGTGTGGTTACAAACATGGTGAAGTCAAGAGAATGGTCCAGGAAGACAAGAGAAAGAGGTGATTACTCTTCACAGGAAGGGCAATGGCTATAAGAAGATTGCAAAGATGTTAAACATACCAAGAGAGACCATAGGAAGCATCATTCGCAAATTCAAGGCAAAGGGCACTGTTGAAACGCTACCTGGTCGTGGCAGAAAGAAGATGCTGACTTCGACTGCTGTGCGCTACCTGAAGCGTAGAGTGGAGAAAAGTCCCCGTGTGACTGCTGGAACTGAGAAAAGATTTGTCAGATGTGGGTACTGAAGTTTCAGCTCAGACAATACAGCGCACACTGCGTAATGAAGGCCTCCATGTCAGAACTCCCAGGCGCACCCCCTTGCTGTCTCCAAAGAATAAGAAGAGTCGACTGCAGTATGCCAAAAGTCATGTGGACAAACCACAGAAGTTTTGGGATAGTGTTCTGTGGACTTATGAAACAATATTAGAACTGTTTGGGCCCATGGATCAACGCTATGTTTGGAGGAGGAAGAACAAGGCCTATGAAGAAAAGAACACCTTGCCTACTGTGAAGCATGGCGGGGGGTCAATCATGCTTTGGGGCTGTTTTGCTTCTGCAGGTACAGGGAAGCTTCAGCGTGTGCAAGGTACCATAAATTCTCTTCAGTACCAGGAGATATTGGATGACAATGTGATGCAGTCCGTCACAAACCTGAGGCTTGGGAGACGTTGGACCTTTCAACAGGACAATGATCCCAAGCATACCTCCAAGTCCACTAGAGCATGGTTGCAGATTAAAGGCTGGTACATTTTGGAGTGGCCATCGCAGTCACCTGACTTAAATCCGATTGAGAACCTCTGGTGGGACTTAAAGAAAGCAGTTGCAGTGCGCAAGCCTAATAATGTGACTGAACTGGAGGCTTTTGCCCATGACGAATGGGCGAAGATACCCGTAGATCGCTGCAAGACACTTGTGTCAAGCTATGCTTCACGTTTAAAAGCTGTTATAACTGTAAAAGGATGTTGTACTAAGTACTAAGATTGAATGTCACTTGGGGGTTGAATAAAACTGATAATGATGTGAGCACAGAAAAGACATTTGTGGTTATTTCATTATAAATGTTATGTTATATTTGTCTGACCTACACGTGCCTCTTTGATTTAATTGTAAGCAAGATGACTGAATGATCAAAATCAATGTCAAACTGGCCAAAACACTCAATTTCAGTGGGGGTTGAATAATTTTGAACACAACTGTATATATTTTAGCTAAAAATCTCCACATATGGGAAAGAGAATACTTTTCTTTATGCACAGATATTGTCTTCTAGTTTTCCTTAAAGCGTGTTTAAATCTCAAATTTAATTTCACAGTTTCCAGTGAGTAGAATACATACATTTAAAAAAAAATGAAGAAACATAAAAATACAGAAACTCCTAAAATGTAATCGCTTGTCTACCTTATTCATAACCACAATTGCAAATGATTTCTCTTTTGAGCAGTATAAAATGAATGTGTACATTAAAACTGCTGTGTTCTGCAAAGTTTCATCAGCATGCAATTAAACTTTTGGCCCACAATGATTCAGCCCACATGAATTTTTTTAACCAGATCCACTAAAATATCCACCTCATTTATCTTATATTACAACTTGGATTTAGTGAAAGTTTAAACCCAGACGTGTTAAGTCTGCAAAAAATGTTAAGAATTCTAGAAAAGCCTAGACAGTGATGTACAGTTTACTCCTGGCAACTAACCATGGTTTATCTACAAATAGAGTGAACATTTTCTCAGGATTGCAGTTACCAAAAAGGGCGTGCGAGTTCCCAGAACCTTGTATGTGTTTCTAATAATGTGCATTTTTCATCTATCTTAGGTTTTCCTTTGTTGCTGTACAATTGTCTATAGAAATTAAGAACCATGTTACATTCTTCACGCTAAAAGGGGACGCTAGGGAGAAAAATTCTCCTTTGCGTCCCCGTTTTAGCGTGATATTACAATGCAGGTGCTAAAAAAGATGTCTGCATCGTAATGCAGTGCTAAGCCCCTGGATGCCTGTGGCAGTGCTAATTGCCGCCGCGAGCATTCACTCGATGGAGTCCATAGGACTCTATTGAGGCAGACGCTGCCGGTCACATGACGAGGCGAGATCCGAAAGGTCGGCGTAGTGATACGCAGAGGGAGACTGGGGACTTTTTCCTGTATCTCCTGTATCTCCCGATCGGTGGGAGCTAGAGAGACAGCATGACCTTTCCAATGATACCAAACATGACCAAGTTTGGTGTACAGATTAATAAAAAATAAAAAAGTGTTTTTTTTTAAAAAAACAATTAATTCTGGGTCGTATAATAAAATAGGAATTCAAATTACGTTGAAACATGATGAGCATAAAATGGTCAAAGTGAGCACACAGAGGTGAAATGGCTCAGCAGTGAAGTGGTTAAAAAGCTAAAATATGTAAACATTGGGTATTTCTAAACTCAGGACAAAATTTTGAAACTATTTAGCCGGGGTCTTTTATGGCAGTTGTAGATTTTGGGAGTCATCATATTTCATAACATTTTTTAGACGATATGATGAAAATTATGGTAGCTTTAGAAAGCTCATTTAATGGTGAGAAAAATGTTTGGGTTCCATTAACAAATAAGAGGAAAATAGAGCTAAACAAAAACAGCGCAGTGGGTACTTTCGGACATAGAATGGTAAAATCGTCTGGTCACTATGGGGTTAATTAATACAATCTTGGTATGCCTCCTCCACCCTGATTAATAGCTCCCTGAAAAAGATTTGGAGAGCAGCTAAGATTGTCAGAATATTGGGGATTTTATGAAAACTGCCCCATTTTAGGCCATTGCAAGCATACTCAGTTTGCTCCTAGAGTGGATGGATGCTGTCTCATATTTATTTTGAATTGGAGCAAGGGAGAAGTCCTTGCCAAAAAAAGTCAGAAAAAAATGTAAAGATTTTCCAGTTAGACTTTCCTACTTTTACTTTAACAATGAGATTGTATAAATCTTTGGACATAATAAATAACTGTAAGGGCAGAGGCTATGACCCCTGTGTGGTGTTGTGTGTATGGAACCCAATGGCAAGCCGAAGAAGGAGACCAGGAGATGTATGATCAGTTGAGCATTTACTGGATGGAACAAAATATAAGTCCAGAACAAAAGGTAACGCAAGATTTCTTTGACAAAAGTAAAGTCCAGAACGAGGGATTGTAGGGGTAATTAACACGAGTTGTAATCTTTGAAATAGACCAGGGTAGATGAATTGGACTTGAAGATAGGATCTGGAATTGGTACCGTGGGTATGGAAGCAAGCCTGGAGATGGAACTGGTGCCGTGGAAGCAAGCCTGGAGATGGAGCTGGCACCGTGGGGGCAAGCCTGGAGAGGAAACTGGCACTGTGGTAGCAAGCTTGAAGATGGAACTGGCACTGTGGTAGGAAGCTTGAAGATGGAACTGGTACCGTGGAAGCAGGTCTGGAAGCGGAGCTGGTACCGTGGAAGCAGGTCTGGAAGCAAAGCTGATACCGTGTAAGCAGGTCTGGAAGCGGAGCTGGTACCGTGGAAGCAGGTCTGGAAGCGGAGCTGGTTCCGTGGAAGCAGGTCGGAAAGTGGAGCTGGTACCATGGAAGCAGGTTTGGAAGCGGAGCTGGTACCGTGGAAGCAGGTCTGAAAGCGGAGCTGGTACCGTGGAAGTAGGTCTGGAAGCGGAGCTGGTACCGTGGAAGCAGTTCTGGAAGCGGAGCTGGTACCGTGGAAGCAGGTCTGGAACTCGGGATTCTCTTGGAGCAAATACGAAGAGGGACCACTGGATAAGATTTCTTTGACAAAAGTAAAGTCCAGAACGAAGGATTGTAGGGGTAAATAACACGAGTTGTAATCTTTGAAATAGACCAGGGTAGATGAATTGGACTTGAAGATAGGATCTGGAACTGGTACCGTGGGTATGGAAGCAAGCCTGGAGATGGAACTGGTGCCGTGGAAGCAAGCCTGGAGATGGAACTGGTGCCGTGGAAGCAAGCCTGTAGATGGAGCTGGCACCATGGGGGCAAGCCTGGAGAGGAAACTGGCACTGTGGTAGCAAGCTTGAAGATGTAACTGGCACTGTGGTAACAAGCTTGAAGATGGAACTGGTACTGTGGAAGCAGGTCTGGAAGCGGAGCTGGTACCGTGGAAGCAGGTCTGGAAGCAAAGCTGGTACCGTGGAAGCAGGTCTGGAAGCGGAGCTGGTACCGTGGAAGCAGGTCTGGAAGCGGAGCTGGTACCGTGGAAGCAGGTCGGGAAGTGGAGCTGGTACCGTGGAAGCAGGTTTGGAAGCGGAGCTGGTACCGTGGAAGCAGGTCTGAAAGTGGAGCTGGTACCGTGGAAGCAGGTTTGGAAGCGGAGCTGGTACCGTGGAAGCAGGTCTGAAAGCGGAGCTGGTACCATGGAAGCAGGTCTGGAAGCGGAGCTGGTACCATGGAAGCAGGTCTGGAAGCGGAGCTGGTACCGTGGAAGCAGGTCTGGAACTCGGGATTCTCTTGGAGCAATAAATAGGGTTCAGAGGATCATAAGAACACCGTTCACCTGGGGCTCGTAGGTGGAGTTGGGATACCTGAGTACTTGATAGGTTAATTGGTGGCATACGAGGATCTCCAGTGCAGGTGTAATGCAGTACCTTTACTTGACCAGCAGAGGACCTAAGTCTTCATGCTTTGGGATGGACGATCACGCATGCGCGCTTGGTTTCTGCTCAGTCGGATCCCGGAGGCGGCATGGGACACATCCTGGCTCTTCTCCTCCGAGTTGAAGACCAGAACCAGGGAGCGACACGCCACGAGGGACCTCGGGTGAGTATGCAAGGTGTCCCAACATGGCGGCCACGGTCCGACCGCGGCGTGGGACATGACAGGACCCCCATCAAAGCGCGACCCCCAGGTGCGCTTGATTGATGGCTTGGAAGGATAACGGATAGGAAAGGCACAAACCTTCGCAGGAGCATGGATGTTGGCACTGGGTTCCCAAGATCGTTCTTCAGGACCGTATCCCTTCCAGTGTACCAAGTATTCCAACCTGCCGTAACGGAGTCTTGAGTCCAGAATGCGTGAGATCTCGTATTCCTCTTCTCCAGATATGGGCACAGGAGCAGGTGGTTCAGTATTCCGATCAGGGAACGGATTCTCGTGCCAGGGTTTCAAGAGAGACACATGGAAGACAGGATGGATCCTGTAGGAAGGAGGAAGAGTTAAATGAGCCGCCACGGAGTTAACCATTCTGAGGACCAGGAATGGGCCAATGTAGCGAGGGCCCAGTCTCTTCGAAGGACAATCCAAACGAAGATGGGCAGTGGATAGTAACACCTTATCCCCAGGTGCATACAGAGGAGCTTCCTTTCGACCACGATCAGCATATTTCTTTTGGTTCCGCTGGGCTAGTCGCAACTGGTGGCGTAGCATTCGTAGTTGACCGCGTAGGGTTCTCAGACGGGTTGACACTTCTGGAACTGGAGTGTTGAGCGGCATCTCCGGAAGAGTGCTAAGATGATAACCATAATTGGCAAAGAAAGGTGAAAAGCGAGTTGATGAGTGTACCTGATTATTGTACGCAAATTCGGCAGTCGGTATGACGTCCAGCCAGTCGTCTTGGAGGTGCGTGGTGAAGCAACGAAGGTATTGTTCCAGCGTCTGATTTGTCCGCTCAGTCTGGCCATTACTCTGTGGATGAAAATCTGAAGAGAGACACCTGGCAATCCGTAAGCTACGGCACATTTGGGACCAGAAACGGGAAGTAAACTGAGATCCTCTATCTGTAACAATGGAACGAGGAGTACCATGGAGTCGGAATATCTCCTTGATGAGCAAGGTGGCTGTTTCAGCTGCTGTGGGTAGGCCTACTGCTGGTATGAAATGGGCCATCTTGGTACAGCGGTCTACCATAGAAACATAGAAAAATGTCGGCAGATAAGAACCTTTCGGCCCATCTAGTCTGCCCAATTACATGGATACTTAACCTGGATTTATCTTTTGTTTAGGATAGCCTTATGCCTATCCCATGCTTGCTTAAATTCAATTACTGTTTTGGCCTCAACCACTTCAACTGGAAGGCTGTTCCATGTATCCACCACCCTCTCAGTAAAATAATGCTTCCTGATGTTACTTTTAAACCTTTGCCCCTCTAATCTAAGACTATGTCCTCTTGTTTTGCTACTTTGTTTCCGTTTAAATATACTCCCTTCCTCTACCTTGTGGATTCCCTTTACGTATTTAAATGTTTCTATCATATCTCCTCTGTCTCGTCTTTTTTCCAAGCTGTACATGTTAAGATCATTAAGCCTTTCCTGGTAACTTTTCTCCTTCAAGCCGTACACCATTTTAGTAGCCCTTCTCTGAACTCTCTCTAAGATGTCTATATCCTTCTGGAGATATGGTCTCCAGTACTGCACACAGTACTCCAAGTGAGGTCTCACCAGTGCTCTGTACAGTGGCATGAGCACTTCTCTTTTCCTACTGCTAATACCTCTCCCTACACAACCAAGCATTCTGCTAGCATTTCCTGCTGCTCTATTACATTGACTACCACCACCAGGATTGTGGTGTAGCGATGCGAAGGGGGAAGATCCACTATAAAGTCCATCGAAATATCTTTCCACGGATGCAGCGGTGGAGCCAGGGGTTGGAGAAGACCAGCAGGACGGGTGCGGGGTTGATTGTTGCGTGCACAGAGGTTACAAAGGCGATGATGTCCTTCGTAACGGATGGCCACCAGAAGTATCGATGTACGGCATCTATGGTTTTCTTGATGCCACCATGTCCAGCAGCCAGGATGTCGTAGGAGTGTTGTAATACATGTAGACGAACCTCAGGAGGAACATATATTTGTTCGTCATGATAGAGGAGACCATCGTTGGATACGAGTCCCTGGAGGTCAGTCGGTGGTTGAAGACTGTATTTCTTTATATTTTCTATTAAGGATCCTTGTGAGGCACAGAAGAAATCGTTAGATGGAGAGGCGTCTGAGTCGTACCGACAGGAAAGAGCATCTGCCTTACCATTTCTTGCTCCTGGTCTGTAGGTGATATGCAACAGAAAGCGGGCGAAGAATAACGCCCATCTGGCTTGTCGAGGTCGCAGCCTTTTGGCGGTGCAGAGATATTCCAAATTGCGGTGGTCCGTGTAGACGACCATAGGATGTTTTGCCCCTTCGAGAAGGTGCCTCCATTCCTCGAGGGCACTCTTGATTGCCAGGAGTTCTTTCTTACCTATACTGTAATTCTTTTCGGCTGGGGTAAGACGTGTGGAATAAAACGCCACGGGATGCATAAGGTTCTTGACTCTGGATTTTTGAGAGAGAATCGCTCCTAGGGCAATATCAGAGGCGTCTGTTTCCAGAGAGTATGGTAGATTGATGTCTGGTTGTTTCAGGATTGGGGCTTGGGTGAAGCTTTCTTTCAGCTTGTCGAAGGCCTGCTGAGCTTCTTCAGTCCAACAGAATCTCACATCTTTTTTGGTCAGGGAAGTGATGGGTGCGCTGAGATGAGAGAAGGACCGAATGAAGCGACGGTAAAAGTTGGCGAATCCCATGAATTACTGAACCATCTTTTTGTCTCTGGGTGTCGGCCAGTCTAGAATCGCCTTAATCTTGGCTTTATCCAGTTCAACATGTCCTGGTGATGGACATATCCCAGGAATTCTATAGAATGGGGTGCTTCCATCCACCATATGCAGGGGCACGGGTTTCTTTTTTAGTTGGGTAGGAACAGCCAAGGAGGTAGCAAGGGATAGGTCAAAGAAGCTGTTACTGGCTCCGGAGTCGATGATGGCGTTCAAGTCGACGCTTCTATCTCCCCACTGTAAGGTGACAGGAATGGCTAGGTGAGTAGAAGCAGAGCCGACCACACTTTGAAGAGAGGCAACAGTTGGATGGTTCTTACCTCTTTCAGAGGGACGTGGTGGCCGTGTAGGGCAGCCACATAACAGATGACCTGGTTGACCGCAATACAGGCAGAGATTCTGGGTATGACGTCTATTACGTTCAGCGGGTGACAGCGGACCTCTGATAGTGCCGATCTCCATGGGTTCTGGGCTTGAGGAGGAGGAGGTCGGTCGTGAAGAGGACACAGGAGAAGGCTTGTGTATTCGAGGAGACGTTAAAGGAGCATTAGAGAGGCTTTCTTGACGTCATTCTCTGAAGCGTTGGTCCAAGACCAGAGATTGGGTGATCAAGGCCTCCAAGGAAGCAGGTACTCCTACGCGAGCCAATTCATCCTTCAGTTGTTCGGAAAGACCATGACGAAAGTGATCTTTAAGGCCCACATCGTTCAGGCCTGTGTCGGCTGCCACCGCCCGGAATTCAGAGACGTAGTCCTCCACCAGTCGCCTTCCTTGTTTGAGGTTTCGGATGGTGGTTAATGCAGCAGAAGACCTCAGAGGATCATCATAGATAGGATTCATGGCCCGGACGAAGGAACCCCAGGAAGTCAATAGGGGGCTTCCTTCACGTAACAACTGGAACGCCCATTCCTGTTGAGGTCCAGACAGTAAGGAGATGGCTGACCTCACCTTCACAGAGTCCGACCCATAGGTACGTGGGCAAAGGGAGAACATGAGTTCACATGCGGTGATGAATGTACGATACGTCGTGCGGTCACCGGCAAACCGTTCAGGTATGTTGACCTTGGGTTCGGGAGCGGGCAGATCTATCTGCTGTATCATAGAGCCAGATGGTGATGGAGGCAATGTGGTACTCTCAGCACGGCTTCTTTCCTTGTGCAATAAGGCTTCTTGGCCGGTCTGTAGCTTCTGTACCACCTTGGTTAGCGCTGCCATCTGTTCTGTAAGTACAGCAAGGATTTGGTTCGGGCTTGCGAGTTCCATGTTTTTTGAACCAGGTTATTCTGTAAGGGCAGAGGCTATGACCCCTGTGTGGTGTTGTGTGTATGGAACCCAATGGCAAGCCGAAGAAGGAGACCAACAGATGTATGATCAGTTGAGAATTTACTGGATGGAACAAAAAAGTCCAGAACAAAAGGTAACGCAAGATTTCTTTGACAAAAGTAAAGTCCAGAACGAGGGATTGTAGGGGTAAATAACACGAGTTGTAATCTTTGAAATAGACCAGGGTAGATGAATTGGACTTGAAGATAGGATCTGGAACTGGTACCGTGGGTATGGAAGCAAGCCTGGAGATGGAACTGGTGCCGTGGAAGCAAGCCTGGAGATGGAGCTGGTACCGTGGGGGCAAGCCTGGAGAGGAAACTGGCACTGTGGTAGCAAGCTTGAAGATGGAACTGGCACTGTGGTAGCAAGCTTGAAGATGGAACTGGTACCGTGGAAGCAGGTCTGGAAGCGGAGCTGGTACCGTGGAAGCAGGTCTGGAAGCAAAGCTGGTACCGTGGAAGCAGGTCTGGAAGCGGAGCTGGTACCGTGGAAGCAGGTCGGGAAGTGGAGCTGGTACCATGGAAGCAGGTTTGGAAGCGGAGCTGGTACCGTGGAAGCAGGTCTGAAAGCGGAGCTGGTACCGTGGAAGTAGGTCTGGAAGCGGAGCTGGTACAGTGGAAGCAGTTCTGGAAGCGGAGCTGGTACCGTGGAAGCAGTTCTGGAAGCGGAGCTGGTACCGTGGAAGCAGGTCTGGAACTCGGGATTCTCTTGGAGCAAATACGAAGAGGGACCACTGGATAACGTGGTGGTGAACCACAGTATATCCTGGTTAATGAACTGGGAAAGGCGGCAAATTTAAATAGGGTTCAGAGGATCATAAGAACACCTTTCACCTGGGGCTCGTAGGTGGAGTTGGGATACCTGAGTACTTGATAGGTTAATTGGTGGCATACGAGGATCTCCAGTGCAGGTGTAATGCAGTACCTTTACTTGACCAGCAGAGGGCCTAAGTCTTCATGCTTTGGGATGGACGATCGCGCATGCGCGCTTGGTTTTTGCTCAGTCGGATCCCGGAGGCGGCGTGGGACACATCCTGGCTCTCCTCCTCCGAGTTGAAGACCGGAACCAGGGAGCGACGTGCCACGAGGGACCTCGGGTGAGTATGCAAGGTGTCCCAACATGGCGGCCGCGGTCCGACCGCGGCGTGGGACATGACAATAACATACCAACGCTGACATTTGAAACACAAATGGAGCAGCGAATATAGGGTTTTATCACTGAAAAAACAACCTATAGTCCAATGTCTTGAAGATCTTATGCTCAGCAGAAGTGAGCCTTCCAAGGATAAAGTGTGTGCTGGCTCGGAGACAACTGACAGAATTTCCTCGACATGGCTTCATCACGATCTTCTGATTTATAAAACTCGTGCTTTGTAACTCATTATATGCTGGTTTAGGGGAAAAAATTGTCAGAGATAGAACCCAACTGATGAGCTCAGTTAATAGCTTAAAAGAAAATGAACTTTTGAACTCCCAAATGGCCAGAGTGAAAAGCATAGTGATGTGAAAGAAGTCCAGCAAGGGAGGCAATGAAGTTCCCGATATTCCTAAGCTTCTGAGGTTTAAGGCCTTATCTACAGTTAGGTTCAAAATTATTCAACCCCCAATGCTGTAAAGGGTTTTAGGGAATTTAGTGTACATTTGTAATTGTATTCAGAATGAAATCCTACAAGGACTTTTTAAAGAACCATATGCAACTAAAATAACATCAATTGGTTTTGTAATACAGTAGTAAATGTTTCTTTTGTGAATTATTCATTGACACAATTATTCAACCCCTTAAAGACTACCACTCTGAAGAACAGAGGTTCATTCAAGTGTTTTCAATCAGGTATTGAAAACACCTGTGGATGTCACGGAGCAGCAATAAAGCATAATAAGCACCAATTAGGCAGCTTTAAAATGACTGTGATACTCAGCTCCTTCTAGACATTTACTGGTGTGGTTACAAACATGGTGAAGTCAAGAGAATGGTCCAGGAAGACAAGAGAAGAGGTGATTACTCTTCACAGGAAGGGCAATGGCTATAAGAAGATTGCAAAGATGTTAAACATACCAAGAGAGACCATAGGAAGCATCATTCGCAAATTCAAGGCAAAGGGCACTGTTGAAACGCTACCTGGTCGTGGCAGAAAGAAGATGCTGACTTTGACTGCTGTGCTCTACCTGAAGCGTAGAGTGGAGAAAAGTCCCCGTGTGACTGCTGAGGCACTGAGAACAGATTTGTCAGATGTGCGTACTGAAGTGTCAGCTCAGACAATACGGCGCACACTGCGTAATGAAGGCCTCCATGCCAGAACTCCCAGGCGCACCCCCTTGCTGTCTCCAAAGAATAAGAAGAGTCGACTGCAGTATGCCAAAAGTCATGTGGACAAACCACAGAAGTTTTGGGATAGTGTTCTGTGGACTGATGAAACAAAATTAGAACTGTTTGGGCCCATGGATCAACGCTATGTTTGGAGGAGGAAGAACAAGGCCTATGAAGAAAAGAACACCTTGCCTACTGTGAAGCATGGCGGGGGTCAATCATGCTTTGGGGCTGTTTTGCTTCTGCAGGTACAGGGAAGCTTCAGCGTGTGCAAGGTACCATGAATTCTCTTCAGTACCAGGAGATATTGGATGACAATGTGATGCAGTCCGTCACAAACCTGAGGCTTGGGAGACGTTGGACCTTTCAACAGGACAATGATCCCAAGCATACCTCCAAGTCCACTAGAGCATGGTTGCAGATTAAAGCCTGGAACATTTTGGAGTGGCCATCGCAGTCACCTGACTTAAATCCGATTGAGAACCTCTGGTGGGACTTAAAGAAAGCAGTTGCAGTGCGCAAGCCTAAGAATGTGACTGAACTGGAGGCTTTCAACAGGACAATGATCCCAAGCATACCTCCAAGTCCACTAGAGCATGGTTGCAGATTAAAGGCTGGAACATTTTGGAGTGGCCATCGCAGTCACCTGACTTAAATCCGATTGAGAACCTCTGGTGGGACTTAAAGAAAGCAATTGCAGTGCGCAAGCCTAAGAATGTGACTGAACTGGAGGCTTTTGCCCATGACGAATGGGCGAAGATACCCGTAGATCGCTGCAAGACACTTGTGTCAAACTATGCTTCACGTTTAAAAGCTGTTATAACTGTAAAAGGATGTTGTACTAAGTACTAAGATTGAATGTCACTTGGGGGTTGAATAAAACTGATAATGATGTGAGCACAGAAAAGACATTTGTGGTTATTTCATTATAAATGTTATGTTATATTTGTCTGACCTACACGTGCCTCTTTGATTTAATTGTAAGCAAGATGACTGAATGATCAAAATCAATGTCAAACTGGCCAAAACACTCAATTTCAGTGGGGGTTGAATAATTTTGAACACGACTGTATGTGCAGCTGCATACACTGAACACTGAGATAAAGAAAATAGCTCTGTAAGAAACTCCATGTCTCACTTCCTTCCATCCCTCTGGAAGGAACTGCACTCAGAGAAAAACACCATCAATGTACTAATTCTTGCCTCGATATTATAACACGAAATTGGTGTGGGAGAAAAGGGGGATACCAATTGGAAGGAACCAAGCCAGAAACCCTAAAACAATCCACAATCTAGTTAGAGCAAAGTAATGCTTGGAAGATATTTTGGGGCTCCCAGTTGCCACATCAGAGACTATGTGGACTAATATCGCATCTCGAATTGTAACGGAAGCAAGACTTGGCATGAATGGTCATTCAGGGAGGTCTCCTAATAAGGACATTCATGTCTGCCCTTAGCTGTGTACAGTGGCAAGAAAAATTATGTGAACCCTGTGGGATTATGTGGAGTTTTGCATGAATTGGTCATAAAATGTGCTCTGATATTCATCTAAGTCACAACAATTTGAAAAACACAGTCTGCTTAAAATAATACAACACAAACATTATAAGTTTTCATGTTTTTATTGAACAGAACATGTAAACATTCACAGTGCAGGGTGGAAAAAGTATGTGAACCTTTGGACTTAATAACTGGTTGACCCTCCTTTGGCAGCAATAACCTCAACCAAACGTTTCCTGTAGTTGCAGATCAGACCTGCACAACGGTCTGGAGTAATTGTGGACCACTCCTCTTCACGAAACTGTTTCAGTGTAGCAATATTCTTGGGATGTCTGGTGTGAATCGCTCTCTTAAGGTCATGCACAGCATTTCAATCGGGTTGAGGTCAGGACTCTGACTGGGCTACTCCAGAAGGCATATTTTGTTTTGTTGAAGCCATTCTTTTGTTGAATTACTTGTATGCTTTGGGTCATTGTCCTGTTGCATCACCCATCCTCTGCGGAGCTTCAGTAGGCGGACAGATGGTCTTACGTTTTCCTGCAAAATGTCTCTATAAACTATGGAATTCATTTTTCCATCAATGACAACAATCCGTCCAGGCCCTGAGGCAGCAAAGCAGCTCCAAACCATGATGCTCCCTCCGCCATGTTTTACAGTGGGGTTGAGGCTTTGATGTTGGTGTGCTGTAACTTTTTTTCTCTACACATAGTGTTGTGTGTTTTTTTTCCAAATAACTCAATTTTGGTTTCATCTGTCCACAGAATATTTTGCCAGTAGTGCTGTGTAACATCCAGGTGCTCTTTTGCAAACTTCAAACGTGCTGCAATATTCTTTTTGGACAGCAATGGCTTCCTCCGTGGTGTCCTCCCATGTACTCCATTCTTGTTTAATATTTTCCTTATTGTAGAAGTGTCAACAAAAATGTTAGCATGTGCCAGAGATTTCTGTAAGTCTTTAGCTGACACTCTAGGATTCTTCTTTACCTCATTAAGCATTCTGCTCTGTGCTCTTGCAGTCATCTTTACAGGACGACCACGCCTAGGGAGAGTAGCAACAGTGCTGAACTTTCTCCATTTGTAGACAGTCTGTCTTACCGTGGACACATGAACATCAAGGCTTTTGGAGATACTTTTGTAACCCTTTCCAGCTTCATGCAAGTCAACAATTCTTGATCGTAGGTCTTCTGAGAGCTCTTTTCTGCGAGGCATGGTTCACATCAGGCAGTGCTTCTTGAAACCAGTAAACCCAAAACTGGTCTGTGTTTTTAAAGGGCAGGACAGCTTTCAGCAACACATCCAATAATATTACACTGATTGGACTCAAGGTTGGCTCACTCCTGGTTCCAAATAGCTCTTGGAGAAGTCATTAGGCTAGGGGTTCACATACTTTTTTCACCCTGCACTATGAATGTTTTCATGTTCTGTTCAATAAACACATGAAAACATATAATGTTTGTGTTGTATTATTTTAAGCAGACTGTGTTTTTCAAATTGTTGTGACTTAGATGAAGATCAGAGCACATTTTATGACCAATTCATGCAAAACTCCACGTAATCCCAAAGGGTTCACATACTTTTTCTTGCCACTGTATGTGTGCATACAGACATTGCCCACAATACATTGTGAAATAAAGAGACTTCCTTATATATTTATTTATAAAGTATTTTACCAGGAAGGATACATTGAGATTTCTCTCGTTTTCAAGTATGTCCTGGGTTCAAGATTATTGCATTTCTGTATCAACTGTAACAATTCAAAGTATTAAAATGCAAGGTATTAAAAAAAAGAAAACAAATATACAGATTAACACATAAAATAAATATGTAGGAAATCTATTCACTATGTTATAAATTTACAGGTGCAGAGTGAACATATTTCCTACATTTTTTTTTTCCCATACTGTCCTTTCACATACACTTTGGCAGGAGTTATGGTGAGAACCCAATGATTCAGTAAACAGGATCAATAATTGTGTACTGTACAGACTTTATCCAGGAACGGAGCGTAATCATGGAGACTAACGTTCTGTCTGTTGTTGAGGAGGGAATCAGTCACCATCTGGAACAGTTACAGGATTATTCTTAGTTTGCTCATAAACTATTCCATTGTAGAAAGTTTCAGGAACAACAAAGATTGAGGGAAACATCCATAGTCTATAGACGGTGCTCTGTTTTTCCTCTTCAGCAAAAATCACAAACACACAATTTTTAGGAAGAAGGGAACCTAACATTTTGTGCATTCCTGCTTATCTATATGTGGGCATCAATTAAGGATTTACGTCTGGTAGAAAGTCAATGTATGGACATGTTAGAGCGTATTTGGTTTTCGCAGGTTTGGATGCTCCGAGCTGAGGTGAAGATTTGACTGTACTATTATAGTGTGTGTAAGGTCTGCAGTGAGCTACGAATGTGATTGTTGTTCTGTTGTGTGAGAGGAATGTGTAATAAAAGTACTCATTGACCAATGAAACTGCTTTCCAGGAATGGGATTTAGTTTCTGTATCATTTAACCTATGCTTAAAGCCATTGAAAATGTCATTGTAGAGGCGTAAGTATTATCTGTACCACCACAAATTTTAAAAGGACACTTTAATCACCATGACCATCTAATTTAATTTAAATGCAGCTTGGATTTTGGATTTTGAATTTTCCTGGTGCCGGTCATCAGGTCAGTCACTGGTGACATCAACATGCTCTGTGCGCTGACGTCACTCGCTTTTAGACTGACAGTGATAGCTGGAGTCCTGAGACAAGCTGCTGATGGATTGGTTCTTTATATGCATGCACAGCTTCGATCCAGCGTACTGTGCAGACACTAGGGAACTTGCATACTTAACCCCTTAGTGACCAGGCAGTTTTATGATTCTCAGTCCGAAAGTACCCACTGCTGTTTTTACGTTTCTGTGCTGTTTGTGTTTAGCTCTAATTTTCCTCTTACTCGTTTATGGCACCCAAACATATTATATACTGTTTTTCTCGCTCTTAAATGGACTTTCTAAAGACACCATTATTTCCATCATGTCCTATAATTTGTAAAAAATATTATGAAATATGATTAAGGTAAAAAATGGAAAAAAACACACTTTTTCGAAATTTAATTCCCAAAAACTACAACCGCCAAAAAAATTTGTCCTGAAATTAGAAATACCCAATTTTTACATGTTTTTGCTTTTTAACCCCTTCACTGCTGAACCATTTCACCTCTGTGCGCTGAGCTCATTTTGACAGTTTTACGCTCACCATGATTAAATGTCAATTGAAGTCCTATTTTATTATATCCCAAGACATTTTTTTTAAAAAAAAACTAAATTTTTTTATTATTTATTTATTTACTTTTACACCAAACCTAGTCATGCTTGGTATCATCATGATCAGGCCTTTCCAATGATACCAAACATGACACTCTAGCTGCCACGGATCGGGAGTTAGGGGAATCCTTTGGATCTCCTTATCTCCACTTGGCAGCTAGGTGGTTAACTGGCTGACTGACGTCATCGCACATATGGCGACAACGTCAGTGGCTGTGGGGTGACCCAGAGGCTTAGCTGACCTCCAAGACGTCAGCCAAATCAGGTTCAACTCGTGATCCGGCACCTAAGGGGTTAAAAAGAGGTACCCCTGAAAAGGTCAGACTCTGCCCTTTTCAGCGGTTCCTTTCTTTTTTTTTCTAACCCTAGCCATTTTGGAGGGTGAGGTGTCCAAAGGATCCTCCCTCCCCTTTCAGGTTTCTCCTGCAGGCACAGGGGGATGCCTGAAAGTGATGTCATCGCGCATGGTGATGACGTCATTGCGATGACTGGGGCCCATAAAAATGCTGGGCAGACTTCAGAGAAGTCATTCCAGTGTAGGATCCCAGGCAGAGAGGTGAGTATAGGGAGGGAGGGGAGGGGATAAAGGACCATGACATACATAATACATACTTGGTCCTTAACCCTTTCGCTGCTGAGGCTTTTCACACCTCTGTGCTGAGGTCATTTTTACCGGTTTTGCTCATCATGTTTAAACGTGTTTTGAAGGCTTATTTTAGTATATTACCCAGACATATTATATATCGTTCTTTCCGTCAGACTCGGTAGATTCATAATATGTCATTATTATATGTATACGTTATGTCATGTCTGTATATTATAACAAAAAATGCAATAAAATATGTATTTTCAATAATTTACAACGTGTAAAGTGTTTTTTTTCACATTTTAACATGCGAGCAATTGCAGTTATATTTTGTATGAGGTGCGCTTGTTAAAAAAATTAGAGATGGGGTATCGTTACATTTTTTTTGGGGAAAATTACGCGATTTTTAACAAACGCACCGCATACAAAAATCGTTAGTGCAGCATCATTGTTCACATTATAATTGAAATGGGAATAATATTGCTACACTAACGAACCAAAAAAAAGAAAAAAAAATGTTTATTTTATTTTTTATAATTTTTTTTAAATATATTATTATTTTTAATTTTAATTTTTATTTTTTTTTAAAAACTTTTTTCACATTCGAGTTTGGTATCGTTGGAACGGCCATGCTCTGGCCGATCCAACCATACCAAACTTTAACCCCTAGCTGCCACGGATCGGGAGATGGGGAGTTCATTGGAACTCCCTATCTCCACCGTTGGTGGCAGTTAGGGTTAACTCTAGGACTGGCGTCATCGTGCTATGCACGATGACGCCAGTCCTCAGGGGGAGTTCCCGGAGGCTTGGCCGACATCCAAGATGTCGGCCAGCTCCGGGAAAGGATCACGAACCGGCGCTTTTCAGCGCCGATTCGCGATCCAGCTCCCCAGGGGTTAATGCCAGGCACCATTTGGAAGGGCAGGCTGTGCCCTTCCAAATGGTGCCTGGGTTAACCCCCGCAACGCAGCCAGGGCAGGAGAGAGAGGTCCGAAGGACCTCTCCCCCTCCCTTTCAGGCGCCTCCTCCGCACATGCGGGGGGGCGCCTGAATTAGGTGTCATCGCGCTGCCGCGATGACACCTAATTTCAGCGGCTGCGGTTCCGGATGCTGGCTGACATCGAGGATGTCAGCCCGCACCGGGGGGGCCAGCGATCGGCCGGAACCCGGCCGAACGCTGGCCCCAAAGGGAGGACGCGCTCAGCGCGTCCTCCGCATACCAGCAGCCATGCGGAGGACGCGCTGAGCGCGTCCTCCGCATTGAAGTGGTTAAAGGGAATTTTCCCCAGGACGTACTATGCATGTCAGTGGTCCTTAAGGGGTTGAAGTGTGCAGTTCCCAAGCTAAACACAATTTGCGTTGCCTATGCTACGCAAGATGGGGAGATACGCAAATTGCGTTGGAAGCTGCAGGGACTAATGCATTTCGGAAGCCTCTTGATCTGAAGAGAAGGAGCAGGCCAATGCCGCAGGAGAAAAGGTGAGTAAATTCAGCAGCATCTGCCCAATTTTTTTAAGGGCAAAGTATGGGGGGGTTGTTTTTTTAATAGATTATCCATTTATTTATTTATTTATTTATAAAGGATTTTACCATAAAGGATACATTGAGATTTCTCTCGTTTTCAAGTATGTCCTGGCTTTTAAGACTTAAGCAGCTTCAAAGAAGACACAGGCTAATAGAGTGCAAGAGCACTGAGGGAGCTGCAATCAAGGTATGTTATAAAGAGTATTCTATGGTATAATTTGGGAAGTAGAGGTGAGGAATGATTGCTATTTAACTCCAATATCACTGCATTATTAACTTGAAGTATCCTGTTAACGGTTTTGTTACAAAAATAATTTGTTTCATAGAATACTGCATTAAATTCACCTAAACGTATTATGCGATATTAGGAACCATAAGACTGCAGTGGTTTTGAAAACGTTATGATATGCACATAATATGAATCTTTTTTCCAATAGAATTAGAACAGTGGTGAACATATTGGGACAACTATTGGGGCAAGAGGAATTTTTTTAACCCTTTAGTGACTGCAGATGTACTATGTACGTCACGGGCAAAGTCTCCTTTAGACCCACTGACGTACAGAGTACGTCACGGTCTCCTAACCTCACTCCCTCCATATACTCACCTCTCTCTCTGGGCTCCCGCAGTGGACTGGCAGCCTGCCCCGCCTTTTCAGGGGGCCTGGCAGGCGTGATGATTTCATCACTGTGCCGATGATGTCATCGCCAGGTGCCCCTTGCCCCTGCAGTAAAAAATGAAGGGGTGGGAGGGCTCCAAATTATCTATCTCCCCAACTGTTACTAAGAACAAGAAAATTTAGTGACCACTCCCAATGAATAAAAACTATACGTATCTGCTAGCTTCGTACAACAGCACTGCCCCCTCAATGCCGACAGGATATATAAAGAAGAGAGAATTGTGAAGCATAATCTGCAAAACAAATCAGTACACACATAGTGCAGACCGCAGATACATCAGTCAATATATTAAGCCCCCGCTGGATTAGCACTCACAAGATAAAATAATTAATCAGGCACATAACAGGTACTTGGTTACCCTCTCCTGATAGGTCGTGTTGCCTCCTGAAATCCAAACCATCTGAATATCGCCAAGGAACTCCTTCAGGCTTGTTTGGTCAGTCGGTGAAACAGGAATCAGGCTTATTTAAAGGAAATTCAAACCAGCAGTAGCTCCAATAAAAAACTGGTTTAATTTCTGTTATGTGGAGTTTAATTACTGATGTGGAGAGATTGGAGGAGGTTTCCGTTAGGTCTGCTTCACAATTTTTCCCTGTGGTTTTGAGTATATTAAGAGCTCTCAAGATGGTGGCGTTAGGGGGACGGATATTTGACCTCCATAAGATGGCGGATGCCGGAGATCGATTGGATAATGTCCTACATTTCGTCACTTCCGGTTGCACCAGAAATAGAGGGAAGAAGACCATTGACCTCCACAAGATGGCGGATGCCGGTGATCGATTGGATAATGTTCTACGATTCGGCACTTCCAGTTGTACCGGAAATGTAGCTCCAAAAAAAAAACTGGTTTTATTTAGAATAACATAAATAAAATAAAAGTTGGAAAACCATCCAACGTGTTTTGTCTCTGCTACATGCAAGACTTCATCAGGGGTAAGGTGTTCATTTAGAATAACGCAGTTATATAGCCACACAATAATGAAAAAAAATAGATACAGCTGGCACATAATAAATTAATTGTCCACATAAATCCCAATTGATATATTACGCTGCGCCCCACGGTGGAGCGCACGTCCATATTTGTAGTTTATGGTCTTCTTCCCTCTATTTCCGGTACAACTGGAAGTGACGAATCGTAGAACATTATCCAATCGATCTCCGGCATCCGCCATCTTATGGAGGTCAATGGTCTTCTTCCCTCTATTTCCGGTGCAACCGGAAGTGATGAATTGTAGGACATTATCCAATCGAGCTCCGGCATCCGCCATCTTATGGAGGTCAAATATCCGTCCCACTAACGCCACCATCTTGAGAGCTCTTAATATACTCAAAACCACAGGGAAAAATTGTGAAGCAGACCTAACGGAAACCTCCTCCAATCTCTCCACATCAGTAATTAAACTCCACATAACAGAAATTAAACCAGTTTTTTATTGGAGCTACTGCTGGTTTGAATTTCCTTTAAATAAGCCTAATTCCTGTTTCACCGACTGACCAAACAAGCCTGAAGGAGTTCCTTGGCGATATACAGATGGTTTGGATTTCAGGAGGCAACACGACCTATCAGGAGAGGGTAACCAAGTACCTGTTATGTGCCTGATTAATTATTTTATCTTGTGAGTGCTAATCCAGCGGGGGCTTAATATATTGAATGATGTATCTGCGGTCTGCACTATGTGTGTACTGATTTGTTTTGCAGATTATGCTTTGCAATTCTCTCTTCTTTATATATCCCCAACTGTTACTGTTAGAAAATAACAAAGGGTTCTCCTGGAAAGGGGAGAGTCTCCCCTTTTCAGCAGTGTCTCGCACTAACCATTTTGTTGCCGGGCTGTGATTCGGCACCAATCTGCGCCGAATCGTGATTCAAACCCAGAAGTGGCTGACTTCTTGGATGTCAGCCAAGCCTCTGGGTCACCCTCCACCCACTGACATCCTCACCATATGTGTGAGGATGTCAGTGGGCCAGTTAACCCCCGAGCTGACAAGCGGAGATAGGGTTTTCTTTGGAGGGTCATGTTTGATATCATTGGAAAGGCCTGATAGGGAATCCGGTTCCTGAACATTTTAAATTATACCTTCATGTCACAACTGGTAGTAACACCAACTAGAGAGGATAACTGTCTGGACCTGGTTATAACAAATAATGTGGATCTTTTCTCAAATATTAATGTAAAGGAACAGTTGGGAAATAGCGACCATAATATGGTGACTTTTGAAATAAACTCAAAAAAACACATTCATAAGGGGCATGCTAAAATATATAATTTTAAAAAGGCCAACTTTATTAAAATAAAGGAAGCTCTCAATGTCATTGACTGGCAGAAACTCTTTCACGGGAAAAACACTGAGGATAAGTGGAATATCTTTAAACTAACACTAGAAAAGTACACGTCACAATATATTCCACTGGTTAATAAATATAAAAGAAACAGACTGAAACCAATGTGGCTTAGTAGGAAGGTAACTAAGGAAATGAAAAATAAAAAGAAGGCATTTAAAGTTTTTAAATCTGATAAATCTGAGGCATCCTATAAAGCATATAGGGTAGCCAATAAAGCATGTAAAAATGCGATTAGATGGGCTAAACTAGATAATGAAAAAGAAATAGCCAAAGAGAGCAAGACCAACCCTAAAAGATTCTTTAGGTACATAAATTCTAAAAAACCCAAGAGTGAAAATGTAGGTTCCCTAAAATCTGAGTCAGGGCTATTGTTAACTGAAGATCAGGATAAGGCAGAAATTTTAAATGATTATTTTTCTTCAGTATTTATCAAAGAGAAACCTATAACAGGAGACATGAAATTCATTAATAAAAACTTACTAATACAAAGTGACTGGTTGACTCAGGACAAGGTTTTACACAAATTAAACAATGTGAATGTTAATAAAGCCCCAGGGCCAGATGGAATTCATCCGCGAGTACTGAGAGAGCTATGTGTTGAAATATGCAAACCTCTGTTCTTAATCTTTCAAGATTCTTTTATTTCAGGAATAGTACCAGAGGATTGGAGAAAAGCTGACGTGGTCCCTATATTTAAGAAAGGTTTAAAATTTGTGCCTGGGAATTATAGACCTGTGAGCTTAACATCTGTGGCTGGGAAAGTATTTGAGGGGTTACTAAGGGATAATATTCAGGAATTTATTGGGAGGTATAATGTAATTGGCAAAAATCAGCATGGTTTCATGAAACACAGATCATGTCAGACTAACCTAATTACGTTCTATGAGGAAGTAAGTAGAAGTATAGATCAGGGGGTCGCAGTGGATGTGATTTACTTAGATTTTGCCAAAGCTTTCGACACAGTTCCACACAAAAGGTTACTATTTAAATTAAGAAAAAATGGTCTAGATGAAAATACTTGTTCTTGGATAGAAAACTGGCTAAAAGATAGGGTACAGAGAGTGGTCATAAATGGTACATTTTCAAGATGGACACCAGTGGTAAGTGGTGTCCCTCAGGGGTCTGTTATAGGACCAATACTATTCAATTTATTTATAAATGACCTTGAGATAGGCATTGAAAGTCATGTATCAGTGTTTGCAGATGACACAAAGCTAGGAAAAGAAATACAATGTGAGCAGGATGTTACTTCGCTGCAGAGGGATTTAGATAGATTGGGGGACTGGGCACTTAAATGGCAGATGAAATTTAATCTAGATAAATGCAAAGTTATGCACTTTGGAGTGAAGAACACACAAGCAATTTATACCCTAAATGGTACGGAGTTAGGGAAATCCAAGCAGGAGAAGGATTTGGGAATAATCATAGACTTCAAACTAAATAACAATGTGCAATGTCAAACAGCAGCCGCCAAGGCCAGCAAAGTACTGGCATGCATTAAAATTGGAGTTCACTCACGGGATGAAAACATAATTTTGCCTCTGTATAAATCAATGGTCAGGCCGCACCTTGAATATGCCGTGCAATTTTGGGCACCTGTCTTAAAAAAAGATATTATATCGCTAGAAAAAGTGCAGAGACGGGCAACTAAATTAATAAGGGGAATGGAAGGGTTAAGTTATGAGGAAAGACTAACAAGCTTAAACCTGTTTAGTTTAGAGAAAAGGCGCCTTAGAGGGGATCTGATAACCTTATATAAATATATACGGGGCCATTATCAACCATTGTCTGATAACCTATTCATTAACAGGACTATACACAGGACACGGGGTCATCCATTTAGACTGGAAGAAAGAAAATTTAGCTTAAAGCATAGGAAGGGTTATTTTACGGTGAGAACAATAAAGCTGTGGAATTCTCTGCCTGTTGAGGTGGTTGGGTCAGAGTCTGTACAGACTTTTAAAAAGCGACTGGATGACTTCCTGCAGACACAGAATATTAAGGGTTATAATATTTAATATGTGGGTAAAAGCTTCTTGATCCAAGGAGAAATCTGACTGCCATTCTGGGGTCAAGAAGGAATTTTTTCCCAGTATGTTGCATATTGGCGAGCATTTCAGACTGGGTTTTTTGCCTTCTTTTGGATCAACAGCAGTAGGTTATGTGGGAGACGCTGAACCCGATGGACGCATGTCTTTTTTCAGCCTATATAACTATGTAACTATGTAACTATGATCATTTCCAATGATACCAAACATGGCTAGGTTTGTTGTAAAAAAAATATTTAAAAAAAATGTTTTTTGTAAAGAGAATTTTGGGGGGTTTCATAAAATAGAACTTAAGCTGGCATTTAAATATGATGAGCATAAAACGAACAGAATGAGCTCAGTGTACAGAGGTGAAATGGCTCAGCGGTGAAGGGGTTAAAAAGCAAAAACATGTAAAAATTGGGTATTTCTATTCTCAGGACAAAATTTCAAAACTATTTAGCCGGGGCCTTTTTTGGCGGTTTTAGATTTTGGGGATTAAATTTAGAAAAAAAAGTTTTTTTTCCATTTTTTTCATCATATTTCTTTTTTTTTTATAGTAAATTATAGGATATGATGGAAATAATGGTATCTATAGAAAGTCAATTTAATGGCGGGAAAAACGGTACATAATATGTGTGGGTTGCATAAATGAGTAAAAAGAAAATTTGACCTAAACACAAATAGCGCAGAAACGTAAAAACAGCAGCGGGCACTTTCGGACAGACTTTTGGTGGGATTTACTATCTCAAACGAACCCTCGATCACAATATGTGTCAATTTCTGGCAGCTCCTCCCTCCCCCTCCCTGTCACTTGCGGTGTACCCCAAGGCTCAATACTCGGCCCCCTGCTATTCACAATATTCATAAATGATCTGCCCAACGTCTGCAAAGCCTCAACTGCATATGTATGCAGACGACACCGTAATCTATACCAGCAAACCAAATCTCCGGCAGCTGGAAGCCGTACTGCAAGAACAATTCACAGAGGTAGAAAAGTGGATCAAACACAACAAACTTTTTTTAAATAATGACAAAACTGTAACGATGCTCTTTGGAACAAAATCTAAACTACACAAATTGCAAAATCCCCTCTTATGTGTTGGGACAAAATCAAATGGCACGCTGACCACAGTCACTTCTCTCAAATATCTAGGTATGTGATTGGACCCTAATCTATCCTTTGGCCCTCACATCGAAAAACTCTCATCTAAACTTTACCCCAAACTAGGCGCCCTGTACAGAAACAAATCCTGCCTGAGCCCCGCGGTAAGAAAGCAGATTGTACAACAAATGCTTATGCCGGCTATTGATTACGGAGATGTAGTGTACGCAGCCGCCCCGCAAACACATCTTTAGAAACTTACTACATTGTATAACTCATTCTGCCGCTTTGCATTACAATGTAACTACATGACCCACCATTGTGACATGTTAAAAGAGCTAAACTGGCCATCGCTGGAATCTAGACGCACCCTTCACCTTTCCAGCCTGGTGTTTAAGAGCTTTTCTGGGAAGCTGCCACCCTACCTGAATAGACTGCTTCCCCCAGCAGCTCCCTCATCCTATAACCTCCGATCCAGGACCAGCACCTTACTTGCAATACCACAATACAAAAAGACAGTGGCTCGATCCTCATTTTCCTACAGAGCACCACAATTATGGAATAACCTCCCAGACACCATCAAATCTTCCAGTCTTATGTCACTCAAGAGCTCCCTATTAACATACCTCAATACAGAATGCACCTGTAAACATGTAACATATTGACTATTTCCTACATATTTATTTTCTGTTAATCTGTATATTTGTGTTGTTTTTTTAATATCTTGCATTGTATTACTTTGTATTTCTGTAACTGTAACACTTCAATGTTTTTGAACCCAGGACATCCTTGAAAACTAGAGAAATCTCAATGTATCCTTCCTGGTAAAATCCTTTATAAATAAATAAATAAATAATGTTGGCAATTGAGTAAACTAAGCAGTTGGTACACTTTGAAACCATTTTGGAAATGGTTGTTCCTAATAACCCCTTCCTGCCGGACGGGTGGTGCCTGTTAGAAGGGTCTTAACGCCAACGGTACATCATAGCATACCCTGCGAATCTCCGGCCCCTCCTGAGGCCTGTCTCCACAGCCGACGTGCTGCACGCATCATTGACTGCAGGGAGACGGCTATAGTTCAGCTTTCCTGTGGCCGCCAATGACACCAGCTGTAGGGTGGGGCAAGAGACTATTCATAGATGCCAGCGGGGTGTGCTGTGCCGTCCCGTGGAGTTCAGTCCCAACCACCACAGGGATGGCATAGCACATCCTACTGTGTGAAATGGATAATGATTCAATCAGTCCCCAGCTATTTTACATACAATATATAAGACATTGTTTCTCATGGGAAAAACTGACAGAAATGTGGAAGTCCAGCAACCAACATATTGTATGGCTGAATACAGTAATGAGCCAACTCTGCAAATTACTCTCAAATGTGTTTGACAATTTGAATTTGTTAATTAAAGAGAGAATGCTGCACAGTTTACTAATATCAAAGTGAATTACAATGTGCAACTAGTTATCAGGCTTCAAATTAGATGTTTCACAACTCATAGCATTAAAAAAAATAGTCAAAGAAAAATGTGGTCTAGGAACAGGAACTTTCTAACTGGATACAATGGCAAACATTAGACAGGGCAGTTGGCTGATGCAACAACCATGAGGATCATTACAACCTCCAGGCTGAAGTTTCAAGACACAAACTTGGGAATCACCTATAACAGTCTAAGACAGTGATTACATAAAGGCTGCTATTCCAAGTCGTGGGGTAATGATTGCCTGAGACACGGTGATCACTGCTGTATCTTATTCATTCATCTCCGTTTCACTTACCATTCCAAGTCAAATGGTGACCAATGTTAGCAAACGTTGAGGTCATAGATAAAAATGACTTAATATTCTATATTTTGTGTCAGAGGAGCACACCCTTACAAAGCACGTTTTATTGTAAGGGAAAATATAATACCAGGGGCCAGATCACAACTGGGACGCAAAGCGCTGAACTTGAGCTATACAGCATAACAACTCTAGCACTGTGTTTAATTTTACAACGTCCTATTACATCCAAGATGCAAGCTTAGCTTTGCGTCTCAGGTGAAGTAACATGCTGACTCTACATTAACGTCTCCTATACTTTGTATGGGAGCTGATAATGTGCCTCTAGCAGAAGGAGAACGAGCTATTCCACAGAACATATTCTCCATCTGCGCCCTAAAAATAGCTACAAGCTTTTGAGATTGTTCAGATCATTAATGCTCCAAGTACCATAAAACGTTAAGATACTGAGTCTGTTCCTGGCACAGTCATTTTACTCCTTGTAAACTCTAAGGCTAGGGTCAGACGAACGCATTTTTCACGTTGTCCGTGAAAAAGTGTGTTCGAACGAATGGACGTATTTTTTCACGGAATACGCGATAGCGGTCATACGATGCGCATTTTCGTCCGTGATTTTGTACGGATCATCAATAAAACCCTTTTGTGTCTGGACGTTATGTTAGCCGGACATTAGCAGCGTCTGACGTCTCCCAATCACACAAACACGCCGCTATGCGGCCGCAGCGCACTCTGTACGTCAGTAGTAGCGGTTTGACGTTCTCGAAAAAATGCGTTCGTTGGCCACTTGCGTTGCACGGACGAACTTTCGTGCGGCCGTTCGTCGTATGTTCCCGGCATTGGACGTCATTTGCTACTAGCACGGCCGTGATTTCGTGCGGCTAAACGCACGTGAAAAATGCGTTCGTCTGACCCTAGCCTAAGGCTGGGGTCAGACCAGCGCACTTTTAACGTGCGTTCTGGTGCACATAATTACGGCCGCATTAGCAGCAGATGACGGGCAATGACGGCCAATATACGATGTACGGCCGCACAAAAGTCCGGCCGTGCAACGCAAGTGGAATCTGAACGCATTTTTCTGAGAACGCTGAACCGCTAGTACTGACGTACTGAGTGCGCAGCTGCGGCATAGCGGTGTGTGTGCGTGATTAGGAGATGTCAGACGCTGCTAATGTCCATCCTACATAACGTCCAGACGCAAAAAGAGTTTTATTGACGATCCGTACAAAATCATGCCCGAAAATGCACGTCGTCTGACCGTTTTTGCGCATTCCGTGAAAAAAATACGTCAATGCGTTCGGACGCACTTTTTCACGTTCGCGGGGAAAAATGCTTTTGTCTGACCCTAGCCTTAAAGTTGATCTAGGTGGTTAAAAGCCCTTATAGCCTAGAGCAGCTCTGTTCTCAATTCAGTCCTTTTTATCTCGCTAGTTGCCTTTTTTAATTGGAAATCACTAAATCCAGGAATCACTCCTCAAACATATTTGTGGAAGAGGTTTGAGTAATAGCTTATTCTTCCTAATAATACTCTTGGGGGTTGTATCCGCTAAGCTGTGACACTGTGGTGAAACGAAGAATTGCATGTATTAAAAAAATAAGCTGAATTGAAGAATTTCTCCCAGTTTGATATTTTGGCATTTGGAAATTCCATTCTCCGTTCTGTACAATCCTTGCATTAATTCCACTGGGGCATTTCCAAATACTGTGAAAACTGACACTTTGTTTTACTTTCTGATTTGCAAACATTTTCTAGTTCTAGAACGGTAAATGATCTGAGTTTCTGAGTAGCAAATTGTGTGATAAACCAAACATCTCTTGCGATAAAACGAGTTTATCACTCGATCTATGGAACAAAAAAAGCAAACCTACTGAAACAGTGTATGCTTATACAATTTTCACTGTACAATGTGCACTGCTAAAAGACAATCAGGGTTATACAGAGAGAGGTGAAATGCAGGAGAATGGCTGGAGAATGGAAAATTCTAGGTCAAAATAGCCAATTTGGAAAGTGAGATAAATGGGAGAATTTTTCCGGTTTGGCTATCTAGACCTAGAATTTTCCATTCTCCAGCCATTCTCCTGCTTTTCACCTCTTTCTGAATAACCCTGAATGTTACAGTTTGAGAAACAAGGGGAAAAAAATGCTACAAGAAGTGAATCTATAGTATACTCCACTGCACATATCAGTGGTGACAATGCATACAGATATAGTCACAATCAACTAGGTTTTGAGTTAGGTTTGAATACCAGAGCTGTTGTAAAATTACCAAATACATACAGGGTTATTCAGAGATGTGAAAACCAGGAGAATGACTGGAGAAGTGAAAATTCTAGGTCAAAATAGCCAATTTGGCTATTTTGACCTAGAATTTTCACTTCTCCAGTCATTCTCCTGGTTTTCACCTCTCTCTGAAAAACCCTGATAGACTTTATTGGCTCTGGTTAACTGTACAACTGACTAAGAATTTATCTCAAGTGAAGAATATACTGCAAAAATAAATGTAAATCCCCATTTTACAGATCAGTGATAGCCTCTCTGTTCTCTTCTCTCCACCCACCAGATAGGCAACAATTGGATATTGCTTTAAAACAGATGATTCAGCTCAAAATCAGACGTGATTTGTTGCATGCCACGTTACAAAGAGACTCAGGGATCACTATGTGCATCAGGGAACACACAACGGGATATCTACTACACTTTGAATAAGAAGAGACTGTGAAATTCTAGATAATCAAACTCATTCAAAAGGTCAAAATATTTCTTCTGTTTGAGTATTTTGATGTAAAGTCTGCTATTCTACAACAACTTGCCCTGATGTAATATAATTTGTCTGCTGCCTGTTAACACATTACATCATCAATCCATTTTTAAACATTTTAAATCACCAGAGTATTGAAGGTTACAGTGATTTTTTTTTCTTTGGACTAACGTTACATTACAAACACACGCTTTCGAGACTTAACCTCTCTTCAGGACACAAAGCATACTGGTATATATATATATATATATTTATCTTAAAGTGAAGTTTTTGTTAAATAAATTGTATGGGTTTTACCCAGTGTAAATTGACAAATTAAGGGTTAAGTAATGCAAAAAAACTGAACAATTGCTCGATCATACGTGTAGCATTAGCAAGGTTCTAACACAAATGCCTTTACCACTTCTAAGAACTCGGTAGACATAAGAGCAATGCCCCCCCCCACCAATTAGGAATGTGGATAGCAGTTGCCCAGAGGCTCTATACGGCTATCCTTGCAAGAACCCCAAACCAAATGGTTATACAATTCTATGAATCAAGATCTCAGGAGATTTATTTATTCTGACCAGATAAATTCACACTCGTGCACCCCCCCCCCTTCCCCAGTGTCATTATATCTTACCATATTGGAAATAACGGGTGCCATAGCCAGGTCTTCTCCGCTCAGTAGACCTTGATCTCTCATACGTGTCGTAGTAGTTGTAGTAAGGATTGTTGTCATCTGAGGACTTGTAAGGGTTGTAAGGATCATCTCCTTGCATTGCATCCAGCCTGACTCTGGCGCCTCCTGTGCCATTACCTGCTCTGGGTTGCTGGGCACTAGGTAAGTGGCGACCAGAGGTGCCACTATCAGTCCTGCTGCTCTGTCTGTCGTTAGCTGCAGCAGCATCTCCCGTGCTTCTCGTCCTCCCTGCCTGGAACCAAAGCTGAGAACCCTGCTCTGTCTGTTGCTGCTGCTGAGGAGTTCTTTGTTGGGGTTCTTCAGTTTGAGAAGAATCAGGTCTGGGAGGTTGTACCCCTGTGCTAACACTGGTGCTATTCCGCCTGCTGAGGATCAGCACTGGGCTCTCAGGGTTCCTTCTCCTGGCAGGCTGATACTCTGAGCCCTGGCTTAGTAGGCTATACACCTTACCATTGCTGTGCCATTGCACCCTATGTCTGAACGTGGCACCTGGACCATTGTGGTTCCTCTGATGCTGCTGGCAAATGCCTTGAAAAATGCACTGCAAAATCACAGCAAGCTGCAGCAAATGCATGGTGCCACTTAATCCACAGCCAGATCTCTTCATTGCTTCCAGAAATATAATAAAGATTAAAAATTGAGTAAATTGTCTTTAAAAAGAGATTTAAAATTAGACATGAATCCCTTAGATCTCTGATAAACAGGGTAGCAGCGGGATGGTTATTAAAGGCAAGGAAAGAGCTAAATGATCCACAGCTTGGTAAGTTTTGCTGGTGCCTGTAGTGGGGGGAAAGAGGAGGAGGGATGGGAGTTTTTAAAGTTTCTGGCACATTTTAGGAAAAAAAAAGTTAAGTCGTATAAGATTTTCTGGCCGGCTGCCTCTCTGTTGTTTGTTCATGTTAGGATTGTGAAGCTATGTCAAACTACACGTTCTTCATGGGGCTAACTCTAAGCCCCCCCCCCCAACATCCAGATTGTACCACCTTTTACACATAGTATCCCCGAACACCAGGACATGTCTAAGTGGGAAAAGCGCATAGCTTTCTGTCCCCTTGGGCTCTGTAAAGGTCACGTCAAGGGCAAACTTGGAGAATGTAACTGTGATACAGATACTTGGCAGAAAAAGCAAATAGACCCATGCGTGCTTTAAAATTTTGCTAGTTTAGGAAAAAAAATTGGGAAAAAAAAGACATTTCTGAGAATTAGACATGATTTGTAATGCAAATTAGCAGATTTGGATTAATGCAATACTTTACTAAACTGTGACTGTTTGTCGTCAAATTTATGTCACATTTTATTGGTTTTATGATCATTAGTTTCAGTAATGTAATCATCATTCCTCATGTCATGGAATCAAGTAAAAAACCCAGTCCCTGCTCCAAAAAAACCCCACTGCATCTTTAAACCGGTCTCAGACTTATTATGTAGACTTATTTATGCTCATTTAAAATAGCTTCATGGCATATCGCATTACACCTGATCATGCAACGTTTGTGTGAATGTTCTCCTAAATTCACGATACATTAATATAGACCAAAATGAAAAATCTTTTTATAGATCCTTCCTGTTACCAAGTAACACCACAATAAATAGACATCCAGGAGCTTTTTGTTCTTCTTTGTCTTCTTTCTGTGATCTGGAAAGTAATGTATGAATGTATTGTTCATTTAAGAATGCATACATAAATGATCATCAGCAAAAACACATCTGTAAAATCACCTTATAACACCAGGGTTTGGCAGCTGGTAGCCTTTCTTCATTACCGGCTGCCAAGAATAAAGAGCTCATTATTCTCCAGCTGCCTCACAAGTATAGGAAGTGTTGGTGTTCTGTAGGCAACGTTAAAAGTCGAGCCGGAACAGGATTTTGCTGCTGAACCAGAATAGACAAAGCTATTAGCGTTAACGAGTGGGGTAGATATACTAGATGGATAACTTGTTACTGCCAATGGCTCAGGTGGATTAGTGCCAAACATCAGAATGGCCACTTCAATAACAATGCTTAGACTTATCACAATATACTGTAGTCATATCAAAATCAATTATGCATAGTTAATTTAATATAGTAATGCAGTAACTAATGTCTTTGTAATAAAAAATATCCTAAGGTTAGTATAGTACTGTTCCATTTTACTGAAAAATGCACTATATACCTCAGCGCTGTATTGGAAGGGTGTCAGAGTAACCCAATATAATGGTGAAGTAAACCCAGCACGCAAACTGAACCAGAGCAATAAAGCTTGAATAAACTTGAAATAGACAGGTCACTATCAAGATATTCAATACAAGTGGAGATCAGAAGACTGGAGACCTACAAAATAATGACATATGAGCTGAGGTCAGGATTATGGAGATACATGGAATCATGAAACAAAACCAAAGTCCAAGGAACGTGGATTTCAGAATAATTAGGAGGAAAGCCAAAAATCTAAATCCGAGTACTCCGAGGAATGTGCTGAAGGGTAATAAACCACAACATAGCACTGGAACAAGAAAGAGAAAGGACCTATAAATCCAGATGAAGACTCTCATTGGCTGGTACATGAGTTTCGTGGAACCCCTGGGTCCTTCCTCTAGCAGAATTATAGAAAGGAAGCAAAATCGATGTAGCACTGTAAGTGTTGAACTGGTGACGTTTCATCAGAGAGATACGAAACAGGAGCGGCCTCAAACATCTGGAGGAATGGAAGTGGGGGAGTGCATTCTCTTGTGAACAGATCTCTTTCAAGAGGTATTTACACAAGTAATTCACATCCCCTTCTCTTCGAACACTGGCTTGACAGGCTACTAGTGATCATAATCAATCCCTATACAAGTTGTCATAGGGGTTAATGTCTGGGTATTTTCATTCCTCCATAAGGAAAGCCCTGAATGACACTATGGTCTTAAGAAGTCTTATTTAGATGTTTCAAATACAGTACTAGGCTTTATTCCTATCCTTCCGATTGTGTTTATCTGCAGTTTGTTGACTACTAATAAGCCACAATCTAGTTAATTATCAACAAAAGAGGGAACGCTCACCAAACTTACAAGGGAGAGTAAAAATTCACCTAGTGGGTGCTCGTGGACATCAGGATAGCTGATGTCGTCATGACATGTAAGAAAATGTAAGTCTGGGCACGCCAGCTGTCATGAAAAGGGAAATTTATTGAGGAATCTGTAATGTTTTGTCTAATCAGATATATAATACATTTTCCAATAACAACATACTAAATTAACACAAAGACCATTAACCTCCCTGGCGGTCTGATTCTGACATATTTTATATGTCAGAATCGGTCCTATTTATTCCGGCCCCCTAGCGGTATTAGTGTGGCTCGGAGGTTAACGTTCAATACTGAAACGATATCCCCGAGCCACACTCGGGCTGATACTTACATGTCCTGCACTCAAGTATGTATCGCAGACAACTGAAAAATTCAGCGGCCAAGCCTAAGGATAAAATTCCCAAAGTATAGGTCCACAATTGAACCATCTCAATAATTTGCTGCTGTCCCTAAAGCTTAATCAGATTCTGCTCTTACCCTCACTAGTGCTTATAAGACAAACAGCATTTAAAACCAAGCAAAATACAAACGGAGCTGAGTATGTTATTTGCTTGGTTTTAAATGCCGTTTGTCTTATAAGCACTAGTGAGGGTAAGAGCAGAATCTGATTAAGCTTTAGGGACAGCAGCAAATTATTGAGATGGTTCAATTGTGGACCTATACTTTATAAATTATTCTGCACGTTGGATGTGCATCTTGCCTTTGGGAATTTTATCCCTAGGCTTGGCCGCTGAATTTCTCAGTTGTCTGCGATACATACTTACGCAGTTGGGGGCCACACCTCAATATTGCAGACTATACTGTTTATCTGTCCCTTAGTACATTTCTCAATTTCCCTCACTAGGCTTTTGTGTATATGTTGTTTTTAGTTGGCACTTGGAGATTGTTTTTGTCATTTATTAAAGGCATTATGCCATTGTGTTTTTTGCCGCTCCCTGTCTAAACAGTGGTTGACCTGTTTGGGTTGGCACGCTGTTAATTTTATTTTCTTTTGTAAAAAAAAAAGGAAGCAAAATAATGACTAAAATGAGGAACACTGCGTCCGAATGCGTCAATGTCATAAGGAAGCAACGCTGTAGGACACATGCATGAATGCTTGTGAAAGCCCCAAATTTAACAAGATCAAAGCGAAAAAATATATTATTGAATGTCTGTTCTGGGCCCCCTACTCTTCTCGATCTCTACCGCCTGTCTGGGTAACCTCATCTCTTCCTTTGGACTCCAATATCACCTCTATGTTAACGACACCCAAATCTACCTTTCCTTTCCCAATCTCTCTCTTCCTGTGTTGGACCATAGTACAGCCTGCCTGTCGGCTGTCTCCGACTGAATGACTTCCTGTTTCCTAAAGCTCAACCTCTCTAAAACTGAACTTCTAATCTTCCCTCCCTCCAAAGCCAATATTCCTGCACCTATTTCCCTTCAGGTGAATGGTGCCACCATTACTTCTGCCTCACAGGCTCGTTGCCTTGGTGTCCTCTTTGATCTCTCCTTCACTCCTCAGATTCGGTCACTAACCAAATCCTGCTACTTCCACCTAAAAAACATTGCACGTATCCTCCCTTTCTTAATCATCAAGACTGCTAAAATGCTCATCCAAGCTCTTATCTCCCACCTTGATTACTGTAACCTCCTTCTCGCTGGCCTTAAGAAATCCCAGACACTCCCTCTGCAGTCTGTTATGAACACCTGTGCTAGGCTCATCCACCTCAGCTTCCGCACCTATCACACCTCGCCCCTCTGTCAATCTCTACACTGGCTCCCTGTCTTCTAAAGAATCAATTTCAAAATATAGGTGCTCATGTACAAAGCTGTCACGGTCCACCCCGTGTACCTGTCTAGCAAACCTGGATCTAAGAACTTTGCCCTGGATTTCTTCATTCTTGGATTCCAGTCCAGGTTTTGCCCAGGCTAAGCACCATGTCCAGGCTCCTGGAGATCCAGCCTGGGTTTTCCTGTCTAGCCCTGGACTTCCAGCTGAGGCCTATCCATGTTTAAGCCTCCTTAAAAGGCAGAGAGACCCAGCCAACAGTGGGTCTGCATTATTGTTATCCTTGACTGAGGTCCCTTGGTGGTGTGCTAACCTGCTCTTCCAGAACCAGCTTATCCTACGTATCCAGGACCCATCTGTCTACCTGTGGATTACAGTTGTTCTCACGTCTGACCTTTTGATCAAGGTACCGCTGTCTAGATTTATCCTTGGTGGGCCCTGTCTGCAGTCTAGGACTGCATTACCCACAATCCACTGACTCTCCAAGAACTCTCCCTGGACTTTATTGCTATTTGCTTTGTTCATTTGCCTGCAGTTAAGGACCATTTATGTTTTATTAAAGAATCTGCTTTGCGTGATTCCTGTTTGGCCTCCCCTCTGTGTCGCCGCCTGCTGGGCTCATACCAGAACCGCACACGCCTCGTGACAAAAGCTCTCCATAACCGTGTGCCTACATCTCCCTTATTAGCAGGTATATCTCATCCCATCCACTTTGCTCTGGCAATGGTCTGATGTTATCATCTCCCTTTACCCACACCACTAATTCTCGCCTCCCAGACTTCTCCCAATCTGCCCCCTTCTTGTGGAACTACCTCCCCCGTAACATTAGACTCTCCCCGTCTCTCCACTCCTTCAAGAAGTCTCTGAGAACACACTACTTCAGAGAGGCCTATCGTCTCACTCCATAATCCCCCATTGTACATTTCTTGCCCCCAACCTGCACCCCACTACTTCACATTCTTTGCCACTTACCCTCACCTAGTGTGTCACCCTTTTCCTCTTAGATTGTAAGCTCTCGAGCAGGGTCCCCTCTCCTACTGTTCTGTGTGTTTAACTTGTATGGACATTTGTTATTCTGTCTCTTCCATTGTACAGCACTACGAAACTTGTTAGCGCATTACAAATACCTGTAACTAACTGAAATTAACTCCTTTGTCTTGCATTGGGAGCATCAGCTACAGCAATTACACTCTGTTAACACATAAGAGTAAGAAAAATCAAGTCAATGTCAAAAACACTATTGCAAGAGCCTAATAGGGTCAGGAACCTATGACTCATTTATAGCTCATCCAGAAGGGCTTAACCCTAAAATACCAAACCTGAAACCAGAGATACAAAGAAGCCCTAACAAGAAAGCTCTATATATGAGTGAACAAAATAAATGGATAGATGGAAAGACAGATGGAGATAGATAGCGATCAATAAGGCTTCACATTTAATATCACTGTTAAAAAGACTACATGATATAATGACATCAGACATGCAGTCATTTTAATACTAACATTAAAAGTGATATATTTATTTTGTTTTACATAAGGAGCTCCCTTCTTTTTGTCTCTGGTTTCTGATCACTTCAAAATATACACATCTGCGCCACCAACTCAATCGTATTGAATAAAGAAAACCTCCCGGTATCACAAATGAAATATGCTACATCAGCAATAATGATAAGGTCCATAAAAAATGTCGGACTCCAAATAATATCTCGTTAAAACACAGAGGTCCACATAATAGTACATGTACCCTCAACATGGGATTATAAAAGATTAAAATAACCACATGGCTTTAGATAACATTTGTAATTAACTCAATAAAATATAAACTCTACAACTGATTAGCAAGTGATTTATTTCTCTCAAATAATACAATCAAATTCACTTGATTTTGCCATGACCCACTTAACAATGATAACCCATATACATTACTGATGACTGACCCATTGAAATCTGGATACTTTCCACTTGATATTTACCCTCTTTGTCACTTAATATTTTCTATTATTTTTCCTGTAGCCACCAAACTGTTATTTGTGCATATAGAGAGGAAAAGGGCAGGGCTCGAGTCGAGCGAGAACGCGCAGGAACGGCGTTCCCGCACTTTTCCCACAGCGGGAACGCTGCGGGAACGCAGCGTTCCCGCTGTGGCCCGAGCCCGAACGCCGCCGCCGCACATTGCCGGCGGCCGGCGTGTTTCCTGTTACAAGGGCCGGTGACAGGAGGTGGAGTCGCTCGCCTGGCTGTTTCATAGTTCCCAGGCGAGCGGCTGCACTTCCTGTCAGCGGCCACTGAAGCAGGAAGCACGCGGCCGCTGGCAGAGGAGCAGAAGCAGCAGCAAAGGTGAGCTGGGCTGGGGGCAGTATCCCTGAGACCTGGGGGGGGCAATATCCATGAGACCAGGGGGGCAATATCCATGAGAGCTGGGGCATTATCCATGAGACCTGGGGGGGGCAATATCCATGAGACCAGGGGGGCAATATCCATGAGAGCTGGGGCATTATCCATGAGACCTGGGGGGCATTATCCATGAGACCTGGGGGGCATTATCCATGAGACCTGGGGGGCATATCCATGAGAGCTGGGGCAATATCCATGAGAGCTGGGGGCATATCCATGAGACCAGGGGGCAATATCCATGAGAGCTGGGGCATATCCATGAGAGCTGGGGCATATCCATGAGACCAGGGGGGCAATATCCATGAGAGCTGGGGCATTATCCATGAGAGCTGGGGCAATATCCATGAGAGCTGGGGCATTATCCATGAGACCAGGGGGCAATATCCATGAGAGCTGGGGCATTATCCATGAGAGCTGGGGCATTATCCATGAGAGCTGGGGCATATCCATGAGACCAGGGGGCAATATCCATGAGAGCTGGGGCATTATCCATGAGAGCTGGGGCATTATCCATGAGACCTGGGGCATTATCCATGAGAGCTGGGGCATTATCCATGAGAGCTGGGGCATATCCATGAGACCAGGGGGCAATATCCATGAGAGCTGGGGCATTATCCATGAGACCTGGGGCAATATCCATGAGAGCTGGGGCAATATCCATGAGAGCTGGGGCATTATCCATGAGAGCTGGGGCAATATCCATGAGAGCTGGGGCATTATCCATGAGACCAGGGGGCAATATCCATGAGACCTGGGGCATTATCCATGAGAGCTGGGGCATATCCATGAGAGCTGGGGCATTATCCATGAGAGCTGGGGCATTATCCATGAGCTGGGGCATTATCCATGAGAGCTGGGGCATTATCCACGAGACCAGGGGGCATTATCCATGAGAGCTGGGGCATTATCCATGAGCTGGGGCATTATCCATGAGAGCTGGGGCATTATCCATGAGACCAGGGGGCAATATCCATGAGAGCTGGGGGCATATCCATGAGAGCTGGGGGCATATCCATGAGAGCTGGGGACATTATCCATGAGAGCTGGGGGCATTATCCATGAGACCTGGGGGCATTATCCATGAGAGCTGGGGGGGCATTATCCATATGAGCTGGGGCAATTATATCCATGTGAACTGGGGAAAATATATCCATATAACCAGTGCTGTGTATATTATTCTTGGGGTTCAGTGCTGTGTATGTTATTCTGGGGGCTCAGTGCTGTGTATATTATTCTTGGGGTTCAGTGCTGTGTATATTATCCTGGAGGCTCAGTGCTGTGTATATTATTCTGGGGGCTCAGTGCTGTGTATGTTATTCTGGGGGTTCAGTGTTGTGTATGTTATTCTGGGGGCTCAGTGCTGTGTATGTTATTCTGGGGGCTCAGTGCTGTGTATATTATTCTGGGGGCTCAGTGCTGTGTATGTTTTTCTGGGGGCTCAGCGCTGTGTATATTATTCTGGGGGCTCAGTGTTTTGTATGTTATTCTGGGGGCTCAGTGCTGTGTATGTTATTCTGGGGGCACAATGTTGTGTATATTATTCTGGGGGCTCAGTGCTGTGTATATTATTCTGGGGGCTCAGTGCTGTGTATATTATTCTGGGGGCTCAGCGCTGTGTATATTTCTGGGGGTTCAGCGCTGTGTATATTATTCTGGGGGCTCAGTGCTGTGTATATTATTCTGGGGGTTCAGCGCTGTGTATATTATTCTGGGGGCTCAGTGTTGTGTATGTTATTCTGGGGGCTCAGTGCTGTGTATGTTATTCTGGGGGCACTATGTTGTGTATATTATTCTGGGGGCTCAGTGCTGTGTATATTATTCTGGGGGCTCAGTGCTGTGTATATTATTCTGGGGGCTCAGCGCTGTGTATATTATTCTGGGGGTTCAGCGCTGTGTATATTATTCTGGGGGCTCAGTGCTGTGTATATTATTCTGGGGGCTCAGCGCTGTGTATATTATTCTGGGGGTTCAGCGCTGTGTATATTATTCTGGGGGTTCAGCACTGTGTATATTATTCTGGGGGTCTGTGCCTGGAGATATATATATATATATATATATATATATATATATATATATATATATATATATAATGCGTTAGTCCAGTTGCCACAATCACGAGTATACCTGTACATAGTGATACCTTTCACTGATCAGTATAGTTTCCAGTTTACACTCTTGAAAGCTTGTCTTTTAAATGTAAAGTTAACCCAATAAAAATGGTATCACCGGCACGCGCTGCTATACTCGTGATATATATATATATATATATATATTATTTTCTTCAGGTAATGGGGGTTGTGGAATTCGTGGGTGAGTTCCCTCATTTTTTTTCCCAGGACTTGACCCCTGGAAAAGGGGGTTTGTGAGGGTCCTGAAACCGAGCAATGGCACCAGTGGCCTGCTCTATGGTGGTTAATTGTGCATTATGGCTGCTTACCGGTAGGGTATATATAGTAACATATAAGTGTAGTCAGGGATGTAGATACTGGAGTTGCTAAGCCAAAAATAACATTCCTTTCTCATACTGTCGTTTCCAGCGTCATTATTGTAATCCAGAACAGTAGTGGTGGTCCTTGTAAAGTTTGGAAAATCAAGTCAACGGAAAGACAATAAAAACCCAAAACAGATTAAATAATTATTAAGTGCATCTACAAATCATACTATACAGGATCCATTCCATAGTGTGCCAATTGTAGTAGTAGTTTTTCATATCGCTCATTATTGTGTATGTAGTAAATCACTGACCTTGTACAAAATCTGAGACCGAGAATTTTGCAGTGCGGAAAATGTGATTTGAAATTTGATTTCCTTTGGGGTGGAGTAGAGGTAACATAGAAACATAGAAAATGGCAGCAGATAAGAACCTTTCGGCCCATCTAGTCTGCCCAATTACATGGATACTTTACCTGGATTTATCTTTTGTTTAGGATAGCCTTATGCCTATCCCATGCTTGCTTAAATTCAATCACATCACTGCTCTGCGTGGAGAGAGCCTGTGGAGTCATGGGTTCGATCCCAGCGAGCACCTCTCCAGTAAGTGTCCTTGGGCAAGACACCTAATGGTACATACTCACCACCCAGGACATACTTGAAAACGAGAGAAATCTCAATGTATCCGTCCTGGTAAAATCCTTTCTCAAATTTTTTTTTATAAAAAAAAAATACAGTTTAATGAGTAATGCATGATTAATAAGTGAAAATTAACCATGGTCTATGTGTCATTTAGAAAGAAGAGGGGCCATAATTTTAACCTGGTAACCTGGTCACTAGGTATAGCATAGACTGTAATAAGTGCTCTAGATCAGCATTTCTCAACCCTGTCCTCAAGTACTCCTAACAGGCCAGAATATAAGGATTCCCTTGTGGAAATGCAGACTGAATCCTGCAATCACTGAGCAGCAAATCCTATCACCTGTGCTGTGCTTCAAATACCTGGTAAACCTGGCCTGTTAGGGGGACTGGAGGACAGAGTTGAGAAACACTGCTCTAGGTCATCCATTAGTATCTCCAAGACAGTTTCATACTTGTTGAGATCAGCCTATAGCAAGCTTTCACCTCTTCCTCACCTAAGCCAAACAACATGTAAACACTGAGGTTGTCCCTGCCTGCCTATCCTCCATTGGGCTTGTCAGGTTGGACACTCCTTCTGCAGGTTACCAGGAACGTCATCCAATGTGGATTTGTCTTCTGGGGAGGCAAGTGTTTTTATATTGAGTCAGATGGTGTAATAGGCAATTCCGTGGGACTGACAAAGGGCAAGTGTATGTTGCTAATAGTGTTTCATATCTTCGTGACATATTGCCAGTATATTATATATATATATATATATATTACAGTATTATTCAGGTGTTACTGTTTTAGCTGACTATCTCATTTTCAAGTCCAGACCAACAAGACAATTTCATGGCAATATGGTATCCACATATCCCACATAATGTAGCACAGCAAACCTAACTATAAACAACAAAAAACAATACTTAAAAAAAATGTAATAAAATAAAGACTCAGTTGTTGGTGTTCCTCAAACATTCCCAATTAATAGTCATTTGTCACTTACAGTGGATGCATTTCTCACTAATGGCAATCATGTCCACTTTCAATTCCTCCGTTCCCAGGTCATTTTATTTCATGTTTGCCCCTTTTATTTTGATTTATGATTTATTCCCTCATTATTTATTTGATTTATGATATATTCTCTCATTCCCAATTTTATTAATGCACCCATCCCAACTTTATTTGATTTGTGCTACCTTTTATTTGATTTAAGCTCTCATTCCCACTTCAATAGATTTATGTCCTATTTCATTCAATTCATCTACTACATTTCATTCAATTCATGCCTCCATTTCATTTGATTTATACCTAAATTTCATTTAATTCATGCCAGCAATTTAATTTGATTTGATTTAAACTCCTGTTCCAATTTAATATGCTTTATTTCTTAAATGTATGTGCCACTGATGAATCCTGCTTGTTTGCATTCATAGATTTAAGGCTGGTGTCAGACGAGCGCAGTGTGAACGTCTGTTTTTGCGCACATAATAACGTCTGCTGCAGCATAGAATAATCGCCAATGTAGCCCCCCACACGAAGTGCGTCCGCACCGAACTGCAAGCACACAACGCACGTGGCAAACGGACACAAGTTAGGCAACAATGTAAAACCGCTAGAACGGACGTGCGGAGTGCGCTGCGTCCACAATGTCCGCATAGCTTTGTGTGTGAGTTATGAACGAGGTCAGACGGACTGCATTTATACGTCCAGCATGTTTGACGGACAAAATGTTTTTCATATTTAATTTATTTTCCCTGCTACATCTGTCAAAAATGACGTCAGTTTAAAAAACGGACTGTATGGCCACTACTGCGTCTTCCGTCAGAAATTGCATCCGTACTGCACGGGCGCACAGTCCGTACAAAATGCGCTCGTCTGACACCAGTCTTAAGGTGTGTGTACTTGCACTGTTGCAGACCTGCTCTCCTTTAGGAGCATGCGCAGCTCTCTGGTTATCTGATGGACACTTTCGTGCTAATAAAATTTCAAGTATTTGCTGTCACTGCATGCATCTGACATGTCACAGGAGCTGCTGAAGAATATCAATGTGATTATGAGACTTCAAAAGTAGCCTGAGGCTATCCCCCACCCATTTCAACAACCTATTGGGTTAACAGCCAAATTGCAAACTTAGATCATAATCAGGGCTGACCTGCGGGAGATGCAGAGGTAGAATTTCACACTGCCCTGCTTGATTTTAGGGATTTCAACTTTCCAGCCAACCGCAAAGAGCATTTGTCCCAGACCTATACATTGCAAAAATACATTTGATTATTTAATTTATTTAGTGTTTTCTTGCTGTTCCGTTCCATTAAAAATCGATTTGCCATGCTTTCTAAGGACCACCTGTTTCAAATTTTAACATTCGTACTGGAAACTATGGTATGAGAAAAGAAATGTTATGTTTGGCTGTAGCCTGCTTGTGATCTGCTCCGTGAAGACTCTTTACTCCTGTTCAGGTGCTGAGTTGTGTATAGGTGGTGCCACATGCCATATTCGCTAATCTTTCACATAGATCTATGGGCACCAGTATATTGCGACATCCCTTAGACTTGAGGCAACCTGATAAAACTTGCAGGTCTATTCAAAGAAATGTGGAACTCAGGAGAATGACTGGAGAAGTGAAAATTCCAGGTCAAAATAGCCAAACCAGAAAAATTCTCCCATTTATCTCACTTTCCAAATCGGCTATTTGGTCTAGATTGTTCTCTTCTCTTGCCATTCTCCTGGGTTTCACCTTTCTCTGAATAACCCTGTTACTATCAGGTCTATTCACTAAAAGGTGAAAATCTGGAGAATTGGCAGAAGAGAACAATCTAGACCAAATAGCTGGATTTGGAAAGTGAGATAAATGGGAGAATTTTTCTGGTTCGGCTATTTTGACATAGAGTTTTCACCTCTCCTGCCAGTTCTGAGTTTCACCTTTTAGTGAGTAGACCTGTATATGACATGTAGGCTTACAGGGTTTTTCAGAGAGAGGTGTAAACCGGGAGAATGACTGGAGAAGTGAAAATTCTAGCAGGGTTATTCAGAGAAAGGTGAAAACCATGAGAATTGCCAGGAGAATGAACAATCTAGACCAAATAGCCAATTTGAAAAGCGAGATAAATGGGAGAATTTTCCTGGTTTGGCTATTTTCACCTAGAATTTTCAATTCTCCAGTTATTCTCCTGGTCTTCACACCTCTCTGAATAACCCTGTAGGTCAAAATAGCCATAGACTTCTTCATAATTCAAACAACATGTAAGCATCCAGGTTGTCCCTGCGTGCTTCACCTCCCTTTGGCATGTCATGTTGGATACTCCTTCTGCAGGTTAACAGGAACTTCGGCCATTATGGATGTGTGTTCTGGGTTAGCACAGGTTTCTATAGCAAGGCAGATGGTGCAATAGACAATTCTGAGTGATTGACAAAGAGCAGGTGTATGTTTCTAATGTTTTTTTACATGTTGTATTGATTCATCGCCAATGTACTACATATATTAAAGTGTTACATAGCTGCAAGACTGAAAACGACACGCATCCATCGAGTTCAGCCACATAATTATTCAGATGTGTTACAGTCTTTTCTCTCTAAGTTGGATATCTGTCTCATTTTAAAGGTCTAGTAGACAAAATGTTTGAGTGTGCTATTTGTTAATTGTGGGATATCTGTTTCAAACTAGGGATGTGCGTTTCGTTTAGTTCCGAATTGATTTTCATATGAAACGACCTCGATTCGTTGCGTCCGTGGCAAATAAACTAGAACGGTAATGAAATGCACACTATACGAAATAGATGTTTATACGAAAACGAAACAATTTCGTTATTTCGTCTAGACATACAAATTGTAAAATTGCAAGTCATTTTCGTTGCATTTGTAATTTGGGATCCATTTCCGATCATTTCTGATTTCGTAATTTTGGATCTTTTCCGGTCCATTTTGGGTCTGTTACCGTTTTCGTAATTTCGTATCGTTTTGGGTCACTGTCAGTCACTTTTTTCACTTGTTTTCCACTCTAGTGCTTTTGCTTCAATATAATATTATAATTAGTTTGTCCCTAAATCCCCAGTCTAACAGTACAAGATAATATGATTAAATAAAGTTGTGCAATGCATGTTGTTCACTGTTTAAGCAACTAATTAATCAAAACGGATAACGGAAAACAGAATAAACGGATCTGATTTCATAAAAAATTATACGTACGAAGTAATGATTCGGCAGGATTACCATATTGTCCGAAATATCGGATCAACTGAAATACCATATGTCTAGTCAAAACGAAAATCAAACAGGGTTATTCAGAGAGCGTGAAAATCAGGAGAATGACTGGAGATTGACTGGAGAATGAAATATTCTAGGTCAAAATATCCGATTTGGAAAGTGAGATGAAAGGGAGAATTTTTCTAGTTTGGCTATTTTGACCTAGAATTTTTCATTCTCCAGTCATTCTCCTGCTTTTCACGCTCTCTGAATAACCCTGAAAGAACAAGGATGGATCCTTTTTTAAACGAAAGAACGAAGAGAACAGATGATCCGAAATAACGAAATCCCCCATATCACGAAAGCCGAAATCGATCCGAAATCACAAAACAAAACAAAACGAAACTAAAACCTGCCGAAACTAACCGAAATGAAAAAATAACAGGCCAAAAAAAAAACAACGAACCGAACCGAAAAAAGACAGCGAGCACATCCCTATTTCAAACAAGCACTTATATGGATCTTGGCCCCTGGAGACATGCAATTGTTTCTTTCATCAGATATTCCACCTATTGCTAATGAATCTGTCCACACTCTGCATGGTTTCTATGCAGCTGTGCACATTCAAAGATGCTTCTCTAATAATGCCACACCATGCAGCTGACGTATTTCTGCACAAGCATTTTTCACGTATGTTTAAATGCACACCTACAGTCTTGTCCATTCTGGTTACTTTGTATGGCGTTTATATTTGGTGCCGTTTTTGACTAATACTGATTTCTCCACTCTTTTTTCGTGCTGGCAATTGTGATGTCTTATTATTATCCTTAATTTATAAAGTGCCACAAATTCTGATTCAGGGGGACCCTGTTCCCAAGGGAACTTACAAACCTGTCGCAGGGTATTTCATGCTATTTTATAATGGCTATGCTTAATGAGGACAGCCGGCATAACAATGAAGTGTAATCTTTAAAAATTAAAAAACACCAAAAATATATACAAATAAAAGCATACAGTTTGCAAGTTTGATTTATGACTATTATTCTGTCCCATTACCTTTGGTCCCTTAACAAGTGGGAGGCACATCTGCAGCAAACTGCTGTAAGTCCTACACCGTTCACCTGAGTTGGATGTACATACCCTCAAATTAAAGCTGACAGTCTGCAGTTAAAGCACATTGTGTTTGTTTCATTCCAACTCCATTGTGGTGGTGTATAGAGCCAAAGATGTTAGAATTGTGTCGATGTCCCAATATTTCTGGACCTGACTGTAGAATATAACAACAGTATGACAGCCCCAGTAGCTACAAATGGGTGAAGGTACAGATGAAAAAGTGACATGAAAAACTACAATGTTATTGTCAGGGTGACATCCGGCGATATTAACCAGAAAGGAAGGGTTTGAGGGTGGTTAGTGGTTACTAGGGATGGGTCGAACACCCCTGTGTTCGGTTCGCATTCGAACACAAACATTTGAAAAAGTTCGAATTCGAACACGATTCGAACTCAATGCAAGTCAATGGGACTCGAACGTTCAAATTTTAGAGTGCCCTCCAAGAAGGCATATATGCTAGATATTTGCCATAAAAGGTGTATGGGGGTCCGGGTAGTGCCCTGGGGGTCAGGAAACAAGGAAATAAAGATGGAAAAAAAAAACGTTTTTTAAAGGAACAGTGATTTTTTTCCATGAAATAAAGGTTAAGAATAAAAACGAAAAATTCCTTCAAATATTGTGCCTAGGAGATCTCCATAACCTGCCCGTGAAGTGGCGGATTTGTAGGATGTATAGAAACATTTAAAAAGAAAAAAATGACATTTCAAATGACGGTAAATGGTTTTCTTTTAATCTATTCATAAACAACTGCTTAGGGCAGCAGCCTGTATGAAAAGAGGAGATGTTTTAGGACACACAGAGCAAGTTTAGTGATTTTTTGGCAAAATTATGGTGAAACTTATGCAGGCATTGGATGAAAGTAACAACAGGTGCATTAAAATTGGACCTTTGGTGCCAGCTAGTGCCTTCACACCGTAACCCCTCTGAGGTATTGTGGAAGAGTGCAGGGGTGGACCCCGCGGTCAAATATTACAATGATATGAATCTGGTACATGCATCAGTGCACCCAAATATTGTGCCTTTGGTGGCAGCAAGTGCCTTCACACCGTAATCCCTCTGAGGTATTGTGGAAGAGTGCAGGGGTGGACCCTGCGGTCAAATATTAAAATGATATGAATCTGGTACACGCGTCAGTGGCAGTGCACCCAAATATTAGGCTTTTGGTGCCAGCTAGTGCCTTCACAATGTAACCCCTCTGAGGTATTGTGGAAGAGTGCAGTGGTGGAAGTTTTGGGAATGCAGAAGACATCCCCAATCTAATCAGTTACATCAGCATCAGGGGAGTGATAGCTGCTGATCCAGGACTGATTCATTTTTATAAATGTCAGCCGGTATACAGAGTCGGTGGACAGACGCACTGTTTTGTCTGTGACAAAACCTCCAGCAGCACTGAACGTCCTTTCAGAAAGCACGCTGGATGAAGGGCAACCTAGTAGCTGCATAGCATATTGGCTAAATTCTGGCCTGTCATCCAATCTCAACACCCAGTAAGCCAGTGGATCATCTGCTGTAAAGGTATCCAGGTCTGCCCTTGCCCCTAGCTAGTCCTGAACCATATGGTGAAGATGCTGGCAATGGGTGCCTACATTTGACGTCCCTGGGCGTCGTGGACTAAAAAAATTGCAAAAGGCATCAGTCAAGCGGCCCCCTTCACCGCTCTTCCTCTGATCATCCGCAGCCTCAGAAACACCTGTGTCATCACTTGGTAACCTACCAGTGCCTGGAAAGGTGTTACACAAGTGTCGCTTTAGAGCGTCTTCAAGTTGTTTCATCCTGTCCTCCCTCTGTGAGGGCAGGGTGAGCTCTGCAACCTTACCCTTGTAGCGTGGATCAAGAAGGGTTGCCAACCAGTAATGATCCCTCTCCTTGATAGCACGAATCCTGGGGTCCTTTAGCAGGCTTTGCAGGATAAGGGAGCCCATGCAGCGTAGGTTGGAGGTGGCATTAGCTTCCGAGTGTTCCTGGTGGCTGAGGATGACCGTATCGTGCTCTACCTCCTCCCAGCCACGTACTAGTCCTTGGGTTTCTGGGGACACAAAACCCTCCCTTGAGGAATCCCCACCTTCAATGCCCCCACAACTTAAATATTTCTCCTCCTCCTCATCCTCCTCCTGTCTGATCTGAGGACCCGCAGGAAAGCTGTCTACATAAAGACTGGGGCTTTGAGAGCTAGGGAAGTCCTCCTCTTCCTCCCGCTACTCTGCCTCTAGTGCCACATCTATAATTCCCCGCAGAGTGCGCTCCAGCAGGAACACTAAAGGAATTGTGTCACTGATGCATGCACTGTCCCTGCTCACCATCCTCGTTGCCTCCTCATATGGTGACAGTACAGTGCATGCATCCTTTATCATCAGCCACTGCGGGGGGGAGGAAATCAAGTTGACCTGAACCTGTCCTTGTGCCATACTCACACAGGTTCTCATTGATGACCCTCTGCTGCTTGTGCAGATGCTGCAGCATTGCCAATGTCGAGTTCCACCTGGTGGGCATGTCACAGATCAGATGGTTTGTGGGAAGGTGGAATTCTCTTTGAATTTCTGCCAGGTGAACACTTGCTGGGAATGACCGTCTGAAGTGGCTGCAGACTTTTCTGGCCTGGCTGAGAAGCTGTGCCAGCCCTGGGTACCTGATTAGGAAACGCTGTACCACCAGATTTAGGACCTGTGCTAGGCATGGTACATGCGTCAACTTAACCAGGTGTAGGGCGGAGAGAAGGTTGCTGCCATTATCACAGATGACCATTCCCAGCTGAAGCTGGTGTGGTGTTAACCATCTCTGCACCTGCCCCTGCAGAGCTGACAGAATTTCTGGCCCGGTGTGGCTCCCGTCCCCTAAACAAACCAGCTCAAGCACAGTATGGCATCTTTTTGCTTGAGCCATTGCGTAGCCCCTGCCACGCATCGGTTTAACTGCCACTTTGCCAGAGACAGAGAAGGAGGCGGAGGAAGAGGAAGAGGTGGTGGAGCAGACAGACCTCATATAAACAGCCTTCTCGAGGCGTGGTGGATGAAATTGCTCCAGCACAGAGCCCTGTCCTGGGTCCCTCCCAGCTGCAAGCAGAGTTACCCAGTGTGCCGCAAAGGAAATGTAACGGCCCTGTCCATGCTTGCTGGACCACGTGTCTAAAGTAATGTGCACCTTGCTGCTGTCTGCCTTTCCCAATTACTCCATAACATTGTCTTCCACGTGGTGGTATAGTACTGGAATGGCCTTCCGTGAAAATAACTGGCGTTTTGGAACCTGCCACTGTGGTACAGCACATTCGGCAAATTCACGGAAGGAGGCAGAGTCCACCAGCTGGAAAGGCAGCAGCTGTAATGCGAGTAATTTTGCCAAGCTGGCATTTAGATGCTGTGCTTGGGGATGATTGGGACTATATTTTTTCTTACGCTGCAGCAGCTGGGGCAATGAAATCTGACTTCGTAAATCTGCAGCTGATGGGATGCTGTCACATTCTGAGGAAGGACCTGGTACACCCATTACTGTAGCATCATCCCTGTCAGTGGAGGTTGTAGACATGGCATGAAATATAGTGGGGGTAGAGACAGATGAGGACCGATGGGAAGTGTTGTGCCAACGGGATGCATGACAGGTTGTCATATGTCGCTTCAAGCATGTGGTACCCAAGCGGCTGGCTGATATTTCTCCCACGCTTGATCCTCTTCAGACATAGCTTACAAATAGCAACGCTGTGGTCTGCTGCACATGTCGTGAAGAACTCCCAGACAGCAGAGTTCCTGGATGTGTGCTTTGAGACAACAGCACTCTGCACCTGAGCAGCTCAGACATCTGATGCCTTGGACTGGCTACGGTTGCTCATAGAGGACGTTGTGCCTAATTTTTGTTGTGCCTCATCCTCCTCCTCACTTGACTCCTCTGTACGATCAGGCAACCAGGTGGAGTCAATGACCTCATCATCGTCATCACCCCCTATCTCCTCATCACTGGAGCCAACTAGGCAGTATGCTGCAGCTGCTGTGGGAACACGAGTGCCAGTTCTTTGTGTGTCACTGGCACCCCCTCCCTCTAGGCTGATTATACTCCCTTCCTCAACCTCAGAGTTTGAATCAGAGCACTGGAGTTGCTGCGCATCCTCAAGCAGCATGTCACTGTCATTGTAGTCAAACAATTCAGCTGACTCCTCCGTGTATGATGGTGAGGCTACGGCAGGAGTAGCTGTGGACATGGAGGCTGAATTAGATGTTTTGGCAGGTGAAGTGGACTGTAAACCACTACAAGCCTGGCTGGCAGAGGACTTGGAGGATGAGGATGGCCTGGTTAGCCAATCCACCAAATCCTCTGTATGTTGCTGCTGCATAAGATGGCCAGCACCAGTTAGTAAGGACAAGTGTGCCCCTACAGAGGATGCACCACATCCACGATGACCAAGGGCACAGCCTTCCGACACAGAGGCTGCTTGCCCTCTTATCTGTCTCTGGGAGCGTCTGCCTGTCCTTTTTGGTCTTTCTGACATGGTGAGTGATCTATAGATTAAAGATATACAGAACTCTGATTCAACTCTGGCATAAAGAATGGAGATATGCAGAACTCTGATTCAACTGTGTTATCTAGATTAAAGATATTCAGAACTCTGCAGTAAATCTGCGATTTCACTGATATTTTCCCTGCAAGGCTGCCAATGTCCTCTACTCTCTCTCTCTGATTCACTTCTTCTTCTGCAGCCTGCAACACCCTGATAGCTGGCAACACCCAGATTCAACTCTGAATAGATAAAGATTCAGATTAAAGATACAGATGAACTCTGATTCAACTGTGGTATTCTATGGTATCTAGAATTAAAGATAGACAGATTTTCCAGAACTCTGCTATAAGTCAGTGATACACCCTGATAGCTGGCAAGACACAGATTCAGATTCCCAGAACTCTGGTATAACTCAGTGATACACCCTGATAGCTGGCAGTGCCAAGATACAGATTCAAATTCCCAGAACTCTGTTATAACTCAGTGGTACACCCTGTTAGCTGGCAGTGCCAAGACACAGATTCAAATTCCCAGAACTCTGGTATAACTCAGTGATACACCCTGATTGCTGGCAGTGTCAAGACACGTTCAAATTCCCAGAACTCTGGTATAACTCAGTGATACACCCTGATAGCTGGCAGTGCCAAGACACAGATTCAAATTCCCAGACCTCTGGTATAACTCAGTGATACACCCTGATAGCTGGCAGTGCCAAGACACAGATTCAAATTCCCAGAACTCTGGTATAACTCAGTGATACACCCTGATAGCTGGCAGTGCCAAGACACAGATTCAAATTCCCAGACCTCTGGTATAACTCAGGGATACACCCTGATAGCTGGCAGTGCCAAGACACATTCAAATTCCCAGAACTCTGGTATAACTCAGCTGGCAGTGCCAAGACACGTTCAAATTCCCAGAACTCTGGTATAACTCAGTGATACACCCTGATAGCTGGCAGTGCCAAGACACAGATTCAAATTCCCAGAACTCTGGTATAACTCAGTGATACACCCTGATATGCAACAATCTCCTCTCCTCTCTGATTCACTCCTGCAACACACATGCTGGGGCTGCGGGGAAGCCTTATATAGTGTGCTGCGGGACTTAGCTCTGTGAGCCAATGATTGGGCAAAATTTGCCCAATCAGGACTCTGAGCCCTGATTGGCATAGTCTTGCACCTGTCTTGCACCTGACCTGTGGTCAGGTGGAAAGCTGTAGCCAATTACAAGCTTCAGGCCAGTGGAAAAGTGCATTGTGGTCCATTGTGGGCGAAAACGCGGAAATGTTAGCTGTTCGTCAAACGGCCAATGTTCGATGCGAACTCATGTTCGCATCGAACTGCCAGCCCATCCCTAGTGGTTACCAAAATACAGACACCTACAGCAGTGAACAAAAAGGGAACCCTATACTAATACAATGGTCCTTTAGGTGGGGTATCTAATCTCATAGAGGGAAACAATGAAAACAGAACACTGCTGGGTGATACTCGGTGAGGGTAGAAATGACCAGGAGGAAAGGCAAGGGTTAATGGTGGCCAAAATATACAGACACATACACAGCAGGGAAGCAAAAGGAAATCCTAAACTAAACGGTCCTTTGGCAGCCGCAATAAATCTAACTTAAAGGATTATAGAAATACTGAATACAGCAAAAAGTAATAATTACAAAAACACAGCACGATACAAAGAGGGAAAACAGAAGTACTGGAATACAGAAAAATAATATTTATAAAACACAGAGCACAGTACCAAAAGGGAAAATACAGAGAGTAGTCGAGAGAATAAGCTAAGTTTGGTACACAGGAGATCAATCAGGACATAAAGCAAAGCGCAGCAAGGAGGAGAAATAAAACAAGAAATTACCAATTGCCCCAAGATGGAAAACAAATCCTAATACACCATAGCCTGCTGAGTGCTGGTGGAGAGTGTTAAAATCCAGCCCTCCTACCCCCACATGGCAGAGATTTAAAACACTGCAATCACATTACTACCTGAAGAAAACACTGTCCAAACTTTTACTTGCGCAAAACCAAAAAAGTGAACTGCTACTTGCCCTGGCAAACAATGTGGAATCTAACCCTGGTCCTATAGCTGACACCACCTTTAATCTCCCCACTAAAAATGGCTTCTCTTTTGTGCACTACAACAACCGCAGCTAACTCCCTAAACTCTGGATGAAAAGAAAGCTTGGTATTCCCATGCCCCGCTGCGTAAAGTGCTAATAAAAGGGGAACATCTCCCTTGGGTTACAGCTGATCTTACGCAAATGTACCAGTTTAGAGATTCACTGTGGTCAAAGTTCAAGAGTACTGTTTCCATGAACAATCACAGTACTTAACGAAAATGGCGGAATTAATGCACAAAACAAACAAAAATGCCCAATACTTCAATGAATACTTTAAAGCCCAATACTTCAATGAAAGTCTAAACAATAACATATCAAACCCTAGAAATTTTTGGAAAAACATAAGCAACATACAATCACCCCTCATCCACTCCCAACCAGCTGCTGTCCAAGTAAACAACCAAACCCTGCAACACCCCCTAGATGTAGCAAATGCCTTTAATAATTATTTTGTTGGATGCGCCACCAGCCTGATTGCTAAGCTATCAAATGACACACCATCAGAAAGACCGAACGCAGGTCAGGCCTCACCAACTGTGCAAAGACCCTGTATCACAGAGAAATTCAGTTTTAGACCAGTGCCTGTCAGTGTCATTACTAAACATCTCCATAACCAAAAAATGAAATAACAGTCTGGACCTGATCAAATCCCAGTAATGCTGCTGAAAATCAGTGCGCCGACAATTGCAAAACCTGTCACAACCCTAATCAATTAATTATTTATTTGCAAAGTATTTTACCAGGAAGGATACATTAGGTTTCTCGTTTTCATGTATGTCCTGGGTATCAATGGCGACTGGTACATACCGAAATTTTGGAAGACTACGAGGTTGATACCTATCCATAAAAGTGGCGACAATACTTTGATATCCAACTACTGGTCGATATCATTGCTCCCTGTAATGTCGAAAATTTTGGAAAAATGTGTCTACACACAATCATGTGATTATCAATATTGGACCTATTTAACCCCAGATCAATCCAGCTTTCGTCCAAATCATCCAACTACAACTGCCCTTTTAAAAGTTTGCAATGATATTCAAGCTGGCATGGAACAAGGAGACCTAACTGGAGCCATCTTCCTTGATTTTGCTAAGGCCTTTGACACAGTAGACCATGGCATCCTATTACAAAAACTTAAAAAATCCGGTATTGGTGATAGCACGCTAACCTGGTTTCAGTCATATGTATCCGATCAATCGCAATATGTGTCCATTTCTGACAGCGCTTCCCTCCCCCTCCCAGTCACGTGAGTTGTACCCCAAGGCTGTCCCCAAATCTGGCTTCATTTAAACGCTCCCTAAGGACCCTTTTATTTAGGGAAGCCTACTACCTGACTCTGTAATAGGACATCTGACCGACCCAAAAACGGTCCTCACCTCTCCCTGCATTAACTCATCATTGCAGTCCCCCTCCTGTTTCTAATCCCCTCACCCATCTAGATTGTAAATTCTCACGGGCCCTCGCGTCGTCCTGTATATTCTGGCAGCAATACTGACCTTCTCCTGTATGTATTGTAGGATTGCCCTGTCTTTACCCATTGCACCATTCTACAGCGCTGCGGAATGTGTTGGCGCTTAATAAATAATAATAATAATAATACTCGCCCCCTGCTACTCACGATATTCATAAATTATCTGCCCAACGTCTGCAAAGCCTCAACTGTACACATGTACGCAGACGACACCGTCATCTATACCAGCAAACCAAATCTCCCGCAGCTGGTGGCAGTGCTGCAAGAACAATTCACAGAGGTAGAAAAGTGGATCAAAGATAACAAACTTTTTCTAAATACTGATAAAACTGTTACAGTGCTCTTTTACAGCACCTAAACTACATAAATTACAACCTTCCCATCTATGTGTCAGGACAAAATCAAATGGCACGCTGACCACATTCACTTCTCTCAAATATCTAGGTATGTGGTTAGACCCAAATCTATCCTTTGGCCCCCACATAGAAAAACTGTCCTCTAAACTGTACCCCAAACTAGGTGCCCTGTACAGAAACAAATCTTGCCTGATCTTGTACAACAAATGCTTATGCCAGCTATTGATTATGGAGATGTAGTGTATGCAGCTGCCCCACAAACGCACCTTCATAAACTTACTACAATGTATTACTCATTCTGCCGCTTTGTACTACAATGTAACTACATGACCCACCATTGTGACATGTTAAAACTGCTAAACTGGCCATCACTGGAATCTAGACGCTCCCTTCACCTTTCCAACCTGGTGTTTAAGAGCTTTTCTGGAAAGCTACCACCCTACCTGAATAGGCTGCTTCCCCCAGCAGTTCCCTCATCCTATGACCTCCGACCGAGGACCTATACTTGCTATACCACATACAAAAAGACAGTGGCTCGATCCTCATTTTCCTACAGAGCACCACAATTAGGAAATAACCTCCCAGCCATCAAATCTTCCCCAGTCTAAAGTCACTTAAGAGATCTCTATTAACATACCTCAATACGGAATGCACCTGCAAACATGTAACATAGTGCCTATATTTCCTACATATTTATTTTCTGTTAATCTGTATATTTGTGTTTAGTTTTTAATATCGTGCAGTTTATTACTTTCTGTAATGACTGTAACAATTCAATGTTCTTGAACCAGGACATACTTGAAAATGAGAGAAATCTCAATGTATCCTTCTTGGTAAAATACTTTATATTAAATAAATAAATAAATCAGGAAGCAGCAATATTTACAAAAGGGAAGGTAAACAGAGGGAATAATCAAAGAAAGGGAACAAAATAAGCAAAAGCCAAAATGCAAAAGGGGGAACTATACCAGAGGCAAGAAATATATATTATACAAACACTGGGAAAATGGCAAAATCATAGGAATCAAGAAGACCCTATACAAGAGCATTGCAGATTTGGCGTGGTGATCTTATATAGGCAAGTGCCCTGGGTCAGGTGGTCTGACTAGTCAGGCTGCAGTGAATCCTGGAGTGGAAGGTGCAAGTGAAATGGAGCAGACACATATAAACTCCGGCCTGGAACGTGAATGAGGCAATAACATGGGTCACCAGGCTGGGAGTCTGACAGTTATGAACTTAATTAAATAGTTTTCACCCTTCATTGAGAAGTCAGTTATAGCTCAAAGCTTGGAATTCTTACACTTTATAGTTCAGCTTGATTGGTTCTTCGTAAAAACAAAAAGGTTGTTTTTTTTATTTGGCAAAATATCAAGATATCAAGAATTTTTAGTTCCCTCACATAAAAAGGATGCAGAGAGACAGACATTCTTTATAGATGATAGAATGACCTTTTAAATGGGCACTAAGGTCTAGTAGAGAATTATTTGGTAATATTGAAACCAACAGGAGAATGAAAATTTATGAATTTTTTCAACTCCTTTTAGCAATCAAATATAAATTACCCATTTTGAAATGTGAGAAGTTATTTTGGTTGATAGAGTTTAGAAATAAAGTAGTTAAAGTACTAGCCTTAACCCTTTCACTGATGGTGACATGTGAGGAACATCCTCATTGACTCCCGCTACATGCGGAGGACATTCCCCACACGTCACGTCACATTCCTCACCTCTCTCTCCAGAATCCCGCAGTGTTCTGACTTCAGGGAAGTCAGACACTTAAATTTAAGCCCACTTCCGTGGGAGGTGAACAATATACACCACACTACGGGGAAGTGCACCCCAAGACTAATGTGGATAAAAATAACAGCACAAAAATAATGACCTGTGTGTACTTCGATCCAATTTGGGTCAGGTAGAAGTCGATGTGCATGTAAAGAAAAAACACACATACATGGTACAGTATGCCTGTCAGAATGTCAGGTAAAATGTGAAAGATGAGAACTCACATGTGGTGGAGCCTGTACAATATAGGCTCAATAAGATCACAGTGGGTCTCTTCAGGGATGACCCCGTCCCGTCTTCATGAAATATCGACGGTTACTCGTGCAGGCCATACATGCAATAAAGCAAACATATACCATAGTGCAACATAGTAATACACAAAGTATAAAGGCCAAAAAATTGCAGCACTTACGTGGTTCAGAGCCTGTGTAGATTCACTGACTCTGTATATACGCCTGGGTGTAGATAGGGATACACCAAACCCCTTTAGAATGGATAAGAAGTGAAATACAAACTTTCCACCAGATAAAAAATAATTTAATACAAAAATAAAATAAATGGATATGTCCAAAACGCGTTTCGCCGCTAACGCAGCTTCATCAGTTGGTATCCATGTTTTCTTTTTGGATACCAACTGATGAAGCTGCGTTAGCGGCGTAACGCGTTTTGGACATATCCATTTATTTTATTTTTGTATTAAATTATTTTTTATCTGGTGGAAAGTTTGTATTTCACTTCTTATCCATTCTAAAGGGGTTTGGTGTATCCCTATCTACACCCAGGCGTATATACAGAGCCAGTGAATCTACACAGGCTCTGAACCACGTAAGTGCTGCAATTTTTTGGCCTTTATACTTTGTGTATTACTATGTTGCACTATGGTATATGTTTGCTTTATTGCATGTATGGCCTGCACGAGTAACCGTCGATATTTCATGAAGACGGGACGGGGTCATCCCTGAAGAGACCCACTGTGATCTTATTGAGCCTATATTGTACAGGCTCCACCACATGTGAGTTCTCATCTTTCACATTTTACCTGACATTCTGACAGGCATACTGTACCATGTATGTGTGTTTTTTCTTTACATGCACATCGACTTCTACCTGACCCAAATTGGATCGAAGTACACACAGGTCATTATTTTTGTGCTGTTATTTTTATCCACATTAGTCTTGGGGTGCACTTCCCCGTAGTGTGGTGTATATTGTTCACCTCCCACGGAAGTGGGGTTTTTGTACCAGCGCTGTTCTCTTCTCTTTTTTCGTCTATATCATTTCTGGGTCCTTTGGGATAGACCCTTCGAGTACTTAGCTGCTGTACTGCTCCAACTCTGTGTTCCCCTCCACCTATAGCCACTCCAGCGCCCCCTTTTTTCTGTAACTTAAATTTAAGCCCCTCCCAACGTCAATGACATCATCACGCCATGCACGATGACGTCATTTTCAGGTGACCCCCTGGCAATGCCGGGGGATACCATTGCTAAAAGCCAGGAACCACTTAAAAGGGGAGAGTCTCCCCTTTTAAGTGGTGCCTGGCTTTAACCCCTCAGGCACCAGGCCACGATGTGGCGCCATCCGGCCTAGCTCCGGTGGGGGCGGCCATCTTGGATCGCGGCTCCACCTCTCGGTCACCCCTCACTTCTGGATGTCAACGCGCATGGCGCGATGTCAGTTAACCGGGAAACCCCTAGCTGCCCAGGGTTAAATTTTTTTTTAAATAAATAAAGAAAGAAAAACGTGTTTTTGTTTTTGAGTGCGTTTTTTATTAATGCAGCAATATTGTTCACATTTCAATTATAATGTGAACAATGATGCTGCACTAATGATTTTTTTCTATGGGGTGTGTTTGCTAAAAATCACGTAATTCCCCCCAAATAAATGTAACGAGTCCCCATTTCTAATTTTTTTAACAAGTGCACCCAATAGAAAATATAACCGCAAAGGCTTGTGTCATAACATGTGAAAAAAAACCACTTTATTACACGCTGTAGATGATTAAAAATTCAAATTTTGTTGCATTTTCTATTATAATATACAGATAGAGCATGACGTATACATATAATAATGATAAATTATGAATCTGCCGAGTAGCCGGAAAGAACGATATTAAAAACGTGGCTTCAAATCGCGTTTAAACATGATGAGCAAAAGCGGTAAAAATTAGCTCAGCACACAGCGGTGAAATGGCTCAGCAGTGAATGGGGTTAATTCAAGGAAATTGTACAGTAGGGACCTTTAACTGTTTAATAATGTTGTAAAATAATCATTATATGAAAATTTAAAACGACAGCTTTTATTGTTTTCTGGAGTTCCAGACACTGTTGAAAATTGCCATTGTTGCAATGGCCAAAAGAGTCGTTGCTTCACTTAATCAAAAATCCAAACAGCAGAAGAAGAGGCTTCATTGCGAAGCTTCTCGTGCCATTGTTCGGATTTTTATTTTCCTATTTTATTTCGCCAGGATTATTGCCAGTGTTTGCAACTTCGCTAAACACCGGCACTGCACAATTTATAATTTTTTGAAACACAATCTACTATAAAAGATAAAGTATCTCCTACCTATATATAGACCCTTTGAAATATGATATTAGGTAAATGTTTAAAACGTGGTCAGCAAATGGGGTATAGGCGTATTTGACTAGATGGGATCCTGCTGTTCTCCAGCTCATGTGGTTTTGATTAAACATGCGGTGGCAGTGTGTATGTTTTATATTTAGAATCTGAATGAAAGACTGCATACGGTAGTAGACAATTATTACACAAAGAAGGAACACTGAGTAACAGAAAGTCTTAACCGCTGAGCAGTTGTGAACAATGCTATCTTTGATGTTAATGGTTTTGAGAACAATAAGCAGGGCTGGATTAACATAGGGGCAGATGGAGCAGCAGCAGCTCCAGGCCCATGTCTCAGAATAGGCCCAGAGAAAGGATAACTTTGTCTGCATTTGGACCCCTGTATCTCCAACTCCATAGCAGCTACAGGGCCATTGGCCTTTCCAATGATACCAAACATGACCAGATTTTAAGTAAAACAAAAATATTTACATTTTCTTTTTCTTTCCAACAGTAATATTTTTCACATTTCAATTATAAAGTAAAGAATGATGCTGCACTAACCATCACATTTCTCATGTCACCAACAAGTGTGGAGGTGATGGCTGATGGTACAATCCATTGTTACGAATTGTTACATCAAAAACCTAAACCGCCGCACTGCTGCGAAGAGCACTGCAGGGAACTTTGGACCCCTGCTTCACTAATCTTTACACCTCACAAGGTCAAGTGAGGTGTCATTGGACAGGGCAGAGTCTGGCCTTTGCATTAGTACCAGACCTGACCATGTAAAATCTAAAAGAAAATATATATTTTTTATTTTTAGTTCCAAAGCGATGGCATTGTCCATTTGTCACGTATAAAATTAGCAATACCACTGCCATTACTCACCTTCTCATTTCCCACGCTGGGAGCAAGGTGTTGTGGAAATTTTATTATGTGGACATTATACTCTAGGATGTGTGTGTTTTATAAATTGTCATCTGTCTCCCTGTGTCAGATTAAACCGAGAAACGCTCTAGCATTGGGTACTTGGGTTTAATCAGAACCAGCGGCAAAACCGTCAGTATGAAAACCTTCTCTTGGGTTTAGAGATGTGTTCTCCATGTGTGTGGGCGTTTGGCGTTTTGTGAGGACTAAGTACAATGCGCTGGGCTTCTTACCTCCCAATGTCTATGCACGTTGGAGAAGTGAAGTCTGCATAACGGGAGGTACGTATTCTATCTCTGTTGCGGCTACGCTATCCCTTTCAGGATACATACCTGCTTTTAAGACATGCCTGCCTTGTCTGTACACTCGTACCGTGTGCTGACAATAGCTGGAATGTCTCCGCAGATATGTCTCAAATCTATAAGAACAAGTAGACTGATCTTCACTAGATACTGATTAAATCTGAGCAGTGTTGAATGGGGTCCATGCTGACAGTGATGGGGGGATGGTCGGCCAACATGGCGGATGGGGACAATGGACATGACTCCTTTTACAGGGATGAGGTGTGGATTAGCCAGCCATCCTGGTGCACTCCCCTGTCCTTTTGATATGTAAATGTGTTTACTTGGGTGTGGGCCATTTGGTCTAATAAATTAAGGAGGCCAGAGGCAAAGAGCGCTCGCTTGGTGAGACGGACTCCAGTATGAAGCAGCATTGTGTGTGACTCTTTCTGGGCTAGAGAAGGCATGCATTATACAGAAAAATGAGGATCCAACAAGACAACAGCAGAGTCTCTGTGTCTCCTTACTGTGTGCGTTCACATAAGTATGGCAGGGAGAGCAGAGAACTGCTTGTAAGTGCAGCGGATCTAACTACGCAGAAATAGTATATTAATTTCTACGACAAAGGTCAGTGTTTTATACCTAGTCATAGTATTCGTAAAAAAACATGTTCCAAAACACAAGGGATATATATATTTTTTTTTTTAAATTTTGGTTAAAATTGTATATTTTCTCAGAAAAATGCAGTAACAGGTTCCCATTTCACATTTTTTTTAACAAGAATGCGCTATAGAATATATAACCACAAAGGTTTAGATGATAAAATGGGAAAAACAAATTTACACTCTTTAAATGATTGAAATCTGAATAAAAAAACGTATCCCACAGTATCTGCCTGGTTAGATATACCCGTATCTGCACTCTTAAATAACCTAAAATATGTTTTCATTTCACTAAATTACAAAAAAAATCCCACCAAAATATTCAGCTCCGGGCCCATAGAGATCTTAATCCGTGCCTGACAATAAGGTTTGATAGAGGGAGTTGTAATAGAAAGACGTCCAGACACGATCCCTAAGGCAGTGATTTCCAACCACTGTGCAGTTACACACTTGTGTGCTGTGAATGGTCCTCAGGTATGCTTGGAATTTGCTGTGCAGTGGCAGAATGTGATGTGTGCAAAACAGGACAGTAACAAAATGTGGTTGTAATCAAGCAAAGACACAAAGGAGAGATGCATTACTGTATAACTTCACACACAAGTTTAATATCTTATTTTATATTCTTTAAATGGTAAAATATATTCGTAAAAAAACTGCTCTTCTGCCTTGTGACTTTTTTGCTTGTTATCAGCATGCCCCGACATGGAAAGGCTGAAAATACCTGCCGTAAGGATGGTAGGTTATTACTGCTGGACATGCAGTATGGCCTTGGAGGCATGAGATTAAATTCTTGGCTGCTTTCCACAAATGTAAAAATAACAAGTAACAGACAGCACCAATTTCTCAGCTTGACCACCCATCTGTACCTTTTGTTTTTGTCTCCGGTTTTCTTTTTTTTTTCAAAACTGCTTAAGTCATGTCCTGCTCAGAGCCTTGGACAGGGGTCAAGTCCTGCAGGAATACGTGGGAACGCAGTTCCCTCACTATTTTAGCGGGAGGACCGTAGTTTCCATTTGGCTGGTATACTGGGAAACTGCAATACCTTTCTATATAGCTTTATAAAACTGTCTATATTTACGTTTTTTATTTAAGTACATTGGGAAGGCATGGGAATAACAATTTCTCAGTGTTTGTCAGAGGAATGGCATTTACATGCATAAAGAAGCGCTGCAGCTGCTCCGCCGCCCAGTAATATTTAACCCCTTCACTACTGAGATCGAGATATCTCAGGCTTCAAAGGCACTATCTGGTGCTCTGATAGTAAAGATCTCTATTTGCTATTCTGCAGCCCAAAAGCAAATTAAATTAGTTTGCTGTCAATGAATTTAATTTGCTTTTGGGCTGCAGAAGGTGCCCCAAAAGTTTTAGCCCTGTGGGCATAATGCCTGTAACAGATTTCAGTACCCCAACAGGGTCACTCACATCTGCCAATTCCACTTCCTTGCTGGACCCGCGTGTTCTCCAGTCTCCCGTGTCTTTCTCAAGTCTTAAGTCGCAGCTTAAAGACAGATACACGTAGAGAGCCTTGCTAGTGTCCCCCAGAAAAAACCGTGGTTGGAAATCTGGAGCCTATTGTCGGCATAGCTAGCAGACTCAGAGTATAGCTGTTACCTATACCAAGTCTCGTCACTACTTGTAGGGTCAGAATAGAACTGGTTTAATTAGAGGACAACCACATATATTTATGTGGTCAAACAAGGGTCATTTACATTCACAAAATCACAACATCTTCTAGGGGACTTAATCAGACTGAAACAAATAATTGCACAAAGATTGACTTCTTGGAAGGTGAAACATAATTACATTAGGTAGACAGTTACATGAAACATTACTTATCATTTCTAAATGAGTTAAGACAATGGCGATTGGGATTTGACAGATTAAAGACAGCAGATAATGAGACAGTATTTAGTGAGGAGAAGGGGGTTTGTGAGGGTCCTGAGAACGAGCAACAGCACTAGTGGCTTGCTCTGCGGTAGGGGCCCGCTCAGGTCTCACAAGGTTTTAGCTTGTATGTGCCATTACACGGATGACTGTTCCATTTGCAAATCAGCCTGCTCTCACCCAAAAAGGGTGGCCAGTGCTGACTGCATTGGACGTCATCCCTGCACAAGAGGTGCAGCAACCCCCAACGTTCGTTTCAGCCTTGTTAGGCCTCGTCAGGAGGGTATAGCTGACACCCCTCTAGGCACACCAAGCAAGGGGTCCACGTCTGGATGACCCTGTAGTCTAATAGTGAGAAGGGGGTTTGTGGGGGTCCTGAGAACGAGCAACAGCACTAGTGGCTTGCTCTGCGGTAGGGGCCCGCTCAGGTCTCACAAGGTTTTAGCTTGTATGTGCCATTACAGGGATGACTGTTCCATATGAAAATCAGCCTGCTCTCACTCAAAAAGGGTGGCCAGTGCTGACCGCCAAGGACGTCATCCCTGCACAAGAGATGCAGCAACCCCCGACGATCGTTTTGGCCTTGTTAGGCCTCGTCAGGAGGGTATAGCTGACACCCCTCTAGGCACACCAAGCAAGGGGTCCACGTCTGGATGACCCTGTAGACTAATAGTGAGGAGAAGGGGGTTTGTGAGGGTCTTGAGAACGAGCAACAGCACTAGTGGAACCCTCACAAACCCCCTTTTCTCACTATAAGTATACAGGGTCATCCAGACGTGGACCCCTTGCTTGATGTGCCTAGAGGGGTGTCAGCTATACCCTCCTGATGAGGCCCAAGAAGGCCGAAATGATCGTCGGGGGTTGCTGCACCTCTTGTGCAGGGATGACGTCCTTGGCAATCAGCACTGGCCACCCTTTTCCTTGTCACCCCTCTTTCCTCTTTCCTTGTCATGTCTGGTATGGTTGGAAAGGGTGTTTCAATGCCCCCACTACTTAAATATTCCTCCCCCTCCTCATCCTCCTCCTGTCTTATCTGAGGACCCGCAGGAATGCTGTCTGCGTAAAGACTGTGGCCTTGAGAGCTAGGGAAGGCCTCCTCTTCCTCCCGCTGCTCTGCCTCTAGTGCCACATCTATAATTCCCCGCAGACTGTGCTCCAGCAGGAACACTAAAGGAATTGTGTCACTGATGCATGCACTGTCCCTGCTCACCATCCTCGTTGCATCCTCAAATTGTGACAGTACGGTGCATGCATCCTTGATCATCCGCCACTGCGGGGGGGGGGGAACCAAGTTGACCTGAACCTGTCCTTGTGCCATACTCACACAGGTACTCATTGATGGCCCTCTGCTGCTTGTGCAGACACTGCAGAATTGCTAATGTCCAGTTCCACCTGGTGGGCATGTCACAGATCAGACGGTTTGTGGGAAGGTGGAATTCTCTTTGAATTTCTGCCAGGCGAACACTTGCTGGGAATGACCGTCTGAAGTGGCTGCAGACTTTTCTGACCTGGGTGAGAAGCTGTGCCAGCCCTGGGTACCTGGTTAGGAAACGCTGTACCACCAGATCTAGGACGTGTGCTAGGCATGGTACATGCGTCAACTTACCCTGGTGTAGGGCGGAGAGAAGGTTGCTGCCATTTTCACAGATGACCATTCCCAGCTCAAGCTGGCATGGTGTTAACCAACTCTGCATCTGCCGCTGCAGAGCTGACAGAATTTCTGGCCCGGTGTGGCTCCTGTCCCCTAAACAAACCAGTTCAAGCACAGTATGGCATCTTTTTGCTTGACCCATTGTGTAGCCCCTGTCACGCGTCGGTTTAACTGATACTTCGCCAGAGACAGAGAAGGAGGGAGAGGTGGTGGTGGAGCAGACAGACCTCATACAAGCAGCTTTCTAGAGGCGTGGTGGATGAACAAGGTCCAGCACAGAGCCCCATCTTGGATCCCTCCCAGCTGCAATCAGAGTTACCCAGTTTGCCGTGAAGGAAATGTAACGGCCCTGTCCATGCTTGCTGGACCACGTGTCTAAAGTCATGTGCACCTTGCTGCTAGGGATGAGCTGTTCGGGTTCGGACGGTTCGGGGGTTCGACCCGAACTTAGCCTGTTCGAGTAGATCGCGAACACCGAACATTTCCGGGTGTTCGCTGCATGTTCGACCACAATGGACCACAATGCATTTTCCCACTGGCCTGAAGCTCGTAATTGGCTACAGCCTTGCACCTGATCACAGGTCTGGTGCAAGACTGGTTCAACACTATGCCAATCACTGCTCAGAGTCCTGATTGGGCAAATTTTGGCCAATCATGGGCTCACAGAGCTAAGTCCCGCAGCACACTATATAACGTTTCCACGCACCGATTCTGCACGCATTTCAGAGGAGATTTCAAAGGAGATAGTTGTGTCTTGTTACTGCCGGTCTGCCACGCTACTGGGGGGGTCTCATTTCTACCAAATATCAGGGAATTTAGGTGATGTGTGTCTTGTCACTGTGCCAGCAAGTTTTTTTGGGGTTTACAACTTTCTTTAAAACATTTGTGAATTGAGCTGATCTGTGTCTTGTCACACAACCAGTATCATGCAGTATTTTGGGGCTCACTAATTTATTTAAAACATTTGTGAATTGAGGTGATCTGTCTCTTATCACACAACCAGTACCACGCAGTATTTTGGGTGTCACTAATTTCTTTAAAACTTTTGTGAATTAAGGTGATCTGTGTCTTGTCACACAACCAGTACCACACAGTATTTTGGGGCTCACTAATTTCTTTAAAACATTTGTGAATTAAGGTGATCTGTGTCTTGTCACACAACCAGTACCACGCAGTATTTTGGGGCTCACTCATTTCTTTAAAACACTTGTGAATTAAGGCTGGGGTCAGACGAGCGCAGTTATCACGTCCGTGTTGCCGCACATTTGTACGTCCGTGGCAGCATAGCATTCTGACCAATGGAGCCCCACACACGAAGTACGTCCGCACAGAAGTGCGGATGCATGGCGGACGCGGCAAACGGACGCAGGTTCAGCAAGAACGTAATACTGCTAGAACGGACGTGCGGAGTGCGCCACGTCTGCAACGTCCGTGTAGCTTTGTGTGTGAGTGATGAAATGAGGTCAGATGGACTGCATTAATACGTCCAGCATTTTTGACGTACAGAATGTTCTTTCATTGTAAATTATTTTCCCTGCTACATCAGTCAAAAAATACGTCAGTGAAAAAAACGGACTGTGTGGCCACTACCTTGTTGTCAGTCGAAGGACGTCCGTACTGCACGGATGCACAGTCCGTACAAAATGCGCTCATCTGACCCTAGCCTTAGGTGATCTGTGTCTCGTCACACAACCAGTACCACGCTGTATTTTGGGGCTCACTAATTTCTTTAAAACACTTGTGAATTAAGGTGATCTGTGTCTCGTCACACATCCAGTACCACGCTGTATTTTGGGGCTCACTAATTTCTTTAAAACATTTGTGAATTGAGGTGATCTGTGTCTCGTCACTGCCTGCCAGCTATCAGTGTGTCTCACTGAGTTATACCAGAGTTCTTTAAATCTTTATACCAGAGCTGAATCAGAGTTCTGTATATATTAATCTATAAATCACTCACCATGTCTGAAAGAACAAAAAGGACAGGCAGACGCTCCCAGACACAGATAAGAGGGCAAGCAGCCCCTGTGTCGGGAGGCTGTGCCTCTGGTCGGGGTGGACGTGGTGCATCCTCTGCAGGGGCACGCTTGTCCTTTCTAACTGGTGCTGGCCATCTTAAGCAGCAGCAACATACAGAGGACTTGGTGGCTTGGCTAACCAGGCCATCCTCATCCTCCGAGTCCTCTGCCAGCCAGGCTTCTAGTCCTTTACAGTCCACCTCAGCTGCCAAAGCATCTAATGCAGCCTCCATGTCCACAGCTACTCCTGCCGTAGCCTCGCTATCACACACGGAGGAGTCAGCTGAATTGTTTGACTACAATGAGAGTGGCATGCTGCTTGAGGATGCGCAGCAAGTACAGTGCTCTGATTCAATCTCTGAGGTTGAGCAAGGGAGTATAATCAACCAAGAGGAAGGGGGTGCCAGTGATGACACACAAATAACTGGCACTCATGTTGCCCCAGCAGCTGCAGCATACTGCCAAGTTGGCTCCAGTGACGAGGAGATAGGGGGTGAAGATGACATTGATGAGGTCACTGACTCCACCTGGGTGCCAGATCAAACTGAGGAATCAAGTGAGGAGGAGGGGGAGAAGGAGGAGGCACAGCATACACGAGGCACAACATCCTCTGTGACCAACCGTAGCACTAGCCAGTCCAAGGCATCACATGTCAGAGCTGCTCCGGTGCAGAGTGCTGTTGTCTCAAAGAACACATGCAGGAACTCTGCTGTCTGGGAGTTCTTTAAGAAATGTGCAGCAGACCCCACCGTTGCTATTGGTAATCTATGTCAGATGAGGCTGACGCGTGGGATAAACACCGGACACTTGGGTACCACGTGCTTGAGGCGACATATGAACAAGTGCCACACATCCTGTTGGCGCAAAACTTTGCGTAGGTCCTCCTCCTCCTCATCTGTCTCTACCCACACTGTATGTCCTGCCATGTCATTGCCTACAACCTCCACCGACAGGGATGATGCTACAGTAATGGATGTACCAGCAGGTCCTTCCTCACAATGTGACATCATCCCAGTAGCTGAAGATTTACGCAGTCAGATTACGTTGCCGCAGCTGCTGCAGCGAAAGAAAAAATATAGTCCCAACCGTCCCCAAGCACAGCGTCTAAATGCCAGCTTAGGAAAATTACTCGCATTGCAGCTGCTGCCTTTCCAGCTGGTGGACTCTGCTCCCTTCCGTGAATTTGCTGAATGTGCTGTACCACAGTGGCAGGTTCCAAAACGCCATTACTTTTCACGCAAGGCCATTCCAGCACTATACCAGCACGTGGAAGACAATGTTATCCAGTCATTGGGAAAGGCAGTCAGCAGCAAGGTGCATGTCACGTTAGACACGTGGTCCAGCAAGCATGGACAGGGTCGTTACATTTCCTTCACGGCACACTGGGTAACTCTGATTGCAGCTGGGAGGGATCTAAGACGGGGCTCTGTGCTGGAGCTTGTTCATCCACCACGCCTCCAGAAAGCTGCTTGTATGAGGTCTGTATGCTCCACCACCACCACCTCTTCCTCCTCCTCCTCCTTCTCTGTCTCTGGCAAAGTGGCAGTTAAACCGACGCCTGACAGGGTCTACGCAATGGCTCAAGCAAAAAGATGCCATACTGTGCTTGAGCTGGTTTGTTTAGGGGACAGGAGCCACACCGGGTCAGAAATTTTGTCAGCTCTGCAGGGGCAGGTGCAGAGATGGTTAACACCATGCCAGCTTGAGCTGGGAATGATTGTCTGCGATAATGGCAGCAACCTTCTCTCCGCCCTACGCAAGGGTAAATTGACGCATGTACCATGCCTAGCACACGTCCTAAATCTGGTGGTACAGCGTTTCCTAACCAAGTACCCAGGGCTGCCAGAGCTTCTCATCCAGGCCAGAAAAGTCTGCAGCCACTTCAGATGGTCATTCCCAGCAAGCGTTCGCCTGGCAGAAATTCAAAGAGAATTCCACCTTCCCACAAACCGTCTGATCTGTGACATGCCCACCAGGTGGAACTCGACATTAACAATGCTGCAGGGTCTGCACAAGCAGCAGAGGGCCCTCAACAAGTACCTGTGTGAGTATGGCACAAGGACAGGTTCAGGTCAACTTGGTTTCCCCCCCCCCCGCAGTGGCTGATGATCAAGGATGCATGCACTGTACTGTCACCATTTGAGGAGGCAACGAGGATGGTGAGCAGGGACAGTGCATGCATCAGTGACACAATTTGTTTAATGTTCCTGCTGGAGCACACTCTGCGGGGAATTATAGATGTGGCTCTAGAGGCAGAGCAGCGGGAGGAAGAGGAGGCCTTCCCTAGCTCTCAAGGCCCCAGTCTTTCCGCAGACAGCATTCCAGCGGGTCCTAATCAGATCAGACAGGAGGAGGAGGAGGAGGAATATTTAAGTAGTGGGGGCATTGAAGGTGGGGATTCCTCAAGGGAGGGTTTTGTGTGCCCAGAAACCCAAGAACTAGTACGTTGCTGGGAGGAGGAAGTGCACGATGGGGTCATCCTCATTGACCAGGAAGACTCGGAAGCTAATGCCACCTCCAACCTACGCTGCATGGGCTCCCTTATCCTGCAAAGCCTGCTAAAGGACCCCAGGATTCGTGCTATCAAGGAGAGGGATCATTACTGGTTGGCAACCCTTCTTGATCCATGATACAAGGGGAAAGTTGCAGAGCTCATCCTGCCCGCACAGAGGGAGCACAGGATGAAAAAACTTGAGGAGGCTCTAAAGCGACACTTGTGTAACACCTTTCCAGGCACTGGTAGATTACCAAGTGCTGACACACGTGCTTCTGAGGCTGCGGGTGATCAGAGGAATAGCGGTGAAGGCCAGGGCCGCTTGACTGATGCCTTTTTAAATTTTTTTAGTCCACGACGCCCAGGGACGTCAAATGTAGGCACCCATTGCCAGTGTCTTCACCATATGGTGCAGGACTACCTAGGGGCAAGGGCAGACCTGGATACCTTTAGAACAGATGATACACTGGCTTACTGGGTGTTGAGATTGAATCACTGGCCAGAACTTAGTCAACATGCTATGTAGCTACTAGGTTGCCCTTCTTCCAGCGTGCTTTCTGAAAGGACGTTCAGTGCCGCTGGAGGTTTGTCACAGACAAAAGAGTGCATCTGTCCACCAACTCTGTAGACCGGCTGACATTTATAAAAATGAATCAGTCCTGGATCAGCAGCTATCAATCCCCTGATGCTGACGTAACTGAATAGATCGGGGATCTCTTCTGCATTCACAAAACCTCCACCACTGCACTCTTCCACAATACCACAAAAGGGTTACGGTGTGAAGGCACTTGTTGCCACCAAAGGCACAATATTTGGGTTCACTGCCACTCACTGACGCCTATATTACCAGATTCATATAATTTTAATATTGGACCGCAGGGTCCAACCCTGCACTCTTCCACAATACCACAAAAGGGTTACGGTGTGAAGGCACTTGCTGCCACCAAAGGCACAATATTTGGGTGCACCGCCACTGACGCCTATATTACCAGATTCATATAATTTTAATATTGGACCGCAAGGTCCAACCCTGCACTCTTCCACAATACCACTGAGGGGTTACGGTGTGACGGCGCTGTTGCTGACACTAAAGGCCCTATTTTAAAGCACCTATTGTTACTTTCATCCAAAGCCTATGGTGCAGGACTACCTAGGGGCAAGGGCAGACCTGGATACCTTTAGAACAGATGATACACTGGCTTACTGGGTGTTGAGATTGAATCACTGGCCAGAACTTAGTCAATATGCTATGTAGCTACTAGGTTGCCCTTCATCCAGCGTGCTTTCTGAAAGGATGTTCAGTGCCTCTGGAGGTTTTGTCTGCATAAGCATAAGCCTGCATACGTTTCACCATAATTTAGCCCAAAAAATCACTAAACTTGTTCTGCGTGTCCTAAAATGTCTCCTCTTTTCATACAGACTGCCGCCCCAAGCAGTTGTTTATAAATAGATTAAAGGAAAACCATTTACCGTGATTTGAAATGTCATTTTTTGTTTTTAAATGTTTCTATACGTCCAAAATATTCTCCACTTTACGGGCAGGTTATGGGGACCTCCTAGACACGATATTTGAAGGAATTTTCCATTTTTATTTTTAACCATTATTTCATGGAAAACTCACTGTTACTTTACAGACTTTTTTAAACCTTTTTTTCCTTGTTTCCTGTCCCCCAGGGCACTACCCGGACCCCCATACACCTTTTATGGCAAATATCTTGCATATATGCCCTCTTGGAGGGCACTCTAAAATTCGAAATTTCGAGTCCCATTGACTTGCATTGAGTTCGAATCGTGTTCGAACTCGAACTTTTGAAACTGTTTGAGTTTGAATGCGAACCGAACACGGGGGTGTTCGGCTCATCCCTAATAATAATAAACTTATTAACCAAAACCAAGGAGCACGACAAGACACGACACCTGCTACTAAGCTCCAAAAGGTTTCGAGACCAATGGACAACTTAGAGCACACAACAAGACATCAGATTGCGAGACTGAAACGTAAGAACGGAGACATTCGGCAGGACAGGCGATGAATTGATCAGACTGCAGGGCAGTCAACACACTTGAAAGATTTTGTGATACGGGAACTGAACTACACGTCAGGGCTATGCAGGAATCAGACTGAGACACTATATACAAAAATCCTGCACTAAAGAGGTCCTTGTAATGGCCTCAGAGAATATACTACACTAAGACAGACAAGGTACAGGAAACATGAAACATATATGAATGGTCACGCATGCAAAGGTTGGCAACAGATCAGAATGCAAAGTACCAGGAGCAGGCAGGAAAGGAACATCAGAAATACAGCCAAGGTCAAAACCAGAATAATCAGGACTAGAATGCTTTGCAGGAACTCAGGAACAAACAGGACACAACCACCATCAAACTCCACAAACCGTCCATGAGGCTTTGTGTTGCTGGGATATAAATAGGGAGTGGGCCTGTATGATTGGGCCATGTGACCCCAGACCAGGAGATCACATCAGAACCCCAGACCGGCCCCAGACAGCACAGCCAAACACACCTGACCACAGGGGAAACCAGACATGGAGGCCCTTCACCACCAGGGGGCAGGGTCGAGACATAACAAACAGAGATAGAATGGGTCTGGAAGATAGTTATTAAAGTGACGGTTAGGAACAAATCTTTATTATGGGTGCTTAACTCTGAAATTAAAAAGGAATACCATGAAGTAGCATTAATAGTGGGTAGTTCACGTAATAGTCTTTATTGTTTCTCTCTTCCAGAGATACCTACAGGGTTATCCAAAGAGATCCGAATTGCTTGAGAAAGGTAACCGAACGCTGAAAATCAGCGTTCGGTTGCCTTTCCTGGCCATTCGGCTATCCAGAGAGCAGGCAATTCGCCAAATCCTGGCGAATTGCCTGCACATACGGTGCCTGTTCGGTGCCTGTTCGAGAGCAGTGAAATCCCCATGAAAAAGCACTGCTTCGGCTATTCAGAGAACACCAACCAGCAGTGAAAGGTTCCCCTAATGTCCTGCCATTCGGTGATTTAATTCAGCAAATTTATTCAGGAGAATCCCATAGGCTTCAATGTTAAAAATATTCCCGTTTTAATTCAATATCTAATAAACCATTCATTATAAAATTCTGCAGCAAAAAGTCTCTTTATTTATAGATTTTTTAGGATACTTTAAGCATTTTTCTGATTTTTTTTTTTTTAAAAGTCCGATTTTTTTTTTTTTTTAAAAACAAATTTTAAGTTTTCTTATTTTTTCTGAAACAGCCCTCTTTATTATTATTCCCTGGACCTCCTGTGTAAATTTCAGACATTTTCGCTCAGTAGTTTCTTTGCAAACAGCGTTTCACTTTTCACAATGTGCAATGTCAAACAGCAGCCGCCAAGGCCAGCAAAGTACTGGCATGCATTAAAAGGGGAGTTCACTCACGGGATGAAAACATAATTTTGCCTCTGTATAAATCAATGGTCAGGCCGCACCTTGAATATGCCGTGCAATTTTGGGCACCTGTCTTAAAAAAAGATATTATATCGCTAGAAAAAGTGCAGAGACGGGCAACTAAATTAATAAGGGGGATGGAAGGGTTAAGTTATGAGGAAAGACTAACAAGCTTAAACCTGTTTAGTTTAGAGAAAAGGCGCCTTAGAGGGGATCTGATAACCTTATATAAATATATACGGGGCCATTATCAACCATTGTCTGATAACCTATTCATTAACAGGACTATACATAGGACAAGGGGTCATCCATTTAGACTGGAAGAAAGAAAATTTAGCTTAAAGCATAGGAAGGGTTATTTTACGGTGAGAACAATAAAGCTGTGGAATTCTCTGCCTGTTGAGGTGGTTGGGTCAGAGTCTGTACAGACTTTTAAAAAACGACTGGATGACTTCCTGCAGACACAGAATATTAAGGGTTATAATATTTAATATGTTTAATATATTCTTGATCCAAGGAGAAATCTGACTGCCATTCTGGGGTCAAGAAGGAATTTTTTCCCAGTATGTTGCATATTGGCAAGCATTCAGACTGGGTTTTTTGCCTTCTTTTGGATCAACAGCAGTAGGTTATGTGGGAGAGGCTGAACCCGATGGACGCATGTCTTTTTTCAGCCTATATAACTATGTAACTATGTAACAGATTCATACAAATGGTTTTGCTAATTTATTCACCTCCCTCGTCTGCGTCTCAGCTGCTTCGGCTCTGTGTGATTCGGCTCCTGTTCGGCTGCTTTGCTGCGTGTGATCGGCTTCTGCTCAGGTTTTTCGAAGGTTAATCCAAATGTTTTTGCTTGTTTTCGGCGTGCATTCGGTGGGTTTTGCGGTTAGTTTTCGTCAGGTTTACGGTAGCTTTTCCCTGCAACTCGGGGACCCTGTGGTGTTTGCTGAATACACCGCAGGGTCACCGAAATGCAATCGGCAAAAGGAACCGAATTGAAGAGAACGAAAAGTCACCGAACGTGCGGTGACTTTTCGAATCTCTTTGGATAACCCTGCTAGTAAATCGGTGAATATATGACCCAACACAGATAGCAGAGAAGGCAGGATTGTAGTCAAAGCACGAGCCAGGAGTCAAAAACCAGGAGATCAAAATATAGAGTTACCAGAATCGCACTGAGGGGTAGCAAAACCACAAAAGAGCCCAAATAAAAGACAGAAGGAGATATGTGATGCTTCTGATTGGCTGTGGTGTGTGTGTGCAGCTGAATGAGCATGTTCTGTGATATATTGCCAAAGGGGCGTTATAAGAATTTTCCAAATTGTGATCGTCTTCAGAACAAATTGGGACAATATTGAAAACACCTGAACAGGCAACATAGAAAGAATCTGAATCGGAATAGCCTAAAGGCACTATAGGTATTTGCAATAGCTATGGGGATAATCCTAAACAGGAGAAGGGATAGGGTGACAAAAATATAACATGCTCTACATAGTTTTATTTTCATTATTAACCCCTTAGTGACCGGGCGGTTTTACACAAATCCGTCTTTTAGTGACCGCTGCTGTTTTTACGTTTCTGCGCTGTTAGTGTTTAGGTCAAATTTTCCTCTTACTCGTTTATTCAACCCACACATATTATACACCCTTTTTCCCGCCATTAAATGGACTTTCTAGAAATACCATTATTTCCATCATATCGAATAATTTACTATAAAAAAAAATATGAAATATGAGGAAAAAAATTGTAAAAACACACTTTTTTGTAATTTAATCCCCAAAATCTACAACCACCCAAAACGACCCCAGCTAAATAGGTTTAAAATTTTGTCCCGAGACTAGAAATACCCAATTTTTACATGCGTTTGCTTTTTAACCCCTTCACTGCTGAGACAGTTCACCTATGTGCGCTGCGCTCATTCTGACCATTTTGTGCTATTTATTTTTAGATGACAGCCTAGGTCCTATTTAATTAAACTCCCCCCAGACAAAAAAACTTTAAAAAAAAAAAACATTTTTTTATTTTATTTAATTTTTTTATTATTTAATTTTTTTTTTAATTTTTTTTTTAAAACCAAACCTGGTCATGTTTGGTATCATTTGAAAGGCCATAATCAGGCCTTTCAAATGATGGCAAATATGACCATCTAGCTGCCATGGATCGGGAGATATCGGGAGTTATCTCTACATGGCAGCTAGAGGGTTAACTGGCCCACTGACATCCTCACACATATGGTGAGGTTGTCAGTGGGTGGGGGGGACCTGGAGGCTTGGCTGACATCCAAGATGTCAGCCCCCCTCCAGGTTTGAATTACGTTTTGGCGCCAATTGGCGCTGCAATGTGATCCGGCGACGAAATGGTTAATGCCATACACCTCTGGAAAGGGGAGGCTCTCCCCTCTCCAGCGGTGCAAACGGCATCTCCCTAGCTTCAATGGTTGGGGAGATAGAGGGCTCCGAATGAGCCCCCCTCACCTCCATTGAAAATCATGGGGACGCCTGCTGATGACGTCACCACGCACGTGGCAACGTCATCAGCCTCACCTGCCCATGTAAATCACATGGGCAGGCTTCTTCCCTGCCAGATCGCCGTGGGATCCGGCGAGGGAGGTGAGTATCGGGCGGGAGGGGGATTAGGCGCCGCTGACGTACCCTGTACGTCCGCGGGTCTAAGGGAGACCCGAGTACAGGACGTACAGGGTACGTCAGAGGTCCTTAAGGGGTTAAATTTATTGTTTGTTTTTAAAACTGTCTTGGTTTAAAATGCACATAAAAAAATTAAAAGCACGATACAGGGCAATGGATGGTAAGATGTGATGGTATTGTGGGATGGGGCTTGACATGTGTGCTGTAACTGGTGGGGTGGTGCCAAGGGGTTGCATTGTGGTCTGGATAGAAGTTTAGGATGCAAAATTATATGGACAAAAATGACTCAGATATTTAGATATAGAAATTTACCACCAGAACGAATTAAGGCCCTATTCTAGTCAAGCCACTAATAAAAAAAGACTGACAGATTTATTCACTAAAGGTGAAACTCAGGAGAATTGGCAGGAGAAGAGAACAAACTAGACCAAAAATCAGATTTGGAAAGTGAGATGAATGGGAGAATTTTTCTGGTTTGGCTATTCTGACCTAGATTTGTCACTACTGCCAATTCTCCTGAGTTTCTCCTTAATTGAATAGACCTGTGAGTAAGCCATTAATCATTAGTCACTCCCTATTACCAGCTATATTATGAGCGAGCTATTATGTAATATTTGGGAGAGGCTATTGGGTACAGACAGCAGCGTGTTGTGCTGCAACTGGTTTTCTCCATTGTTCGCAAAAACACCAACAATGGCAATTAGAACAGTTACAGACATTTATAAAGCACCAACAAATTCCTTCCTGCTGTACAATGGGAGAAACAGAATGACGAATATGCATACATGTTACACACACTGAAAAGTAGGAGGGCGGACCCTGCTCAAGAGCTTACAATCTAAGAGGAGAGGGGTGACACAGGTGAGGCTACCTTGAGTATGTGAAGTAATGGGGTGCATGTGAGCTGATTGGGAAGATGAAACAAGAAATGTACAGTGAGGGATCATGAAGGGAGCCGATAGGCTTCTCTAAAGTAATGTGTTTTCAGAGACTTCTTGAAGGACTGGAAAGATGGAGAGAGTCTAATGTTGCAGTGGAGGGAGTTCCATAGAAAGGGGGCAGCTCGGGAGAAGTCCTGAAGGTGGGAGTTGGGGTGCGAGGGACTGATAGCGTCAGATCATTGGCAGAGCAAAGTGATCAGGGCGAGATATACTTGCTAATAAGGGGGAGGAGATGTAGGCAGGGGCGCGGTTATGTAGAGCTTTGTACGTGAGCACCGGTATTTTGAAATGGATTCGAATGGAAACAGGGAGCAAGTGTAGAGATTGACAAAGGGGTGAGGTGTGGGAGGTGGGGTGAGGTGTGGGAGGTGCGGTAGGTGAGGTGTATGAATCTGGCATGGGCATTCATTACAGACTGCAGAGGGAGAATCTGGGATCTCTTAAGGCCAGAGAGAAGGAGGTTACAGTAGTCAAGGCGGGTGATAATATGAGCTTGGATGAGCATATAAGTAGAGTCCTGATTAAGAAAGGGACGGATGTGTGCAATGTGTTTTAGGTGGATATAGCAAGATTTGTTTAGAGACTGAGTGTGAGGAGTAATAGATTGGAGTTCAAGAGGACCATGAGGCAGCGAGCCTGAGAGGAAGAAGTAATGGTGGCACCGTTCACCTGAAGGGAGATGAGCACAGGAATAGAGGTTTTAGAGGGAGGGAAGATGAGAAGTTCAGTTTTCGAGAGGTTGAGCTTTAAGAAACGGGAAGTCATTCAGTTGGAGACAGCTGACAGGCAGGCCGTAAGGCAATCCAACATGGTAGGAGAAGAAAGGTAGATTTGGGTTTTGTCAGCATATAGATGATAATTGAATCCATAGGAAGAGATGAAGTTGCCCAGAAAGACAGTATAGATCAAGAAGAGTAGGGGACCCAGAACAGAGCCTTGAGGTACCCCAACTGAGAGAGGCACTGGTGGTGAAGAGTAGAGATGAACTGTTCGGTTCGGAGTTCAGCCCGAACTTTGGTTGTTCGAAAGGTCGCGAACTTCGAACTTTTTGGGTGTGTTCGGTTCGAGTTCGAAAAAAAAAAGAAATTTTGAAAAGTATAGAAAATGCTTAAAAAAATACTAAAATATCTAGAAATAAAGAGACTCTTTACTGCAGAATATTATAAGCAATGGTTTATTAGATATTGAATTAAAAACTAATGTGTACGTGCAAAGATTCTCAACTTTAAATGACCTCTGTTCACAAATGGGCATAAACAGCAGGTGTTTTTAGTCTGTTCTAATGAATTTGATACTTTGTATGTATGTATGTAGACTATACTGAGGGGTGTGGTGTCTGCTTTTGAGAAGTGTTAATTTCTCTCCTCTAATATGCTGCCTTTCTAATGAGACCAAACACGATCATGTAGAAAAAATAAAAAATTTCCTCATTTCCCGCTTCTAACATCTAAAGCAATGTTATTTCTCACCTCGGGATTAAACATTCATAGGGTTATTCAGAGAGCGGTGAAAAGCAGGAGAATAACTGGAGAAGTGAAAACTCTAGGTCAAAATAGCCAAACCAGAAAAATTCTCCCATTTATCTCACTTTCCAAATCGGCTATTTGGTCTAGATTGTTCTCTTCTCCTGCCAGTTCTCCTGGCTTCCACCTCTCTCTCAGCGTTGTTCAGAGAAAGGTGAAAACCAGGAGAATGGCAGGAAAAGAGAACAATCTGGACCAAATAGCCGATTTGGAAAGTGAGATAAGGCTAGGGTCAGACTAACGCATTTTTCGCAGTGACCGTCAAAAAGTGCATCTGAACGCATTGCCGTATTTTTTCACGGAATGCGTGAAAACGCTCATACGATGCGCATTTTTGTGCTTGATTTTTTACGGATCCAAACCAGGAAACTTTGGGTGTCTGGATGTTATGTTGGCCGGACTTGAGCAGGGTCTGACGTCTCCAAATCACGCACACATGCTGCTAGTGGACGCAGCGCACTCTGTACGTCCGTACTAGCGGTTCTGCGTTCTCGAAAAAATGCGTTCATTTTCCACTTGCGTTGCGCAGCCGGACTTTCGTGCGACCGTACTTCGTATATAGGCCGTCATTGCCCGTCATTTGCTGCTAGTGCGGCCATGATTAAGTGCGGCTAAACGCAAGTTAAAAAATCGCTAGTCTGACCCTAGCCTAAATGTGAGAATTTTTCTGGTTTGGCTATTTTGACCTAGAATTTTCCATTCTCCAGTCATTCTCCTGCTCTTCACCGCTCTCTGAATAACCCTGACAGGGTTATTCAGAGAAAGGTGAAACTCAGGAGAATGACTGAAGAGAAAATTCTAGGTCAAAATAGCCAAACCAGAAAAATTCTCCCATTTAACTCACTTTCCAAATCGGCTATTTGGTCTAGAATTTTCCATTCTCCAGTCATTCTCCTGCTTTTCAGTAAACTTTTTCTGCGTGTCTGAAAATGTCTCCTCTTTTCATACAGACTGCCGCCCCAAGCAGTTGTTTATGGATAGATTAAAGGAAAAGCATTTACCGTCATTTGAAATGTAATTTTTTTTTTTTACATATTTCTATACATCCTAGAAATCCGCCACTTCACGGGCAGGTTATGGGGACCTCCTAGGCACGATATTTGAAGGAATTTTTCGTTTTTATTTTTAAGCCTTATTTCATGGAAAGCTCACTGTCCCTTTAAAAACTTTTTTTTTTACTTTTTGTCCTTGTTTCCTGTCCCCCAGGGCACTACCCGAACCCCCATACACCTTTTATGGCAAATATCTAGCATATATGCCCTCTTGGAGGGCACTCTAAAAACCGAATTTTCAGCCCCATTGACTTGTATTGAGTTCGAGTTCAGGTTCGGGTTCGGATCCGAACATTTGGAAAGTTCGGGTCCGAACCGAACTCGGGGGTGTTCGGCTCATCCCTAGTGAAGAGACACCAGCAAAGGATACACTGAATGAAGAGAATAAATCCATATATACGCTCCCATGTTCTTTACCACTTCATCACAAAGTAAGCTTTGAAGTGATAAGAATTGGTGATCCATCTGTTTTCTATATTCTAAAGTGAGTCACAATATGATTATGAGATAGCTTTGGTTACCCTATATGAACTATTATGCAATAACACACACACTTTCAGGGTTATCCAAAGAGATTCGAAAAGTCACCGCACGTTCGGTGACTTTTCGTTCTCTTCAATTCGGTTCCTTTTGCCGATTGCATTTCGGTGACCCTGCGGTGTATTCAGCAAACAGCACAGGGTCCCCGAATTGCAGGGAAAAGCTGCCGCAAACCTGACGAAAACTAACCGAATGCACGCTGAAAACAAGCAAAAACATCTGGATTAACCTTCGAAAAAGCCGAACAGGAGCCGAATCACACAGAGCCGAAGCAGCTGTGACGTAGAGGAGGCAGTGAATAAATTAGAAAAACTATTTGTATGAATCTGGGAAAAAGAAACGCTGTTTGCAAAGAAACTACTGAGCGAAAATGTCTGAAATTTGCACAGGAGGTCCAGGGAATGATAATAAAGAGGGCTGTTACAAAAAAAATAAGTAAACTGAAAAAAAAAATTAAAAACAAATCGGACTTTTAAAAAAAAAAAAAATCAGAAAAATGCTTAAAGTATCCTAAAAAATCTATAAATAAAGAAACTTTTTGCTGCAGAATTTTATAATGAACGGTTTATTAGATATTGAATTAAAACGGGAATATTTTTAACATTGAAGTCTATGGGATTCTCCTGAATAAATTTGCCGAATTAAACCGCCGAATGACAGGGCATTAGGGGAACCTTTCACTGCTGGTTTGTGTTCTCTGAATAGCCGAAGCAGTGCTTTTTCATGGGGATTTCACTGCCCTCGAACAGGCACCGAACAGGCACGTATGTTCAGGCAATTCGCCAGGATTTGGTGAATTGCCTGCTCTCTGGATAGCCGAATGGCCAGGAAAGGTAACCGAACGCTGATTTTCAGCGTTCGGTTACCTTTCTCAAGCAATTCGGATCTCTTTGGATAACCCTGTTTGTCTTGTTCTGGAGAAATCACTTCTAAGGCTAAGGTCAGACGAACGCAGTTTTAACGTGCGTTTAGCCGCAAGAAATCACGGCCGTGCTAGCAGCAAATGACGTCCAATGCCGGGCAGCATACGACGAACGGCCGCACAAATGTTCGTCTGTGCAACGCAAGTGGCAAACGAACGCATTTTTCCGAGAACGTCAAACCGCTAGTACGCAGGGCCGGTGCTAGACTATTTTGCGCCCTAGGCAAGACCAGCTACTTGCACCCCCCCCCCCCAAAAAAAAAAAAAACAACATGAAATTGCTAAATTTCTTTTTATTTAAGAATAAAGTTTGAAAAGCACCAATAGTAAAGGTAAAATAAATATAAATAAACTGTACTAAACCATTTTAAATTAACTCTATTAAACAAATTAAAATTAACTGTATTGAACAAATATAAATTAACGAAAAAAAATAAAGAGTTGTCACGTAAGTTTCAATTTCAGACACATCAAAATTTCACTTTGCGTGCCTTATCCTTTGCAAATTTTCATCATGCATATATATATTGCCCAGGCCAGCTCACATCACGCATATATATATATTGCCAAATCCATTATGTTTATCACTGATATATATATATGTATATATATATATATATCACTGATGCGGGGGAGTTTCTCTGTCACTGATTATGGGGTTCTCAGTGAGTTAGGGGCCTCTCAGTCACCGAGTTGGGATCACAGGAGCTTACAATCTAGAGGAGCAGAGGGTCCGGCTCACAGGAGTTTACAATCTAGAGGAGCAGAGGGTCCGGCTCACAGGAGCTTACAATCTAGAGGAGCAGAGGGTCCGGCTCACAGGAGCTTACAATCTAGAGGAGCAGAGGGTCCGGCTCACAGGAGCTTACAATCTAGAGGAGCAGAGGCCCTCTAGATGAATTTGATACATTGTCCATCTCAGTATTGCGAATCTTTTCTCAGGTGATGTCAAATCAGTTTAGCAATACCCCTATGGTTTGGAACTATGTGTCCCATGATGCTAAGCAGCACTTATAGTGGGATGATATTCATGGACATGTAGTTCCAAAACATTTGGAATTCGATGTTTCGCCATCACCGACCTAAACAGTGCATAACAAGGGTCTGGTCAGCCAACTGGTGCCTCATGCAGGCAGAGCATGCTTTGTTATGATGGAAGCAGATCACTGTATGGCACTTGCACTTCTGCCTGTCTATAGGACAGCCTGAGGTCTGGGCCTGCAGGGGACGCTCTATACTAGACGCTCTATACTAGTCTGACATGTGCTCTCTATATGGGGACCACAGACTTGGGCTCAGTGCTCCACAGGCTAAAACAAACATTGCCCCAGTAAAAGGTCACAGAGTGTCAACTGGAGGAAGGAGGGGGCACTACAGACAGGGTCCCGGTTGTCCCCCCCCCGCCGGAGATGAATGGAGGGCATTAGGAGCTCTGCACACAACGGGCGTTGGCATCTCTTACTGAAGCAGCTTCTTGTCTGGATCCCGGGGAGGGGGCAGGCTCTCTGCTTAACTCCGTGAATGCACACGTGGAGCCTGCTGCAGCCTCCACCAGGAAAAACCTGACCATCTCGGTGTCTGGGCTGATGGGGTAGAGCCTGTTGGGGTTCTCCGAGGCCACCTTGCCGCTGGCATCATACAGCAGGCTGGAGCACACCGTCCGGCTCTTACCCCCTTGCTCTTCCTTCTGGGGGTCCTCACCTTCCTCCTGCGAACCCGGGTTCCCGCTTGCAAACTTTTGGATTGCCACTTAGTAAGCGAGCGAGCCCACTCAGCCGCCTCCTCCTCTCTCAGACACTGCCATGGATAGAGGAATAGCAGGAGGTGCTGGCGCAGAGGCAGAGCCAATAAAAAAAATAATAGTGCAGTGGCCGGCTTTGGCGGCAAAAATTGCCGCCCTTTTGCACCTTTAAAAATCTGCCGCTAGGCGCAACCGCTCCCTATTGCTCCATGGTCGGGCCGGCCCTGAGCTATACTACATGCTTTGTTTACCAAATCAACTGAGGAAATGTATTCTCCACACTATACCTGACAGCAGGCTCAGACACAGCAGGGAGGCAGCACACTCACAGCAACTCGCAGTCGCAAGGCACACACTCCACACAACGGCGGTGCCTGGTCTCCGCCTCCTCCTTCCCAGGCTTCCTTCCAGCGGCGTCTGACGTGGGGCAGGGCGCGCGTGCTGCCACCAGCCCCAACACGTGCAGGCGCCGCTGACGTTGCGTGCACTGCGGAGCGGGCGGAGCCTGGATGGTCAGGACGGGACCTGGTTGGTGCAGACGCAGTGTGTGTCTGCCCTCTGTGGACATGTAGAATGCGGCGCCCCCGACCGCTCCCGCGGGCGTGCCCGGCGCGGGCCGCGCCCCCGGCGCCGGCGGACATTAAACGCACAATTTTTTTTTTTTTCGACAATTTTTTTTTTTCGGGCCCGGCGCTGCGCCCTAGGCGGGCCTGCGCTCTAGGCGGCCGCCTAGCTCGCCTAGCGGCAGCGCCGGCCCTGCTAGTACGGACGTACAGAGTGCGCTGCGGCCGCATAGCGGCGTGTTTGCGTGATTGGGAGACGTCAGACGCTGCTCATGTCCGGCCAACAAAACGTCCAGACGCAAAAAGGGTTTTATTGATGATCCGTACAAAATCACGGACGAAAATGCGCATCGTATGACCGCTATCGCGTATTCCGTGAAAAAATACGTCCATTCGTTCGAACGCACTTTTTCACGGACAACGTGAAAAAGGCGTTCGTCTGACCCTAGCCTAAGTCATATTTAGTTACTGTATATATTTTTGCCAAGTGGTGCGTTCAGTATTAGGCGGCACTAAAAAACATTAGTTATCCATCATACCCAGACACCTATGTACACACCTAGCTATTTATTTTGACTGTTATTCCTACTTAAATTACAGAGGCCTATAATAATACTTAATACTGAATGTTAAGACAACTCCAAAGAGCTAAAAACAGACATTAGTTCTGTTGACAATTCAGAAAACCAACAGAAAGGTTCGTGATACTCGGTTTCTATTTGGATAAATTTGTAACATTCTCCATTTAAAATAGTGAAAAAGTAGGGTTATAAATGAAAACTCTTTGTAATAATATTTATGAAAGCCTTGTTCTTTGTGGTTACAATTCTTCCTTGCTATGGGACCTTCAAGTATGTTTTTTCTCATTTTTTTTAATTCCTGCTTTTAAAAGGGAGTTTCCAGTTTGGGAATAAATACAATTATATGGCTGTGGGTACGGATGTAGATTTTACTGCTGTTTATGTCTATATTGGTTCTAAAAACACCAACAGGGTTATCCAAAGAGATTCGAATTGCTTGAGAAAGGTAACCGAACGCTGAAAATCAGCGTTCGGTTACCTTTCCTGGCCATTCGGCTATCCAGAGAGCAGGCAATTCGCCAAATCCTGTCGAATTGCCTGCACATACGGTGACTGTTCGGTCCCTGTTCGAGGGCAGTGAAATCCCCATGAAAAAGCACTGCTTCGGCTATTCAGAGAACACAAACCAGCAGTGAAAGGTTCCCCTAATGTCCTGCCATTCGGTGGTTTAATTCGGCAAGTTAATTCAGGAGAATCCCATAGGCTTCAATGTTAAAAATATTCCCGTTTTAATTCAATATCTAATAAACCGTTCATTATAAAATTCTGCAGCAAAAAGTCTCTTTATTTATAGATTTTTTAGGATACTTTAAGCATTTTTCAGAATTTTTAAAAAAAAAATTAAACGTCCGATTTTTTTTTTGATTTTTTTTCAATTTGCTTATTTTTTCTGTAACAGCCCTCTTTATTATCATTCCCTGGACCTCCTGTGAAAATTTCAGACATTTTCGCTCAGTAGTTTTTTTGCAAACAGCATTTCATTTTCCCAGATTCATACAAATGGTTTTTCTAATTTATTCACTGCCTCCTCTACGTCACAGCTGCTTCGGCTCTGTGTGATTCGGCTCCTGTTCGGCTCCTGTTCGGGTTTTTCAAAGGTTAATCCAGATGTTTTTGCTTGTTTTCAGCGTGCATTCGGTTAGTTTTCGTCAGGTTTGCGGCAGCTTTTCCCTGCAATTCGGGGACCCTGTGGTGTTTGTTGACTACACCGCAGGGTCACCGAAATGCAATCGGCAAAAGGAACCGAATTGAAGAGAACGAAAAGTCACCGAACGTGCGGTGACTTTTCGAATCTCTTTGGATAACCCTGCAAGTGGTCAGTTAGAGATGGAAACCCAGCAAAGAAACATGTAACTTGAGTTGAATGAGGGTAGATGGATCTTTTTGAGTTCACTTAGAGTGTAAAAGCAAGCGTAAATGCCAGACATATTTTATATGCGAACATCTATCAATTATTCCTGAAAAGTAAAACAAAATTGCTAGCGAAGTAAAAGTTTTGCAAGACTTGGTCAATGTCCCGTAAACACAACTGTAATTGTTCTTATAAACATAGAAGAAAATTTACATATGTTTAGCACTTTTCAAATCCAGATGAAGCACTTGATTATATTGCAAAACAACTTGTCATAAAATATATCCATATGTTTGTGTGATTTTTATAATCCAAATCCAAATGGAACTTGATGATTATGTGCAATCTAGAGATGAGTATAGTTTCTCATGTGGCTTTGGCGCCATCTTCTGTATGAAAAACTCTAACCAACATATTCAGTTGGATCTTTACGTTCATGATTATTCTAGCCAAAAATTCTCTGCCCTATTTCATTAGAGGTGAACATTTAATTTCAACCTCTATGCCCTGTGACAGTCTTTTAATTCTCACAATCGGCTTGAATACACATTTAAAGTCACACTGGAGACAATGGTGAAGGTTAATGATTGGTGAGTTGGTTGACCATGCATGATATGTAATCGATTTGTACAACCACTGGCTGTTTCCTCGCCATAACTTGACTTTAGAGGGTTTTATCACCCACTGAGTCAGAAGAAATGGTTTCTACATTGACCCTTTAAATATATTCCTGTAGTCAAAAATATGGCTACTTTTATTTTCATTCATGTCAGCACTTGTACAATCTATGATTTCAACCTGCAAGTTCCTCCTGTAATATTTCACTTTTATTTACAACTGCCAGTCTCCACTTTAATATAAGTCTTTAATGTACAACCTGCAAGTCCATACTGTAATATTTCCAAATTCCATCTCTGTTTTACAGTTACAATGATGTAGTCCGGGATGTAGCGTAACAATCGCATTGACGTGGATTAAAATAAGACCGGCATTTACAATATTTACAGGAAAAAATTGCATTTCTGCAATTTACAGTATGATGCGCATTTACTGGGGTTTTCAGTAAGTCGCACATTTGCGAGACTTCAGATTATAATGCGCATATCCAGAGTTTCAATTTGCAACATGCAATTCTTGGATTTACTGTAAGAATACGAGACATGAAAAAAAAAGCACAGGTATTTACACTCTGTTGTTCGGCTCAGACCAAATTTTTTTCAATGCAGCCAGTGGATAATTAAAAAAAGTATCGTCAGCAAGCAGCTGATATTTTTACGAAGAATGGTCAATAGAATTAAATCAAGCCCCAGGATGGAATGAGATGTTCACCATAAATATGATAGATTTATGTTATCAGAAAAAAGAGAAAAAAATTACTTAAATCGAATGACAGAATTGGGGAACTCTTTAGTATCATAGAAAAATCTTTATCAAAATAGAAAGTCTCTAACCCCGTGGCTGCGGAAGAAATGTGGGGACGTCATGGGGATTCCCAGCAGCATGCAGAGGACATCCCCCACATATCAAGGGTGCCCGCAGCATCGGGGAGACCTCCACGGGTCTGAGGGGTATCCCTCGGTGGTCTGACGTCCTGGAAGTCAGACCATGCCTTGGGACCTCCCTCATTCACAGATGTCATTGTCCGTGGCCACTATGACATCAGAAAGGTAGCTCCCCCCAGCTAGGCAGCTGGGTAGGAAAATATCAATAGAGTAACAGGGATTATTTGGACCCCATATCTCCTGAACCTTAAAAGTTACAAAGTCATGCTTGGTATCACTGGATAGATATGACAAAATATGACCAGGTTTCTTGTAAAAATAAAAAAATAAAAAAATTCCTTTCTTTTCTTAATTTTTTTCATAATTCAGCACTATAACAGTTACAGTTACAAGCATTTATAAAGCGCCAGCAAATTCCTTAGCGCTGTTACTGTACAATGGGAGAGACAGAATAACAAATATACATACACATTACACACATGGAACAGAAGGAGGGAGGACCCTGTTCATTTTCAATTATAAAGTAAACAATGATGCTGCACTAATTCACCATCTCATTTTCCACAATGCCAGCAAGTGCGAAGGCAATGGCGCAATGCTCTATTAAAAATTTACTTAATAAACAAACAATGCTACTGGACTCACATTCTCATTTCCCATGCGGGGACCAAATGTGGAGGTAATAGCGCAAAGCGTTATTACACATTTGTCCATCTAATACACAAGCCACTTCACCGCTGTGAGGAGAACGGGGGTCCTTTGGACCCCTGTATTTCCATTCTTTACACTCCACAAAGCCATGTTAGATGTTTATGGACAGTTTAGAGTCTGGCCTTTCTAATGACAACAAACATGACCATGTAAAATGTCATGTAAAAAAAGAAACTGGAAACCGTGCCAAGTAAGGCTAGGGTCAAACGAAAGCATTTTTACACGCGAACGTAAAAAAGTGCGTCCGAACGAATTGACGTATTTTTTCACGGAGTGCGCGAAAACGGTCATACGATGCGCATTTTTCGTGCGTGATTTTTTCAGATCGTCAATAAAACTCTTTTTGCGTCTGGACGTTATGTAGGCTGGACATTAGCAGTGTCTGACGTCTCCTAATCACGCACACATGCCGCTATGCCGCAGCTGCGCACTCTGTACGTCAGTACTAGCGGTTCGGCGTTCTCGAAAAAATGCGTTCATTTTCCACTTGCGTTGCGCGGCCGGACTTTCGTGCGACCGTACATCGTATATTGTCCGTCATTGCCCGTCATCTGCTGCTAGTGCGGCCGTAATTATGTGCGCCAGAACGCACGTTAAAAGTGCGCTGGTCTGACCCCAGCCTTAAAATATAAATTTATTGAAGTCAAAAATATAAAAAGTTAATTGATACTAACAGCACAAGTACAAAAATATCTATTTCAACACATCACAGGTGTGTTGAAATAGATATTTTTGTACTTGTGCTGTTAGTATCAATTACCTTTTTATATTTTTGACTTCAATAAATTTATATTTTTACTTGGTGTGCTTTCCAGTTTCTGTAGGTTGTCATATAGGATCCCTGAGGATCGGTCCTTTGTATAGTTAGTACCCATTTGTGTGTGTTTGCTACAGTGTGCAATATAGCGATTTTCTTTGGTTTATATGTAAAAAATAAAAACCACACAAACATACATAAAATATATATATATTTTTTTATTTTATCTATTTTTGTTCAAAAGCGATGGGATTGTCCACTTGTCGGCAGGTACAAAATGAGCAATACCACTGCCATTACTCACCTTCTCTTTTCCCATGCTGCAAGAAATCAGTGTTTTATACAGAGTTGTATTATTCATATAACACAATTCGCCAAAATACAAGCAATACATTTTGGCTTTTTTCAGTTTTATTTAACCTCCTTGGCGGTCTAATTTTTTCAAAATTTCGTGTCTAAAAGCGTCTCAATTTTTTTTTTAAAGGAAACGTGTTTTTGTACATAGTTAGCCTGTAATAATTAGGAATCACGCACGGAAATCCGTGCAATCAAGAGTCCTTACTGGTAAAATCCTTTATAAATAAATAAAAAAAGAAAAATAGTAAATACACTGAGTCCGATAAAGTTTGAAACACGACATAATAATTTATTATCCCAAAAATAATTATCCAAAATAATGCAAATAAATTATATTCAATAAAATACAACAAAAAACACTGATATCTGTCTGAAAACAAGGGTGAGACAATGTATGGTCTGTTTTTTATCCTGTAGTGCCACCTAGCCCCATCACTGCTGAGCCATTTCACGTTTTAAAAAACAAATTTTTCATTTTTTTATTATTATTGTTATTTTTTTTTTGTTTTAATTTAAACATGGTCATGTTTGGTATCATTGGAAAGGCCATGCTCTGGCCTTTCTAATGATACCAAACATAACCCTGCTAGCTGAAAACAGTCAGGAGATATCAGGGTTTAAATAAACCCCTATCTTTCCTTAGGAGTCAATAAGGACGTTCCCCACACGTCCTCAGCAGTGAAAGGGCTAGTGGCCGTTCACAAACATTGCACATTGGATTATACCATGTATTATCATTTTTTTCTAAGTTTGCTGCTGGTCCCGCCCCTTGCATCGTGTGACTCGCAGGAAGCCTTACCAGGAAGCAACGCGCCGCGATCACACTGCGGGGGACAGATAGGGAGCCAGAAGGAGGTGAGTATGCATCCAGCCCGAGTGTGGCTCGGGGTTACCGTTCGCAGTAGTGAAATTTAACCCCGAGTCACACTCGGGAATACCACCAGGGAGGTTAAAATTGCGTATTTCCTCTGAAACATGCAGTAACAGGTTCCCATTTCTAATTTATTTTAATAAGAGTACCCCATAGAATATATAACCACAAAGGTTTGGATGATAAAATCTGAAGAAAAAAAATTAGAAGCTATAAATGATTGGCATCTGTATGTAAATTTACATTTTTTGTTATAGCATTCTGACAGGACATCACATAAACGTATAGTAATGAATTATTTTGAATCTGCCGGTCTGCTGAAAATAAGGATATATAATCCTACAATAAAACATGACTTCAAATCACGTTTAAATATGATGAGCAAAAAACTGTCTAAATGAGCTCAGCACACAGGGGTGAAATGGCTCAGCAGGGAAGGGGTTATTGTGGGAAAACAGATAGAAGATTAACTGATTAAAGCAGAAAAGGACACAATGGAGGTAAACTAAAATAAATATTGGTGAGACGGAAATGATAATAACGGGAACATCCGCGGAGCCTCTATAACAGGGGTGCTATAAAATCTTGGCGAATTGCCTGCACATATAGTGCCTTTTCTAGGGCAGAGAAATCCCCATAGAGAAGCAAAGCTTCGTCTATTCAGAGAACAAAAACCAGCAGTGAAAAAGTGCCGAAATGCCCTGCTTTTCGGTGGTTTCATTCAACAGGCTTATTCAGGAGAATCCCATAGGCTTCAATGTTAAAAATATTCCCGTTTTAATCCAATATCTAATAAACTGTTTATTATTATATTCTGCAGTAAAGAGTCTCTTTATTTTTAGATTTTTTAGGATCTTTTAAGCATTTTTTGAAATTTTAATTTCTTTTTTTGAGCCACAAGGTGTGGGAATTGTTTATGCCCCATAAACTTCAATGTTAAAAATATTCCCGTTTTAATTAAAAAAAATTCAGTTTTTTTTAAAAAAAATTATTTGTTTTTCTGTAACAGCATTCATTGGACCTTATTTGTAAATTTCAGACATTTTCGTTCTGTAGTTTCTTTACAAACAGCGTTTCACTTTTCAAACACTCAAGCGTACTGTTTTTTTTTCACTCCATTCGTCTGCAGTGTCGCCTTTTTCCGGCAAATGCTCTACGCTGTGATCGGCTCCTGCTCGGGTTTTTCCGGTGTGTTTGGCGGTAATAATCCAGATGTTTTTGCGGGTTTCGGTGTGCGTTCGCTGGGTTTTGCAGTAAGTGTTCGTCAGGTTTTCGGCGGCTTTTCTTGCACTGCGACGGCCCTGTGGTGCTTGCTGAATACACCGCAGGGTCGCCGAAATGGGATGACCTAATCGCCCCGAATTGAAGAGAACGAAAAGTCACCGAACTTGCGGTGACTTTTCGATTCTCTTTGAATAACCCTGTAAGTTTAGGTTAATGGTTCCATATACTATACCATGTTCATTTCTTGTCAGAAGCACCAGTTGCTTGTAGAACCACCTTTAGCAGCATTAACTTGAAATCATTTTCTTTATGACTTTATCAGTCTGTCAGATTGTTGTGCAGAACTTTTGGCCTCTCTTTACAACGTTGCCTCAGTGCATTGAGGTTTGCAGGCATTTGTTTATGCATGTTTGTTTTTAGAACAGTAGCACTTAAAACATTAAGCGAAGTAAGGATAGTAGCCTAGATACAGACCTAGCAACGCTTTAACGTAACCATCAACTAAAGCAGAGTAAGTAGTGAGTTGAAGCAGAACAGGTCTTCAAATGAAGATTTAGCTTGCATTATCCCCTTTAGTACCAAACACTTGTTAATAAAATACTGTTGGCCCTATTTCCTTGTTTGTGCTAATATGGGGACACTTACAGGAAAAATATGTGCCTGCAGATTTCCCCGTAACATCCCTATATTACTGCGATTTTCTAGGGCAGGCACTAGCTGAGCACCTCGCCCCGGACCGCAGCACTAACCGCTGGGATACTTACGGTAGTGCTTCTGCTTTGCCTCTAGTATCACCTCCTAGAGTCCATAGGATTCCATGGAGGGTTGCACTTCCGGGCCGCTAGCTCTCGCTCTCCCGAAATCACTCAGCATCGTGGTGTGATCGTGGATGGAGACTAGAAACTACTTAAACCCAGCCTGACTCTGCTCCCGGCGTGACAAGAAGCAGCAGGTTGGGCCACCGTTCTCACCACGGGATGAGAGGTGTGTATGGGATTTAATGGGGGGGGGGTTACAGGGTTTTAAATGATTTTGCATCTGCAGAATCATTTAGCACTGGCTTTTAGAAAGTGCTAACTTTTGACCATCCGCATCCCTGCATTAATTAGCGCTAGCACATTGTAATACTTTACTTATTGAAACGCTAATTTAGGTTTGCATTTCCCATGTTACGTATAGGATGCACAAAGTAAGCGCACGGACATTAGCGCACAAACCGGTGAACTAACATGGATAGCGTCAGAAACGTAATATGGGTGGCGTGCATTGAACACACTTATCCTGGCACTATTGCTTGCTTCACGAGAGCTAACGTTAGCGCCAACTAGGGGATTGTGCCCTATAACAGTTGACACATGGGAGATACAGTTAATATTTAAATGTAGAATAAAGTAGCAATATTGCTTGTTAAGGCCGGTGTCAGACGAGTGCAATAGGTGTGCCCGTACTGACGTGCCCACCGGCGCCCGGCGCAGTGTTGTGACGCTGTAACGGGGCCGGTCACACACTTGTGCATCCGAACGAAATGCATGCGCAACAAACATCCGCCCACAAAACCTCCCCATCGAAACGCTAGACGTGCGACGACGGGGCTGCGAAGTGCGATCCTCCATAGGTGGTCAGATGTGCATCGAGTGGAAGGAACGTCCACTCTCACGGACATTCCTTCCACTCTGAAGTGCGCTCGTCTGACCCCGGCCTTTGCGCTCGTGTGACCTTGCCCTAAGTTTTATTCTTTATAGTTAAACGTTTAAAAATAGAAGAACTATAAGGAATTGATACAACAGGAGGAACAGTAGAGGAATGAATAAAAAGATGTGCGTCTCTAGAAGCACTGAAATGACAATACGTATTTTCAACGCACTAGAAAATGTTAGATTTGGATATTTTTTTCAATAATCTAATATATGCTTTCACTTGACAAGGGTGAAGGTAAAATAGATGAGCTGGAAAAATACTTAAGTTATAGAATTTTTCCAGGTTGCCTGGCCAAAAAAATGTCAATTCTACGAAATGCACTGTTTACTGATGAAACTTTTTTGTGTATCCCACAAAGTCATATTAATAACGTTATAAAATATGAAAATTACACATTATATATCTTCTCTTATAAGGTTTATAACCAATGGTGGAAAATTCAACTAAACTACTTAAATGAGAGAAGTGGAAAAAGTCGAGTGCATGAACAATGTCATTTTAATTGTTATAAATGTACATCATCCAATGAACTAGTGACTCTTTATTCTTCCTCGAGTTACAGCTTATCCTATTTCCCTGACCACAGAAATATTAGAGATATTTTCCAGCTCTCTCTACAACAATAAAATGCATTACCATCCGCCATAGTCAATTCTGTAGCCTTTTTAACAATCACCTTTGTGTTTCCCATGGTACAGTCTCGATATATATTGGCAATCTTTATTTGCATTTCTTTATATAGCTGGAGACCATTCAGGCTCCTGTTTAATAGACTGATAATAAGTTACTGCGTATCCACATATGCTATAGGCATCACATGAAAATAAAAAAAGTACAAAAATCTAATGCCAAGCATATAAAAATTCATAGCTCGTAAAATTTTGAAACATAAATATACTTAGGTTTTCCAAATATCTTATAAATCTTTTATACTGTGCCTGGGGTGATTCCGAAGAAGCAGAAAATAAACGGTTTTGCACTCCGTCATTTCTTTTGCTACAGAACAGCAATATTCTTTATAATCTTGTTAGGAAACTCAATTTTTCACCCATATTTAAAGAAAAAAAAATGGGTACAATAAATCAGGCTACGGCTTAGATTGTACATTTTAGCATGACATAATAGGGATCAGATGTTTTGCTGGCAGTCACTGAAAAAGTAATTATTATCTCATTATTATATGCACATGTGCTCATCAGAATACTTAACTCTAAATTTATATGTTGCCATTTAAAGAAAAAAACTTTATTAAGACCATGATTTGATGTCTGTGGATAGACTATAATTATGTTTTTCTGATGGATTGTAGTGTGGGCAACACCAAAAGAAAATAATATCAAAGGCTATTTTATCTTGCCCATGAAAATGATAGTACAGAAGCTATATTTATGGATTTTTTTCCATCTAAATATTTTTATTGAGGTACTGCATATAACACAGCATCAGGAAGGCACACATAAGGGGCCAAGCAGGGCCACTGAATGCATTGTTGTACAAAATCACATAGAATCCAAAATGTCAAAGAATTGGTACATTTTTACAGTAATATAAAATCCAACCAAAGGCACATAGATAAGAGAAAAAAACCAAAACAAGGAAAAAGGCTGGGAGGATTTGAAAAAGAAAGAAAGGAGCGAAAAGAAAAAGAAAAGATGGTTCAACTCAGTGCATCAATAACCACACTACAGGACCTGAGGGACACCCAACCGCCCACCCAACCCGCCCACCCATCCTTAAAGAATGGTAGGGAGTCATGTACCCTGGCGAACATTTCCTCATATTTGTAAACCCCATCCATTTTGTGCAACACGGGAATTGAAGGTGCATTCCAATGACTGGCCAGGACAGATTTGGCGACACCCAGGATTGTCGACAGTAAACTTCTAGGTGGCAAAGGTATGTTAGTGGAGAGGAAATGTAGGAGGTAAGTCTCAAGGTTAAAAGGAACAGTCAAGGATGTACACAGACTAATCAGGTATTGAAAAACAGCCCAATAGGTTCCCAGCTTTGGACAGGACCAGAAGATGCGAAGGAGGGACCTCTTAGCCGATTGACTGCGCCAACAATTATTGGGAATGCCGGAGATATGCTTCAAACGTGCCGAGGTTAGATACCAGCTGTATAGTAGTTTGAGATGAGATTCCCTCATATTAGTGCTTCTAGAATATTTGTACACTGAGGGCCTTGCATTAAACGAGTCCTCTCTCTCGAAAGAGAGACTCTACTCCATCTCCCACCCCAACATGTATGGCAACTTCCGTGGCGCAGTTGTAGTCACCAAACACCAATAGCACAGTGACAGCGGTTTTGCTGGGTATTTCCTCCCCAGAGTCTATGGAATGCCGTAGCATCCTTGAGAGGGACTACCTCAACCGTTTCAGACATGAGAAGATGTTTAATACGCAAATAAGTTAAAAGCTCCTACAAGGGGACACCAAATCTAACGTCCAACATCTAAACCATCTAACGACAGCAGAATCCCCGGGTCTCCCGATCTGTGAGCTAGGTCAATAACATCGAATAGGCGGCACGTGTAGTCGCAGGTTTGGCACCCTGGTACAAATCCCGTTTGATCGGGTGGATTAATTTAGGGCGCAAAGGTGCAATGCGGGAGGCTAACAACTTGGCATAGATCTTAGTGTCCACATTTAATAGGGAGATGGGGTGAAAGTTCACGCATTGTGTGGGCGGCTTACCTGGCTTAGGCAGCGTCACTACATTGGCCAAAAGCATCTCCAGAGGAATATCACCAGATGTCTTAATATGGTTAAACAGTGCAGTGAGAGTAAGGGTGAGAAGGGGGGTAATTTTTTGATAATACAAATTAGACAACCCATCCGGGCCAGGGGCCTTGTTCTTTGGGAGATTGCGAATGGCCATCGTAACCTCCTCTTCTGTGAATGGAGCAAGGAGGGCAGATTGTTGTGAGGGGATCAGGGACGGTAAGCGAGCTTCCTCCAAAAATTTAGAGATATTCCCACTCAAAGGGGTCAGGGTAGTAGGGTCAGCACCAAGGTTATATAAAGACTCATAATAATGAGCAAACTAATCCTTGATTTATTTTCCTTTTCTCATTTATGTATCTAAAAATTGTTTTGTCCCCTTTTTTATTGACTTGGCTTTTTTCTCTTGTGCGTGTGCTTTGGAAGCTCTTATACATTGCTTTGCCTCTTTCTGCCTAATCTTATAGGTTTGCCTGCCTACTGTTTTTTTTTTATAATTATTGAATGCTATCTTTTTGTTCTTTACTATTTTGGCCACTTCTGTAGAGACAACAGTGGTTTCTTCCTTTTTTTCTTTTTGCTAACAAGTTTAATACAATTTCCTGTGGCCTTCAATAATGCCTCCTTTAAAAATCCCATTTCTCCTGAACTCCATTTAAACTCCTCCAGTCTGATAATGACTCCTTCACACAAAATCAATTTTTTTTAAGTCTAAGACTTTTGTTTGTGTGTGATGTGTCTCAGTCATTGTTCTTATATTAAACCACACTGACGGGTGATCACTAGATCCCAAATGATCACCTACAACAACGTCTGATAACAAACCTCCATTTGTGAATATTACATTTTTACGGGTCGGCTCCTCAACTACTTGTGTTAGAGATAATCCCAATAGGGAGTTTGGAATATTTGTACTCCTGGTGCACCCAGCTATTTTGGTTTTCCAGTTCACATCAGGAAGATTAAAGTCCCCCATGATAATAACTTCCCCCTTCATTGACATTTTGGCTATTTCCTCAAACAGCAGATTATCTAGCTCTTCTACTTGTCCAGGGGGTCTATAGATCACACCTACACGAGCTACTGTATGATTACCAAATGTTAGCGTAACCCAAACTGACTCTATATTCACCTCACTCACTTGTTTTTCATGTACAGGGCCACTCCTCTTCCTTTCCTACCTTCTCTGTCTTTTGTTATGTCCCAGTTATTTTTCTCATTAATCCATGTTGCAGTAACCGCCACTAAATCTTCTTTTTCAGCTGCCATCATTGCCTCAAATTCATGGATTTTACTGTTGCAGACATGGTTGCGAGATAATAAAGGATTCCTCCTCTTCTGAATCATGCGAAATGGAAGGGGATGGGGGTGATGGTGCACCCGCCATCCCATGTTTTTTCAAAGATTTCGAGGATTTTGTCATTTGTTTCTTAGACGTAGATTTCACCATAAACTTTGACATTAGGAAAAGAGGGGTAATCGATGGCATGAATTACAACCTTTGCAGAAGCAAAAAGTGTACTGGTCTCCTATGGAGATCTTGAAAAAATTAGGACAAGTCCTTCACATGGATAATAGGCACTAAAAATGTGAATGTCTCCCATGGGTGCCGAAGAATGCAGATATCCCATCTGCACACATACAGTGAAGAAGAATTTATGCAGCAGTTAGATCCTTGTGGTGATCCAGAAAAATTAGGATATTAGGCTGTATCACTGATAGATGTATATAAATAAAGATTTTTTTTTTAAAACATAAAGGTTAAGAGCAGGTGTGGCAGTGTTAAAAAAAATATATATAAGCGGTTAATCAGAGAGAGCCGATCTGGCCCTAAAATGTCACCGAACAGAGAATGTCCCCATACGGTGACATTTCGGGATAATTCGGCTATTCAGAGAGCAGGTAGTTTGCCAAATTTTGGCGAACTGCCAGCAAGTACGATGCCTGTTCGAAGGCAGTGAAATCCCCCTTAGAGAAGCAATGGTTCATCTATTCAGAGAACACCGAACAGCAGTGAAAAGTTGCTGAAGTGCCCTGCTGTTCAGTGGTCTCATTCAGGCGATTCTCATAGGCTTTAATGTTAAAAATATTTCCATTTTTATTCAATATGTAATAAACCATATATTATTTTAATCTGCAGTAAAAAGTCTCTTTATTTTTTGACTTTTTAGGATCTTTGAGGCATTTTTCGGGATTTTTTGGACTTTTGTGGAATTTGTGCCTACAAACGAACTTCTGTGCTGATTACACCACGGACCTGGATATGGTCCAACCTCATGTGAGTAGACTCATGCTCTATGTATGTACCAGTTGACCCACAGAATACACTATGGTATGCATTCCCTTGAATTAAAGGTAGAAGACTCATCCTGAATTCAGGTTGGGCAGTTGGGTGGCTGACAAATAATCCAGATGTCCATTCCCTAGAGCCAGGCGAGCGCTTGATCACGTGAGTGACACTTGGTATAGGACAATATATAAACTTTATTGCACAGGTCACGCTATGTCTTCCTTTCTCTTTTATGTTTGAGGATATTGGAAGAAGAGTGGAGACAACTCTGGGAACTTTTTGAAACATTCCTCTTCTGATGGGGCACTGTAATCAGTGATGATCGCCAAACCGGAAGTCCAATTCCTTTATTTTATGTTTTAGACAACCTTGTTTATTACTATCAAGGAACTTAAACATGTTTTCACTTTTTATTTCTATATTAATTATATAATTTTCTACAGGTTCATGTGGCATTATTTTGGTTCAAACTCCCTTTGAAATAAATTAACTGATTAAGTAACAATTTCTATGTTTAACTTTATTTTGGCACGTGACTATGAAATTGCCATGTTTGAGACTTTTATCGATGTTATGCTGTGAGGTGTCTGCAGTAGAACGCTTTAATTTCTCCTGTGGTACAGAAGCAAACAATCTCAAACATGCACAAGGAGACATGGGGCTGATATCTGGAGGGGGGAGACCCCAGGACGAGGTGTATAGGAAGTGACAGATTGCCAAACGAGCCCAAAACAGCAATGAGAAGGCATTCACAGGCCTTTTACACTATTTAAGCCAAGATGAAACCCTGAGACCTTTGTATCCCTGATGAAGTCCAGGTTTACAATTTACATAGGGCTAAACGTATTAGGACTATGTCATCCCATTCTCTTATCCAGTTTTTTGTTTATTTTACTGTATTTGTTTAATTTTTACTGGTCCTGTGTTCCTGTATACAGCTACTTTCAGGAAAGATGAAATCATAGCTCTACTTTTGTCCTTTCATCTATTTGGAACGTGAAAGGTCTACAGACGTAGAGTGTTAACTGCTGTTCATATAATCTTACTTTACATTTACTCTAGGTGTGCAGAATTTTATCACTTCAGCCATTAAAACCATTTCACAGAGTTACACTATTATAGCATTTCACAGAGTTACACTATTTTCAACATTTATATCTTTAGCAGGTTCCCTCTTTTGTTGTTCAGTTTGCATGTGCCAGATCTCCGTTTCTTTGAATGTATACTCAGTTTTGGTGGGTATGCAGCTAAGGCATCAAGGTTGAAACCATAGGCATGTGCATGAGGTGTTCCACGGGTGCCCAAACTGGGTAAATTTGTCCTTTTTGTCCCCTTTTAAGATTTCTATTTACTCTTTTTGTAAATAGGGTTGTTCCTTATCTGTTTCAAGATAAAAAGTCAAGATTAATGTCATGAAATTGACTGTGAAGCTTCAATAATGAATGCTTTTCTGGCCATTCTATGATTTTCATAATCAGGATCACTGAAGTTTATCATAGTCGCAGTAATTGAATGAATGAATGAATTAGCCATATAGGGCCCTATTCTACGGTTGGTGTTAAATAAGTGCCGACTGGGTGGAGTAGAGGTAACATCACTGCTCTATAACGTGGAGAGAGACTGTGGAGACACAGGCTCGATCCCAGGAAGAGCACCTCTCCAGTAAGTTTCCTTGGGCAAGACACCTAATGGTACACAATCACCACCCAGGACATACTTGAAATCGAGAAAAATCTCAATGGCTCTGGTAAAATCCTTTCTAAAAAAAAAACTTAACCAGAGCTGTTGTAAACTTACCAGAGCCATTATACTCTCTGTAGTTGTTACGTTTACAACAGCTCAGGTTAAGTTGAAACCAACCTTGGGATAGGGCCCATAGTCTTTTTATGATGCTGCTCTATTTTGAACTTCAATAAAGGGTCAGTATTATAAATAAAATGATTTCAAAGTCAACATCAATTTCTTTTAAACTCATTTAATAAAGTGAACCCATGTGGATTTCATCAGATAAGGATCAGTTTCTTTCTCACTTCTAAAATCTTTCCACTCTTCTTTTACCTGGAGCAGCTGACCCTGTCACAGACCCTGGAAAAATACACAAGATCTATTCATTAGGGCATTAAGTCCAGCACGGATAAAAATCTTTCTGTAATATTACTTAGTGTTCTCTATTTAAAATTACAAATGCAGTATTATAACAAAACCAAATGAAAAAGACATTGAAAAGCTTCATTAAAGTATACGATATCCAAATGTGAATATGCTACAGGGGTCAAACAATTATTTCTTTACTGAGCTTGAATTAATTTATTTTTAATCTTCAGCATGCCCATCTCGCCAGTGATTAATGAAGATAATCGTGGTTTTGAGTGATATTCTCTTCAGTAAATATGATATGAAAAACTGCCTGTTTGTCACAAACATTAAAATTTATGTTTTTCATAAAATAAAGCGATTTGAAGCTTCCTCAAATTATGTAAAATCGAAATTCTGCAGTGCACAGGTTTTGAAAATGGCCAATGTTTTGTTAAAGAGGTATTGTATAGAAATGTGCACAACGAAAAAATTTTTTGTTTCGGATCGATTCATTCCATTTTCAAATAAATTTTGGTGCGTTCTCTATGTTACCGTGATTTGTTAGTTCGGACGATCGGTAATTCGTATTTCGGATTGATTTGTTATTTTGTTTTTATTGGTAATTCGTTTTTCGGATCAATTCGTATTTCGTTTTTATTAGTTATTTTGTATTTCGTTTTTATTAGTTATTTCATTTTTATTAGTTATTTCGGAATGTGAAACAGATGAATTAATTACTTAGATTAGGGTAAATATAAAAAAAAAAAGATACCTAATCCCCCTTTGGTGCTGAAACCTATTCAGTAGCAACAACAGCAGCTATTCTTGGTGCTGAAACCTATTCAGCACCATGGATAGCAGCTCTTTGGGGCTCCAGTGCCCCGCAGGGCTGCTGTCCTTGGTGCTGCATAGGTTTCAACACCATAGACAGCCTCCGCTGAATGCAGCTACACTGAAGAAAAGAAAAAAAAACACAAAGAAAAAAAAAGCCTCATTTTAAAATAATTTAGGAATCCAGAAATTTCACAAAAAATCCCCAAAAATGCCTAAAAATAGACTTTTTGCTGCAAGTGAAAAGAATAAATGGTTGAATAAATATTTAATAAAAACCGTGAATATTTTTTGCATTACATACGATGGGATTTGCCTGTTTAAAGCTGTCGAACGAACCACCGAAAATCAGGGCATTTCCCTGACATTTCGGTGCTATTCGACATTCTCTGAATAGATTAACCATTTCTTCTCTATGGGGACTTTCACTGCTGTTGCTGAATCGCATTGCAGACCCAGGATGCAAAAAAGTGAGACAGACGTCATTTGCATGTCTTACCCAGAGTTCTGTGCTACATAAGGGAATGTATCACAGGAGCTCTGTGATGTGCAAATGGCTTCTGCAATAATACTATATATATACATATATATATACACACCCTGTATCAAAGAGAAATTCAGTTTTAGACCAGTGTCTGTCAGTGCCATTACTAAACTTCTCTGTAACCAAAAAATGAAACACCAGTCAGGACCTGACAAATCCCAGCAATGCTGCTGAAAATCAGCGCGCTGGCAATTGCAAAACCTGTCACAACCCTAATCAATGAATCACTGGCGACTGGATATATACCCAAACTCTGGAAGACTGCGAGAGTGGTACCTATCCATAAAAGTGGAGACAATACTTTGGTATCCAACTACCGTCCAATATAATTGCTTCTGTAATGTCAACAAAAATCCTGCAAAAATGTGTTTAAACTCAATTACGCGATTACTATCAGTATTGGAACTATTTAACCCCAGATCAATCCGGCTTCCGTCTAAATCATTCAACCACAACTGCCCTTTTAAAAGTTTCTAATGATATCCAGGTTGGCATGGAACAAGGAAACCTAACTGGAGCCATCTTCCTTGATTTTGCCAAGGCCTTTGACATAGTAGACCATGGCATCTTATTACAAAACCTTAAAAACTCTGGTATTGGTGATCGCACGCTAACCTGGTTTCAATCATATGTGTCTGATCGGTCGCAATATGTGTCCATTTCTGACAGCACTTCCCTCCCCCTCCCAGTCACGTGCGGTGTACCCCAAGGCTCGATACTCGGCCCCCTGCTATTCACAATATTCATAAATGATCTGCCCAATGTCTGCAAAGCCTCAACTGTACACATGTACGCAGACGACACTGTAATCTATACCAGCAAACCAGATCTCCCACAGCTGGAGGCCGTGCTGCAAGACCAATTCACAGAGGTAGAAAAGTGGATCAAAGATAACAAACTTTTTCTAAATGCTGACAAAACTGTTACAATGCTCTTTGGAACAAAACCTAAACTACACAAATTGCAAACACCCCATCTATGTGTCAGGACAAAATCAAATGGCACGCTGACCACAGTCACTTCTCTCAAATATCTAGGTATGTGGTTAGACCCAAATCTATCCTTTGGCCCCCACATTGAAAAACGTTCATCTAAAATTTACCCCAAACTAGGTGCCCTGTACAGAAACAAATCCTGCCTGAGCCCCGTGGTAAGAAAGCAGATTGTACAACAAATGCTTATGCCAGCTATTGAATACGGAGATGTAGTGTATGCAGCCGCCCCGCAAACGCACCTCCAGAAACTTACTACATTGTATAACTCATTCTGTCGCTTTGTGCTACAATGTAACTACATGACCCACCATTGTGACATGTTAAAAGAACTAAACTGGCCATCGCTGGAATCTAGACGCACCCTTCACCTTTCCAACCTGGTGTTTAAGAGCTTTTCTGGGAAGCTACCACCCTACCTGAATAGGCTGCTTCCCTCAGCAGTTCCCTCATCCTATAACCTCCGATCCAGGACCTGCACCTTAATTGCAATACCACAATACAAAAAGAAAGTGTCTCAATCCTCATTTTCCTACAGAGCACCACAATTATGGAATAACCTCCCAGACGCCATCAAACCTTCCCCAGTCTAAAGTCCCTTAAGAGATCCATATTAACATACCTCAATAAGGAATGCACCTGTAAACATGTAACATAGTGACTATATTTCCTACATATTTATTTTCTGTTAATCTGTATATTTGTTTTGTGATAATTTCTTGCATTTTACTACTTTGTATTTCTGTAACCATGTTCTTGAACCCAGGACATACTTGAAAACGAGAGAAATCTCAATGTATCCTTCCTGGTAAAATCCTTTATAAATAAAAATAAATAAATAAATACATGCACACCAGTTCCATTGAGGTCTAGGTATGCCCCTGCCACTTGTATTATTTACATACTGAGCTAATTGCAGTAGTCTTCAATAGAAGCCTGTTTCATCAGGTTTGTTGATAGGTTGCTATGTAACGAGACTTTATTGTTGCATTTGAGTTTCTGCAGCAACATGAGAAACCAAGCATTGCTCTGCTGCAAGGAAGGAGAGAATCACACCAGACACGTATGTTTAATATCAATATATTTAGACGGTAAGCAATATGTTTTTACATTTGTTTTAGTCCCTATGTTGATTTTCATTCTAACTCCTGTTAAGGAGTTACTAGCAACCCGAGTTTGATTACGCAGCATAGAAGCCATAGCCTAACGTCATCACAATTATCAAGTCTATTCTAAGAAAGGTGAAACTCAGGAGATAGTTTCTCTCTATAATTTAGTATCTGTTTTACTCATGTACCTTTATGAAAATAATCTGTAGGGTTGATAGATCCAGCCTTCTTCTGACCCATGCTTCTCTTTGCTGCGATACTGTTTGTGGAAAGTATTGCTCTAATGTTGGAAGTGAAAAACTAATGAGCTGATAAAGACAGCTTCACCATGTCGTCCCCTCGATTAATACAACCATTTGTCTCCTGAAGGCAGAAATGTTTATGAATGGTCAAATTAAATATGTTCACTGAAACATCTAGGACAATCATTTCCACTTTTGAGGTGTGAATATTGCAGCTATATTGTAAATGCATCAATTCTCTGTATACAAACCACGCATTTATTAACCTCTCTGGCGGTCTATTTATTTAAAATTTTCTTGTCTAAAAACACTCAATTTTTTTGCCCCCCCTAGCGGTATTCCCGAGTGTGGCTCGGGGTTAAATACCTATGCTGGAAGCGGTAACCCCGAGCAACACTCGGGATGCTGCTGGATTCATCACTAGTGATGAGCCGAACACCCCCGTGTTCCCTTCGCATTCGAACTCGAACAATTTTAAAAGTTCGAGTTCGAACTCGAACACGAATCAAACTCAATGCAAGTCAATGGGACTCGAAAGTTCGATTTTTAGAGTGCCCTCCAAGAGGGCATATATGCAAGATATTTTCCATAAAAGGTATATGGGGGTCCGGGTAGTACCCTGGGGGGACAGGAAACAAGGACAAAAAGTAAAAAAAAAAAGTTTTTAAAGGAACAGTGAGTTTTCCATGAAATAAAGGTTAAGAATAAAAACAAAAAATTCCTTCAAATATCGTGCCTAGGAGGTCCCCATAACCTGCCCGTGAAGTGGCGGATTTGTAGGATGTATAGAAACATTTAAAAACAAAAAATTACATTTCAAATGACGGTAAATGGTTTTCCTTTAATCTATTCATAAACAACTGCTTGGGGCGGCAGCCTGTATGAAAAGAGTAGAACAAGTTTAGTGATTTTTTTGACTAAATTATGGTGAAGCTTATGCAGGCTTTGGATGAAAGTAACAATAGGTTGTGCTTTAAAATTGGGCCTTTAGTGTCGGCAACAGTGCCGTCACACAGTAACCCCTCTGTAGTATTGTGGAAGAGTGCAGGGTTGGACCCTGCGGTCAAATATTAAAATGATATTAATCTAGTACAGGCGTCAGTGCACCCAAATATTGTGCCTTTGGTGGCAGCAAGTGCCTTCACACTGTAAACCCTCTGTGGTATTGTAGAAGAGTGCAGCAGTGGACCCTGCGGTCCAATATTAAAATGATATAAATCTGGTATAGGCGTCAGTGGCAGTGCACCCAAATATTGTGCCTTTGGTGGCAGCAAGTGCCTTCACACCGTAAGTAACCCCTCTGAGGTATTGTGGAAGAGTGCAGGGGTGGAGGTTTTGGTAATGCAGAAGAGATCCCCAATCTATTCAGTTACATCAGCAGCTATAACAAAACTGGGTCAGCAATGTTTAGGCACTTGTACTGCGCTACTGTATATGGTGAGAATCGGCGCACACCAGTAGCAGCAGGAAGCAAACAGAACAGGCAGGGAATACACACAGAGAATAGTCAAATGGCAGGCAAAGTCGGCAACAGATCGGGTCCTCAGAACAAGCAGGGTCAGTAACAAGTATACAAACTGATTCGGTAAGCTAGCGATGCGGGAATAAAGGCTGAGACACACTAAGCGTGTAACGATGCACAGCGTAGCGAAGCGAAGAGAAGCAAACATTTTGCAGGCTTGACTTCACTCCGCTCCGCCTCGCAGCGTGTCTACACTGCATTACGATTGCTTCTCACTGCACTGGACAGGAATCCACTAACTAAATTAAAATGTACACACAAAACCGTTTTATTTTCACAAAGCACATGTTATATAGGCAAAAAAGTTTCTACTGAATAAAATACATCAAAAATTACTGTTAATTTAATAGGAATAGTATAAAAATATAAAAAAAGTAACCCCATATCATATATATTATAGGGACACGGAGCGCTGTGTATAGAGTAGGGATGCATTGATACCACACACAGACATATACTGTACGTGTATATATCAACACGCAGACTATATATACGTATATATCAACACGTAGATATATATATACACCCACCCACAGACATCAGACCATATACACATACGCACATGGGGGGTGGAATGTGGACAATCTCAACTAAATGGGCCCCCCCATTTGGCTGATCCCTGCAGAAGAAATGTTGAACCCGACAGAGCAGAGAATATATATATTATTCTCTGCTCTATCGGGTTCAACATTTCTTCTGGAGGGATCAGCCAAATGGGAGGGAAATTAGTTGTCAAAATGTGCGTGTAATACAAGTCTGGATATATATATTTATATATAGATATATATCTTTTTTATATATATATATATATATATCATACCTGCCCTTACCTTCCCCTATAAATTTGCTAAAAGTATACACACACAAAAAAACAAACCACTGCCTGAGACCCTGCGCAGCCCACAAGACACCCCCCTCTTCCTGGCTGAATGTATCTAATATATATAATTAAATACATTCAGCAAGGTAGAGAAAGAAAAAAAAGGTTTTATTTTATGTTACCGGGGACATTTAAAAATGTCCTCGGTTCTTTTTTATTTTAGAAATGTGTCGCCTTACATTAGCCTGGTGATCAGTGGGGGCTCCCTGAATCCTGGATGTGGGGGGGGGTCTGCCCTGGCGGCTGGTGCAGTGGCTCCCTCCCTGCGCCGTTTGTCTCTGCCACATGCACCCGGGCGGCTAACCCGCACAGTCGCAGCTCTGTCATCCGGCGGCCGCATGCTCCTCAAGGGGATCCTTGGGAGGCCCCAGCAGGCTGCCCTCTACAGTGCCTGATTAGAGGGCCGTGTCTGATTGATGTTTTAGTGACAAGAATGTTTTATCCCACAGGCTTCAATGTTAAAAATATTCTCGTTTTAATTCAATATCTAATAAACCGTTGCTTATAATATTCTGCAGTAAAGAGTCTCTTTATTTCTAGATATTTTAGTATTTTTTAAGAATTTTTATACTTTTTTCAAATTGTTTTTTTTTTTTTTTTTTTCAAACTTTTGGCGAACGTCCCAAAAAGTTCAAAGTTCGCGAACTTTCGAACGGCCAATGTTTGAATCAAACTCCAAACCGATTGAACCGAACAGCTCATCCCTATTCATCACCTCTCCCTGCGCTCCCTCGATGTCCCCCGCAGCCTCCTCTGGCGACCGCGACCCTCATACTTCCTGGTTCCCTCCTAGCGAGAAGGAAACCAGGAACTATGAGGTCACGATCGCCAGAGGAGACTGCGAGGGATCAGCGAGGGAGCGCAGGGAGAGGTGATATATACAGCCCGAGTGTGTCTCGGGGTTACCGCACTCAGTGATGAAATTTAACCCCGAGCCACACTCGGGATAACCGTCAGGGGGTTAATACATATCATAAGAGTAGTAGAAATAATAATAAATTATATTCTTATTTATTGTATTATTATTATTATCATCAATGTGGGTTTCATATAGAAAGAATCAATCTAAAATTACAAATCATCATAAGCAACCCATTTGTCTCCACTGAGTGTTCAATTTTTCACACCATACTTCTCATTAGCACAATACATATTTCCCTCTGATTGATACAGTATAAACATTCCTAATTGCCATATTGGAAGTAGTCACATTACGTGTAGCTGTAATAGTGACATTTCAGCTCTGGACAGTCCTTTTATGGGTTAGCAGCATAATATGCATGTGATAAAAGTTTCTTATGAAATGGCACAGGCAAGTAAAATGTTTCCGAAGCATAAGTGGGGATTAACCCAAAGGACAGGCTATTAACAGGTCTACTCAGTGAAGATGAAGTCTGAAGAATTGGCTGGAAACCGGAAACATTTAGGTCAAAATAGCCAAACCAGAAAAATTCTCCCATTTATCTAACTTTCCAAATCGGCTATTTGGGCTAGAATGTTCTCCTGCCAATTCTCCAGACTTCACTCTTTAGTGAATAGACCCTTAAGTTTCTGTCTTCTCCAAGGTTCCCATGTTCTGTTTTATAAACACTGTGTCTGCAGGCTTGCTATAGTTACGATTGAAGACCGATAAGATTGTAACATAGGTGAAGTTTTGTGTTTTGTTGTGGTTGCACTAGGCCAAACATGCTAGATTGTGAATGTAGTTTATTTTGTATAAACCTAGTCCTTGGCTGCTATGAACTGGCACAAGGATTCCCTGGATCAGTAAGGAATGGATAAAAAATGAATGCTCTTTACGGATTCAGCTTAGAGGGTGGGTTTAGGACATTGGGATAGGGAGGGATTATAGCATAGTTGTTAACTTGTAGAACACTTGCAGCACAAATTCTAGTTGTTGCAATGGCAAGTCTCTAGCAAGAGCAAAGTTGCAAGGCAAGTCTATAGCAAGAGCTCTGCAATTGCATCTAGCTGTGGTTAACTTTTCAGTCAGTGTAATTAGCGTTAGGACTTTGTAATCCTAACGCTAATTACTCTTTGCGCTTTCTATGTTAAGCATAGGGAACGCAAAGTACAGTAAGCGCACGGAAGCAAACACAATTCCTGTAGCACTAATGGGTTTTTAAACCATTAACGTTCGTAATGTAATATGGGCAGGCCACGCTACGGTCACGTAACCTAGTGTTAACGCTCACATAGCTGAGCGCTAACACTTGCGTTAAGGTTGTAATAGGGCCCTTTGATTGTATGGTTGTTCAAGTAGTTTCCAGGATAAAACAGACCTTTAATCCCTGGCATGGTTTAAGGGGTCATGCACAAAGTGATACTTAGAACATATTTGTGATATAAAATAGCACATTGTCCAAGCTACACTCATCTGTATCAACTGAATCTTGGATGACTTAACCCTTTCACTGCCAAGATCAACTATGCTCAATCTGTAAGGCACTTCCTTGTATAGTTGATATGATGTTCCTTAGGATCAATGCAAAGGAATATTGTTTATTGCAAAATAAATTCAATTGATCTTGGACTCCAGAACATGCGCTTAATGGTTTAGCACTGTGGGCATGATGCCCAAGGTGCTAACATATTTAAAACCAGCTGGGAATGTGTCTGAATGACATTTCAGAACTGCAGTATCTCCTTTTGGCCAGAAGATGGCGACATCTGCCTGCTAATTTGGTTATTACAGTAAGGAATTCATTGGAAATATTCCCAAATATTTCTTGCTGTATAATTAATTAGAAAAGATTTTCAATAAAACCCACTGACTCTTGAAAGTGGTTTTCCTGAGAATTCATGGGTAGTGCAGGGGTTAATGAAATTAAATTATTTGACAAGCATTTAAGCGGGTTTGGGTCAAAATCCCTACAACCAGGTTCCCTAATGCCAAAATCCCGACGGCCAACTTCACTACATAGACAACTCCCTGACGGCCAACTTCCCTACACAGACAACTCCCTGACGACCAACTTCCCTACACGGCCAACTTCCGTACACAGACAACTCCCTGACAGCCATCTTCCAGACATCCAAAATCCCAGCGGCTAATACTAACCCTACTCCCTAACCCCCTAAACCTAACCCTAACCCCCCTAAACCTAGCCCTAACCCTCACCCCCTAACCACCCTAAACCTAGCCCTAACCCCCCTAAACCTAGCCATAACCCTAACCCCACTAAACCTAGCCATAACCCTAACTCCCTAAGGGTTAGGGTGTTAGTATTAGGGTTAGCCGCTGGGATTATGGATGTCTGGAATTTGGCTGTGTAGGGAACTTGGTATGTCCGGCACTTGTTCTGTCTGGAAGTTGGCCGTCGGGATGTTGGCATTATGGAACCTGGTTGTAGGGATTTTGTCCGGCACCCCATTTAAGTATGTGGGTTATGTACAAAGCAAGTCTTGCCACTTTAGTCACTGATATTGTAAGATAAATTCTGTTTTTTCTTTTACTTGCCTGAGTCAGTTTTCCCATCTGTTTTGGACATGGATGAGAAGGAAGGTACGTTTAGCTTACAGTTGAGAGTAACATACTATTCATTGCATTCTATCACTCACATATTAGTTCTTGACATCTGCAACAGATTATGATTGAAAGGTATCCTAGAATTTTCATTCTGATTAAAAGCAGCTTAAATCACATGACCGTATGGGGAAGGCCATCATATTTGTATGCTATTTTATTATCCTTGATGAAACTTATGTCATCTGTCACTTTTATGTAGTGCATCCCAAATGCTTTAATAAAACTATAACTTAAAAAATGACATGATCCTTCTTATGTACTCCTGTATGGGTCCAAACAGGAACATTATGTTCCGAACAAGCAAATGTTTGGCAGTGCTGTGCCAGATTGTTATCGCAGCAATGAAAATAATGTCACATTTACTTCCTTTATATTTCAGGGGGAATCAAGGAATGGTGTTAAAGAAAAATAAATATTCTTTGGGTTTATCAAGATAATTTTCCTCAAAACCTAAAAGAATGGACTAAAAACATACAGAATATTCGCAATCTTAGCATCGTAAACAATTCAGTAAAGAAATGTTGTAACATCTGTCAGAACTACTGCAAATTTTGACATAAGACTCTGAAGAAGTTTTACGCAAATCTAATAACCGTATGAATCGTTCATTTCCATTTTTCATTCGGATTTATTCAATGTACAAACGTGAACATCGAAATGGCGTTGTGAAATTAGCAAATGTCAAGCAATTCTTCACTTACACGTCGTCAAACAATCATTAGACCAGAGACAGCTATTATAGGTAAGAGATCAACCACAGAAACTATGTCCAAGGATCAACCAAACAGACCTGTTATTCCCCCACGAAGACCAGGATTTAAAGTGTGCTATATTTGTGGAAGAGAGTTTGGGTCAAAATCAATTGCCATTCATGAACCTAAGTGCCTTGAGAAATGGCAGGTAGAAAATGATAATTTACCAAAACATCTTAGAAGACCTGTCCCAGTGAAGCCTCAGATATCTGCTGGTGGGGCAGATGATGTCACAGAAAACGAAGCAGCATGGAAAAGTTCCCAAGCGCAACTTTTGCCCTGCGGGAGCTGTGGCCGCACATTCCTTCCAGAACGCCTTATTGTTCACCAAAGGGGTTGCAAACCAAGTGATAAGAATAAAGGCTCACTAAATGTCACCACTAGCAAGACACTACCAAATTCCTCCACCATGACAACATCTACGGCAACAAACCCATCCTCCAATAGCAAGAGTGTTTCTAAGCCAAAAACCTTAATTTGCTACATATGTGGAAGGGAGTTTGGTACTAAATCTCTACCTATTCATGAACCAAAATGTCTTGAAAAATGGAAAATTGAGAATGACAAGCTACCTAAAGGGCAGCGCAGACCTATCCCTCAGAAACCTCAGTTGGGTTTCACTAAAGGTGGAAGCCGAGAACAGCAAAACGAAGCAGCCTGGCAGAGTTTTAAGGAGCAGCTGTTAGTATGTGCTAATTGTGGTCGGTCATTTGCTAGTGATAGGCTGGTAGTGCACCAGAGGAGCTGCAAAACTAAAACATCAAGTCCAAACATCAAAAATTTAAGTGTGAATACAAATAAACAAGCAAAGACACATGAAAACCCAGAAATGATGAGTAACAAGGTAACGGTCTAAATGAACACATTTTTCTCTCTCTGAATTATCTGCATAATTTCTATCTGGTTCTCTGCAGGTTCTTATGCAAACATTGGATACAATCCTTTTAATTCTCTATGGATCATAGCAGCTTACATGTTATGTATAAAGGTCGGACAATATTTTGAATAGTGAAAGCGCCTTCTAATTATTTTCTGCTCTTGGATATCTTGTGGTTTTGAAAACAATAGGCTCACATGCCTTAGTCTTTTAGTAAATATATAATATAAATGACAAGAAATCGACGGAGCGCCAGTAAAAACCGGTGTGTATAGTTAGGCAATTAACATATCCATCTGTATTTCTTCTAAATCCTCCCGAAATCTGCTCTTTTCAGCACACAAAAGTCTCTACAAAAGGAGGAAAGAGCCACAAATAGCGCAATATATAGATTCAATTATAGCGAAGGATTAAAAGGATGTTGTTCAACTCACATATTGTTGAGCCTAACCTAGGCTCTAGGGTGGATCACGGGTATGGGTCTTCAGTTGTATTCAGGTGCCCATAAACCTCCGATAATCATAGTCTTCAACCGAATCTCCCCTGCAGTGTGTAAGGTCCTGGAGGCCCTGACCCTCTGGCGCCCCCTTTTGGTTTCACATCCTGCAGGCCCCCTGCAGGTTCCAGGACTTCTGTAATGACTTTGCACATCCTGAACTCTCACATCCTAGCCATAGAACCTCACCTGACCGCACCTTCCCCTGATTTCTCCATCATATACGGGAGTCCCACCCTTTCCTCTGGACTTCCACATTGAAGTTACTGACTGCAAACCTATCTGCCAAACTCCCTGAAACCTCCTGACCAGCTCCTGAATTCTGCAACCAAAGACTCCAAGGACCCTCTGTATTTTCTGGACATTCATCTACTTCATATACCGGTACTCTCCCATCCTGCTCCCCTTCTGCCCCCATCTAGGACCCCTCGTGTACCAGACCCTTTGCTTGACCCTGACCATTCCATTGCCTGTTCCTTGTTGGATTCTATGCTACCGTGTTTATATTCAATAAACACCCTTTGTGATCCTGAACCTGCCTCCATCACTGCATCCTGGGCTCACAACCCCATACTACTACACCCACCGCAGTCAAACCCTTACAGAACGTGGAAGTCCAAACCCTGTGAGCCCGCGGTGATTTTAGCCTGTGTATAAGGACTGAAAGAGGCTAACCAAAATATCCAACAGCATCTTGATTCACTTTTGGAATACCTGCAGCAGACCTTAAATGACGCGTCGACTAAGGAGTGCATTCCAGTTCCTAAAGGAGCTCGAGGACCCCTTACCGAAAAGGAGAAGGCAAGAAGAAGAGCACAAGATTTGTGTTTTGATTGTGGAGATAGCTGGCATAGAATATCTGCCTGCCCACTACGCCCACCCAAGCCAGAGACAAAAAATCTTGACAAGCCTGCTTCTATGAAACCTTTTTCTGCGAAACCTGCTTCTACGAGGCCTATTCAGACCGCCTACATAGGCACCTTTGTCTACACTTCACCTTCGGTTCCTGGTTTACCTAAGAAACCAAAGCCTTGCCGGTTCCCCATGGTCAAGTCCCTCCAGACCTCAGTGTCCAAGGTCGCTGCCCTGCAGCTCGAGCAATCCTCCAGGCCAGCTGCCCTACAGCTCGAGCAACCCTCCGGGCTAGCTACCCTGCAGCTCGAGCAACCCTCCGGGCCAGCTGCCCTGCAGCTCGAGCAACCCTCCGGGCCAGCTGCCCTGCAGCTCGAGCAACCCTCCAGGCCAGCTGCCCTGCAGCTCGAGCAACCCTCCGAGCTCGCGGCCCTCCAACCCACAGGATCCCAAGAGTCTGCTTCCCTGCAACCCGCAGGATCCCAAGAGGTCGCTGCCCTGCAACCCGCAGGATCCCAAGAGGTCGCTGCCCTGCAACCTGCAGGATCCCAAGAGGTCGCTGCCCTGCAACCCACAGGATCCCAAGAGGTCGCTGCCCTGCAACCCGCAGGAACCCAAGAGGTCGCTGCCCTGCAACCCGCAGGATCCCAAGAGGTCGCTGCCCTGACACCCGCAGGATCTCAAGAGGTCGCTGCCCTGCAACCCGCAGGATCTCAAGAGGTCGCTGCCCTGCAACCCGCAGGATCTCAAGAGGTCGCTGCCCTGCAACCCGCAGGATCTCAATAGGTCGCTGCCCTGCAACCCGCAGGATCTCCAGATGTCGCTGCCCTGCAACCCGCAGGATCTTCAGATGTCGCTTCCCTGCAACCCGCAGGATCTCCTGAGCTATCGCCGCCGCCACCGTAAAGGCTAAGCCGCTCACTGCCCAGCAAGAGCCGTGCTGTACCCAGGTTGCCTCAGAGCCGTGCTGTACCCAGGTTGCCGCAGAGCCGTGCTGTACCCAGGTTGCCGCAGAGCCGTGCTGTACCCAGGTTGCTCAAGAGCCGTGCAGTACCCAGGTCGCTCAAGAGCCATGCAGTACCCAGGTCGCTCAAGAGCCGTGCAGTACCCAGGTCGCTCAAGAGCCATGCAGTACCCAGGTTGCTCAAGAGCCGTGCAGTACCCAGGTCGCTCAAGAGCCGTGCAGTACCCAGGTCGCTCAAGAGCCGTGCAGTACCCAGGTCATCGCTGAGGTTGCTGCCATACCAGGTAGTGCCGAGGCCACCGCTGTGGAGCCGTGCAGTGCCGGCATCCATTCCCCGCAGGGCGCTGCCCTGCCGGTCCTCACCAAGGGCGCTGCCCCACTGGTCCTTTCCAAGGGCGCTGACCCACCGGTCCTTTCCAAGGGCGCTGCCCCACCGGTCCTTTCCAAGGGCGCTGCCCCACCGGTCTTCTAGAAGGGCGCTGCCCCACCGGTCCCCTCCAAGGGCGCTGCCCCACCCGTCCTCACCAAGGGTGCTGCCCCACCCGTCTTCTCCAAGGGCGCTGCCCCACCGGTCCTCACCAAGGGCGCTGCCCCACTGGTCCTCACCAAGGGCGCTGCCCCACTGGTCCCCTCCAAGGGCGCTGCCCCAACGGTCCTTTCCAAGGGCGCTGCCCCACCAGTCCCCTCCAAGGGTGCTGCCCCACCGGTCCTCACCAAGGGCGCTGCCCCACCGGTCCTCACCAAGGGTGCTGCCCCACCGGTCCCCTCCAAGGGCGCTGCCCCACCGGTCCTTTCCAAGGGTGCTGCCCCACCGGTCCTCTCCAAGGGTGCTGCCCCACCGGTCCTCACCAAGGGCGCTGCCCCACCGGTCCCCTCCAAGGGTGCTGCCCCACCAGTCCCCTCCAAGGGCGCTGCCCCACCAGTCCTCACCAAGGGCACTGCCCCACTGGTCCTCACCAAGGGCGCTGCCCCGCCGGTCCCCTCCAAGGGTGCTGCCCCACCGGTCCTTTCCAAGGGCGCTGCCCCATCGGTCCTCTCCGAGGTCACCTCCAAGTCCACCGTCCGGGTGTCGCAGAGCCCTGCCGCAGCTACCGTCATGGGGAATCCCATCCTCAAGTCAGCATGTCCTGCCAGTCCAGAGTCCTGCCGGTCCGATATCGTTTTAATGATGGGTACACTGGCAGGCTTTGTTAGCCAGATCGCAACCCTATCGCGACATGTGCAAGACGTCCAGGAGAACCAACTGTTACTGCAGGCCCTGGTTTTGGACACCCGTGCGCCACCAGTATCCAGGCCGCCAGGTGATCCGCCTGTGCTAAAGTCGTTGACTGCTACTGGTGATGACCCTGACCTCGCCCTGGGCCGTCCGGAGTCCGGCCCTTAGAGGGGGGGCTCTGTAAGGTCCTGGAGGCCCTGACCCCCTGGCGCCCCCTTTTGGTTTCACATTCTGCAGGCCCCCTGCAGGTTCCAGGACTTCTGTAATGACTTTGCACATCCTGAACTCTCACATCCTAGCCATAGAACCTCACCTGACCGCACCTTCTCCTGATTTCTCCATCATATAAGGGAGTCCCACCCTTTCCTCTGGACTTCCACATTGAAGTTACTGACTGCAAACCTATCTGCCAAACTCCCTGAAACCTCCTGACCATCTCCTGAATTCTGCAACCAATGACTCCAAGGACCCTCTGTATTTTCTGGACCTTCATCTACTTCATATACCGGTACTCTCCCATCCTGCTCCCCTTCTGCCCCCCATCTAGTACCCCCCGTGTACCAGACCCTTTGCTTGACCCTGACCATTCCATTGCCTGTTCCTTGTTGGATTCTATGCTACCGTGTTTATATTCAATAAACACCCTTTGTGATCCTGAACCTGCCTCCATCACTGCATCCTGGGCTCACAACCCCATACTACTACACCCACCGCAGTCAAACCCTTACACAGTGTGTCACAAAAAATACCAAGGCACTTCCCTAGTGCAACACCGTTACAATATACTGGGAATAAATGTGCATATATATCACACTCACATGTAATTGAGCCGCGTTTGGCTCCAAGATGGCGCATAGGAATTATAAGGTTATTCCAAAAACCTTCTTTAAAATATCAGGAAACAGCAGTAATATAAAATAATTTTAATACATAATAAAAGTTTTTACCAGAACGCGTTTCGCTCCACAGAGCTTCTTCAGCTGGTAATACCAGCTGAAGAAGCTCTGTGGAGCAAAACATGTTCTGGTAAAAACTTTTATGTATTAAAATTATTTTATATTACTGCTGTTTCCTGATATTTTAAAGAAGGTTTTTGGAATTACCTTTTAATTCCTATGCGCCATCTTGGAGCCAAATGCGGCTCAATTACATGTGAGTGTGATATATATGCACATTTATTCCCAGTATATTGTAACGGTGTTGCACTAGGGGAGTGCCTTGGTATTTTTTGTGACACACTGCAGGGGAGATTCGGTTGAAGACTATGATTATCGGAGGTTTATGGGCACCTGAATACAACTGAAGACCCATACCCGTGATCCACCCTAGAGGCTAGGATAGACTCAACAATATGTGAGTTGAACAACATCCTTTTAATCCTTCGCTATAATTGAATCTACATATTGCGCTATTTGTGGCTCTTTCCTCCTTTGTAGAGACTTTTGTGTGCTGAAAAGAGCAAATTTCGGGAGGATTTAGAAGAAATACAGATGGACATGTTGATTGCCTAACCATACACACCGGTTTTTACTGGCGCTCCGTCGATTTGTTGTCATTTATGTGTTTAGGTCTTTAGAGGAACCTCCATATACGATGTGTAGCGTGTATGATTAGCCATATTTCTGAGAGCGCTACACTGTTTCTATTTTTCTAAATATATAATATAGTTTAGAAAAATAGTTTAGGAAAATTGCTTTTGTTGGGTGAACCTTTAACTCAATTATATTTGTTCTTTCTTAATGTCATTTTGTCTTTTAATATTTATTATAATTACAATTATTTATGATGCTAACATATTCCACAGCACTGCACAATGTATAGAAGTGACAAATAAAATAAAAAGAACAAATAAGTTAGACACATAGAGAAAGACGGGAAAAGAAGATCCTGCTCCAGTGAGCTTGCAGAGGTGAGGGTAAAGAGCAGAGTATGAGAAGTAATGGGATGCCAGGGGGCTTTGTGGGAGGTAGATCAGGAAAGGTGCAATATTCCCCTTTTTATTAAATATCTGTTAAACCATTTATTCTTTTCACTTGCAGCAAAAAGTCTCATTATTTATGTTTTAGGATTTAATATTTAGGCATTTTTCAGGATTTTTACGGTGACATTTTTTTCATCTATTTTTTTTCTTTTTACATGGTGTGTTTTTTTATATCTGTAACAGACCATTTTATTATTATTCATAGGAACTTATGTGTTATTTTCAGGAATTTTTGTGCAGTAGTTTTTTGCAAACTGCTTTTAAAAGTCATTTAATAATTTTTATAATTACAATGATTACAATTATTTATGAAATGCTACCATATTCCACAGCACTGTACAATGTATGGAACTGACAAATATAAAATGACCAAATAAGTTAGACACTAACAGGGTTATTCAGAGAAAGGTGAAAACACAGGATAATTGTCAGAAGAAACCAATCTAAACCTAAATAGCCGATTTGGAAAGTGAGATAAATGGGAGAATTTTGACCTACAGGGTAATTCAAAGAGATTCGAAAAGTCACCGCACGTTCCGTGACTTTTCGTTCTCTTCAATTCGGTTCCTTTTGGCGATCCCATTTCGGTGACCCTGCGGTGTATTCAGCAAATACCACAGGGTCCCCGAATTGCAGGGAAAAGCTACTGCAAACCTGACGAAAACTAACCGCAAAACCCACCGAATGCACGCCGAAAACCCCCAGAAACATCTGGATTAACCCGTCGAAAAAGCCGAGCAGGAGCTGATCACACACAGCAGAAGCAGCTGAGACACAGACGAGGCAGTGAATAAATTAGCAAAAGAGTTTGTGTGATTGTTTGAAAATGAAACGCTGTTTGCAAAGAAACTACTGAGCGAAAATGTCTGAAATTTACATATGAGATCCAGGGAATGATAATAAAGAGGGCTGTTACAGAAAAAATAAGTAAACTTAAAAAAAAAAAAAAAATTAAGAAAAATGCTTAAAATATCCTAAAAAATCTATAAGTAAAGAGACTTTTTACTGCAGAATTTTATAATGAACGGTTTATTAGATATTGAATTAAAACGGGAATATTTTTAACATTGAAGCCTATGGGATTCTCCTGAATTAACTTGCCGAATTAAACCACCGAATGGCAGGGCAATTCGGGAACCTTTCATTGCTGGTTTGTGTTCTCTGAATAGCCGAAGCAGTGCTTTTTCATGGGGATTTCACTGCCCTCGAACAGGCACCGAATGTGCAGGCAATTCGCTAGGATTTGGCGAAATGCCTGCTCTCTGGATGGCCGAATGGCCAAGAAAGGTAACCGAATGCTGATTTTCAGCGTTCGGTTACCTTTCTCAAGCAATTCGGAGCTCTTTGAATAACCCTGCTAGAATTTTCACTTCTCCAGTCATTCTCCTGAGTTTCGCCTTTCTTTGAATAGACCTGATAGAGAAAGTCAGGAATAGAGGACCCTGCTCCAGTGAGCTTGCAGAGGTGAGGGTAAAGAGCAGAGTATGAGAAGTAATGGGATGCATAGGGGCTTTGTGGGAGGTAGATCAGGAAAAGAGCAATGGTGCAAACAATACACAGCAGGGTATTGTCAATCAAAATAATCACAGCCTAAACAATTACAGGCAATTTGGTTTTGGTAAAATGAAAAATAAAAAGTAAAATAAACAATGAAACTAAAATAAGAAATGTATATACAAGTATATAAATTTTAAAAATAATGCCAGACTACATCATATTACAGTGCATGTTTGCAAGTTGTGTACAGTGACAGAAAATCAAATATTGTGTTTTTAACTTGAAAGTGTAAGCCCCTTTTTCAATAGATACCTATAGAATGTTTATAGTACCAATAGGAATTCAGATGCCTTTAGATACAGTGCAGGTTTTTCAAAGCTACTTGATTGGTACATACACAGCAGATCACGGCTCCAATGTTTTATAAAATTCATTTCAATATGTCAGAATTCAATAAAACACACATCTCATGAAGCATTGGGTGTCTATTTACCAGGGTTGTGGGACAATACCACATATGGAGATTTTTGGAACGTGTTTTAATCTCAGGGCAAATACTAAGGAGAATCTAAAACTTGAAAAGAGTTCTTTGAATATTTGGTGCTGGAGCCGTTAGAAGGAAGACCTCTTTCTTTGAACTGGGGAAATGAAGTGTTTGCCCCATGCATTGGATGCAAAACGTTCCTAAAAATAATGTATGCTCTTTTTAAATTTGTGCAAAGCATGCTTCCAGCATTCAGAACTTTCATTCTTGTCTGTATTGTCTCTATCCATGGGATCTGTCTGGTAACTTCTTTCAGCTTCCTCTTCTGGACAACCAACTCACCCTCCATTGCACTCCACCAAATGGACTATGTAATATACTCCTCCTGATGTTTCTTTTGGGTTCTTTCTCTTACAGAGTATAGTCTTTAGTTGGACTTCTATCTGGCTTCTTTCTCTCAGTGGGTACATTTTCTTGACATCAGGTAGCAGTTTAAAAATAGTCGATTAAAAGGTTCAACCTTTTTCAGCTTTCTCAATCATTAAAAGGCTATCTTTACAATAAATATGTCTGTAGATGGACTTTTTGATGATACATAGGATACTCCATGCTTTCCGATCACACTCTGCAACAGTAATATTTACACCTGAGAAGCCTACATGGATCACAGCTTGATTATAGGGGTTATTCAAAGAAAGCCGAATTGGCTCAGAAATTGCATCAAACGGGGAATTTCCCTGTGTGGTGCAATTTTAGCGGCCACTCGGCTATTCAAAAAGCTGTCAGTTCGCCAAATATTTGCGAATTGCCAGAGAAATACAGTGACCTTTGACGGCAGTGAACTCCCCATAGAGAAGTAATGTTTAATCTATTTAGAGAGCACCTAACAGCACCGAAATGTCAGTGAAATGCACTGATTTTCGGTGGTTTCATTCAGCTGGTTTCTTCAGGTGAATCCCGTTGGTTTCACTGTTAAAACTATAGCCGTTTTTTTGTGCAATTTCTATTAAACTGTTAATTTTTTTCACTTGCAGCAAAAAGTCTGTTTATTTCTTAGGATTCTTCAGGGATTTTTTGGTATTTTCTCAGCAAAATTCTTTTGATCTTTTCTCTTCTTTTCACATGATGTTTTTTTAATTTGTAACAGACCTTTTTATTATTATTCATTGGACCTTATATGTTATTTTCAGGCATTTTCGAGCAGTATTCTTTTGCAAACCGCTTTTAAAAGTTGATTTTCCTTTTTTTTTACCCATTCAATGGCTGTTGGCTTTTTCGGGTAGCTGGTCTGTGCTCTGTTCGGCGGGTCGATGGCTTTTTTCTGATCGATTCAATGCTTTTTTGGAAGTTTACAAATCAATTCGGCGGGTTTTCTGAGGTTTTTCAGATCCAGTCGGTGTGTTTGCAGTGGTTTTTCGGATGTGTCTGGCGGTTTTCCGATCGATTCGGTGGTTTTGCGGATGCATTCGGTGGCTTGTTCCCTGCACTTCGGGAACCCTGCAGTGAACGTTGAATGCACCGCAGGGTCAGCAAATCAGACTCACCGAAATGCGGGAAACGTATTCCGGCGGAATTTCGGTGCTTTTTGAATAACTGTGTAAGTTTCTAGGACATAACTGCTAAATATTTCTATTGTCACCAAAAATCTACACGTATGGGTCATTAAGTGCCTTTAACAGGTTCGGTGCTTCCATTATGATGCCTGGGCTGTGGAGTTGCATGTGCACCGCACAGAAATTTGAGGTGAATAAACCAGTACAGAGAAGTTCCAACAGGTGAGGGGAAAAAGAATAAAACCAGAACGGAATGGGAGATACAAAGTGACTCAAAAAGAACGTGCAAAGAGCGCAGAGAGTTGGAGGAAATAGAAAAAAGAGACACATTAGATTATGGGGAAATAGAAAAGGTGGTGGATGAATGTAGTACCATTAGACATAGCTAAGTGTGGCATCAAGGGGACATTCTAGTGTTTGGTTTTAACTAAGCTTTAATAAAGTCTGATAAAAGAAGCATTTTAGCGATTACACATACACTATATTGCCAAAAGTAATCGCTCACCTGTCTTGACTCGCATATGAATTTAAGTAACATCCCATTCCTAATCCATAGGGTTTAATATGACGTTGGTCCACCCTTTGCAGCTATAACAGCTTCAATTCTTCTGGGAAGGCTGTCCACAAGGTTTAGGAGTGTGTTTATGGGAATTTTTGACCATTCTTCCAGAAGCGCATTTGCGAGGTCACACACTGATGTTGGACGAGAAGGCCTGGCTCTCAGCCTCCGCTCTAATTCATCCCAAAGGTGTTCTATCGGGTTGAGGTCAGGACTCTGTGAAGGCCAGTCAAGTTCATCCACACCAGACTCTGTCATCCATGTCTTTATGGAGCTTGCTTCGTGCACTGTCATGTTGGAAGAGGAAGGGGCCAGCTCCAAACTGTTCCCACAAAGTTGGGAGCATGGGATTGTCCAAAATATCTTGGTATGCTGAAGCATTCAGAGTTCCTTTCACTGGAACGAAGGGGCCAAGCCCAGCTCCTGAAAAACAACCCCACACCATAATCCCCCCTCCACCAAACTCTACACTTGGCACAATGCAGTCAGACAAGTACCATTCTCCTGGCAACCGCCAAACCCAGACTCATCCGATTCGTCACTACAGAGAACACGCCTCCACTGCTCTAGAGTCCAGTGGCAGCACGCTTTACACCACTACATCTGACGCTTTGCATTGCACTTGGTGATGTATGGCTTGGATGCAGCTGCTCGGCCATGGAAACCCATTCCATGAAGCTCTCTGCATACTGTTCTTAAGCTAATCTGAAAACCACATGAAGTTCGGAGGTCTGTAGCGATTGACTCTGCAGAAAGTTGGCGACCTCTTCGTACTATGCGCCTCAGCATCCGCTGACCCCGCTCCGTCAGTTTACATGGCCTACCACTTCGTGGCTGAGTTGCTGTCGTTCCCAAACACTTCCACGTTCTTATAATACAGCTGACAGTTGACTGTGGAATATTTAGGAGCGAAGAAATTTCACGACTGGATTTGTTGCATAGGTGGCATCCTATCACAGTTCCACGCTGGAATTCACTGAGCTCCTGAGAGCAACCCATTCTTTCACAAATGTTTGTAAAAATAGTCTGCATGCCTAGGTGCTTGATTTTATATACCTGTGGGCATGGAAGTGATTGGAACACCTGATTCTGATTATTTGGATGGGTGAGCGAATACTTTTGGCAATATAGTGTATTTACTTAGTCAGTCCAATCATAGGAAAGTAGAGGGAGTTTCTGCTATTCTATGTGGTGGGAATGATATCAGGTTTCGAGGAAAAAGACATAATACCTGTAGATCACAAAAGATTCATACATTGCTTTCCAACCACAATGGTGAACAATTTAATTATTTGGGAAGACTATTAAAAGATTAAGGCTGGGGTCAGACCAGCGCACTTTTAACATGCGTTCTGGCGCACTTAATTAGAGCCGCACTAGCAGCAAATGACGGGCAATGACGGCCAATATACGATGTACGGCTGCACAAAAGTCCGGCCGTGCAACGCTAGTGGAATTTGAACGCATTTTTTTGAGAACGCAGAACCGCTAGTACTGACGTACTGAGTGCGCAGCTGCGGCATAACGGCGTGTGTGCGAGATTAGGAGATGTCAGACACTGCTAATGTCCAGCCTACATAACGTCCAGACGCAAAAAGAGTTTTATTGACGATCCGTACAAAATCACGCCCGAAAATGCACGTCGTCTGACCGTTTTTGCGCATTCCGTGAAAAAATACGTCAATGCGTTCGGACGCACTTTTTCACATTCGCGGGGAAAAATGCTTTCGTCTGACCCTAGCCTTAAGGGGATTTATGCTGCATTTAATGAGGGAGCAAAAATTCTAAAGTTTCACACAGGGTGCCTGATAGCTGAAGAATGATCTGAACACAATGCTAGGTTGAAAGAATTTTTAGCTTGTATTTTCTTTCAACACATATTTGTTTGGAAATATGATTAAAACTAATAATTATTAAAAAAAATATGTTGTTTTGGACATCTATTAATTTAAACTGTGTTCTGGCATTACATTAATAAAAATTAAATCATGTAAGTTTTCTGTTTCACAGACATTATTTACATAAAATTTGAATTTATTGCTCATTAAATCGCAGGGAAAACTATTTTAAAGCCAGCAGTATATGTATATACCACATATTTATTTTATGAAATAACGTAGAAAGGATGGGTAGGCAAAATACATGACACTGCACCGAGTAGCCACTGATAAATAATCAAAGCATACAGTATACTGCAGTCTGCAGCTTAGCCATAATATAGATTCAATTGGAAATAATCAAACAGTATTAAAATAATATAGAATTGACAGGGATATGTAACTTCTGCTGCTAAGTTGGAAATATATGTGGAGTAATAGTAGTAATAGAAAAAGCAAAATTGTGAGGGACTAATTACCCAAACATGCTGCCATAGGGAATAAACACTCAAAAGAGCACAGAGAATGTAAAAATACACAAATGTACAAATATAGATATTTCCCAGGTGCTTATATACAATAGTAAATGGGCATCATATATATCACATCTATAAATCTTATAAAATGTGTAAAAAATAGACTTATATAGTTATACACGTCACTTGAGGTGAATATTCAAGGTATGATATCTTTAAAGGGTCCGAGCAATAAATCTTCACGGTGATGCTGGTATAGTTTTTTCACCAATTCATCGGCGGGAATCATGGAAAATTTATATAATACTGTGCCTCCTTGAACTTCATCATCCCACAAGTCTCACTTGTGAGGCTTTTTTTGTTTTAAAAACACCTTTTTCAAAACGTCTAAAATCAGACTATTTTTTTTTAGACTCGCAGCATTTATGTCGCATTATTTCTACAGGCAGCCACAAGGTGGCGACCCGCTGATAATAAACCATCTAACTGCCTTCCTGCTATAATAAAATACACAGTGTAAGTTTTTTTTCTGAAACATAACTTGAGGATTTTGACATTTCATCTGGTGTAACAAACTCCACATAAGTATTTCTGAATATTAGTGGATTTATTATAATCACAAGTAAAAAAAAATAATCTGTACAAAATGTTAAGTACCTATAAAAGGGTACAAAACATACTCTCATTTTATAATCCTGGTGAAATTGTTAAGCAATGGAAAAAATCCATCTTCTCTCTTTCAACGACCTTTAGTGAATTGTAATATTGTAGATTTAAGATACTGTAACCGAGGCAGTTATGTGCCAGACTCTAATGTTCTAGTCTCCCTTCTTCAGATTTATTGTGGCTACACCATCGGTCGCATTCTAAATTAGTTTGTAAAAGCTCCATATTTGTTTGCATGTTTATGATCACAGGCATATTTTTCTGCAGAGCCTGTGAGCTGAGGCTTTGGCCTGTGATGATGGAACACTGTAAATATTTTGTACTTGCTAATTATTCCCTTGTCATTTGCACACGCGCCACATAGGAATTCCTTGTAATCTTCTACCACCCTAGTGCACACATTATAAATAAACTCTAAAATAATATCAATATAGAACCATTTTAATGAGTGATCTTCTATTTGATCTGTGTTATAAACTAGTTTGTCACATTGTTCGTACTTTAGTCGGCACATTCTATCTTATGTGTTAAACATGAACACAAAGTAAACACAATAGCACAAAACAATTTAAATAGGTTTCTTAAACAGAATTGTGTACATTAAGATTTTGCAGAACATTTACTCTTGCTGTGGCAGCGGCGTAGTTAATATGTAACTATTGTGAGCTGGGAAATAGGTAGTGGGTGCAATTGCTTTCTAGGGTGAGCACTTTTGAAAGGTTCAGAGACCAGACCAGTGACTTGCCTTCAAACAGAGTACATTTATTGCTGAAACACAAAGGTTATACACCGTGCTGTACAGTGCTCAAAAAGTAAACACATCAAAAACAAAGAAAATTCCTAGCCGTGTCCCGGTGTTCTGCTAAAATGGCGAACTTGCCATAATGGCGAACCGCATGACTTCCGGTGCACCTACGTCACTAAAAATGATGAAATACAGCTGTTTCCGGTGCTGTTTTCCCAATCCCTCCCCGGAGTCAGTGATGCTCGGTGCGGGGAGAAGTGCTGAGACAGGGCGGCTGATTAACTTGAGCGGGCGGGGGGGTTTGTTGGGGGAGACGCTGATATGGTTAATGCGTTCTGTCTGTGTCCCAGCGTGTATGATAGAGGGAGGAGAGGTGCTGGCACCGGGCGTTTCTAAAGGGACGGGGAGTTTCTAGAGTTGTACCTCCGATCCTGTACACAGCTCTGTGCACCGGAAACAGCTGTATTTCATCATTTTTAGTGACGTAGGTGCACCGGAAGTCATGCGGTTCGCCATTATGGCAAGTTCGCCAATTTAGCAGAACACCGGCTCTAACTAAACATAAGATAGGTTTGTACAGTTTGGTAGTCAAGACTATTGTTTGTCAGGCTTCAGCAAATCAGCATGACCAACCTTGTGTTGCAGCAGATAGAGACTGTCTGCTCCCCCAGGCTCCAGAGTAATGTCTGTTTGCCTCACCGGTACTAAATTGCCACTGAGGCCAAGTGCAAAACCAGGGGCTTACTAGAGGTTCTGGAAGGTGTAAGAGAGGAATCTGGGTGACACATAAACCCCGAACAGGACCTTTCCTTGCTCTCTACATGATGACCTGTTACACTATATATACACTGTATATTTTTGTTACTGTTTTTCTAAATAAACATTGAATTGTGAAATATTCACATGAACATACTTGAGGTTAGTGTAGGGGTTACAATTCTATTAAAGCCATTCCACTTTTATTATTAATAGTGCATCACCAAACCAACATAATCAATGATGATAAGTCAAAGTGGACCTGTTATGTCCACCAGAATGTGTACTCCTTTGATAGTGGAAGAGCCATCGTAATGGATAGGCTTCTGTTCACTTGGCGACCCAGTTGACTTTTATATCTGACTGACAGCATGCTACCATCATTGCTGAAGGGCACTTGTGTAGCGACGCACGATGGCCCATGGCACCCTCTACCCATGGAAGGGGAAACATGACTGCACCCAGGGCTGGAACAAAGCAAGCATCAGCCATGATATCTTATCAAGGAATGATGTGCTGCACTGATATTTAAGACCAATGCAATATATGATGGGATATTGCAGATAAAGTGGACCTGGTCAGTACAACGAAAGCATGCTACAACTGACTAAGTATGAGAAAGGTGTGTGGCCTGGCCTCCCTGGCAGTTTTCCCGAGTGTGGCTCGGGGTTAAATTTCATTGCTGAAAGTGGTAACCCCGAGCCACACTCAGGCTGGATACATTACCTTTGCCTGCGCTCCCTCCGCAATTGCATTCTCCTCTGTGCGATCGTGGCATCATGACATTTTTTTTTGAGAAAGGATTTTACTAGGAAAGATACATTGAGATTTCTCTCGTTTTCAAGTATGTCCTGGGTGGCGAGTGTGTACCGTTAGGTGTCTTGCCCAAGGACACTTACTGGAGAGGTTGCTCGCTGGGATCGAACCCATGACTCCACAGGCTCTCTCCATGCAGAGCGGTGATGTTACCTCTACTCCACCCAGCCGGTCACCATTGAAGTAGAAATTGCGAACGTCTGGAGTCTGACTGCGGGGGACAGCGAGGGAGCACAGGGCTAGGTATGTATCCAGCCGAATGTGGCTCAGAGTTACTGCTTTCAGCAATGAATTTAACCTCGAGCCACACTCGGGAATACCGCTAGGGGGATAAAAAAAAATTGTAACAATTCTGACATAGAAAATATGTCAGAAGCCTTACGCCAGGGAGGTAAATAAAGGTGCTAATAAGTCTCCGAGGAGGCCTCTCAGTTCCTATTGCTATGTCCTTGTGTTCCCTGTAATGTTGTCTTCATGAATAATTAAAGAGGAGGTTGTCTCCAAAGAACTCTAATTGTGTAACATAATGTAAACTGGAAAGCTTGTTGCATTTGGTGTCTTTGTTGTGGATCAAGATTTTATATATAAAGTTCCAAATACATTAGGAATTTAGCAGCCTATCATTCTCTAAATTGGTTGGTCTCAATCCAGACTATTTGAAACATCTACATGGTTATTCAGAGAAAGGTGAAAATCAGGAGAACTGTCAGGAGAAGAAAAAATTCTAGACCAAATAGCCGATTTGGAAATTGAGATAAATGGGAGAATTTTTCTGGTTTAGCCATTTTGACCTAGAATTTTCACTTCTCCAGTCATTCTCCTGAGTTTCACCATTCTTTGAATAGATCTGATAGGATAGTTTGGTTTTGCACATTGTCAACATCAGTTGGCCTGCTGTTATTCATAGTTTTATGATAACAGATTAATGTAAAATAAACAGAAGAAAAATTGTGGATTGTAATGGATCAGTATGAGAATGATGGACTCTAGACAAATAGAATTTTCTGTTCCATTAGAGAGGGCAATCTGAGTAATATATCATATTGAAGTAGAAATTCCATGTATTAAAAACCAAAAGTATAGTGAATGTGTACTATATTGCAAAAGCATGGATACAGCAACCACACAAACTTATTGCGACTGATTGACCCTTTTTCTCAGACAAGTGACAGAAAATTCCCCCCTTAGTCACATATCACCACATCATGCCAAGTCTCTGTGGGTACATGCAGCCACGTAGTCACATTCGGTATTGTAGAAATATAATGTGATCACTATCACCCGTGTTACTAACTTCTACAAATAATTTTTTTTTGTAATTCAAATTTTTATTTTGAAAAGACAGCAGTATAAAACATCCAGTGTAACAGAAAACAATGGCCTCGCAGGGCCAACAAGAGAAAGCTGGTGTACACAGTAGTAATGCAAGACACTGAGCTGAGAAGTGGGGACCAGGGGAAGAAAAAAAAAAAAGTGGGGAAGGTAGGGAGGTGGATATGGCAAAGGCCATCTACAGGATTCTCCTGGCTCACTCCAGAGAGTCCAAGGACAAGGAGGCCATGGAGGACAAATGTCACGCGGCCAAGGGCTTGAGGGCCAATTATGGCAGACCTATCTGGAGAAGTCGCCATAGTGGCTCGCCTCAAGGGAGTCCCGGTCTGCCAATAGAAAAAAAAAAACGGAAGGGAGGGTGGAGAAATGAGGTCCCCAGCATCCACTAAGCCATCATAAATACTCTGCACACCGTAGGAGTCAGCAAAAAGGACAAAAACAATGTCTGAGTCTCAGCTAGTCATGGGGGGGGAATCAGGAACACCAAGGTATGTCCTCAGGGAGTGACTCATTGTGGGGAGAAGGGGGGTGTAACATACAACAGAAAATCGTCCCCAATTGGGGGGTCTCATCGAAAAATAAAAGATACAAAAAGTCTCAGCGTATGGGCAAGGGAACAGCATCAACAGAGTCCACATCAGTAACCAAAAAGTCCTCGCAAAAGAGGGGAGGTTTGTCATCAATAAGGCAAGCAGGTGAGGTTGTACTCTCAGCCGGTGTCCCGCAACGGCAGCAGTCGTAGGAAAGGCAGTGCGACGCAGGGAAGGCCAGGCCAATCAGCAAAACAAAGCATATCACAATAAAACTCACGACTCGTACACACCGCACATTTCTGTGAGTCGTGAGTTTTATTGTGATATGCTCATACACAGCACACATTATGTTGAGCTTTGTAATATGCTTATACACACACACACACACCGCACATTACTGTATCACAGATAGATATATATATATATATATATATATATATATATATAGGTCTGTCTATGCAGACAAGGATCTAACTTAGATAGGGATGCGCCGATACCACTTTTTTAAGACCAAGTACGAGTACCGATACTTTTTAAAATTACTCACCGATACCGAGTACCGATACTTTTCTTTAATGTCATGTGACGCTTTCCAATAAGAACAGACCATATAAAAATGCCCCCAGCTCACATGTATATCCCCCCCGATATATATATATTCATACTGCCCCAGCTCACATATGGATATTCCCCAGCTCATGGATATGCCCCACCTCACACATGGATACTGCCCCCAGCTCACACATGGATATGCCCCAGCTCACACATGGATACTGCCCCCAGCTCACACATGGATTTGCCCCAGCTCACACATGGATTTTCCCCAGCTCACTCATGGATATGCCCCAGCTCACACATGGATTTGCCCCAGCTCACACATGGATTTGCCCCAGCTCAAACATGGATATGCCCCAGCTCATGGATATGCCCCAGCTCACACATGGATATGCCCCAGCTCACACATGGATTTGCCCCAGCTCACACATGGGTATGCCCCCCAGCTCACACATGGGTATGCCCCCCAGCTCACACATGGGTATGCCCCCCAGCTCACACATGGGTATGCCCCCCAGCTCACACATGGGTATGCCCCCCAGCTCACACATGGGTATGCCCCCCCAGCTCACACATGGGTATTGCCCCCACGGTCCTAAGTGGTCGCGGCTGGGGTCCTTCCAACGAGCGCACGCGCGGAGACATTCCCGGTGTCGCTCAGGAAGGGAAGTGTGCCAGAGAGCTCCAGGGGCGGCTGTCCAAATGCCGATAGAGCATTCGGACAGCCGCCGCAGCCCCTCGGATGCCGGCAAGCCGGTTCAATGCCGGCTTCCGGTATCGGGAAAAATATCGGGGGGTAGTGCACGAGTACCAAGTACTCCTGCAGTACCCAGTATTGGCCCCGATACCGATACTAGTATCGGTATCGGTGCAACCCTAACCTTAGACATAGAATGGTGCCACTGCTGTATATACAAGGATATGTGTTATACAGAGATTGTGCTTAATTACACACAAACCAATACACACACACATGCATCTAAATACAAAGCATAAATTGGTATATAAAGCAGTTCTAATTCTTTATAAGGCATACACTTTATTTATATTAGAGTCTGAGAGCAGTTTTATATCCACATATATGCTTTGTATTTAGGTATATGCCTTACACAGAACAAGAGCTGTTTTAAATCAGCATATATCTGTATATAAGACAGTTCTCTCTCAATGTGTAAGGCATATATAATTAAATGCAGAGCACATATCTGTATATAAGGCTTCTCACACTCTCTGCAAGGTATACCCCACAATATAATGCATATAGTTTTACATAAGGCAGCCCTTGCTCTCGGTATAGGGTATATAGATAAATAGAAAACATGTGCGTTATACAGAGAGCAAGAGCTGCCTTAAATACATATACATATAGTTTGCTTTTTATGTAGGTGTATAACTTACAGAGTGTGAGCTGCCTTATATACAGATATATCCTTTGTATAGGTATATAGGGCAGCATTCTATGAATTACCTAAATGTAAAACCTGTCACTTTCTGTATGAGGCAGCTCTGGATTCACACAGGGCCATCTCATACAGACCAGCAAAGGGACACTGAAGAGTTAACACACAGCTTCAGATCCCCCCTCCCTCTCCCCCACTGAGCAGCTTGTTCTGCACGGCACACTTTTTACTGGGGAAAGGAAGTTTCCCCGTGTTTCCCGGGTCTTGGCTCTCTCCCTTCACCCTGTCTTATTATAGGCAGGATGAGAGAGAGAGAGAGATCTCTCCCAACCCCAGCAGATGTATTTACTCACCGGCTGCTGCTCTGCCTCAGTGAGCTGTGGAGGGGTCCTGGCACTGATGATCCGGCATGTGGGGTAATGCTGGGTCTGCTGGGGGGAAGTACAACCTCCTTCTCGATGCAGCTTCTTGGTGGTGCTGCTGCCAGTGGGGAATATCTTGCCTTGACAGGATCGAGCTGTGTGCCTCCTCGTGCTCGGCTGCTGAGATCCAGTCCGCCCACACGTGTCTCCGTCTCTCGCCACTCTCCACCTCCTGGCTGCTGTGTGTGAGTGCGGTCAGACAGCAATCACAGCACACTCCGACCTACTAGAGATCCTGGCGCCGAGCTGATAAAAAAATAATAGTGCAGCGCACAGATATGCCGCCCCAAAATTTGCCGCTTGGAGCAATTGCTCCAAACTGCTCCATTGTTGGGCCGGCCCTGTACACACCACACATTACTGTGAGTTTTATTGTTGTGGAGCTCTGATATGTTCATACACACCGCACATTAGTGAAATTTATTGCTGTGAATCTCTGAGGCGCTCATACACACTGCACATTGTTGTGAGTTTTATTGCTGTGGAGCTCTGATACATTCATACACACCGCACGTTAGTGAAATTTATTGCTGTGAATCTCTGAGGCGCTCATTCACACTGCACATTGTTATGAGTTTTATTGCTGTGGTGTAGAGAAATAAATTACATAACTCAAATATGTGGGTGGAGCTTAATATGGGTGCAGCTTGTGGTGGGTGTAGCACAAGTGGCCCCATGATTTTCTATTGCCCAGGGGCTCCATGAGTTGTCAGTCCGCCCCTGGGTGTAGAGGGCCCTGCTCATGGGAGCTGGGGTTGAGGAAGACATGGGGAATTTTACTGTACATCATGTCATTAGTGCCAATGGTATAGAAATGGTGGGGCCATGGAAGTGGCTTCAATCATGATGTGTGAGTAGGTGAGCAGAGGGATGAGTTGCATCAGTGATCTGGTATGCTGATCTGAAGAGATGGGTTTTGAGGGATTTCTTGAAGGCCTGAAGATTTGGGGAGAGTTTGATAGGGCGAGGTCAGTCATGCCGCAGGATCGGAACTGCTCTTGAGAAGTCTTGGAGGCGAGAGTTGCTAGCATAGGTGTAAACAGGCGACAAGCGTAGGTTGCCTGCTGACCAGAGTGGTCTAGAGGGGATGTGCTTGCGGAGTTACGAAGATGTAAAAAGGGGTTGTGTTACTGAGCAATTTAAAAGTGAGCATCAGTTTTTTAAACTGTATCCTGAAATGTACAGGAAGGCAATGGAGGGACCGGCAGAGGGGGGAGGTAGTCGAGGAGTGTCTGGTGAGAAAAATAAGCCTGGCCCCTGCACCAGGGTTTTTAATCAAAATGATACCTTATTTCAGGGCTCAAAATTTCCACTCGCTTACTCGCACTTGGCGAGTGGAAATTAAGTGAGGGCGAGTGCAAATGCACACACAGGAAGCACAATAAATTATTTTGTTCTGCATATTCCAGCGGTGCCACCGTGCAGCCCCCCTTCCCTAGGCTGCACGGTGGCAGGGATCAGCTGCCTAACCTGACCCAACTCGTCACTGTCATTGGCATGGGGGTGGAGAGGAGCTTCCCTGCCTTCTCGCTCTGCTCACACTGGGCTCTGATGACTGGGTATACTTGTATCTAGGGTCTGATGTCTGGGTATTAATGTTATTTTTGTAACTTTATTCTATATAAAACCTTTAACAATGTAATTTCATAAGATAATTTAAGGGGGTGTGTTTAGGGGTAGAGTTAAGGGCTGGGTAGAGGTTAGGTGGAGCAACTGGTGAGTAACTCTTATGGCCTGGTTAGTAGCTTGGGACTTGAAATTTTGAGCCCTGCCTTATTTCAATGTAGAAAAGAGCAATTTTGCAATACATTAGTAACATTCACATTAAAACGTGTTTTCATTGGTAACTATAAAACAATGTAATTTCTGCAGGTCAGATTCACAGTAATAGTTCAACACAGAATTACATACATTCTTTATTTTAACAATGTGTACTATGATTGATGTATCATCATTTATGAAAACAGTCTTTATTTTCAGACTCAAGTTGTTAAACCACCTCCGACGGTTGTCTGCTACATCTGTGGACGTGAATTTGGTACTAAATCTATCAGTATCCACGAGCCTCAGTGCCTTAAAAAATGGCATCTGGAGAATGAAAAATTACCCAAGAATTTACAACGCCCTGAGCCTAAAAAGCCAGAGGTTAGACAAATTGGAGGTATGAATTATGAAAAAATTTAATATATTTTTGTGTGCATGTAACTGAATGCTGGTTATTAGTGTTAGGTTGCTGATGTTAATTAAAAAACGAGGAACAGCAAATCAAAAATATATAGCCCAAAACATGAAATACTTACACTTTTTCAAGAATTCTGTGCAGTATTTTTTGTGACATGATTTATTGTCATTGAAACAACCTTTTCAAAGAAAAGAACATTACTAAATAGTAATATCATAATACATAGCTCAGTGTGTTTCAGCGTCATCAAGGCTTTGCATTAAAGTTTGAAAGCTCTTTATATTGTCATTGTAATTGTAAAATTCTTAATAAATAAATAAATTTACATTTTGTACACATCTTAAAGCCACAGGAAATGTAAGAGAAGATAATGTTCCTGTACCACCTGGCCCTATAACTGCCATTAAAAAGGACATATTCATCTTCAATCTTTTTTGATCAGGAGTCAATTATATTTGAAAATGCAAAATTAAACTATAATGCTTAATACTACTAAACTTTCAATGTTTGTTCCTCTATCCCAAAATAAAACAACTTTTCGACCTCAAAGTGTCTTTGTCTGTTGCGGTTGAACTCTTTCTTTTTGGGATGAATGAAAAACATCTGAAACTTGAGTACCGAACTTAGAAGTTTATTTTTTAGCATTTTTGTTTTTTGAAGTGTCTTTGGAGTGAGACTGCACTCTTCACACTGGTGAGACCGTATTTTGGCCCAATTTCACCAATGCTTAGGCTAGGGTCAGACGAACGCATTTTTCGCATCGTCCGTAAAACAGTGCGTCCGAACGCATGGACGTACTTTTTCACAGAATGCGCGATAGCGGTCATACGATGCGCAATTTCGGCCGTGATTTCATACGGATCCAAACCAGGAAACTTTGGGTCTCTGGACGTTATGTAGGCCGGACATGAGCAGCGTCTGACGTCTCCTTATCACGCACACACGCCACTATGCGGACGCAGCGCACTCTGTACATCAGTACTAGCGGTTTGACGTTCTTGCGAAAATGCGTTCGTTTGCCGCTTGCGTTGCGCGGCTGAACTTTCGTGCGGCCGTACTTCGTTTATTGGCCGTCATTGGATGTCATTTGCTGCTACTACGGCCGTAATAAAGTGCGGCTCAATGCACGTTCGCAGTGCGTTCGTCTGACCCCAGCCTTATACTTATACTCAGCATGAATTAAGAGGCATGCATGTCATTACCAGAGACAACCTAAATGGCCAGTTTCCTATCTTAATGGAAAAAAATCCAGGGAAGTTCAAATTACTCCAGGTGTCCACATAGTATTTATCTTCCAGAATCCTCCCAGCTCCAGTCTACATGTTTCAGCAGGGGAGTGAATGTCAACTTTTACAACCTCCATCCATCAAGTGTGTCTGCTCCTGGCAAGTTCCACTAATGTATTATTGTAAGAACAGATATACACAGCCTACTAGGGTGCACACCCATGCAAAATGTAACAATAAAAAAAATTTAAGGTCAGAAAATTTAGCACAACAAACATATTTTTTATTAGTGATAATCAACCTGTATGCAGAGTAATTTATCTTCATGTTTATAAAAATCTTCCAAAATATCAAACTATGAGGTCAAAGAGGAACTGCAACCCCAACATTCGTGTGTGCCCGGTCAAACCAAGCAAACCCCCTGAGTATGAGTATGCCTGCAACACTTCCCAGACAGTCTATCAGGTCTATTCACAAAAGGTGAAACTGTGGAGAACTTGCAGGAGAAGAAGACAATCTAGACCAAATAGCCGATTCAGAAAGTGAGATAAATGAGAGAATTTTCCTGGTTTGGCTACTTTGACCTAGAATTTTCACTTCTCCAGACAGTTCTCCTGAGTTTCACCTTTATTGAATAGACCTGTTTATATTAATTACAAAATAATATCATAGCCTTGCCCAGTAATGCAAGACCATTCCATAGATATTAAACATCGCTAGGGTTATACATTAGCCACTGTTGTCATTTAATTCCTGTTTATTCTTTAGTCCCAGTGTCATAGTTCCCGGATCCCACCACGCAGTCCTTAAAGCCCAACACTCCACAGAGCCCAAAAGCTACCAACAGGGTAGCCGTAAAAGAATCCCTAACTGTCTGGTCCTTACAATTGGCCAGGTATATATACACTAGCTAGACAGAAAGGGTTAATCAAAGACAATGTCGTAATTCAAAACCAGGTCAGCAACACGGGGGTAGTCAGATGAGTCAGAATCAGGAATACAGAGTATAGAATGGTCAAAGGGAATAGCCGGGTCGATATCACTGCAGGAGCGTAGTACAAGGAAATAGTCTAGGGCAACGGAAGACAGAAAAGTCAGAAAACAAGCAGAGGTCAATAACTGGTTCAATCACGAGAAAATACAGGTACAGGGAGCTCAGGTATGGATAACCATGATCTGGCACTGCTTAGAAGGAACTGTTGGTTTTTAAAAGACCTGGACTCCTCTGATAGGTTCGCGTCACCAGACCGCACCCCCCTCTCAAGCCGCGCCTCATGCAGCCACCTCCCTGCCTGTCTCTATTTAAACCAGGCACTGGCAAGCGAGCAGCATCAGACATGCTGCCGCCGAGCACACCGGAGGGGCTGGAAGCCCCCAACGTTACAACCAGTTCTTGGTTAATCTTACAAGTTAAAATTATTTAGATTCATAGGAAGGTAGCATTTACACCAACCTCCCAAATATATTATTATTCAGGGTTATGTTTTCAAAGCAAATGTTTCATAATGACTTGACGTGGACTGGTTGGTAACTACTGCCAAGTTGCCATCATAATTCTTGAAGAGCTTTATTGAATCACTGCATTAGTCCTTTCCTCAAAAAAACCCTTACACCTGCTACACACAAAGAGATAATGACATAGGCAGCTGGTACTGTTGTAGAAGGCTTATAGAAGTGGGGGATACCAGCAGCAAGGGACTTCAGGGCTCTTTGAGCACCCCAGCCCATGATGGCCTGTCACCCAATGATGGCAGCCTTGTCTACTGCTAAAATGTATGTATGGCCTTTGAGTTATTTTATGATATTGGCAAGGTTGTCACGAATGTCTCCAGATCGTTTAACAGGAAGAGATCTATCAGAACCATTATCACTCTAACAGCACCTCTGGTTTCTTTAATTAAAAAACAAACAGCATGCAAAAGCACTGTCATAGACAAAATTCCGCATTTTGCATGTGGCACTATTGACTTGATTTAACTATATTGGAAAAAATATGGACTGCTCGCAGCTTATTTATTTTTTTCTCCGAACTATTGGCTCATTCATTTGAAAAAAATAAACTGGAGCTGATATATGAAAAATGTCGCTGGTCCGAAAAAAACTGACTGGTGAAACAGCCGACAAAGCTTATTTTCAGCCAGCATCAAACAAAACATGTGCCTTCCAGCACGACTAGCAGGTATCCAATTTTTAAAAAAAGATTTGAGTTTGATTTCCTTTATTTCCTGGTCTGAAAATTCATTTTTCAACACCTTTCAGCATATGAAATTTTTTCAGAAATCTACGTACCGATAAATTCAAATTGAATTGCGAAAGCCGATATTTCTATTGAAAAGTATATCTACCAGAGCTGGTATTCAATCAATGGGGGGATATTCAGAGAGCACCGAAATGTCACCGACAATCGAAAAAAATCAATAAACAGACTTGTTCCTGCAGATTAAAATATACGGTTTGTTAGATATTGCATAAAAACTGAATATTTTTAACATTGAAGCCTATGGGATTCGCCTGAATAAACCTGCCGAATGAAACCACTGAATAGCAGGGCAACGTTTCACTGCTGTTCGGTGTCTCTGAATAGAATAACCATTGTTTCTCTATGAGGGATTTCACTGCCGTCGAGCAGGCACCATACTTGCTGGCAGTTTGCCAAAATTTGGCAAACTGACCGCTCTCTGAATAACCGAAATATCACCGTACGGAGAAATTCCCTATTCGGTGACATTTCGGTGCCAGATCGGCTCTCTGTGAATGACCCATTAAACTTTTGTAGAGAATTGAAACACTGGTAAACCCGCATTTTCATTTCCTGGACCAAAAACTGACCCAATTTTGGCCATTGGGCTGAATTAAATTGAGCCCTATGTTTGTAAGGTGAAGACACAGAAATGCTCATAGTGCTAATAGGAAACAGATCTCCTCAGATTGTGCTACTAGTCTTCAAAAAGATTTATAAACTATTATCCACTCTGTTTATGCTGATTTAATTGAGGTTGAGTGTTGTATGGAACTTACAGGTAGGAGATCGACTTTAGCACATTGTCTTCTCGGTGAACATATTGGGCAGCTCTTACACAAAGCAGAAGTTAAGAATAGCTGCCCCATGATTCTGTATTAAATTTTTTTACCATTCTGTTTAATGCTACTGTTTCTGTATAGTACCATTGCAGGTCATCCTACCATTCCTGCAACAAAGGCACATATGACTCAATAATTCATTCTAATTATACACTATATTGCCAAAAGTATTCGCTCACCTGCCTTGACTCGCATATGAACTTAAGTGACATCCCATTCATAATCCATAGGGTTCAATATGACGTTGGTCCACCCTTTGCAGCTATAACAGTTTCAACTCTTCTGGGAAGGCTGTCCACAAGGTTTAGGAGTGTGTTTATGGGAATTTTTGACCATTCTTTCAGAAGCACATTTGTGAGGTCACACCGATGTTGGACGAGAAGGCCTGGCTCTCAGTCTCTGCTCTAATTCACCCCAAAGGTGTTCTATCGGGTTGAGGTCAGGACTCTGTGCAGGCCAGTCAAGTTCATCCACATCCATGTCTTTATGAACCTTGCTATGTACACTGGTGCACAGTCATGTTGGAAGAGGAAGGGGCCAGCTCCAAACCGTTCCCACAAAGTTGGGAGCATGGAATTGTCCAAAATGTCTTGGTATGCTGAAGCATTCAGAGTTCCTTTCACTGGAACTAAGGGGCCAAGCCCAGCTCCTGAAAAACAACCCCACACCATAATCCCCCCTCCACCAAACTTTACACTTGGCACAATGCAGTCAGACAAGTACCGTTCTCCTGGCAACCGCCAAACCCATACTCGTCCATCAGATTGCCAGATGGAGAAGCGTGATTCGTCACTCCAGAGAACACGTCTCCACTGCTCTAGAGTCCAGTGGCGGCGTGCTTTACACCACTGCATCCGACGCTTTGCATTTCACTTGGTGATGTATGGCTTGGATGCAGCTGCTCGGCCATGGAAACCCATTCCATGAAGCTCTCTGCACACTGTTCTTGAGCTAATCTGAAGGCCACATGAAGTTTGTTTTAGTGAATTTTATTAGTGATATTGCAGAAGGTATTAATGGAAAAGTATGTATTTTTGCTGATGACACAAAGATTTGCAACAGGGTTGACGTTCCTGGAGGGATCAGCCAAATGACAAATGATTTAGGTAAACTAAAAAAATGGTCGGAGTTGTGGCAATTGAGTTTTAATGTGGATAAGTGCAAGATAATGCACCTGGGACGTAAAAACCCAAGGGCTGAATATAGAATATTTGATACAGTCCTAACCTCAACATCTGAGGAAAGGGATTTAGGGGTCATTATTTCAGAGGATCTAAGGGTAAGTAGTCAATGTAATAGAGCAGCAGGAAATGCTAGCAGAATGCTTGGTTGTGTAGGGAGAGGTATTAGCAGTAGGAAAAGGGAAGTGCTCATGCCACTGTACAGAGCACTGGTGAGACCTCACTTGGAGTACTGTGTGCAGTACTGGAGACCGTATCTCCAGAAAGATATAGACATCTTATAGAGAGTTCAGAGAAGGGCTACTAAAATGGTGTACGGCTTGAAGGAGAAAAGTTACCAGGAAAGGCTTAATGATCTTAACATGTACAGCTTGGAAAAAAGACGAGACAGAGGAGATATGATAGAAACATTTAAATACGTAAAGGGAATCCACAAGGTAGAGGAAGGGAGTATATTTAAAAGGAAACAAAGTAGCAAAACAAGAGGACATAGTCTTAGATTAGAGGGGCAAAGGTTTAAAAGTAACATCAGGAAGCATTATTTTCCTGAGAGGGTGGTGGATACATGGAACAGTCTTCCAGTAGAAGTGGTAGAGGCCAAAACAGTAATTTAATTTAAGCAAGCATGGGATAGGTATAAGGCTATCCTAAACAAAAGATAAATGCAGGTAAAGTATCCATGTAATTGGGCAGACTAGATGGGACGAAAGGTTCTTATCTGCCGACATTTTTCTATGTTTCTAAGTTTGGAGGTCTGTAGCGATTGACTCTCCAGAAAGTTGGCAACCTCTTTGCACTATGCGCCTCAGGATCTGCTGACCCCGCTCCATCAGTTTACGTGGCCTACCACTTCGTGGCTGAGTTGCTGTCGTTCCCAAACACTCCCACGTTCTTATAACACAGCTGACCGTTGACTGTGGAATATTTAGGAGCAAAGAAATTTCACGACTGGATTTGTTGCACAGGTGGCATCCTATCACAGTTCCACTCTGGAATTCACTGAGCTCCTGAGAGCGACCCATTCTTTCACAAATGTTTGTAAAAATAGTCTGCATGCCTAGGTGCTTGATTTTATACACCTGTGGCCATGGAAGTGATTGGAACAACTGATTCTGATTATTTGGATGGGTGAGCGAATACTTTTGGCAATATAGTGTAGTTCTCCTGTATGCATTTAACAAATACTGATAGTTACATAGTTACATAGTTATATAGGCTGAAAAAAGACATGCGTCCATCGGGTTCAGCCTCTCCCACATAACCTACTGCTGTTGATCCAAAAGAAGGCAAAAAACCCAGTCTGAATGCTTGCCAATATGCAACATACTGGGAAAAAATTCCTTCTTGACCCCAGAATGGCAGTCAGATTTCTCCTTGGATCAAGAAGCTTTTACCCACATATTAAATATTATAACCCTTAATATTCTGTGTCTGCAGGAAGTCATCCAGTCGTTTTTTAAAAGTCTGTACAGACTCTGACCCAACCACCTCAACAGGCAGAGAATTCCACAGCTTTATTGTTCTCACCGTAAAATAACCCTTCCTATGCTTTAAGCTAAATTTTCTTTCTTCCAGTCTAAATGGATGACCCCTTGTCCTATGTATAGTCCTGTTAATGAATAGGCTATCAGACAATGGTTGATAATGGCCCCGTATATATTTATATAAGGTTATCAGATCCCCTCTAAGGCGCCTTTTCTCTAAACTAAACAGGTTTAAGCTTGTTAGTCTTTCCTCATAACTTAACCCTTCCATCCCCCTTATTAATTTAGTTGCCCGTCTCTGCACTTTTTCTAGCGATATAATATCTTTTTTTAAGACAGGTGCCCAAAATTGCACGGCATATTCAAGGTGCGGCCTGACCATTGATTTATACAGGCAAAATTATGTTTTCATCCCGTGAGTGAACTCCCCTTTTAATGCATGCCAGTACTTTGCTGGCCTTGGCGGCTGCTGTTTGACATTGCACATTGTTACTTAGTTTGAAGTCTATGATTATTCCCAAATCCTTCTCCTGCTTGGATTTCCCTAACTCCGTACCATTTAGGGTATACATTGCTTGTGTGTTCTTCACTCCAAAGTGCATAACTTTACATTTATCTAGATTAAATTTCATCTGCCATTTAAGTGCCCAGTCCCCCAATCTATCTAAATCCCTCTGCAGCGAAGTAACATCCTGCTCACATTGTATTACTTTTCCTAGCTTTGTGTCATCTGCAAACACTGATACATGACTTTCAATGCCTATCTCAAGGTCATTTATAAATAAATTGAATAGTATTGGTCCTATATAAAATGATCTGTCATGAAAGGCCATGGCTTGTCTAGCTGAGAGTTATTAATGACAAGACAAGTTCACTGATGCAGTAGAGTTCATACAAAAGTAGTCAAAACTGGTTTGCTTTACTTCAGGAGCCCACAACAAAAACAAAAACTATGCAAATTTATAATACAAATCATACTCATGGAATAATGTAAGATCTCGGAAATTAGTTATTAAAAAATCTTCTCTCTGATAGCCATGATGTTCTCTTTCATAAGCAATTGGAATGTTATTATATAAACACTCTATTATTGGCTCCAACAGCCTGACTGTAAACATGTTTTATATTTTTTATCATTATACATTTTGCAATGACAGTAAAATACACATTTACAGAATGTAATTAATCTTTATGATGAACTGCAGTTTATTGGAAAGTAGAATTATCTGGATGTAATGTAAATCTCGAAAGATAATAAGAAACACATTGATCGCAATTAACTTTTAAGTACGTTCTCTGTTAAAAAAACTGAAAACAAAAACCCTCTTGTGCTAAATATTGTAACTCAAAAACAATGTATTTCGTCTGGCACAAAACAAATGTTTTAAACAGCTGGCACAAGCACCGCAGTACTTGTTAATGCAATATCCTCTAGAAAAAGAAACCATTAATACTTGGCATAGCATGCACTCACATAGGATCAAGCAACAGCACAGACAAAACAAGAACTATGCCAAAAGAATGTGCTTTGCATACCATATGGAAAATGTTAATACTGTATTTTCTACTTTTTTTGTATAAAAACACTTTAGTTATATGATAGGGCCCTATCACCTGGTGTGAATTAACCCTAGCGTTGGCATGTTTTTGCGTTAGTGCCGGGGTAATTAGGTCTAGCACCTGACCAACAGATTGTTTACCTCCCACTAGAAATGGGAAAAATTACATAGCGCGTTGCTATTAGCGATTCATAGTAGGAGCTTACTCTACTTTCCGCGTCCTATAATTAACAGGGGGAGCACTAAAATCTCTAGTGCTTTTGTAACTATCAGATCACTTGGTGCGTACACCTATTTCTTTAGCAACGGTAATCCCAAAATATTACCTACTGCTCAACTCTGGTGGTGACTCAGAAAAAAAGGGATTTGCCCAAAATTAACAGGCAATTAACAGGAATGCAGCACAGGTGATCTCTTGGCCCCATACACCATAGTAATAGATCTGGTCAGCAATGTCGCTGCTGTTGCAGTAGGCTCTATTATGATTTAAATGTATCCTTTATCCACATATATCCTAATTCTAAAATATTGGCTAATTTTAAACATTTATGCTGGGGGTTATTCATAGTATGTAAGCGGTTGATTATTAGGGTGACGATGTAGACTACAGCGCTGCGGAATATGCTGGCGCTTTATAAATAAAGAATAATAATAATAATAAAAAGGGACACATGTCTAAGTCTTGCCCTAAAACATGTATTATTTATATGCTGCAGCAGGGACATTATTGTCGCTCACCTGGCCTTCCTTTTGGATCTATTAAATGCAGTGTAACGATTCTACATGCTGTTGGGTGGCATTTATCATGCAATGCCCATCAGCCTTAATTAATATATGTGTGCATATAAACATGGATACTACGGCCACCTTGGAGGATTTTAATAATGCAGGGGTGTAAGGGCTATTCTATGGATGTGTTCATACTTATACAAGGTTCTATCCTGTACACAACCACATCAGTGCTGGGGTTTGGCGTTTCCCTAGCGCGCACTAAACGACCTTGTACACAGACTCCCGCGGACAAGGTGATCTGTTAGTAGGTCGTCAGGTGCTAAGTTTTAGCAACTCACGCTAAATTGTTTCTTTAGCGTTGGCGTTTCAGTTCTCACCAGGTAATAGTGCCCTTAATAGCCAGTAAAACACCTCTACCTTGACATTCAACCAACCCTGCTTTGTCCATTGTGATAAGCATTGTACCAATTATAAATTATTACAAAATATCACTTGGGTTCCCATGTGGGTCATAATCATTGTAAAAAGCTGTCAGGATCCTTATTCTCTGCCCCTACTCTATCATCGTTTTAAGTAAATCACAATGCACCAGTTTGTATAAATGAGCTCTCTGTGCCCATGTTTTAGGATAGAACCAGTGACAGAAAGTATGAGTAAGATCAATGTAGCGAGGAGAGGGCTAGCAAGAGTGTGAGCGTGGTAATGGCCAGCTTGACAATGATCATACAGAGGTAACGGGTCATTCTTTTACAGAGTACATGCTACATGAAGTGTGTCTTTCTACCTATATACACAACACTGCGAGAGAGAGGCTTCTGTTAATGGAATAGATTTATAATGGGTTTATTTTTCAAACAAACTGCATTCATTCTGAATTTTGGGCGATTTGTTGGTTGATCCAAATCAGGACAAAATGGGTCACCACATTGACAAAGTGAAGAAAAATGAGCCGTGTGAAGGACTATTTCCAGCTTATGATTCATTCTAGTTCCTTTGCTTCTGGTACCAAAACAGGGGAGGAACTGCATAATTCCTTTGCCAAATCAGCACCTCCTTTTGCATGATGTGAAAGTAGTCTGTCGAATGAAGAGGTCTATATCCCATTTCCAATCCTTATTTAGAAAATGGTTGATGTTTAAGGGTCAGCCAGTAAATGATGATCACGTCACAGGCAACTGACCAAATGATGATAAAAAGGCAGGACAGTAACTCTATAAATGTATTATTGATTTTATGTAATAGCTTATAAGTCCTAATAGCAAGTAATCTAGTTAGTGCAATATTCTAAATTATTATGTCTCACCACCGCAATGGCATTAACTCAATCTTCAAAAGAACCTATCTGTACATATTCTAGAGGTATGCAACTGAATTTCATTTATTGCAAATGATATTGGTTAGCATCTGGGCTCCAGACTAGTTCCCAGAACTGACAGGACATCGGACATAGCAGCAAATGTACTACAACTCACACATTTTTTGCTCAGTGCCTGGAGTGGACACTAAGGGCTCTATTCCCTAGTGAACGCTAACTGTAGTATTCGGATGAGGACGCCCGGATAAGTGACTTTAACCTCCCTGGCGGTATTCCCGAGTGTGACTCGGGGTTAAATTCCGTTACCGCGAACGGTAACCCCGAGCCACACTCGGGCTGGATGTTTACTCACCTCCTCCTGGCTCCCTCGCTGTCCCCTGCAGTGTGATCACAGCGAGCTGCTTCCTGGAAGGCTCCCTGCGAGTCACACGATGCAGGGGGCGGGGCTAGCATAAAAGGAATCTTTTTTACAGTTTACATTTTGGATTATACAGTGTAATGTTTATGAAGGCCACTAGGTGGCAGTACAGGATAATAAATAGACCATATATCGTCTCACCCTTGCTTGCAGACAGATTTCAGTGTTTTTTGTTGTATTTTATTGAATATCAGTTATTTGCATTATTTTGGATAATTATTTTTGGGATAATAAATTATTATGTCGTGTTTCAAACTTTATCGGACTCAGTGTATTTACTATTTATTTTTTATTTATTTATTAATTTATTTATAAAGGATTTTACCAGTAAGGACTCTTGATTGCACGGATTTCAGTGCGTGATTCCTAATTATTACAGGCTAACTATGTACAAAAACCCGTTTCCTTTAAAAAAAATTGAGATGCTTTTAGACACGAAATTTTGAATAAATTAGACCGCCAGGGAGGTTAATGCATACCACCTATTTTGCATCCCTAACGCTAAGCCCCATAAAAATCTGTTAGCGCATCAGTGATTGTGCTAGCTTGCGCGAGTTTACTGTACTTTGCACATCCTATATTTAACATGGGGAGCAAAATCAGTAATTAGCATTAGGATAAGGTATTACAAAGTCCTAGCGCTAATTACCACAGCGATGGGCTAACAGAAATTTTAGTGACACCTAGAAGCTGGTGCTGATTCCACTTTTGCAGAATCAGTTAGCATTCTTAAAAACCCTACCAATAAATCAAATACTTACCTCTCATCCCAAGGCGAGAATCGAGAATTGTGGCCCAATCTGCTGCTTCTTGTCGCCAGAAGCAGAGTGAAACTGGGGGAAAATAGTCCCCAGTCTCCCTCTGCATCCACTCCTTGGTGCTGCGCGATCTTGCGAGATCACGCAGGGCTCACGGCCCAGCAACACAACCCTCCATGGAGTCCTATGGACTCCATAAGGTGATACTTGCGGCGGTGCAAAAGCACTACAGCGAGTATCACCGAGGGTAGCGCTTCATTCTGGGGAAAGGTACTGTGGTAGCGCCTGCCCCGGAATCTAACGCTAAAACAGGGGCGCTACAGGGAAACCTGCATACGCAGGGTTTCCCGGTTAGTGCCCCCATTTTAGTGTTAGGGAGGGAATAAGGTCCTAAATGTATCTGTTTTGTCTCCCGGAACTTGCTGCAACCAGCATAAGATGTGTAAATGCACTGTACAACCTCTATGACACAATGTGTGTGTACATGTGTTTATGTATGTAAGTATGTGTGTAGATTAGTGTAGGTGTGTGGTGGTGATTGGGTTAAGGGATAATGTAAAGTGATTTTCCATACAGCCACTGGTTCCTCCCAGTGGCTTTATGGGGAACCACTTTTTAGTTAACCATTCAATTAATTTACTAATTATTTAACTATCAGGGTTATTCAGAGAGCGTGAAAAGCAGGAGAATGACTGGAGAATGAAAAATTCTAGGTCAAAATAGCCGATTTGGAAAGTGAGATGAAAGGGAGAATTTTTCTGGTTTGACTATTTTGACCTAGAATTTTTCATTCTCCAGTCATTCTCCTGCTTTTCACGCTCTCTAAATAACCCTGTATAATTCTAAAGTATATCCAATCTTACTCCATAAAACTATAATATAATTCTATTACATTACAATATGTATAATATAATGTAATATGTTACATATATATTTATTCAATAAAAGTGTTTATAAATTCCATTGATGTTCCAGGCAAAGGCTGCACAGTGTAGGACGGGGATCTCACACTCTGACCCTCCAGATCTTGATTTCCTACAATTCCCAGAATTCTTTCAATACAATAGATGGCCAGAGAATTGTGGGAATTGTAGTTCAGAAACATCTGGGGAGCCAGAGCTTGAGATCACTGGTGTAGGAGAACAATGCCTCAAAATGCTAATTACAGCAGAAGAGGACTGCTGATCATTTGTACTTGTTGTCCAGACCATAACAATGTCATCACTTACTGGCATGAAGGAAAATCTGATTTTGCTTGCTGGGCAATGCCACGAGTGACTGTACAAATGCCAGGATATGACTCTATATGACTCAAATCCATGGCTGGCTGCAAGGGATTTGAAAAAAATCTGTAAGCAAGCAACGAAACCAGAAATCCCAGCATGTACGGATCAGATTTCTGGACATCATTTGTCACATTGTCTTTTCAGCCATAGTCCTCAGAAAGCATTAAATGATTGATGGATAAAAAAACCTATATATATTAAAACAAGGAGCTGCAGCACAGATACCCTACTTAGTTAAAACAGCATTACTCCGTTTTAGGTCTATATATGTCTGAACAATTTGTGGCTAATTGTACAGCATTTCTTTCACTTGAACCAATGTAGAATGATTTGAATTACATTTTTTCTTACTCATTCCCTGGAGAATAAACAGAACATCTTGTACAAGCAAAATGTCTTGTTGCAGCTAGAGCTCAGTCAGCAGGTATTTCCTGAAAATATTTTCCTATGTCGTTTTCCTAAAATGAAAAATGATCACTTTTCTTTTTGTTTCCCCAGCTAAGGGTTCCTATGATCTTGTTGCCTTAAATGAGGCTGCGTGGCAGAGCGCCCAGAGCCAGTTGGTTCCATGTGACATTTGCGGACGTACTTTCCTGCCAGACAGACTCCTTGTTCACCAGAAGTCTTGTAAACCCAAAAAGCAAATTTAGCCCAAATCCCAGATCTTTATAATGCAGCCATAAAGTCATCATGGGGATTGTAAAGTCTCTGAACAGTGTGCATGCCTAAGGATAATACATTATGTTATGAGAGTGGAAATGCAGGCATTTATATTGATCACCATTCAAGCAATGCATATATTATATAATCTGCAACATGTTGAGTGTTAAAATAAGAATTACTTTGATACAGATGTCGATTCATAAAGCAGGAACATAAGCTTTGAAATATGCAATAAACAGTATTTAACTTTACCCATTAATGCAATGCCTTCAACATCGAAATTGATTATGCTGGAAATGATACCATATACTGTTACAATTCCGCGTGCCAGTTACACTAGGCAGCCTTTTGATTAATCTTGTATATTGGAACATACAGGGTTATCCAAAGAGATTCGAAAAGTCACCGCACGTTCGGTGACTTTTCGTTCTCTCAATTCGGTTCCTTTTGCCGATTGCATTTCGGTGACCCTGCGGTGTATTCAGCAAACAGCACAGGGTCCCCGAATTGCAGGGAAAAGCTGCCGCAAACCTGACGAAAACTAACCGAATGCACGCTGAAAACAAGCAAAAACATCTGGATTAACCTTCGAACAGGAGCCGAACAGGAGCCGAACAGGAGCCGAATCACACAGAGCCGAAGCAGCTGTGACATAGAGGAGGCAGTGAATAAATTAGAAAAACCATTTGTATGAATCTGGGAAAAAGAAACGCTGTTTGCAAAGAAACTACTGAGCGAAAATGTCTGAAATTTTCACAGGAGGTCCAGGGAATGATAATAAAGAGGGCTGTTACAAAAAAAATAAGTAAACTGAAAAAAAATCAAAAAAAAAATCGGACTTTTCATTTTTTTTTTAAAAATTCAGAAAAATGCTTAAAGTATCCTAAAAAATCTATAAATAAAGAGACTTTTTGCTGCAGAATTTTATAATGAACGGTTTATTAGATATTGAATTAAAACGGGAATATTTTTAACATTGAAGCCTATGGGATTCTCCTGAATAAATTTGCCGAATTAAACCACCGAATGGCAGGGCATTAGGGGAACCTTTCACTGCTGGTTTGTGTTCTCTGAATAGCCGAAGCAGTGCTTCTCTATGGGGATTTCACTGCCCTCGAACAGGCACCGAACAGGCACCGTATGTGCAGGCAATTCGACAGGATTTGGCGAATTGCCTGCTCTCTGGATAGCCGAATGGTCAGGAAAGGTAACCGAACGCTGATTTTCAGCGTTCGGTTACCTTTCTCAAGCAATTCGAATCTCTTTGGATAACCCTGACAGTGTTTGATTACATCATAGGCTTACAGGCATTACGCCCAAAACCCTCTGTATTCATCATTTGTGTCTGTCTATTAAATAAAGTCTCGATGAACCACATGAACAGTATATATGGTAATATTGACTTTTATTCACCATAATTAATAATCTTGACAATTCTGTTCCGTCAATTGATATATATTAAAATTCATTTAAAAAAATCACATACACAGTAGTCTGTGTGGATGTTTGAGTCATTCTGTTCACTCTGCATCTTACATTGTATGAAAAAGATCATTACATGGATGTTTATACATTCAGCATTGAGATAAGTGGACTCCATTTCCCCAAGGTATTCCTTAAAACCTGGCCTGTTGGGGGTACTTGAGGAACGGGGTTGGGAACCACTGCACTAGGGGACTATAAAAGATGTAAACCCATATTTGGGCGCCTGCTCCATGACTTCTGTTATATGGTGGATCTCACTTGAGGCGAGGCTAGTTCGTGGTGAGCTCTCTATGTGTTGGAAGAGAGATTTGAAAATATCATACAATATTAGACCCTGTCTTCACCTGGGTCAGCACTAGTAAGGTTGTCTGGGCAGCGGCTTGGAAATGAATATTCTGGAACCTACATAGAATTGTACATACATTTTGACTGAGAAATAAACTCATAAGAGCAGGTAATAGTCGGATCTAGAGATGTGCAATTCGTTTCGTTCTGAATTGAAATTTGGATGAAATTCACCATTTTCGTGATTCGGGAGCATTTCCGAAAACAAAATATTGACCACCCGAAATTTCGTATTGATTCGATGATTCGATTCATTTGATGATTCGGATCATTTCAGCAATTCGGATCATTTCGCCAATTCGGTTCATTTCGGGTGATTCGGATCAGTTGGTTTTTCACTTTTTTATGACTTATTTCGTTTTTTATTGCTTATTTAGGAATGGGAAGTAGATTACTACCAATAGAATGTAAGTTTCTTTACTTAATTATTCTTTTAGGATTTTTTAGGCTTTTCTTGGGTGAAATTTTAGGTTTCTTAACTTTTTTTAAAGAAACAAGACTTTTTAAACCCATAGGTTTCAATGCAGCATATGAATCCACACTGTCGGGCAGCGCCTCTCTGCAGTATAATTAATGCAGCATATGAATCCACACTGTCGGGCAGCGCCTCTCTGCAGTATAATTAATGCAGCATATGAATCCACACTGTCGGGCAGCGCCTCTCTGCAGTATAATTAATGCAGCATATGAATCCACACTGTCGGGCAGCGCCTCTCTGCAGTATAATTAATGCAGCATATGAATCCACACTGTCGGGCAGCGCCTCTCTGCAGTATAATTAATGCAGCATATGAATCCACACTGTCGGGCAGCGCCTCTCTGCAGTATAATTAATGCAGCATATGAATCCACACTGTCGGGCAGCGCCTCTCTGCAGTATAATTAATGCAGCATATGAATCCACACACTGTCGGGCAGTGCCTCTCTGCAGTATAATTAATGCAGCATATGAATCCACACACTGTCGGGCAGCGCCTCTCTGCAGTATAATTAATGCAGCATATAAATCCACACTGTCGGGTAGCAACTCTCTGCAGTATAATTAATGCAACATATGAATCCACACACTGTCGGGCAGTGCCTCTCTGCAGTATAATTAATGCAGCATATGAATCCACACACTGCTGGGAAGCGCCTCTCTGCAGTATAATTAATGCAGCATATGAATCCACACACTGCTGGGAAGCACCTCTCTGCAGTATAATTAATGCAGCATATGAATCCACACACTGCTGGGAAGCGCCTCTGTGCAGTATAATTAATGCAGCATATGAATCCACACACTGCGGGGAAGTGCCTCTCTGCAGTATAATTAATGCAGCATATGAATCCACACACTGCTGGGAAGCGCCTCTGTGCAGTATAATTAATGCAGCATATGAATCCACACACTGCTGGGAAGCGCCTCTGTGCAGTATAATTAATGCAGCATTTGAATCCACACACTGTCGGGCAGTGCCTCTCTGCAGTATAATTAATGCAGCATATGAATCCACACACTGCTGGGAAGCGCCTCTCTGCAGTATAATTAGTGCAGCATATGAATCCACACACTGCCGGGCAGCGCCTCTCTGCAGTATAATTAATGCAGCATATGAATCCACACTGTCGGCAGCACCTCTCTGCAGTATAATTAATGCAGCATATGAATCCGCACACTACGGGCAGTGCCTCTCTGCAGTATAATTAATGCAGCATACGAATCCACACAATGCTGGGAAGTTCCCAGCAGTGTGCGGATTCACATGCTGCATTAATTATACTGCAGAGAGGCGCTGCCTGGCAGTGTGCGGATTCATATGCTGCATTGAAACCTATGGGTTAAAAAGCCTTGTTTCTTTCCAAAAAGTTAGGAAACCTAAAATTTCACTTAAAAGATGCCTAAAAAATCCTAAAAGAATAATTAAGTAATCTACTTCCCTTTCTTAAATAAGCAATAAAAACGAAATAACTCTTTAAAAAAAAATGATCCGAATCACCCGAAATGAGCCGGATCGTCGAAATGACCAGGACGGCAAAATGAGCCGGATCTTCGAAATGATCCTAATCAATCCGAATCACCGAATCGATCCAAATCACTGAATTGAAATGATCTCAAACAAAAGAAAAACTGTCCGAAATGATCCAAAAAACAAAAAAAAAACACCCGAAAAAAACCCGAAATGAAAAAAAAAGTCATGCACAACTCTAGTCAAATCTAGGTCCCATTCTAACATATCAGCCATTACTAGGTCATAAACTGTACAAATCTGAGTATTCATCGTCATTCAGTTGTCACATAACCTGAGTGTACTTAGGCACCTTTTTACAATACTGCTTCCTCCCATCTACTTTATAAACATCCTGTAATTTTTATGATGTACTGCTCTGCCCAGACACATAATGATACATCCTATGTATCAATGGCTGGGCTAATAAGGAGAAGAATCAACCAAAGAAGACAGATTCTACACTTGAACTCTAATATGTGACAAAACAGGTATGTAAAGTGTAACTTTTACGTACTAGGTTTGAAATGACCTGGACTTGGACCCGGGGTGCAGTTGCAGCTCAGGACCCTCTGCTCAATTATTTTATTTTATTATTTTATTCCGCCAGTATTGCCAACCTCATCAACCCTTGGTGGGCTTTCATATCTAATACAATTGGCCAATGTTTTGCGGTATCATCTGGGCAAAAATTTTCAGCAGATTAATTTGTCTCAAAGGGTGCCCTTGCTGTGGTTATTGACAACTGTGGTGTCTTTTTTGCATATTATATTATGCTCCATTATCATCTTGTTCTACCATTGTCAGCTGTTATCAATTGAAGTGATCCTTGAAGATCACTTATTGAATGGAGTCTTCACTTCTATCTACTGCTGTCCACACAATACCACCATTTGTTGCCTTGCTCTTAATATGTTTGTTTTTTTGAGCACTGTCTATTCATGTCGTCAAAGTTATGTTGTCTAAGTTGCTATTTTTAATCAATTTTCAATAAAAGTCAAATTTTATCGGTCTCAGGGAGACACCTGTATTCTGATGGCCACATCAGAATAATTGTATTTAACCCTTTCGCTGCTGAGACTTTTCCCGCCCCTATGCTGAGGTCATTTTTACTGGTTTTGCTCATCATGCTTAAATGCGTTTTGAAGGCTTATTTTAGTATATGACCCAGACATATTATATATCGTTCTTTCCGTCAGACTCGGCAGATTCATAATATGTCATTATTATATGTATACGTCATGACCTGTCTGTATATTATAACAAAAAATGCAATAAAATATGATTTTTCAATCATTTACAATGTGTAAAGTGTTTTTTTTTCACATTTTAACATGCGAGCAATTGCGGTTATATTTTGTATGGGGTGCGCTTGTTAAAAAAATTAGAGATGGGGTCTCGTTACATTTTTTTTTGGGGAAAATTACACGATTTTTAACAAACGCACCGCATACAAAAATCGTTAGTGCAGCATCATTGTTCACATTATAATTGAAATGGGAACAATATTGCTGCATTAACAAACCAAAAAAAAGAAAAAAAAATGTTTTGTTTTTTTTTTACAATTCTTTTTTAAATATTTTTTTATTTTTATTTTTAATTTTTTTTTTTTTTACTAACTTTTTTCACATTCGAGTTTGGTATCGTTGGAACGGCCATGCTCTGGCCGATCCAACATACCAAACTTTAACCCCTAGCTGCCACGGATCGGAAGATAGGGGATTCATTGGAACCCCCTATCTCCACCATTGGTGGCAGCTAGGGGTTAACTCCAGGACTGGCGTCATCGTGCTATGCACGATGACGCCAGTCCTCAGGGGGAGTTCCCGGAGGCTTGGCCGACATCCAAGATGTCGGCCAGCTCCGGGAAAGGATCACGAACCGGCGCTTTTCAGCGCCGATTCGTGATCCGGCTCCCCAGGGGTTAATGCCAGGTACCATTTGGAAGGGCAGGCTGTGCCCTTCCAAATGGTGCCTGGGTTAACCCCAACGCCGCCGATCGGGAGGGAGAGAGGTCCGAAGGACCTCCCCCCTCCCTTTCAGGCGCCTCCTCCGCACATGCGGGGGGGGGCGCCTGAATTAGGTGTCATCACGCCGCCGCGATGACACCTAATTAGCCCGGCGGCGGTTCCGGATGCTGGGCTGACATCGAGGATGTCAGCCTGCACCGGGGGGGCCAGCGATCGGCTGGAACCCGGCTGAACGCTGACCCCAAAGGCTGGACGCGCTCAGCGCGTCCGCACGCAACGTGACATGCGGTTGGACGCGCTGAGCGCGTCCACCGCAGCGAAAGGGTTAAAGAACTTAAGGGAGCGCTGTATAATTCTATGTATCTCTCTCCAAACACCAGACAAGACTTCGGGCCCTATTACATTCTTCACGCAAAAACGCACGCACGCACAACGCGTGAATTTGTGCGCCCAGCATTAAACCTTAACGAGTGTAAATCAACGCTGGAATTACAATCCTCGCACATTTTTTCATCCGTCGAGCAATAACGCGCGTTAAACGGACGCGCACAAACGCGCGCGCAGCAACGTTGCGGGCAGAAATCAGTGTGCGGACTGTTTTTTTCACGCGATTCAGCCAATCAGAATTAAGAACCACAATTGTCTCACGTTACGTTTTTGTGCCTGTCAAAGTCAATATGCGCATACGTATATGCTGCATCAAGAAAAAATGCACACACAACTTCTCAAATTTATTGGTTTGGTATCAGTTGAATGTGTAACTATAATTTGGTGCGTTTTTTTTTTTGGGCTGGTGTATTTGGTTTCGGTCAGGTTGATAGAATTTGCCATTAACACCAGCTTTTAGGAGTTGCTAAAATTATGCGCGCAAAGGCTGTGCGTTACAAACAGCGCATAGATTGTAATACCATCCGCGTACCAGCGCACAAACGCATTTGCGCTCACAATGTTAAGTAAGAGGACGCGCGAAGTACAGTAAGCTCGCGCAGCGTTCGCGCAGGTTCACCCGCGGTAGACGTATACGCGCATTTGTTGCGCTGACATTGTAATACGACGTTCAGCGCAAAGGGTTTTGCCCCTCGAGTTAATGCGTTTTTGCGCGGCGCAAACGTTTGCGCGAAGATTGTTATAGGGCCCTTAGTGCAGGGAAGAAGGATAATCTTTAATTTTAAATAGGGACCAGTTATATGGAAAACAGTCTGATATGTGTGCCTGGCTCCTCTCCCTGGCAGTGCCCCCTCTCCCCTGGCAGTGCCCCCTCCACCTGGCAGTGCACCACCCCTCCTGGCAGGCCATGTAGTACCTGAGACCTGTCTCCAGTTGTGTGGATTGGCACTGTGCCTGGGTGCTTGGGCTTTCATTGCTCCTTGCCTGGCATAGCCCGGCTGGCACCGCACAGAGCTGATAGGGGCCCCTGCGGGTGTGATGCCCCCCGTGCCACCCTGATCTGCCCATACACACACAGTGCCCGGACATGGCCCAGGAGCGGCTGCAGCCCCGGCCCCCGGCTCTGCCTTCTCAGGAAGGGCAAGCAGGGATGCGGCTTCCACTTGCACCGAGAGAAGGGCAAGTACATCCGCAAGGTGGAGCCAGGCTCCTGGCCGAGAGTGCGGGGCTGAATGCGGAGGACTGGCTGCTGGAGGTCAACAAGGAGAATGTAGGGAAAAGGAGACCCACCACCACTGACCAGGCACCACCCTGCTTTCTGTACTTACCTGGTGCAGATGAAAGTGGTACTGGCGGGGCTCGGGAGGAGACTTTCAGCAATCTCAGCTGCCGGCCGCAACCTGAGGAGGATCCACCCACCCACGCGCAGGGGCAGACTGACAACTAATGGGGCCCCCAGGCAATAGGAGATCATGGGGCCCCTTGTGTCGCACCCACAGGAGGCCACACCTATAAAAAATACCACCCCCTACAACACAACACCCACATGTTCATTATTGTGCTCACACATGGATATATATATTGCCCCCAGCAGGTCATACATGGATAAATATATTGCCCCCCAGCAGCTCACACATGGATATATATTGCACCCAGCAGCTCACACATGGATATATATATTGCCCCCAGCAGCTCACACATGGATATATATATTGCCCCCAGCAGCTCACACATGGATATATATAGTGCCCCAGCAGCTCACACATGGATATATATATATTGCCCCAGCAGCTCACACATGGATATATATATCGCCCCCAGCAGCTCACACATGGATATATATAGTGCCCCCAGCAGCTCACACATGGATATATATATTGCCCCCAGCAGCTCATACATGGATATATATTGCCCCCAGCAGCTCACACATGGATATATATTGCCTCCAGCTCATACATGGAAATATATTGCCTCCAGCTCACACATGGATATAATTGCCCCCATCTCACACATGGATAGATATTGCCCCCAGCTCACACATGGAAATATATTGCCCCAGCTCACACATGGATATATATTGCCCCCAGCTCACACATGGATATATATTGCCCCAGGCTCCAGCTCACCTCTCCTCTGCCAGGCCCCTCCTGCAAAATTTCGCCAGCCGCCGCGTGCTTCCTACGAGCGGCCGCTGGCTTGAAACTCTGCTGCTCACGCGGGTTCCACCAGCCAGCCGCGATCTTGCGAGATCACGCGGCTGTCTGGTGGAACCCACGTGAGTGGCAGAGTTTCAAGCTGGCGGATGCTTGTAGGAAGCAAGCGGCGGCTGGCAGTATTTTGCAGGAGGGGCCTGGCAGAGGAGAGGTCCACGGTCCCAGGCAAAACCGGGCCCCCACTGACCCGCGGGCCCTCGGGCAGTGCCCGAGTGCCCAATGGGTCAGTCCGCCCCTGCCCACGTGCCAGCCGCGTCTTATTCTAATGTCAGACGAATGCAGTCTGAGCGCACTCTGCGTGCGACATAACAAACAGACGTAGTGACGGAAGATACTGTAGACACCACACAACCCATTTTGTTGAAGGACGTAGAAAAAAAGGAACTATGGGAAATAAAATTAATATGAAAAATGATAATAATTTGAAAAGGCTATGAAAAGCCATTGTGTGCGTCAAGGTGCTGGACGTCGCAAATGCCCTGCGTCTGACATCTCATCACTCACACAGAATGCTACGCGGACGTGGCGCACTCTGCGCGTCCGTGGTAGCGGTTTTACTTTCTTGCCTAACTTGCGTCCGTTAGCCACGTGCGTTGTGCGTGCAGAGTTCGGTGCGCACGTACTTCATGTGTGGGTCTCTATTGATCATGATTCTTTGCTACGACGGACGTTAAACGGTGCGGCAACACGGATGTGATAACTGCATTTGTCTGAAACGGGCCTACACACCGCTATTCAGCTGGCTGCATGTCACGTGTGTGGGTGTGTTGGCATGTGGTCACTGCTCTGCGCCAGCGTACAAGAGATGCCGCCGCCAGCGCAGATAAAAAAATAGTGCGACAGATAAAAAAAGAAGAGTGCGTTGGCGGCACTGGCGGACAAAATATGCCACCCAACCAAATTTGCTGCTTGGCGCGGCTGCTTCACCCTGCACCATGGTCGGGCCGGCCCTGATCGCACCCTCTATAAAGTGCCTTCTTGGATTACATGGTGTGCCAGGTTCCATTCTCTTTGTTGTTGCTGTACATTGGAGCTGGATCCTCCAGGGATCTACTGAGCACCTGCACTCTGGATACAATTACTGAGTGACAGGCTGAATGCTGTATTCTCTTTGGGTTTTTAATTTCCTCACTATGTCAGAATACAATCCTGTATTTGTCTATGCATTGGCACACCACAAAAATAAACTTGACTTGGGCTGAAGTTTTTCCAGACAATCAGTTGATAGTTTGAAAAAAATAATCTACTCAACCAGACGATTAGTTTATCTGAAAAAACAGCCTAGAGAATTAAATTGCGCTCATGGTAGGAATAGTTACTAGGGCAGAGAGACACAGAGACACTGGCACGGACACAGAGACACCGAAAAACACTGAAAGAGATAAAGACACAGAGAAGCACAAAGGAGCTTTAAAACACAAAAACCAGGATAGAGATACAGATACACTGAATAATCAAATATATCAGTGGTCCAAGTACAATGGTTAAAATGTTCCTTTTTTGTAGTTCAGATAAAAGTAAGAAAAACAGAAAAAAAGGTTTAGTGTGGAGTACATCTACGTGCTATTTCCAAGGAATTTCCACTAGGAAAGAACTCGGTCTGAAAAAAAAGCTATACATAACGTTCAACAAGTATATTCGGGATGCCTAGCATAGCAGCAATTTGTGACTTGTTCTGTCAAGATCCTTCTTTTAATCAAGGAAAAAGAGATATTATGTAACTGCTGTCAGTGACAGTAGTAGCAACTAGAATAGATATAAGCATTTAAGCAGTAATACAGCATAATGGCCACTAGATGGAGCTAAAATATCTTCATGTTATATACTGAAAGTAATAGACAGCAAAAGAGATTGTTTGAGGAATATAAATCTGTGTTAATTCATAGTTTAGATTAGATAAAGTAGTTACTGTGTAGCCAATAATTCTTGCACTGAAAAATATTGTGAAAGTGGATCTTTAAGAGTAGCATAGACATCTTAGAGAGAGTTCAGAGAAGGGCTACTAAAATGGTGTACGGCTTGAAGGAGAAAAGGCTCGCTGGATCCTGGTTGTGGGGGGGGGGGGTCTGCCGTGGCCGCAGGTGCAGTGGCTCCCTCCCTGTGCCACTTCTCTGCCACATGCACCTGGCCGGCGCGCCCCGCACAGTCGCAGCTCTCTCATCCGGCGGCCGCATGCTCCTCAAGGGATCCTTGGGAGGCCCCGGCGGGCTGCCCTCTACAGTGCCTGATTAAAGGGCCTCGTCTGCCTGATGTTTTAGTAACAAGTTTGTTTTATCTCATAGGCTTCAATGTTAAAAATATTTCCATTTTAATTCAATATCTAATAAACCGTTGCTTATAATATTCTGCAGTAAAGAGTCTCTTTATTTTTAGATTTTTTTAGGATTTTTTGAGCATTTTTATAAAAAAGTTCAAAATTATTATTTTTATGAACTTTTTGCGAACGGCCTGAAAAGTTCGAAGTTCTCGAACTTTCGAACAGCCGATGTTCGATGCGAACATCGAACCGATTCAAACCGGCAGCCCATCCCTAGTGTTAAGTGATTGTGCTTCAGCACATACATCTAAACCCACCAAAAAATCCAATACTCACCTCAGATCTCTTGGTGCATAAAGTGGAGCTTCCTTGAGATTATTTGATCTCAAGGTCCTTCTGCTTGCGGCAAGAGGAGGCAGTGAATGGTGGTATCCGCTGCACAGTGAGGCAAGGATTTTTTTGTTAAAGGGACACAACCACCAAAAAAATGAAATGTTTGTATTTTATTTATTTTATGTTGCTGATATCTTGCATGTTTTTTGGTTTTCTCTTGTATGTTTAGTTAAGAAAATATTACTCTATATGTGTCATGGGTGCATCCATTTTTTTAAACTTTTGCTTTGTAACTTGCCGATCTAGTATCTTTACATCACTTGCTGCTCACTTTGTGGCTTTGGCCATAGCATGAAGTCTATGGGTCAGGCAAAGATTCACGTCATTGTATTGTGTGGGATGTATTCAAAGGACATCTCCAGATGGTAGATTATAAATCTTTTAAGATCCCTGTCACATCTCATTTAGCTGCCAGCTATTATCTCACGTGGTAGAGGCAGGACAATAGCCCCCTGCCGCCTTATCTAAACAATCCCTCCTCCACCTCATTAACTGTTAAATATTGTAGAAGCTAAAGCACAGTCAGAAAGTAAAACTCAACATAAGATTTTGGTAAATATTGCATAAAAGGAAAAGACTACAAAATGGAAACGAGAGATAAAAAAACTAAATGTAATTTGAGTGGTGAAATTTAACCCTGAGGCACACTCTGGATCACCGTCAGGGGGGTTAATTTTTTTGAAATATTAAAAAATAGACGTGTGTTATCGTTCAATATATATGAAGGAACCATGTTTTTCTGATACACTTTATAGCATAGCTGTCAAACTTCGCCCTCAGATGTTTCTGAAATTCAACTCCCATGATTCCCTGACTATTGAATTGATGTAATTCTGTGAATTGTAGGCATTAACATCTGGGGGGCGGGGGCGCGTGAGTTTGAAAGCCCTGTTTTATAGCATACACATCATTTGAATAAAAAAATTCATGTCTTTGTCATAGTCAGTTTCAGATGTTTATTTTGTTCCTGTACCACTGCACAGTGACTCTATTAAACTCTTCTTCTTTAGGTGACCTTAAAAGTGTGATCTCAAATTGACTAGTTCTCCACCTGCACTATGGTTACCTCATTCTTTCCATGTCCATCAGCCAGGATTACAAATTCTCTTCTGATATTCTATACACTGTTATGATTCATATTTGTGGTTGTTGAAAAAAAATACCACAATTCCTACGACCTAACTCAGTTTATTACAAGAATTTAGGCTTAAGAAATAAAATAAAAAATCACTTTATCTAGCGATATTTACATATTTTTTGTCATATCCCACTGCGGGATGCCACTGGCCTTGGCAGCCACCTGGTGCTGCCCCGCGGTCTCGGCTGGCATCCCCAGCGGTCTCTGTGGCGTTGCTCCGGACAGGGTGTTTTTTTTTAAGTAGTCAGAAAAACCGACAGGAGTGAGATACGTGAAAGGTTTAGTGAAAGTGGGACACATTAACAAAATGAAAGTATGAAATCTGGAATCATGAGAAAAGGTGAAGCTGAGAACTAAGTTTGTTTAGCGAGTGATAAAACGAGACTGTAGGAAGGGAGCATGAATTTGTAGTGTAAGAATTCAGCCAAAGTGCGAGACTTCCTCCAACCACAGTCAACTGCCCTGGAACACCACCGAAGATAGAGTGTCTATTTAATGTGCCATTGTTGGTGTTTAGGCATGCGGATTGAGTGGAGAGAGGTAGGAGCAAGTTCCTAAAGCGATGTGGAGAGGGCAGAGTTGTAAAGATCAGTGGCTGTGTCAGTACAGTTGGATGTTGATATTGGACGGAGAAGAGGATGGATAACAGTGGAGAGTAGTTTTGGATGGGAGATCTCATTTGGAACACAATTTTCCAAGTTCTTGTCCCTGGAAAATGATGTTTTACATTCAGTGCCATCTTTGAGTAGGTCACGTTCTGGTTGCTGCCATCTTGATATTGAAATAACTAAACATATTTAGATATGTTGTCCTTCAAGATTAATTGATAGAAAAAATAGAACATCATTTTATATATTTTCACTTTTTTTGTTAGATATTTTGATATTTGGGCTAATAATATATTAGGTATCATTTAGTATGAATAAACTATAATAATATATAGTTATATATAGTTATTAAGACATATTGTATTCCGGTATTGCTTGGTATATGCCCAATTTAAAGATGGTGACCTCCAGAACATGAGCTACAGTATTTGTTTTTTCATAAGCTTGCTGTTCTGGGTATGATCAACATCATACATTGATGCACTATGAAATGTTCCAGAGACGTCCTATGAATTGTCTTCCTTTTAGCCATCCATGGCATTTGGGTTTTTATATCAAAAGTGTTGGGGGAAATTGTGGTTTTGCAACTACTAGGATTTTTGTCTAAATGCCTTTTGGCTAATTGTTCTTTTTTTATGTAAAGAAATGTCTGTATTTGTGTGTCAGCTGTGGAGAAGCCAAGAAGTGCACGTGCCTATAGCTTGATTAATATTCCAGGTGCCATGCAGACCCATACAGCTAATCCAAAAGAGACAAAAGAGGACCGGGCACTCTGGATAATCAGAAGCCACAACGTTTGCTCAGGCTCGAGCTCGTATTTCGTGTCAATTCATCATATATTTGGCTGCATGTAATCTTTCATATCTTTTAAATCAGAGAGAATGATTGTGTAATGTGAGACCGGAACACAAAAGTAATTAATGCATGGGATTTAGTCATGAATGACCAGCAGAGGGCAGCGTGGACAAACTCTTACTTCTTTAAATCTATAAAAGGATACACCGAGTTACTAAATTTCACCAAAATTTCTACTGTAGGCATTTTAAATTTTCTGCATATATTTAATATAACGATTTACAGTGTAATATGGTAAAAGCTTTGCTAGAAAATATTGTATATATGCATACTCACCTACAGTATATATGTTACAGGAAAACCCAGAATTCAGATCTGTAACGTATACACATATATAAAATTGCAAGACAGAGTATGTGTGCCGTGAATTTTTGTCAAAATCTGCCTTAAAATCTGGATTGATGTTCATCTAATTTAAAGTAATCATTAAACACAATCTGTTTAACCCTTTCGCTGCTGAGCCTTTTCACACCTCTGTGCTGAGCTCATTTTTACCGGTTTTGCTCATCATGTTTAAACGCGTTTTGAAATCTTATTTTAGTATATGACCCAGACATATTATATATCGTTCTTTCCGGCAGACTCGGCAGATTCATAATATATCATTATTATATGTATTCGTTATGTCCTGTCTGTATATTATAACAAAAAATGCAATAAAATTTGAATTTTCAATAGTTTACAACGTGTAAAGTGGTTTTTTTCACATTTTAACATGCGAGCTTTTGCGGTTATATTTTCTATGGGTTGCGCTTGTTAAAAAAATTAGAAACAGGGAATCGTTACTTTTTTGCAGAAAATTACGTGTTTTTTAGCAAACGCCCCCCATAGAAAAAATCATTAGTGCAGCATCATTGTTCACATTATAATTGAAATGGGAACAATATTGCTGCACTAAAAAAAACAAAAAACCAGCTTTTTTAATTTAAAATTTTTAAAATTTTATTTTTATTTTTAATTATTTTGTTTTACATGTTACATGGTCATGTTTGTATCATTGGAAAGGCCATGCTCTGGCCGTTCCAATGAGATCAAAAATTAACCCCTAGCTTTCATGGATCGGGAGATAGGGGGTTCATTGGAACCCCCTATCTCCACCATAGGTGGCAGCAAGGGGTTAATTACAAAACTGGCACCATCGCGCTATGCGAGATGACGTCAGTCATTAGGGTTATATCCCGGAAGCTTGGCCAACATCCAAGATGTTGGCCAGCTCCGGGAGGGGACAGCGATACGGCGCATGTTATCGCCATATTGCGATCCAGCCCCCTAGGGGTTAAAGACAGCCACCACTTGGAAGGGCAGGCTGTGCCCTTCCAAGCAGTACCTGTCTTGACCCGATGGCCTGCACAGACGGGGAGGGAGAGAGGTCTGAAGGACCTCCCCCCTCCCCTTCAGGCACCTTCCCCGCAATGGCAGGGGGGTGCCTGAAATAGACGTCATCGCGCAGGCGCGATGACGTCTATCATGCCCACCAGGGTCCCGGAGGCTGGGCTGACATCGAGGATGTCAGCCCGCACCGAGGGGCTGCCGCGATCAGCCGGAATCCCGGCTGATCGCCGCTGCACAGGGAGGACGTGCCCAGCGCGTCCTCCGCAGCGAAGTAGCCTTGCGGCAGGACACGCTGAGCGCATCCTCCGCATGGAAAGGGTTAAACTAATAACACATTTTTCTATTGTTCTTGTACATACAGTATATATCATTCAAGTGTTCACATTATAGGTCAAGGTAAATATATGAAACACTAGGCTAATCACGTCAAGAAAAGATAATTAGCATTGTAAATTGGTAAACAGCACTGCTCTACAACTGTGGAGACTGTGGAGACACAGGTTCAAATGCTGGCACCTCTCCAGTAAGTGTCCTCGTGCAAGACACCTAACGGGACATACTTGAAAACGAGAGAAAACTTCATGTATCCTTCCTAGTAAAATATTTTCTCAAAAAAGAAAAAAAACCTGGGGCCCTATTCTACTTTTGCCATTAAAATATCATCTGGAGCTGTTATACAGATCGGCTGCAGCCAATATCCTAATGGTTGAAGTTCCTCTTCTGACTTTGCCACAAGCTGATATTGTGACTCGGTCATTGCAACTCCATATTGTAAATTGACATTGCTTATTATACTGTGTATAGGAGTCGTTAATATGCACCTATGTGGAGAACAGTGAGCTACTCTAAAATAACTTGTTCTTCTCAGAGCCGGTGTTTCTAGAAAAAAAAATCCCCCCCCCCCAAAAAAAATCCCTTACCTTTCATCCCACGGTGCAAAGGGTGGAGTGATCCACCATTTTCCCTTGCCGTGAGCAACTGCAGACGGTGGACAAATAGTTCACAGTTGTCAGGGATTTAGGTATGATGAGATGAACCTCAATAATCAGAAAACTAACAGGGTTATTCAAAGAGAGGTGAAAAGCAGGAGAATGGCTGGAGAATGGAAAATTCTAGGTCAAAATAGCCAAACCAGAAAAATTCGCCCATTTATCTCACTTTCCAAATAGGCTATTTTGACCTAGAATTTTCCATTCTCCAGTCATTCTCCTGCTTTTCCTCTCTCTCTGAATAACACTGATAGCATGGTACACAAGAGTGAGACAGGAGAATGGTCAATGGATAGCCAAGGTCAAAAGGCAGGCACCAGACAGACGTTGTTGGAGTGGCAAGCAAAAGGTCAAATATCAGGGTAAGCAAACAGGAGAACAAACACAATGCTCAGGGAAACAATGCTACACTAGAGCATCTTTTCAGTGTGTGATCTGAGTTTAAATAGTGTGGATAGGGTGTCGCACGCCTGAGAGTAACAGAAGACTAGGATGGCAGTAAGGAGGTTTTGGGGGCACATGGGACCACAGCCCAAGCGGCCCGATCACAACGGCAACCACACCACGCCGGCACCATGGAGACTTGCGGTATCACAAGCGGCATGGTGAATATCAGGACCTGACACCAGTGTTCCTCCCACAGTTCCTCTGTGGCTACTGTTTGATCCCACTTGCGCAGAGCTTGTGACAGGGATGCAATGGGCTTCAGAAGCCTAAACCACAGGCAGCACACAGAACTGCTGCTAGTATCTGTGTGCACCTACATACTTTTCTGAGGATAGTTGCCAATATAGCTAGGGTTATAATAAGTACAGTAAAAAGGGACCAGTAAGGGAATTTTGATGATTTTTTCCCCTTACCAGCTTGTTTTTATGGGTAAGATGTGTATAGGGCCCTTGGTTTCCAATTGATGAAATGAGATTGAAGGTCTCAGAGCTACTTTGAATAAGTACATATTATAAAACCACTCAAACATTTTGAGTTTGCTTTACACAAAAAGCATTTGTTGATGTTTACCATGCCTCACAAAAACGGGCTCTCAGATGAACTACAGTCAAGAAATGTGTTGCAATAAGCTGGAATGGGTTGCAACATTATCTCAAAGAGCTGAGAGCTTAGATATTCAACCGTCCACTGCTAGAGAAATAGTCTATAAATGGAGACAATTCTGTACTATGTCTACTCACCCTAGAAGTGTCCCTCAAGCCATGATGGCTCAATGGGTACAGCACATAATTCGCCATAAGGTAAAAAAGAAGAGTGATAGCTAAAGACTTTAAAAAAAATCTTTGGAACTGGTTAATATCATCGTTATTGAGTCTACTATACAGAAAACATTGAACAGAACACCACTAAGAAAGATGCTGCTTTCCAAAAAAATTTGATGCGCGCCTGATGTTTGTCAAAGACCACCTTGACACTACACATGAATGCCTGAGATCATGGGCTGCTGTGATTTCTTGAATTTTACTTTCATGTCTATTTGCTAATATCCTTTGATATTTACACCTGATGCACAGCAAGGCTGGTCTATATTTATTTCCAGGGCTGCTTTTTATTTCCAGTCCTGCCCTAGCAGTCCCACTCTTTTCCCATATGGACCACTTCACCCTTACCTATCAGTCAGAATGATCTAGCATTTGCTCTTGCTTTCTGTTAGGTCTCTATGTAGTCTCTGCCAAAGTAATAGCCAACATTTTTTACATACAAATGTTACAGTATGTAGTGTCATTTTAATTGTTATTTTTGGGAATATATAATAATACTTCAGTCTGGTTTTGTCTGTTTCATTTATACGAAGAATCTATTATGACCTGTTTTAGGTTAGTAGAATAATGAGTTCACAAATACAAAATAACTACATATTCTATATGTAGATTCACATTTTTGCTGTTCCTATATTTCTGTGTATTCTTTTGCTATATACACCTGATCACCTACTTTCCCCTGCCAACAATTTCATATATGATAATAAAAAGCTGTTAAAATAGAGAATATCAAACCTAACTTCATATATTCCACAGCAATTCCCATGCTGCCAATCAGATTAATTCCCTTCACATTCTAGCAGAATATATATAGGATGTGAGTCTATGCGCATCTGGGCGGCCTTATGTAAATAACGTTAGTTGTTTCTGAGGTCACCCAACTTCAGTAAAGCATATCAGCACAGAATTAATGTAAAACAAAGCAGAGTAGTTTTCCTTGCTGCCTTTTAAGCTCTGCTCTCCATTCCAAGTTGTTTATAATCTGGTTTCAACCATGTTTCATTTGGATTGCAAACTGGATCTGTCACAAATTCACATCTGTGTTATTCATGAAAAAAATAGAAGTCGTTGTAACTGGAAAGCACTGAAAAAGGGTTAAAATGGGTTCATTTTAGGAAATGCAAAAGGTTCTTTCAGAGGTAAATATAGGATTCTCACAGGCCCGGCTAGAATTGTAGGTTGGGGAAGAATGGGTGTATAGGTTTGACTCTAGAACATTACATTGCTAACAGAGGTGACTTCATTTTTTTCATTCTTTATGCACATCATATAAAATGTATTCTTGTGAAAGTCCAAAAATTTTATGACTCAATGGGTTTTTTCAGGTTTTTTTTAACAGCTTCCTACGTTTGCTTACAGCAAATAATACGCCCTATTTCAATCTTGCCTTTAACAGCTTGAGCCACTATTCCAACCTTGGAATTAGAGGCTCCTTGCTGTATATGTATACAAAATAAACAACGTAGCACCAATATAAAACTGGTATACCTGATTAGACACCAAGCATGTCAATCAATATTTATTTTCTTCTCTTCTAGAGTTCGCCCCTTGTAAATGTGGATATAGGTCACCAATACTAAAAGAGAAGACAGACAAAAATTGCGCAGTACGTCAATTCGAAGATAAGGGAGAAAATAACAGATATCTAACTCACATTCTTCTGAGCCTAGATCCGGCTCTGGGATGGATTACGTTATGGGTCTTAAACTTTTTCAGGCGCCCATTCACCCCAAGTAGAATCGTTATCTTCAACCGATTTCCCCAGAACGCTTTTTGCCCTCAAAGGCTTCTTCAGCTGGTATCACTTGTCTTCTACATGCTGCCCCCTCCTCTTTTATCGGAAAAGCCGTGACCTTCCCAACGTGGGGACCATAACATGAGCATGTAAAAGTTAATAAAAATTAAATAAAAAATCAAAATAAAAATAAAAATAAAAAAATATTTTAAAAAATTATAAATAAAAATAACCAATTTTTTTTATTGATAATGCAGAAATATTGTTCCCATTTCAATTATAATGTGAACAATGATGCTGCACTAACGATTTTTGTATGGGGTGCGTTTGTTAAAATCGCGTAATTTTCCCCCCCAAAAAATGTAAGAGATTCCATTTCTAATTTTTTTAACAAGCGCACCCCATAGAAAATATAACCGTAAATGCTTGAATGTTAAAATGTGAGTAAAAACATTTTACACATTGTAAATTTTTGAAAATTCAAATTTTATTGCATTTTTTGTTATAATATACAGACAGGACATGAGGTATACATATAATAATGCTATATTATGAATCTGCCGAGTCTGCCGGAAAGAACGATATATAATATGTCTGGGTCATAATAAAATAAGGCTTCAAATGCGCTTAAACATGATGAGCGAAACCAATAAAAATGAGCTCAGCACACAGGCGTGAAATGCCTCAGCAGCGAAAGGGGAAATATTTCAAATCTTTGTTAAAAAGGTCTGCCAATAGGTGGCAACCTAATGATAAAAAACCTAAAGAAAAGTGACCTTTTAGTGGTGCTTTGAATGGCCAGCCTAACAGATGAACGATAAAGAGCAATGCATAGATAAAGCTAATAAGTCCTATATGGAAGTCATGGTCAGGGACAGAGGAGATGCACCAACTGTAAAGATAAGGTCATTGGCCAAAATATGAGTTGTCAGACAAGCTGATAAACAACTAAAATAGGATCTCAAAAAAGCTGGGTTCAAAAGCCAGGGGTAATAATGTGGTCAGAAACTTGAATAATCAAATATAGAAGGATAGAAACCACAAAAGGGCCTGATGTTTAAGTGATGTCATCGGTCAATGACCATAATCATTGATGATTGACAAAAAGCTTTACCAGCTGGGTGGAGTAGAGCCTGTGGAGTCATGGGTTCGACCCCGACGAGCACCTCTCCAGTAAGTGTCCTTGGGCAAGACACCTAACGGTACATACTCGCCACCCAGGACATACTTGAAAACAAGAGAAATCTCAATGTATCCTTCCTGGTAAAATCCTTTCTCAAAAAAATTTACATAAATAACTACAGGCATGTAGTCCTCGAGTGGCCAATGCTTAAAATTTATATTTTATGGCAATTAGCAAAAATGTCACTAGAGGGCAGTATTTACATACACACAGCTTGGGAGTGGCCATATCTGTATACCAAGGGATTGCCCTTGGTGTTGCATCAGGTTTGCCGTGGTACAAATGTGGGGGCTCACAGCGATAAAGCCGAATTGAAGTAATTAAACTGCTCCATAGAAAAGCAGGATCCCTTAGTGGCATACTGGTATTATTAGTCTCAGAGGAAACCACAAGCAGGATGTCTAGCTCCAAACATAAGTTCCTCTGAAACAGACAAATGTGTATACCTATGAGTGACAATCCCAACTAGTAGTCCATGGAGACTCTCTTTGAGCCTCATGAGCAGAGCAACTTTTGAGATCAGAATATTTTATGGAAATGGTCAACAGACATCAGGTTAGTGGTGCGTGTTAGCATTGAGAGAGGGATCCAGGGAGGAGTGTGAATATGAATAGGTTTAAGAAATGCAATGAGTGCTGTTGATTAGGGATGAGCCGAACACCCCCGAGTTCGGTTCGGATCCGAACCCGAACTTTCCAAATGTTCGAATCTGAATCCGAACCCGAACTTTCCAAATGTTCGAATCTGAATCCGAACCCGAACTCAATACAAGTCAATGGGGCTGAAAATTCGGGTTTTTAGAATGCCCTCCAAGAGGGCATATATGCTAGATATTTGCCATAAAAGGTGTATGGGGGTCCGGGTAGTGCCCTGGGGGACAGGAAACAAGGACAAAAAGTTAAAAAAAACACGTTTTTAATGGGACAGTGAGTTTTCCATGAAATAAGGGTTAAAAATAGACATGTGCACAGCAGAAAATTTTCATTTTGAACTAATGGATTAGTCCTAAAATGCAATTTATTTAGTTGCTAAAGAAATTCGTTTTCAGTTCTTTAGTATGAAAACTAATTTCATTCATCCGAAAACCAGTGGATACAAACACTATTGTAGTGGCTCCTCAGAGGGCTGAGATCGCTGCTTGTTAAAGTATCACTCACTCTCAGAAAAATGTGACAGGCAAAGCTGTTATAGTAACTGACTGCTGCTCATCACAGTGCTCAGTTTCAGTAAAACTAGTAAATAATATTTTTATATATAAGAGGTTAGAACAATATTATTTCCTTGTTTTACTGAAACTCTGAGCGCTGTGTGAGCAGCAGTCAGTTACTGTAACAGCTGAGCCTGATACATTGTACTGAGAGATAATATAACAAGCAGCCGATCTCAGCGCTCACAGCCACTGGATTTAAAGGCTAAAAAAAAAGGCTCCTCTCTGTATAATGTATAGAACATCCTCCTGCATTAATTAATACCCCTCTCTGTATAATGTAGATAACATCCTCCTGCATTAATTAATACCCCTCTCTGTATAATGTATACAACATCCACCTGCATTAATTATTGCCCCTCTCTGTATAGAACATCCTACTGCATTGGCATGTGGAGGGTGCAGAACTTCGGAGTGCAATGCTTATCCAGCACAGGAGAGGGAACTTTTACTTAAACTTTGTATCTCTGTGGGGGAGACACAGGAATATAAAAGCAGGGTAGAGGGAAAATATTAATGTAAATCGGTCTGAAAGCTCAGAAAAGAGATGACTGGTGCAAATGGATTTTTATAATAAAATAAAGCACTTTAAACCTAGGGAAAACATTCAAATAAATCACACTGAAGGCTCATAATGACAGAGTAGCTGTGAGAGCTGGATAATAAATGTATCAGACGTAAAAGAAACCTTTATAACAAGCAGCACTGGGAGAAGAGAGGGACTTTATATAAAACGTGTATTATAGATGAGGAAAGGGGGATAGTGCTCCTGGATAATATAAAATGTATCAGACCTAAGCCCCTATTATGTAGAGCAGGAGGGGAGAGAACACACATTTTATAAAGTCCCTCTCTTCTCCCAGCGCTGCTTGTTATAAAGGGGTTTTTACTATCCAGCCCTCCACTGCTTTCAGTGTGATTTATTTGAATGTTTTCCTTCTCCAGCTGCTTTTATCATCTTGTCTGCCTCATAGACATGCAAGGGTTAAGTAAAGGTTTCCTATCCTGTGCTGGCTGTCTGTGCTGCGAGTGAGTATTCTGGAACTCTATCTCTGTCAGATTTTCGGGTAGGGGTCGTGAAGGATTACGCATACAAACCTTTTCTGTAGCTTTGCGATGTTGCGCTTCATTACTGTCTCCTTCACTCATCAATGTAATATCACAAAAAGGACTGAAACTAAAATGTAGTGCATTTTATTTTAGTTTCTTTTGTTTTTTGTACTGAGCAGTTTTGTATCTCTTGAGTCATACTAAAACTAAATTATCCCAAAATTCGGACTAAATCGTTTTAGTACTAAAACGAATGCACATGTCTAGTTAAAAATAAAAATGAAAAATTCCTTCAAATATCGTACCTAGGAGGTCCCCATAACCTGCCCGTGAAGTGGCGGATTTGTAGGATGTATAGAAACACTTAAAAACCAAAAAATGATGTTTCAAATGAAGGTAAATGCTTTTCCTTTAATCTATCCATAAACAACTGCTTGGGGCAGCAGTCTGTATGAAAAGAGGAGACATTTTCGGACACGCAGAAAAAGTTTAGTGATTTTTTTGGCTAAATTATTGTGAAACTTATGCAGGCTTTGGATGAAAGTAACAATAGGTGCTTTAAGGCTGGGGTCAGACTAGCGCACTTTTAAAGTGCGTTTATGCGCACTTAATCACGGCCGCACTAGCAGCAAATGACACGCAATGATGGCCAATATACGAAGTACAGCCGCACGAAAGTCCGGCCGCGCAACACAAGTGGAAAATGAACGCATTTTTTTGAGAACGCTGAACCGCTAGTACTGATGTACAGAGTGCGCTGCGTCCGCATAGCGGCGTGTGTGCGTGATTAGGAGACGTCAGACGCTGCTCATGTTCGGCCAACATAACGTCCAGACACACAAAGTTTCCTGGTTTGGATCCGTAAAAAATCACGCACAAAAATGTGCATCGTATGACCGTTTAAGCGCTTTCCGTGAAAAAACACCTGAATGCGTTCGGACACACTTTTTGACGTTCGCTGCGAAAAATGCATTAGTTTGACCCTAGCCCAAAATTGGGCCTTTAGCGTCGGCAACAGTGCCGTCACACAGTTTCACCCCTCTGAGGATATTTTTTTTTTTTTTTTAAAGGATTTTACCAGGAAGGATACATTGAGATTTCTCTTGTTTTCAAGTATGTCCTGGGTGGTGAGTGTGTACCGTTGGGTGTCTTGCCTTACTGGAGAGGTCTTGCTTGCTGGAATCGAGCCCATGACTCCACAGGCTCTCTCCATGCAGAGCAGTGATGTTACTTCTACTCCACCAAGCCGGTACAGCTGATACAGGCATCAGTGGCAATGCAGCCAAATATTGTGCCTTTGGTGCCAGGCCAGCAAGTGCCATCATACAGTAACCCCTCTGTGGTATTGTGGAAGAGTGCAGGGGTGGACCATGCGGTCAGGGCCGGTGCTAGACTATATTGCGCCCTAGGCAAGACCAGCTACTTGCACCCCCCCCCCAAAAGAAAAAAAACGACACAACATGAAACTGCTAAATTTCTTTTTACTTAAGAATAACGTTTGAAAAGCACCAATAGTAAAGGTAAAATAAATATAAATAAACTGTATTAAGCCATTTTAAATTAACTCTATTAAACAAATTAAAATTAACTGTATTGAACAAATATAAATTAGCGAAAAAAAAATAAGAGTTGTCACGTAAGTTTCAATTTCAGACACATCAAAATTTCACTTTGCGTGCCTTATCCTTTGCAAATTTTCATCATGCGTATATATATATATTGCCCAGGCCAGCTCACATCATGCGTATATATATTGCCCAGGCCAATCCCCTGGTGGAGATAGGGGGTTCATTTGAACCCCGATATCTCCAGGCATCTAGTGGGTCATGGAGGGTGTCAATCGAAAGGCCTGAGCACGGCCTTTCGAATGATACCCAACATGACCAGGTATAAAGTAAAAAAATAAAAAATTAAAATAAAAACATGTTTTTTGTTTGTGTGTTATTTTTATTAATGCAGCAATATTGTTCACATTGCAATTATAATGTGAACGATGATGCACTAATGATATTTTCCATGGGGTGTGTTTGCTATAAATCACGTAATTCCCCCCACAAAATGTAACAAGTCCCCATTTCTAATTTTTGTACAAGCACACCCCATAGAAAACATAACCGCAAACGCTCATGTGCTAAAATGTGAAAAAAACAACACTTTACACACTGCAGATGATTAAAAATTCAATTTTTATTGCATTTTTTTCATAATATACAGCCAGCACAGGACGTATACATATAAAAATGATATATTATGAATCTGCGGAGTCTGCCGGAAAGAACGATATCTAAATGTCACGAATCCCCCTGAATACCAGAATAGTGGTCCCTATACGTAGACCGCTCTCTACCCTTCCGATCCTTGAATGGTCGGCACAACTAGACAGATAATTAACCAGACAATAGACAAACAAGGGTAAACACCAGACAGATGTACAGAATAGAGTATTCGTTCTCCCTAGGACCTTAGTAATATAAGAGGTAGTCTGATGTGTGCTTAGGGTGCCACACAGACTGACCTCGGTACCAAAGTTAAGAGCAGAACCGTGAGAAGAGTAAATGCCAATACCAGGGGTTATACACAGGGTGGTTCGTTCGCCAATGCCAGGGGTCATACACAGAATGGTTCGTTTGCCAATGCCAGGGGTCATACACAGAATGGTTCGTTTGCCAATGCCAGGAGTCATACACAGAATGGTTCGTTTGCCAATGCCAGGAGTCATACACAGAATGGTTCGTTCGCCAATGCCAGGGGTCATACACAGAATGGTTCGTTCGCCAATGCCAGGGGTCATACACAGAATGGTTCAAGTCAGAAGCAAGGTCAGACACAGATATTTTGCCAAAAAACACAAGAGCTCTGCGAGAAGTGAATACCACGTCAGGGCACCGGCGAACTAGTGAAGCCGGGTTTTAAACCCGGCGGGTCCGCATCATAACGCCAGGCTCCGCCCCCCGGCGTCCCACGTGAGCGCACCGGGTGGCGTTATTATTCGGCGCCTGGCCAGCGAGCAGCGAGGAATCTGCTGCCAGGCGCCCCAGAACAGAGCCATCCGTGACAGAACCCCCCCTCCACGGGCGGCCACTGGACGACCCCCAGGGGCACGGGGGTGTGTCACATAGAAGGCCTTCACCAACCGAGGGGCATGGACTTCAGCAGCCGGAATCCAAGAACGATCCTCTGGACCGTAACCCACCCAATCGACCAAGTACTGTAAGGACCCCCTAGACATCCTGGCATCCAAAATGGCCTTAACCTCGAACTCCTCCTCGCCCTCCACAGCGACAGGAGGAGGTGGAGCACGGGCCTTGGTGTACCGGTTACATAACAACGGTTTCAAAAGGCTTACGTGGAACACATTGTGTATCCTAATATGGGGGGGCAATGCCAAAGCATAGGAGACTGGGTTGAGTCGCCGCAGAATCTTATAGGGGCCGATATATCTAGGTGCCAACTTCATGGAAGGCACTAAGAGCTTGATATTCCGTGAAGAAAGCCAAACCCTGTCCCCAACTTGATACACGGGTGCCTGCCTCCTGTGTCTGTCGGCCTTGGTTTTCTGGATGGCACTACTCTCTTCCAGTGCCTGTTTGACTCTCTCCCAAGTCTCTTTCAATGATGCCAAATGCTCATCCAAAGCAGGAATCGTGGTATCAGGAAACGTAGCGGGGAGCACGGGAGGATCAAAACCATAAACAGTGAAGAAAGGGGAATGTCCTGTGGATTCACTCACTGCACTGTTCAAAGCATACTCTGCCCATGGTAATAGGTCTGACCAGTTATTTTGTTGTTCTGATGTAAAGCACCTGAGATATTTCTCTATATTTTGGTTGGCTCGTTCTGCTGCTCCGTTAGTCTGGGGGTGATAGGCCGAAGAGAAGGATAAGTCTATCCCCACATTCTTACAAAACCCTTTCCAGAATCTGGAGACGAATTGGGTCCCCCTATCAGAGACAATCTCCAGAGGAATACCGTGTATGCGGACCACGTTAGAAATGAAAATGGGCACCAGTTCGGCTGCCGAAGGTAGTTTCCGAAGAGGAACATAATGACCCATCTTGGAGAATCGATCTATGACCGTAAGTATAACTGTATTCCCTCTTGACTCAGGTAAGTCTACTATGAAATCCATGGCTACATGCGACCATGGTCGTTCGGGGATCGGCAAAGGCTGGAGTAAACCAATGGGTGCTGTTTTGGGACTTTTATGTCTTGTGCACACCTCGCACACAGCTATGTAATCTTTAACATCTCGGCGCAATGTGGGCCACCAGAGGAGTTTACGGATACTAGACACTGTTTTGGTGATACCCATATGCCCAGAGGTTTTATTGTCATGATAAACGTTAAATACTTCCTCTCTTTCGTTCTCAGGTACAAAGAGTTTCGCGGGAGGTTTCCCCCCAGGAGCTGCACCCTGGACGGTCTGCAACCTTTTCACTAGAGGAGACGAGACACTAATCGTGGTAGAGGCTATAATCCTTTCCTGGGGTACAATGGGATGCTGATCTTGGATATTATGTTCATAAGATTCATACTGTCTCGATAATGCGTCTGCTTTAATGTTTCTGGACCCAGGTCTATAGGTAAGCACGAAATTAAAACTTGAAAGAAACAATGACCATCTCGCTTGTCTGGAATTTAAACGTTTAGCATCTCCAATGTATGTGAGATTCTTATGATCGGTTATGATAACGATCGGGTCCCTAGACCCCTCCAATAAGTATCTCCATTCTGCCAAGGCCGAGATGACTGCTAACAATTCTCTATTTCCGATGTCATAGTTCCTCTCTGCCGGGGACAATTTCCGGGAATAGAAGCCGCATGGATGCAAGGGTTTGTCGGGTGCCTCCCTTTGGGACAAGACTGCACCAAGACCTAGTTCGGAGGCGTCAACTTCTACTTGGAAAGGCAGAGCCGGATCTGGATGTCGGAGAACAGGGGCAGTAGTAAATGCTTGTTTAAGTACCTCAAAGGCTTGAGTGGCTTGAGGTGTCCATTTCTGATTTCCCACCCCTTTCTTTGTCATAGCCGTGAGGGGAGCTACCAAGGCTGAAAAGTCTTTAATGAATCTCCGATAGTAGTTAGTAAACCCCAGAAACCTCTGGATGGCTTTAAGCCCTTGGGGTAGAGGCCAGTCAAGAATTGCTGAGAGTTTTTTAGGATCCATTTGAAAACCCTCAGGGGTTATTATATAACCAAGGAAATGCACTGTTTCTATGTCGAATAAACATTTTTCTAGTTTACAATACAGTCCAGCCTTCAATAGTTTTTTCAACACTTGTTTCACGTGGGCGTGATGAGTTTCCACATCAGGAGAGTATATCAGGATGTCATCCAGATATACTATGACGAACTCTTGCAGAAAATCCCTTAGGGTATCGTTTATGAGGTCCTGAAAAACGGCTGGCGCATTACATAATCCAAAGGCATCACCAGGTATTCATAATGCCCGCTACGTGTATTAAAAGCCGTTTTCCATTCATGCCCCTTTTTAACCCTAACCAGGTTGTAAGCTCCGCGTAAATCGAGCTTCGTATATATACGGGCCCCTTTTAATCGGTCGAACAATTCTGTTATGAGAGGTATGGGATATGCATTTCTTATAGTTATCCTATTCAAACCTCTATAATCGATGCAAGGTCGCAGATCTCCCTCTTTTTTGGAGACAAAAAAGAAACCTGCTCCTGCTGGAGAGGAGGACCGTCTGATGAATCCTCGCTCTAGATTCTCCCTTATGTATTCCTCCATAATGTCATTTTCTTTTTGTGACAAAGGGTATACGTGTCCCCTAGGAGGCATAGTACCGGGGAGTAAATCAATAGCACAGTCATATGGACGATGTGGTGGTAGGACCTCAGTCCTGGCTTTAGAGAACACCTCCTTTAATGCCAGATAACAGTCAGGGACCTCTGTAGATAAAGGAGGGGCTGTGGCAATATTGAGGCTACCAATCACATTGACCCTGCCTAGGCAATTAGACTGACAACTAGGACCCCAACATTTTATGTCTCTCTGGACCCAATCAATAACCGGGTTGTGCTCTGTTAACCATGGAAACCCAAGAACGACAGGACATGAGGGAGATTCAATAATTTGAAATCTTATCGTTTCATGGTGCAAAACTCCTGTTTTCATACATACATCGACAGTGTCGTGAGTGATATGTGGACATGACAGGGGTTTACCATCTATGGCCTCCACCATTAGAGGCTTCTCCTTGAGAACCAGAGGTAAGAGGTTTTTGGCAGCAAAATATTTGTCCATGAAATTACCTGAGGCCCCAGAGTCTAAGAACGCCTCAGTCTTGAGGTGAACCCCCTCCCAGGTTAGGGAGATCGGTACCAGAATCCTGGATTTTTTTTTTTCACTATCCACAAAGGAGGCATACAGAGAACCGATAACCTGGGTATTGGCTGTTCTTTGACCCGATTTGCCACTCTCCCCCCTGCTAACCCTGGGTCTCTGAGGACATTGAAGGCGGAAATGATCAGCCCCTGCACAATAGAAGCAGAGCCCCTTTTCTCTTCTGTGAGCTCTTTCTGCTTCCGAAATACCCGTTTTTCCTATTTGCATAGGTTCAACGACTGGCATATCTGTTTTTGCGTTCTCCGGATTACCTGACGTACTGGTGTGTCTGGGTAATAAGGGTAAAGGAGGCAAGACCCTTCTGGGTCTGTCTCTGGGGTGTCTCCTTTCCCTAATTTGATCGTCCATGGCTATGCAAAAATCAATCAGATGGTCCAGATTTTCTGGTAATTTTAAGGGAGCCAGCTCAAACATAAAAGCCTCGTTCAGGCCTTCGGTAAAGGCTAAGGTTAAAACGTCGTTCGGCCAAAGCACCTCTGACGTCAAAGTCTTAAACTCTATGGCATAGTCGGAGACCCTCCTATTACCTTGTTTAATGTGAAACAAGGACCTACCCGCATTGGTAGCCCTTCTAGAGGGATCAAAGGTACGTTTTAACTCAGAGGTAAAACCCTCATAGTCATAGATGATGGGTTTCTTATTTTCCCACAATGGCGTAGCCCATAATAAAGCTTTTTCTGTTAAATGATTAATCAGATAGCCTACTTTGGCTTTATCAGACATACAAGACCCTGGGTTATTCTCAAACAAGATCTCGAGTTGGGTCAAAAAACCCCGGCATAAGCTTGGTGTACCATCATAGCGTAAGGGTGCCTTCATACTAAGCCTATGTCTTTCAGGAGAGACCGAACTGACCCTAGGTAATACTGGGTCTGGAGGGTTTGTGGTACCTGTATTGGACCGATTTAACAGGGTTTGCAGAGCGAGAGAAATCTGGTCCATCCTATGGTCCTGCTCCTCTTGTCTGGCTGCGATACGTGCCAACTGATTAGAGAGGTCTGCGGGATCCATTGGTCCTGACGTAATGTCACGAATCCCCCTGAATACCAGAATAGTGGTCCCTATACGTAGACCGCTCTCTACCCTTCCGATCCTTGAATGGTCGGCACAACTAGACAGATAATTAACCAGACAATAGACAAACAAGGGTAAACACCAGACAGATGTACAGAATAGAGTATTCGTTCTCCCTAGGACCTTAGTAATATAAGAGGTAGTCTGATATGTGCTTAGGGTGCCACACAGACTGACCTCGGTACCAAAGTTAAGAGCAGAACCGTGAGAAGAGTAAATGCCAATACCAGGGGTTATACACAGGGTGGTTCGTTCGCCAATGCCAGGGGTCATACACAGAATGGTTCGTTTGCCAATGCCAGGGGTCATACACAGAATGGTTCGTTTGCCAATGCCAGGAGTCATACACAGAATGGTTCGTTTGCCAATGCCAGGAGTCATACACAGAATGGTTCGTTCGCCAATGCCAGGGGTCATACACAGAATGGTTCGTTCGCCAATGCCAGGGGTCATACACAGAATGGTTCAAGTCAGAAGCAAGGTCAGACACAGATATTTTGCCAAAAAACACAAGAGCTCTGCGGGAAGTGAATACCACGTCAGGGCACCGGCGAACTAGTGAAGCCGGGTTTTAAACCCGGCGGGTCCGCGTCATAACACCAGGCTCCGCCCCCCGGCGTCCCACGTGAGCGCACCCGGTGGCGTTATTATTCGGCGCCTGGCCAGCGAGCAGCGAGGAATCTGCTGCCAGGCGCCCCAGAACAGAGCCATCCGTGACACTAACATGTCGGTCATTTAACAAAATGTGGCTTCAAAATCGCGTTTAAACATGATGAGCGAAATCGGTAAAAATGAGCTGAGCACACAGCGGTGAAATACAGCATATTAGAAGTTTTAGGAGGGAAATTAACACTTCTCAAATCTCAATCAGAAGCAGACACCACCCCACCCCCTCAGTATAGTCTACAATGTATCAAATTGATTAGACCAGACTAAAACCACCTGTTATGCCATTTGAAAAACACAGGTCATTTAGAGTTGAGAATCTTTGCACGTACACATTAGTTTTTAATTCAATATCTAATAAACCGTTGCTTATAATATTCTGCAGTAAAGAGTCTCTTTATTTCTAGATTTTTTAGTATTTTTTTAAGCATTTTCTATACTTTTTTCAAAATTTCTTTTTTTTTGCGAAACTCGAACCGAACACACCCAAAAAGTTCGAAGTTCGCAAACTTTCGAACAATCAAAGTTCGGTTCGAACTCCGAACTGATCGAACCGAACAGCTCATCCCTACTGTTGATATGTGTCATATTGACGGAGCAGGCTGAATCCCTCCCTGCAAGAATTCTTAAGCGTCCTCAATGCCCAAGAATAAAAATTCTATCCTAGTGTTTTTGGAAGGGCATACGTTATACGCTGACTGGCGTCACTATGGCGCAGCTCATCTCATGCCAAAATGTGGCTTGGGTTTATATAATGCATGCTTAGTGTTGTTTAAAATGGAAATATGTATAAGGCATTCTCAAAATAAAGAGACCAGAGAAGCTCTTTGGAAATGCATTACTGAATGTGAAACTGTCTCACTAAAAACTGGATAATTAGGAGGTCTACTGGAGTGCCGTAATGCAAACCACTTGATGTTATACTCTTTCTGCATCTGCACCCCTGTACCTCTTCATGGGTTTCTGGGTGTGCAGTTTAGACAATTCATGCTGGATTCCTGACAGCTGTGCTTCCATAAGCTTCCAGTTTACCACATTGCCATTATAACTGCCAGTACTGGAAAAAATTGGAATCACCTCTATGGACCAAAACATTGAATGATTGAAACACTGATGTACAGTCTTCCTTGATTGATTAAATAATGAACTTAACTAATTCCTGCAGCATATGTATATGTACATTTACCAGCCACAAGGCAGCATTATCCATGTACAACATATCCTTATAATGCAGTATGTTACTAGAAAAACATGTTGGATCTGGCAACAGATAGACAGTAGGGATGAGCCGAACACCCCCGTGTTCGGTTCGCATTCGAACTCGAACCATTTCAAAAGTTCGAGTTCGGACGCGAACCGGATCCAAACTCAATGCAAGTCAAAGAAACTTGAACGTTCAATTTTTAGAGTGCCCTCCAAGAGGGCATATATGCTAGATATTTGCCATAAAAGGTGTATGGGGGTCCGAGTAGTGCCCTGGGGAAACAAGGACAAAAAGTAAAAAAAATAAAGTTTTTAAAGGAACAGTGAGTTTTCCATGAAATAAAGGTTAAGAATAAAAACGAAAAATTACTTCAAATATCGTGCCTAGGAGGTCCCCATAACCTGCCCGTGAAGTGGCGGATTTGTAGGATGTATAGAAACATTTAAAAACAAAAAAAATGACATTTCAAATGACGGTAAATGGTTTTTCTTTAATCTATTCATAAACAACTGCTTGGGGCGGCAGCCTGTATAAAAAGAGGAGAAGTTTTAGCACACGCAGAACAAGTTTAGTGATTTTTTTGGGCTAAATTATGGTGAAACGTATGCAGGCTTTGGATGAAAGTAACAATAGGTGCTTTAAAATTGGGCCTTTAGTGTCGGCAACAGTGCCGTCACACCGTAACCCCTCTGTGGTATTGTGGAAGAGTGCAGGATTGGACCCTGTGGTCCAATATTAAAATGATATGAATCTGGTATAGGCGTCAGTGGCAGTGCACCCAAATATTGTGCCTTTGGTGGCAGCAAGTGCCTTCACACCGTAACCCCTCTGAGGTATTGTGGAAGAGTGCAGGGGTGGACTCTGTATTCAAATATTAAAATGATTGGAATCTGGTACACGCGTCAGTGCACCCAAATATTTTGCCTTTGGTGGCAGCAAGTGCCTTCACACCGTAACCCCTCTGAGGTATTGTGGAAGTGTGCAGGGGTGGACTCTGCATTCAAATATTAAAATGATTGGAATCTGGTACACGCGTCAGTGCACCCAAATATTGGGCCTTTGGAAAGGAGGCGTGGCCGGCTACTGGCAGGGACAGACGTGCATTGTTGGAGCTCCGCACGTCTGCCGCCATTAGGGACCTCCAGCTGACAATTAACGGAGCCTTTTTTCTTTCAAGGTTTCCGGGGTGGCTGGCCATCGGATCGGTACTGTCCGGAGACCGCTTTGTCCCCTTCTCTGGACTAGAGACAACCCGCTGCGTGCCTTCAATACCTGCGGAGCATGACCTGCCGGCGGCCATCTTGGGGCCTGGGCTTCGGCGCCTGCACGTCCTGACCCTCCTGCGGCCTGTTTACCAGGGTTCCCGGTGGCGGCGAGCCGCGGGGATGGAGGGCTCCCGTCCCCCGGTTGCTGTTGCTGGACCCAAAGCGGAGCTGATGGGGGTGGATGCGGACTGGCGGCGGCTAGCTTGCCCACCCTCCACCAGGAATTTGGGAGCCATGTTGGAGGACCTCGAGGCGTGCCTCGCGTCGATCCCCGGGGATGATGAAAGCCCGCTCACACATGGCATGTGGCGCCAGCTGATGGAGGTGTTGGAGACAGGTCCAAACCGAAGAGGTGATGAGGGAATGATGGGAGATGAGACCGGTGATGCCACGCTGAGAGGCTGCGGTGGTGTGAGTTCCCCGGGCAGAGTGGAGCTGGAGGAGTTTAGAGGGGTGGCTGATGTGCCTGGTGGCGAGACCATGGATGAAGCCTGTGAGGTGGAGAGTAACCCGGCCTCCCAGCGGGAGCAGCTTACCTTGCGGGAGGGGGAAGAGGAATTGCTGCTGCCTTGTAATCCAAGTGCGCCAGCTTTACTTGGGCCGCCGAGCCATGTGGCACTGGATGGGCCGAAGATGGAGCCTGAAGGTCCTGTTGGATGTCTGGTGGAGGAGGAGTGCCTCTTTGAGCTGGTCAGGGGGGAGTTGTGGCCTGGACCTCGTGCTCCGTGCATTGTCTCACTGCGGGCTGGGGCTCTTATGGCTGTGGCTGATGTGCTGGTCTGTGGCACTGCTTGGGTATCGCCAGAGCTGCGGGAATGGTGTCATGGCCTCTCCTGGGCTCGTTGTGCCCTCTGTGTGATGCTTCGGCACGATGGGGCTGCCTATGCGGCCTACCCGCTGGACACAGGCTGAGGAGATCGACGTGTTATATGTTTTTGCTGGCCTTCCTGTTGCTGACCCATGCTTCCCTGAGATGACTCCCCCATGCAGAGATTTTCCCCATTTTTATGCCGATCTATGCTGGCTACAAGATGACTTTTTATTTCAATTTTTTAAGCTGGTTACACGCTGACTTTTTATTTCTTTTATTTTTATGACCCTCCCACCCCTATTATACGCCTTGAGGACTCTTTTTGGTCTATGCATGTGTTTTTCCCCTATTTGACACTCTTTGCTGAGACCCCTCTATTTGGGGATGTTTATTATTTTTCTTGCATTGTGTGTATGCTGACAGTTTTGGGTGGCCCTTACTTTATATGTCTGACTGTACGCTGACTTATATATGAAATAAAATTTGAAATTAAAAAAAAATAAAATATTGGGCCTTTGGTGCCAGCTAGTGCCTTCACACCGTAACCCCTCTGAGGTATTGTGGAAGAGTGCAGGGGTGGACTCTGCATGCATTCAAATATTAAAATGATTGGATTCTGGTACACGCCTCAGTGCACCCAAATATTTTGCCTTTGGTGGCAGCAAGTGCCTTCACACTGTAAGTAACCCCTCTGTGGTATTGTGGAAGAGTGCAGGGTTGGACCCTGCGGTCAAATAATAAAATTATATGAATCTGGTACAGGCGTCAGTGCCCCCAAATATTTTGCCTTTGGTGGCAGCAAGTGCCTTCACACCGTAAGTAACCTCTCTGTGGTATTGTGGAAGAGTGCAGAGTTGGTCTCTGCGGTCAAATATTAAAATAATATGAATCTGGTATAGGCGTCAGTGGCAGTGCACCCAAATATTGTGCCTTTGGTGGCAGCAAGTGCCTTCACACTGTAAGTAACCCCTCTGTGGTATTGTGGAAGAGTGCAGGGTTGGACCCTGCGGTCAAATAATAAAATTATATGAATCTGGTACAGGCGTCAGTGTCCCCAAATATTTTGCCTTTGGTGGCAGCAAGTGCCTTCACACCGTAAGTAACCTCTCTGTGGTATTGTGGAAGACTGCAGAGTTGGTCTCTGCGGTCAAATATTAAAATAATATGAATCTGGTATAGGCGTCAGTGGCAGTGCACCCAAATATTGTGCCTTTGGTGGCAGCAAGTGCCTTCACACCATAACCCCTCTGAGGTATTGTGGAAGAGTGCAGGGGTGGACCCGGCATTCAAATATTAAAATGATTGGAATCTGGTACACGCGTCAGTGCACCCAAATATTGGGCCTTTGGTGCCAGCTAGTGCCTTCACACCGTAACCCCTCTGAGGTATTGTGGAAGAGTGCAGTGGTGGAGGTTTTGGGAATGCAGAAGAGATCCCCGATCTATTCAGTTACCTCAGCATCAGGGGAGTGATAGCTGCTGTTCCAGGACTGATTAATTTTTATAAATATCAGCCGGTCTACAGAGTTGGTGGACAGACGCACTCTTTTGTCTGTGACAAATCCTCCAGCGGCACTGAACGTCCTTTCAGAAAGCACGCTGGATGAAGGGCAACCTAGTAGCTGCATAGCATATTGGCTAAGTTCTGGCCAGTGATCCAATCTCAACACCCAGTAAGCCAGTGGATCGTCTGCTGTAAAGGTATCCAGGTCTGCCCTTGCCCCTAGGTAGTCCTGCACCATACGGTGAAGACGCTGGCAATGGGTGCCTACATTTGACGTCCCTGGGCTTCGTGGACTAAAAAAAATTAAAAAGGCATCAGTCAAGCGACCCAGGCCTTCACCGCTCTTCCTTTGATCATCCGCAGCCTCAGAAGCACCTGTGTCATCACTTGGTAACCTACCAGTGCCTGGAAAGGTGTTACACAAGTGTCGCTTTAGAGCGCCCTCTAGTTGTTTCATCCTGTGCTCCCTCTGTGCGGGCAGGATGAGCTCTGCAACCTTACCCTTGTATCGTGGATCAAGAAGGGTTGCCAACCAGTAATGATCCCTCTCCTTGATAGCACGAATCCTGGAGTCCTTTAGCAGGCTTCGCAGGATAAGGGAGCCCATGCAGCATAGGTTGGAGTGGCATTAGCTTCAGAGTGTTCCTGGTCGCTGAGGATGACCGTATCGTGCACTACCTCCTCCCAGCCACGTACTAGTCCTTCGGTTTCTGGGGACACAAAACCCTCCCTTGAGGAATCCACACCTTCAATGCCCCCACAACTTAAATATTCCTCCTCCTCCTGTTTGATCTGAGGACCCGCAGGAATGCTGTCGGCCTAAAGACTGGGGCCTTGAGAGCTAGGGAAGTCCTCCTCTTCCTCCCGCTGCTCTGCCTCTAGTGCCACGTCTATAATTCCCCGCAGAGTGCGCTCCAGCAGGAAAACTAAAGGAATTGTGTCACTGATGCATGCACTGTCCCTGCTCACCATCCTCATTGCCTCCTCAAATGGTGACAGTACAGTGCATGCATCCTTGATCATCAGCCACTGCGGGGGGGAACTAAGTTGACCTGAACCTGTCCTTGTGCCATACTCACACAGGTACTCAATGATGGCCCTCTGCTGCTTGTGCAGATGCTGCAGCATTGCCAATGTTGAGTTCCACGTGGTGGGCATGTCACAGATCAGACGGTTTGTGGGAAGGTGGAATTCTCTTTGAATTTCTGCCAGGCGAACACGTGCTGGGAATGACCGTCTGAAGTGGCTGCAGACTTTTCTGGTCTGGCTGAGAAGCTCTTCCAGCCATGGGTACCTGGTTAGGAAATGCTGTACCACCAGATTTAGGACATGTGCTAGGCATGGTACATGCGTCAACTTACCCAGGCGTAGGGCGGAGAGAAGGTTGCTGCCATTATCACAGATGACCATTCCCAGCTGAAGCTGGCATGGTGTTAACCATCTCTGCGCCTGTCGCTGCAGAGCTGACAGAATTTCTGGCCCGGTGTGACTCCTGTCCCCTAAACAAACCAGCTCAAGCACAGTATGGCATATTTTTGCTTGAGCCATTGCATAGCCCCTGCCATGCGTCGGTTTAACTGCCACTTTGCCAGAGACATTGAAGGAGGAGGAGGAGAAGGAAGAGGAAGAGGTGGTGGAGCAGACAGACCTCATATAAGCAGCTTTCTGGAGGCATGGTGGATGAGCAAGCTCCAGCACAGAGCCCCATCCTGGATCCCTCCCAGCTGCAAGCAGAGTTACCCAGTGTGCCATGAAGGAAATGTAATGGCCCTGTCCATGCTTGCTGGACCACGTGTCTAAAGTAATGTGGACTTTGCTGCTGACTGCCTTTCCCAATGACTCCATAACATTGTCTTCCACGTGCTGGTATAGTGCTGGAATGGCCTTCCGTGAAAAGAAATGGCGTTTTGGAACCTGCCACTGTGGTACAGCACATTCGGCAAATTCATGGAAGGAAGCAGAGTCCACCAGCTGGAAAGGCAGCAGCTCTAATGTGAGTAATTTTGCCAAGCTGGCATTTAGACGTTGTGCATGTGGATGGTTGGGACAATATTTATTCTTCCGCTGCAGCAGCTGGGGCAACAAAATCTGACTGCATAAATCTGCAGCTGATGGGATGCTGGCAGATTCAGAGGAAGGATGTGGTACACCCATTACTGTAGTATCATCCCTGTCAGTGGAGGTTGTAGGCAATGACATGGCAGGACATATAGTGGGGGTAGAGACAGATGAGGAGGAGGAGGACCTATGCAAAATGTTGTGCCAACGGGATGCGTGGAAGGTGGTCATAGCACGTGGTACCCAAGTGTATGATGTCTTTCCCACGCTTGATCCTCTTCCGACATAGCTTACAAATAGCAACGCTGCAGTCTGCTGCACATGTTGTAAAGAACTCCCAGACAGCAGAGATCCTGGATGTGTGCTGTGAGACAACAGTGCTCTGCACCTGAGCAGCTCTGACATCTGATGCCTTGGACCGGCTATGGTTGCTCATAGAGTACGTTCTGCCTCGCTTTTGCTGTGCCTCCTCCCTTCACTTCTCTGTTCGATCAGGTACCCAGGTGGAGTCAGTGACCTCATCATCATTGTCATCACCCCCTATCGCTTCGTCACTGGAGTCAACCTTGCAATATGCTGCAGCTGCTGGGGGAACATGAGTGCCAGTTCTTTGTGTGTCACTGGCACCCCCTACCTCTAGGCTGATTATACTCCCTTCCTCAACCTCAGAGTTTGAATCAGAGCACTGGAGTTGCTGCGTATCCCCAAGCAGCATGTCACTGTCACTGTAGTCAAACAATTCAGCTGACTCCTCCATGTGTGATATTGAGGCTATGGCAGAAGTAGCTGTGGACATGGAGGCTGAATTAGATGTTTTGGCAGTTGAGTTAGACTGTAAACCACTACAAGCCTGGCTGGCAGAGGACTCGGAGGATGAGGATGGCCTGGTTAGCCAATCCACCAAATCCTCTGTAAGTTGCTGCTGCTTAAGACGGCCAGCACCAGTTAGAAAGGACAAGTGTGCCACTGCAGAGGATGCACCACATCCACGACGACCAGGGTCACAGCCTTCTGACACAGAGGGTGCTTGCCCTCTTATCTGTGTCTGGGAGCATCTGCTTGTACTTTTTGGTCTTTCTGACATGGTGAGTGATATATAGATTAAAGATATACAGATTTTCCAGAACAATGCTATAAATCAGTGATACAGCCTGATAGCCTTTGCAGTGGCAACACACAGATTCAATTTCACACAACTCTGGTGTAAATCAGTGATACAGCCTGATAGCCTTTGCAGTGGCAACACACAGATTTAAATTCACACAACTCTGGTATAAGTCAGTGATACAGCCTGATAGCTTGGCAGCAGCTGGCAGTGAGAAGACACAGATTACAATTCCCAGATATTTGCTAGAAGTATGTGGGACTCCCTGATAGCTGGCATTGAGAAGACACAGATTACAATTCCCATATATCTGCTAGAAGTATGTGGGACCCCCTGATAGCTGGCAGTGAGAAGACACAGATTACAATTCCCAGATATCTGCTAGAAGTATGTGGGACCCCTGATAGCTGGCAGTGAGAAGACACAGATTATAATTCCCAGATATCTGCTAGAAGTATGTGGGACCCCCTGATAGCTGGCAGTGAGAAGACACAGATTACAATTCCCAGATATCTGCTAGAAGAAAGTGAGACCCCAAGAGCTGGCAGTGAGAAGACACAGATTAAAATTCACAGAAATCTGCTAGACGTCTGTGAGACACACATAAAAGAACAATCTCCTCTCACTCCTGCAAAAAATAACACGTGCTGGGGCTGCAGGGAACCCTTATATAGTGTGCTGCAGGACTTAGCTCTGTGAGCCCATGATTGGGCAAAATTTGCCCAATCAGGACTCTGAGCCCTGATTGGCATAGTCTTGCACCTGTCTTGCGCCTGACCTGTGGTCAGGTGAAAGGCTGTAGCCAATTACAAGCTTCAGGCCAGTGGAAAAGTGCATTGTGGTCCATTGTGGTGCATTGTGGGCGAACACGCGGCGAACATGCGGAAATGTTCGATGTTCGCCGAACGGCCAATGTTCGAATCAAACTCCGAACCGATCGAACCGAACAGCTCATCCCTAATAGACAGTCATGAGTAGGCCCAGGCTGACCATCGGGCACATCGGGCATAATGACCTTCCGGGCCAGTCAGCTGCTTGAGAGCAGGGCTTCTTAACTGTGCCCACTGGGAACTGTCCAGACATAATAAAGTCTAATGGCAAATGGACTAGGCAAATAAATTAACCAAGGGTACTGGAAAAATTTAGTGCTAATAAGGGGGGTCAAGTAAGGATGCTGATAAAAATTTATTGACATAGTAGTAGTTATAGCCAGATGAAAGTATTCCTTATAAAAGAACAAATGAAATAAGTCACAGGTTAACAGGGCCGGATTTACATTTCAGGAGCCTGTAGGCACAGAAATCTGGAGCGTCCCCACCCCCCAACCCCCCAAAAAAAGGGTCAGAATTACTTTTTAAAATTTTGTTTTCATGTCAAAAAAATGAAAAAATGTTTCTCTCTAAATGTGCTTATATCAAAAGACAGGGCAGAATCTGTTGCCTTAAAATGAAACAAAAATGGAGTGAAAGGGCTAGGGTCAACCTTACCCCTAAAACAAGCACAAATTGTAACCTAACCCTAATTTTTAAGCCTATTGCTAATTTCCAACCCCAGCTATGGTAAATGATACTGCATTTCAGCCCAGAGCATCCAAAATTCAGGACAGTTGACCTTGTGCATTATAAAGATCAGAGATGCAGGGTTCCAAAGTCCCCCTGACTCTCCTCACTGCAGTGCCGCTGGTAATGTTGTCGATGACACAATGCATTGTGCCATCACCTCTACATTTGTTGGCAGTGTGGAAAATGAGAAGGTGAGTTAGTGCAGCATCAATGTGCACTTTATAACTGTAAAGTGAAGACCAGTGCTGAGGTATAAAAAATACTTTATATGCCCCTATAGCCTGTAGGGCTCCAGAGATAGCAGGCTCTAAATTATTGTAAATTGTAATTTTTTTAAAACCTTTTTTTTCCAGAAAAAGCGCACTCTTGCGACAGACACCTGTAAGCACATGCCTTCTCTGCCTAATTATAAATCCTGCCCTGCATGTTAAAAATTAATTTTGAATTAAATTCCCAAAAGTATACACTTTTAACCCCTTAACTACCTTTAGAGATATCTCAGGCTTGAAAGGCACCATCTGGTGCCCCAATATCGAGATATCTCGATATGCTGATCTGCAGCACAAAAGCAAATGAAATTTGTTTCCTGCAAATAAATTTTGTTTGCTTTTGGGCTGCAGAAGATGCCCCCAAAGTTTTAGCCCTGTGGGCATAATGCCCAAGGAGCTGAAACTGTAAAATCAGCTGCTGAAAACTGAAAGATCGGGCTTTAAGAAGATGATGCAGGGAAAAAGAGAAGAAAATGGACCAGCCGCTCAAAGGGCTGTAACTCAATTTGGCAGTAGATGGCGGCATCTACTGGCCAAAATAGGTTATTTACATTAAGAAATATAATGGGTATAAGCTCAAATATTTCTTACTTTATAATTAATTAAAAATGATTTTACAGAAAAAACACTGGTTTCTGACAATGTTTTTTGGAAAATCATTTGGTAGTGAAGGGGTTAAAAGACAATTTAATTTATTATCAGCTTTTTGGAGCACCTGAAATATCTTGTCGATAAACGAGTTCTTCAGAATGGGTTTTGTGGTCATTTTTTTTTTTAACTACACTGCCTGGGAAAAAAAGTCAGCACCTGGATTTAACTAAGCAAATAGGTGCGAGCCTCACGTTGGATAATTACTGCAGTGATTAATACGTTTCAGCTGGCTAAACATGAGGTCAGCTGACTCCCTGAATATACTGAATGTACTGTATGTCTCATAGCTATTGAGCTTGTGTTGAGGCTACACCTAAAATACAGGTGGACGTTTCCAATTCCATCCTGATGGTTGTTTGATTAACTTTGATTTACATAATTACATTGTGTCATTGAATCTATCTTTGCAGTCTTGGCAATTATTTTAACAGATCCATACTACATACACTAGTGTTAAATGACTGCTGCTATAGATCTTAGCTCAGTCTAGCAAATACACATATTGCACACATTTATATATACTCAGTAAGCCGCCTGGACACACATCTGGGTGTATTCATGTAAATTACAAACAGATTTTGGAAAAATAAGGCATTTGTGGCTTGTGTAGGTTTCTGCAAATTGATCTTTTGTGCCCTTATTCTTGAAAAAGTCCTAGCTTAACACATCATATTTTATTTCCAATTAAATGTACCTTTTGATCAAGCTATTCTATCCAGACAAGAACAGAAACTGCATTTACATCTTCAGATGGTTGTCGTCCTGTAATGATGGCCACATGAACCTTTTGTTTTTAAGTCATTTATTTTTGTGTTGTGATCTATATTTTATAAAATACATTTTTTATATTTTTCAGCAGAATATAACATGACCTGTTGTTAGTAAAGGGAATGGTGCACAAGGTGCATATTGTGATAAGTCGTAATCAGTGTTCAGATGAATATGGGTTTAGTGCAGGATACTTCCATCAGCAGGGCTGGATTTATAATTAGGCAAAGTAGTCATGTGTCCAGCCATTGCTCAATCGGATACCGAGATGAACAAAAATTTCTACCAGTGATAATGATAAAACCTAACTTTTATTGGAATGGAAACTTGATAAAAATCACACAAAGCGTGATGATGAATCGCAAAACAAAATATACCACATATTGAAAACAACAATACTTCAAGAAAGTCAGATCCGTGCTGGACCCTGGACAGAGATGTGAGTATCAGGTGGGAGGGGGGTTGAGAACTGTTCTGTTTCTCCAACAAAGCACTGAGAATGTGATCTCTGAATTTACAGTTGTGATGAGATGGCGATAACTCCCAGTCTTAGGTGAATTACAGACAGTGACTCAATCCAGACGACACCTTGAAGATCTGATGAAGTTTATTCCATAAACTGAAAGGATCCACAACAATATACATCAGGTCAAAAACTCATAATGTGATCCTCTCCATAAGGCATCAGGTTGCAGAGCCTTACTGGGTAATGATCAAGGGTGGAGCTGCCCAGACAGGAAACTGAGCCATGAGGAGGGGAGGAGAGAAACCCAGGGGTAGATGAAACATGTGCAATTCTTAAAGGCATATCACAAGGCATGCGAAACATGACAAGAGTGAAGATGTCCGTGATACGTCCTCCACACATTGGGGAGAACTTGGAGGATGTACCACGTACATCCTTTGCGTTCAAGTGGCTAAACAGACTTACTGTCTGTCTCAGAGTTTTCCAGGTTGGGAGTGGTTTTATGCCTCTCTCCATTCCCTGCTGCAGTGCATGCTGGAGGAGGAAGCTGTACCAGTCACCAGGAAGAACACAGCCTTATTTATTTATTTATTTATAAAGGATTCTGATCTGTAGCAGAGAGCAGCCATGATGGGAAGTGTTTTGGCACAGTGTATATGATGGAAACCTGTCCTTGTAGTATAGCACAGATAATAATCTGATACTGACCAGAACCCTTGTGAGAAATGTCTTTTCTGAGTGAGTATTAAACCTTCCCTGTTTAATTGTGACACGAGCCTGTGTGTAAATTACTGGACAATACTGACAGAAATACATCCAACACCTTATTGTATGTCCACACTTTTGGGACATAACATAGAGCAGCACTCCCACCAAGTATAATGCACAGGTTGATATTGGCGACACACCCACAATAACGGAACCCAGTAAGGTGATTTCAGTATTTGGAAATCATGGAGTAAACTGCTGAGTGCTAAAATAATGAATAAATGATTTTTAAACTGTCGCTCACTAAATTCACCGGACACGCATCTCTCCCAGCAATAAAATTCACAGTAATATGAGTGGTGTATGAGGGTATCACAGAGCTCCACAGCAACAAAACTCACCGTAATGTGCGCTGTGTATGAGCATATCACAGAGCTCCACAGCAGTAAAACTCGCAGTAATGTGCAGTGTGTGAGTGTATCACAGAGCGTCACATATCCCGACCCACTGTCACACACATCCATGCACACATATACACACACATCCATCCACAAACCCAAATACAGTAACACACACATCCGCTGCACTGCACACATTCGGGGGACGCTGGAGAGCCGGTTGCCGGCCTGCTGAATGGGTGGGTGTATGCACACGCATGCAATGTCACTGGATGTGCACCAGTCGCCCATTTGGAGCAGTTACCTTATGTGCCAGAACACCAACCTGTTGGAGGGCCGTGCCCTATTGAGGTCCAGGCTTGGCGCTCCATGCCACTGCCTTTGACAGGACGAAAAAATGACACTCATGACAAAGGGCCGCTGCACCACCCGCTCCATGGACAGGCCAGCCCTGATTTGAACACATTAAGAACTTCTGTAAAGAACAGCAAAATACACAGAAGATTGTCCTGTGTGACCTGGTGTACCAAGTGGACATCCTGATTTCAGTATCCAGTAAATGACTTCAAGGACTCATTTGAATATACAGGACGTGATAAACCAACTACAGCCAATGGGTTTTCAGAATGATCTTGGCTCCTTCTCAGTGAGACTTTCATCCTCAGTAAGTCCATAGCTGGTTAGCAGACGGTCTGTATATAGATGTCACAGTCACCAAAATGCAAAGTCTAACCCCATCCTATGGTTTCCTAAAGAAATGATGCCACTTTACTGGCCATGAGGAACACGGCTTAAAAAAATGTTGCAAAACAAATCGGACACTTAGGAAAACGAGCCTCATGCCAAAACCATTTGTAGCGCTGGTTTAAATCCTGCCGCTGTAGTTACTTGTTTCTGGCCACCAGGGGGAGACGAACGCAATGTAAACTGATACTGGACACTTTCGGACTACGTTTTCCAGCATGCTTTGGGGCAGGAACAGGAAGTGGGTGGGGAGAACCGAGAGACATCCGCAACCTCGTGCAGAGGAGAGCCAGTGCGCGCCAAGGGGTGATTAGAGCAAGACGCACATGAGACAAGGAGCGATTGTGACCAGGCCGGAGTGCAGGTGCTGCTTTGCGGAGCTGGAGATCGGCCCAAATCACTTGCCAGAAGACCTATTAACCTATCGGTGGGAAGTTTAAAAGATACAGAGCTGCAGAAAGGACCCCGAGTTAGGAGACCACGATGATCTAACGGGAGTGCAGGCGGTGAGCTGAGCATCTTGTGGCAGAAACGGACAAGCAAGACAAGCAGATCCGGTGGCACAGAGTCCCAGTCAAGTCGAGGCGGAAAGACGTCCTGGGTCGAGCAGAGCGCAGAGTATCTGGTGGATGGGTGAGAGGCCTTCCCGGCCACAGTGAAAATAATAAAGCACGCTGCAGTTTGTGTAAACCTACAGGGCCCCAACGTGACTAGTCGAAGACACATTGAAATCATTCACTGGCCAGTTGAATCTAGTACCCGGGTACCAACACACGCATACACGTACACCTTCTTGGGACACAACCTGTACGGGACTCACATTTCAGCAACGAAGGGGTTAAAATTCCTTTTTTTTTTCGCTGCGCGTTTCTCGCATTACGAACTTCTGTAAATATATATGTATACCGTGCTGCTCTATATATGCCAGTTTATTTGAGATCAGTAAACTATATAAGTTATAAAATCCACAACAGTGCTGGTGTATATTTATTCCCTAGTGCGGGGAGACTGACCCGAGGTTTAAATTCAGCAGCTCCTCCAGGAGTGAGCGCTACACATTTCTCAGGAGCAATTTCAAAAAACAAAAGAGCCAAATCTGTTGCCTAAAGGTGTAAAGAGGAAGGAAGTGGAGCAGAATTTCAGGATTTAAGGTTATTTATTTATAAAGTGCTGTACCAGGAGGAGTACATTGAGATTTCTCTCATTTTTAAGTATGTACTGGGTTAGGGTTGACGGTCCTTAGGCAACGGTCCATGAGTGTGGAGTGAACGGCCATGAGGAACGGGCGTTCTCTCCATTTGGATGCCCGTGTGGCCACCTTGCTGAGGGCACGTGAGTGCGCTCAGCCTTACAAAGCGCGAGCCTCCTTTGTTGGCCTGTTGAATGTCCTTCGAAGCATTTTGATGGGGAGGGTTTCATCATGTCCAGTGTAACGTGCAATACTACGATAATACTGCAATATTACTCACGTTACACCATGTGGCCCTCCTCATCGAGCCGTTATAATGCTCTGATGGGCGCTGGGAGGAGTGGTCACTACGGACGCACTGAGTGTGCTCATGTGACCCTGGCCTTAGCCTAAACATAAAAGTAACCCTAACCCTCAAGCAATCAAAGCTTAAATTAAAACCCTAGACTGTATACCTCAATACAGAATGCACCTGTAAACATGTAACCTAGTGACTATATTTCCTACATATTTTTCTGTTAATCTGTATATTTGTGGGTTTTTTTAATATCTTGCATTGTATTACTTTGTATTTCTGTAACTGTAACACTTCAATGTTCTTGAACCCAGGACATGCTTGAAAACGAGAGAAATCTCAATGTATCCTTCCTGGTAAAATCCTTTATAAATAAATAAATAAATAAATCTATCCTTAGTTATAAATCTATCCTTAACCCTAAAACTGAACCTATCCTTTACAATAACCACAAAAATCAATGGCGTTTGAGGAGTGGAAGATGTTTGAGATGGCACAAGATTTTTTGGTAGGTGTTGATTTTGGAAGCTTCCAAAAAGGAGCGTCTTTTGTTTTGGTTTTTTTTTATCACATTTATTTCTATTGTGTCCAGAAGGTGGAGCCATTTTTGTAGTATATCAGATCTGACACAATTAAAACTCTCTTTCCTCTCCAAGATATTTATACAATATTTGTAAAATGATATTGTTGTTAGATTTTTTTTGTGTGGCTTGCTTTCCTCCCACACCTCTCCTGACAAATATGCAAAGATGTTGTGAAAGTGACATTAATTCGTATGAACTGTATGTATGTATTTTTATCAATGGATGTATGTGTTGCTCTGTATTTTGAATACATAGGTACATGGAACTAGCCTATAGGTGTTGTGGTGGAGTGGTATATGTGATATTTAGACCCTTACAGTTATAAGGCTTTAGTGGGTATTTGGTGTATGGTTTACAGCGATTTATTAAAATTTATTTATCTGGTATTTTAGGTAATAAAGGGAGGTTCTAGAAATAAAAACGAGCTTAACAAGCCCTGTTTGTCCTGTTGCACTATACAATATTTTATTCGCAAGAGCAATACTAGACATATATATTTAATATACGGTTAGAAAAAAGTTATGGGTGTGCCGTGGATGCAATGAATTGCAAATGAATTCTTTGAGATTTCTGGCTGACAGTAGTATAGACTTTACATGGCAGCGATTGTAGATGTGCATGAGCTTTATACTAAGAGTGTAATTAAATCCATTCTGAAACTTGGAATTGTTAAAAAATACTCAAACTGTCAGCCTAAAGAACGTTAGGTTCTGAAGGAAAGTGCTATGGAAATGCATGCCTATCCATTCACTCTACGTCTGGAAATGTGTTTGTTTATTATCTGGGGAAATAGATTTTAAGGCAAAACATCAAGCACTGTTTTGTTTTATACTCCTGCCTTTAAAATTAGTGGTGTTTTTTGACGCTACAATTTCACACTCACACATGCATGGGGATTAAAGGTCTAATGCTGGTATGTGAAATATAGAATTTTTAGAGGAATGCTGGTCAGCTGCATGTGATTAAACGGTTTTAAATTGGATGTGAATGTTGGTTAAATACAGGAAAGTGATAAATTGCAGAGGAATAGAGAATGCCTAAACACAGCATAGTACTAGCTGTGTCACTTTATGGATGGACGTTGGATATCCTCAGACAGTTCTTGTGATGGACCATAACTCTCACTAGTGATAGAGCATACAATAGCTGCCTAAGGATCAATACTGTAAAAATAACATTATTGGATGGCAAATACAACTCAGAAATAGTCGGTGGGTCCTGTGTGCTGTGCATTTTCTGAGACCACAATATTTAAATGGTAGGTAGAGATAAAGATGGATAGCTGGGCAGAAAGGTGTCTACTTGGACAGATGATAGATAATAGAGATACAGACGCATTAACTGAAATATGGGCAGATAGTGTATTAACACAACTCCCACTCCTGGTCAACACAAAGTCTCCCAGTGGCAGGAGACATGAACTATAAGCAACCTGCCCACAGGTCTGCTGTACAGCTTGTGGCCCAGGGTCTGTGCCCAGAGCTACGGATTCCACACTCCAGGCAGCCACTTAGGCCGGGGTCAGACGTGCCTTTTTAGAGTGGAAGGAATGTCCATGAGAGTGGACGTTCCTTCCACTGTGATGCCCGTCTGGCCACCTCGTGAGCGCGTTTAGTGTGCTCAGCGCTGCAAGGCTTGATCCTCCTATGGAGGATCGCGCTTTGCAGCCCTGTCTACCGAGCATCTAGCATTTTGACGGGGAGGCTTTCAGGACGTCTGCTTGCAGCGCGTGCAATTTGTTAGCACGCTACAGCGTGTGACCGGCCCCGTCGAAGCATCACCACGCTGCGACAGACACCGGGAGGCAAGTCAGTACGGGCGCACATAGTGCAACCCCGGCTTAGGGTCACCCAAGGGGTGATCTGCTTATGTTAACCTCTTCTTTTTAGAGGACTCGCTCAACATGTCGTTGTGCTAGCTCCAAGCCTGCAGATGATATTTCGGCAGATTGCGTTGTTCACCCGGTGAGGGCTGACATCTTCGATGTCAACTCTGCCTCCAGGACCTCCCCCTGCCCACTGACTTAATCACACATGGGCGCGTTGATGTCAGAAATTGAATAGACCTGTGTAGTCTCTAACAGGGTTATTCAGAGAGAGAGAGGTGAAACTCAGGAGAATGACTGGAGAAGTGAAAATTATAGGTCAAAATAGCCAAACTAGAAAAATTTCCCTATTTATCTCACTTTCCAAATCAGCTTATTTGGTCTGGATTGTTCATTCTCCTGGTTTTCACCTCTGTCTGAATAACCCTGTAAGAGATTTAATTTTTGATGACATGATTACAAATGAAGAATGTGCTCACCGCAGTCATGGACTAACCTCCCTGATACCATCAAATCTTCCTCCAGTCTTAAGTCACTCAAGAGCTCCCTATTAACACACCTGTAAACATGTAACATAATGACTATTTCCTACATATTTATTTTCTGTTAATCTGTATATTTGTATTTTTTCAATATCTTGCATTTTATTACTTTGTATTTCTGTAACAACTTTAACATTTCAATGTTCTTAAACCAAGGACGTATTTGAAAACGAGAGAAATCTCAATGTATCCTTCCTGGTAAAATACTTTATAAATAAATAAATAATTTACATAATTTTATGTATTGGAAAATTGATATTCATCAATATCAACCAACTGGTACCACAATGGGCCCTACTACAAAAACACGCAAAAACGCATTAACGTGAGGGGCAAAACCCGTATTACGACGTTCGCGCACAAGATGCGCGTTAACGTCTAACGCAAGTGACCCTGCGCAAACCCTTTGCGAGCACAATTTTAGTGCACGCATCCTATACTTAACATTGTGAGCGCAAATGCGTTTGTGCGCTGGTGCGCGCTTGGTATTACAATCTTAGTGCAAAATTTAACGGACAACGTTTGCGCGCATAATTTTAACGTCTTTGAAAAGCTGGTGGAAACGGCAAATTGTAACAACCTGACCGTACCAAACTGTGGATTCACAACGGAGAACGTCGATGTGCACGTTTTTTTTTTACTAGATCTGTCAAATATGACGGCCACTACCTTGTCTTCCATCAGAGCGAACGTCTGTTGTGTGCAGTCCGCACAAAATGACAGACTCGCGTTAAAAATTACGTTGCACACACTGATTTCTGCGCGCAACGGTACTTTGAGCGCATTTTTGCGCGTCGGTTTTACGAGCGCAATTTCTCAACAGATGAAAAAATGGGCGAGGAATGTAATTCCAGCGCTGATTTTCGTGCGTTAACGTTTAACGCTTCACGGAAAAAAACACGCATTTGGCGTGCATTTTTGCGTTAAGAATGTAATAGGGCCCAATGTTTTTGTACATATCGGTGTGAACTATTCATAACATGAATAATGTAAATGTTATGTTAGATTTAAAAACTGTCATTGAAGGCATTTTATTCCATTTAAATATTAGATTGATGAACACCCAGGTATATATATATATATATATCGGCCCAATTTGGCACATTTTGGGAATTCCATTTCTCCAAAAATGCAGTGAATTCACAGTTTAGTGAATGGTCATCACCTTCACCTTTCCAACATAGGGCCCTATTACAATCTTCCCGTTAAAATGCTCGCGCAACGCGTGATTTTGTGCGCCCAGCGATAAAGGTTAACGCGCGTAAATCAATGCTGGAATTACAATCCTCGTGCATTTTTCCATCCGTCGAGCAATAACGCGAGTAAAACGCGTTGCAGCAACGTTGCACGCAGAAATCATTGTGCAGACTGTTTTTTTCACGAGATTCAGCCAATCAGAATTAAGAACCACAATTGACTCACGTTAAGTTTTTGCGCCTGTCAAAGTCAATCTGCGCATATATGCTGCATCGATAAAAAATGCACAAGCAACTTCTCAAATTTATTGGTTTGGTATGAGTAGAATGTGTAACTATACTTTGCTGCATTTTTTTTTTGGGCTGATGTATTTGGTTTCAGCCAGGACGTTCAGATTTGCCGTTACCACCAGCTTTTAGGAGTTGCTAAAATTATGCACGCAAAGGCTGTGCGTTAAATCCTGCGCATAGATTGTAATACCATCCGCATACCAGCGCACAAACGCATTTGCGCTCACAATATTAAGTATAGGACGTGCTAAGTACAGTAAGCTCGCGCAGCGTTCGCGCAGGTTCACCCGCGGTAGATGTATACGCACGTTTGTTGCGCTGGCATTGTAATACGATGTTCTGCGCAAAGGGTTTTGCCCCTCACGTTAATGCGTTTTTGCGCACGTACTGACGTTTGCGTGAAGATTGTAATAGGGCCCATAGTGTTTAAGAGCTTTTCTGGGAAGCTACCACCCTACCTGAATATGCTGCTTCCCTCAGCAGTTCCCTCATCCTATAACCTCCGATCCAGGACCTGCACCTTACTTACAATACCACAATACAAAAAGAAAGTGGCTCAATCCTCATTTTCCTACAGAGCATCGCAAATATGGAATAACCTCCCAGACGCCATCAAATCTTCCCCCAGTCTAAAGTCCCTTAAGAGATCTCTATTAACATACCTCAATACAGAATGCTCATGTAACATAATGAGTATATTTATTTTCTGTTAATCTGTATTTTTGTGCTGGTTTCAATATCTTGAAATTTATTACTTTGTATTTCTGTAACAACTGTAACAATTTAATGGTTTTGTACACAGGACATGCTTGAAAACGAGAGAAATCTCAATGTATCCTTCCTGGCAAAATACTTTATAAATAAATAAATAAATATTTTGCCAAAAATGGAGTGGCTGAAGCAGTTATCGAACGTTGGAAGAACCAGCTCAAGTGCACCGATAACTGCCGAATTGTGCCTAATTGCTTTCGGTGAATTTCACTGAACTGGAAAAAAACGAAAAGTCTCCTATTCTCCTAATAGCTGTTAAAACCCAGGAGATACTTGAAAACAAGAGAAATCTCAATGTATCCTTCCTGGTAAAATACTTTATAAATTAAATTAAACAAAAAAAATGTATTTCAAATGTGTCTAAATAATAGAAAGGACTGTTACAGAATAAAAAAATGTTTTAAAAAAATTGCAAAACAAATATTTTGTTTAAAAAAAAATACAAAAAGGTGTTCTAAGAAATAAAAATGGGTTTTGCTGAAAATGAAAAAAAAGGTCTTTTAAAAAAAATTAAGATATTACTCTTTACATTGAATCCTGTGAGATTCTCCTGTTTAAAACCGTCAAACTGAAACAGAGAAAATCAGGACATTTTGTCAGAAGTTGGGAGCAGTTCGGCATTCTGACTGTGAATAGAAAACACGATATTCTTCTATGAGGCAATTTCGGTGCCACCGAACGCTGCTGAATTGCTCTGTGTTTTGCTGTCAATTCACCAGGAAATTGATAGCATAGTGAATAGAAGAATTGGCCTGAAATTGAATTACGGGGTTATTCAGAGAGAGGTGAAAAGCAGGAGAATGACTGGAGAACTGAAAATTCTAGGTTAAAATAGCCAAACCAGAAAAATTCTCTCATTCATCTCACTTTCCGAATTGGCTATTTTGACCTAGAATTTTCAGTTCTCCAGTCATTCTCCTGCTTTTCACCGCTCTCTGAATAGTTAGTGATTTAGTTCATAGAGAACATCCTCTTAAATTCAGGACAAGGCATGAAGGGTCTTGCTATAACTGGTCCTGACTGATGTCAGTGAGGTTGATGTCAGTGCCTTGGGTACCCCCCAACCCCTCTACCCTCCCACGAATTACACTCTTGGACTACAGTTGCACGGACACACCATATCACACACACCACAGCATGCATTCACACACACAGTATGCAATTAATACTCACAAACACTGATTTTACATGCACAAACACGGATTGAATTCACACACACACAAATTTGTTTGTTTTTGTTTTACAAAGTATTTTACCATGAAGGATACATTGAGATTTCTCTCATTTTCAAGTATGTACCGTTATGTGTCCAGTAAGCACACTTACTGGAGAGGTTCTCTGGCTGGGATTTGAACCTGGGTCTCCACGGTAATAAAGCAGTGATGTTACCTCTACTCCACCCATCCATACATCCATACATACATACAAACATTTACATGCAACCGCTCAGTACACAACACTCAGTACATAGTTATTTGCATTTGCACCCACCAACACACACATTGACACAATGCATCTACACACAGACACTCACACAGTCCACTTGCTACCAAATCTTTCAAGTCCAGCTGATCACAGCCCCATTACATTTACGCACACAGCATTAATATACGCACATACGGTATACAGTTACATACCTACAACACATTCACAAACACAGACATACACACAAAATCATATACCTACAATGCATTAACAGCACACCTACAGCATTCATTCACAGTTACACACATTCCCTCCATTTGCCATCACATTCCCCAAGCATAGCCACATGTATTTGTGCCAGCTGCAATCTGTCATGGAGCAGGTCCACATGCTGGCAGGTGGCAAAAGGGGGCAAGGGATATGTAGTAGCAGCCAGGATCTGATCTCCACCCCCATGATGACAACGCTGCTTCCTGAACTGTGCTGTCAATCAGTGTTGTGCAGAACAATTCCGGCATTTGATTTGGCAACCCTTGGTTGGCTCCCCAGACGAATGCCTGATTCGGCCTGCATTGTTTCCACATACAAAGTGCACTGCTTATCTTACACAGAGGGATGATCACACATGCAATTGCAATCGCTGCATTTTAAAGTTATTTCACTATTTTGCAGCAATTGAGACCCAGCATTTGGGGATATTACTCTTTTCCATTTTTTTTGCTCTATGAACAATTTTGTCTTATACCTTGCAAAAATAAAGCGCGCATCCGTGAAAACATGTGTTACCACTCTACTTAAAAATGGAGGTCTAGCATTACTCGCAGAGCATCCCACAATCATTAATATTAATCTTTTTTTTATTTTTTTATTTTGTATCAGTGTCAGCAGTAGAACAAGCAGAAAATGGCCGTGTAGGACCACAGCAGGTTATTCGTCAAAAAAGGCACAGTAGGGGAGGGAAAAGAGAAAAGGGCAACAACCTCATCATTTAGTCACAGAAAAATCAGTGGCAATTCTCCAAAAAAAAAAAGGTCAGAAAGCATCCCCTCCCGGGTAACAGCGATATAGAGACAGCAGGAAGATCCCGAAAAGAATCCCAGTTCGGGATGATGGAGAAGGGGAATAAAACAAAAAAGGGGGAGGGGAAACATGCCGAAAAGAACACCGGGACCCCAAAACAAAAAGAAAAAAAGAAAAGGGGGGTGTAAATGATGGCAAAGGCCCAATACGTGACCTTCCTAGCGCACTCTCGTGGAAGGGAGGCCAAGGTAGAGTGCAGGTCACAAGGCCGGGGCACTCGAGGGCCAGGTATGGTGAGCAGAGCCATGGTGGCTCCACAATGACACACCCGAGAAAGTCCCAAGATGCCAGAAAAAAAAAGAAGGGTGGTGGGGTGGAAATGGGCCCAGAGCACTAACTGATATGTATAAAAAAATAATAATAAAAGGAGGAAAAAAAAGGGGGGGAAATTAAAATAAATAAAAAAGGGGGAAGGGGGGGCCAGAGACATTGTCCAGGGCAGTGGGAGAAGCCTGGGCACAGTATGTCAACTCTCAACTGCCAAAGACATGTGTGTACGTCGCTAGGTAAACTGTCAGCCTGGGTCCATCATCGGTACCACAGGGTCCAGTGGCGCAGGCACGATTTCTAGTGGGGTGAGCAGGGACCTCGCGTCCTCCAAGGTCGCTGTGGGGTACGGTTTGCCACCGTGATAGATGATTAGGGAATACAATATGTCAAATTACGTTCTGCTGTGCAGATGTAACCACAGTTAAAATATATTCATATATTTTTTTGTAGAGCTGAACGTTAAATCATTACGAGGTCTCCTCAGTACACGCAAACTTAATATCTGTTCTTAAATTGCAGCAGTAATGTTGAGAAAACGATGATTTAACGAAAATAATTGTATTCCGTGTTAGAGTTTGATTTCAGCTGTCATCTTCATTACACATACTTTATGCATGATCTGTAAGTTTTAAATTTGCTTTTGTACTGAATACTATTTATTTGGTTTCTATGGCAAGTCATAACATCACAGGCATTAGTATGAGCTAAGACTTATGTTGTCAATCTGCCTTATGGTCTCTCTAGTCACAACACATGAATGATTTCAATTTGCACATTTATATATTCTATTGTTTGCTGAGGTTGCAATGATACCATAATCATACAGAAAATTGTGTTAAATACAGCTGTCATAGGGAGTTACAGATCTGCAGCCACAAATTCAAACATTTAAGGGGTTATTCACTAAGCTCTGAATTGGCCCCGCAATTGTACTGAACGGTAAATTTCGGGGCAATTGGTCTATTCACAAAACTGTCAATTCACCAAATACAGGTGAAATGACAGTGAAATACGGGGCAATTCACCTCAATTTGATGATGTTCGGTGGCACCGAAATCGTCCCATAGAAGACTATCATATTATTTATTTATTTATAAAGGATTTTACCAGGAAGGATACACTGAGATTTCTCTCGTTTTCAAGTATGTCCTGGGTTCAAGAACATTGAAGTGTTACAGTTAAAGAAATACAAAGTTGTCTATTGACAAAATGCCGAATTGCACCAATTGTTTTTTGGTTTTTTTAGTAAGTATTTTACCAGGAAGGATACATTGAGATTTCTCTCGTTTTCAAGTATGTCCTGGGTGGCGAGTATGTACTGTTAGGTGTCTTGCCCAAGGACACTTACTGGAGAGGTGCTTTTGCCGGGATTCGAACCTGCGCGATTATAGAGCAGTGATGTTTATTTTTGTTTAAAAATTACTAAGTATGCTTAATTTATGGAAAAGACTCAATCTTATTAATAACATTATCCCAGGTAACATAATTTCAAAAATTCAGATTGTATTTGCTTATGTTATATTCCATTCTGCACTTAAAATAGAGCTTTTCTTTGCCTGCCTTTATTTCTTTCTCCACTTTCTAGCTATGAGTAATTTAGAAACTGCTAAAATGTGCGTGAACAGGATTTTTTCTTCCGATGACATCGAGGGCCAACCAATATGTAATAGAAAAAATTTAGGATTGAAATCCAAAGAAATTGTGTTTAATAATCCAAACTGTTTTTGGATTATGTCCCAAAATTTCTTAATTACTGGGCAGTTGCACCACTCATGCATATTCAATGGATAGCAAAAGTCTACACACCCTGGTTAAAATGTCAGGTTTCTGTGATGTAAAAAAAATAGACAAAGATAAATCATTGAGAGGATAAGTGGGAGGCCCTTGTCGCCCGCTTGCCGGGTCCGCCAAAGGGGATGCCGCCGGTGAAAAACCACTACTCTTATCGGTTTTTTTTCCACTTACCCGGTGAGGCAGGGGGGCTAGCCCCGACGCGGGCTCTCGCTTCTGGCTCCAAGCGCCCGGCGCGTTGTCCAGCTTATGAGGCTTTTTTCTTCGTCCGTGTGATGTTTGTATGCTAATCATGCTCAGTATGTTAATTATGCTTATTAATCAAAAGGAAACTGTCTTTGCTAACATCTAGTTTAAAATTACTAGGTGAGAATATTTTACGTTGATTTTACCAATTCACGCTCAATATTTAATTCGCAATTTATTTTTCACCAACATCTAATTTCGAACCTGTTAGGCTGAAATATTCTAAATGAAAACTGTTTTTCTATTTACATCCATTTCAAACCTGTGAGGTTGAAATATCTTATGTTGATTTGTGCTAACTACACTTAGCTTCTTTAAAAATTGGCAAACCGCCTTTTTCCAAGACTCATTTGGAGCCTGTTAGGCTGAAACATTCAACGCTGGCTTTATTGGTGTGACGACTATCCGTCAGCTTGGCGGATTTTGAACGATATTTATCGAGTTTGAATTAGGCATCGAATGACTACATTGATGTTTAACATTGATGTTTATGTTTATACAAATGGTATTTAACCAATAATGATAGAACTTATTGCTGTTAGTCTTGTGTGATTTGGTGAGTCACAAGATTCTTTATGCTCAATGATTAGAAGCCTTCTTTGCTGTCAGGTCACTGGGCTCTGATAAGGCTGCAATTTAATTACGGTGGATCTGACACCAACAAGGTTTTTTTCTTGGCGTTTATATTGTGACCCTTGAATAACATTTGAGATATTCTGCTCCCAATCAATGGGAAATCTTTTTTCTGTGACAATTCATTTCAAGCTTGGGGCAACCTGCGGACAGTAGCAGCAGATTGGTCTGCGCTGTTTGGCTAAGTTATTCTCTACCAAATTCAATTTCAAGTTAATTTCTATGCCTTATTATTACATTTCCAATGGAATTATAAGGTTTAGCACTGATGTGTTTTTTTCCAATAAGCATATTTTCTACCATTTATTTTTACCAATCTGCGACATTTCATCAATTTGCGATATTAGTGTAATTCGGTGGACACACCGGTTACTTTAGACAATACTTAATTTATGTGATATCAATTATCAATGATGTTATACAATCCATGTGACAACAATTCTTTAATGTAAGAAGTGTATTTTAAATCATGTTTAATAAAATATAGTTTTTAAATTTTTTCAAGCAATAGGTAATTCTGTCCTCGTAAGGGGAATTGTTACTATTCGATTTAGTGTTTAGTCACTTTACTGGTTGCTAACCTTTCATAACACAGTGGTTTATCCATCGTTTATTTAGAAATCATTTCAGAACTTTTTCCACCTTTAATGTGACCTATAAACTGTACAACTCAAGGGAAAACAAACTGAAATCTTTTAGGTGGAGGGAGGAAAAATAAGAAACTAAAATAATCTGGTTGCATAAGTCTGCACACCCTCTTATAACTGCGGATGTAGCGGTGTTCAGAATTAAGCAATCACATTCAAAATCATTTTATATAGGAGTCAGTACACAACTGCCATCATTTAAAGTGCCTTTGATTAACCCCAAATAAAGTTCAGCTGTTCTCTTTCCTGACATTTTCTTAGTCGCATCCTACAGCAAAAGCCATGGTCCGCAGAGAAGCTTCCAAAACATCAAAGGGATCTCATTGTTAAAAGGTATCAGTCAGGAGAAGGTACAGAAGAATTTCCAAGGCATTAGATAAACCATGGAACACAGTAATCATCAAGTGGAGAAAATATGGTGCAACAGTGATGCTACCAAGACATAGACGTCCCTCCAAATGTGATGAAAAGACGAGAAGAAAACTGGTCAGGGAGGCTGCCAAGAGGCCTGCAGCAACATTAAAGGAGCTGCTGGACTATCTGGCAATGGCAAGTACTGGCTGTGTGGTAGTACTTCCATGGCTGTGTGGTAGTAGTTTCCATGTGGGAAAATGTGTCATTGACTGATGAAATCAAGGTTGAACTTTCTGGCCATAATTCCAAAATAATATGTTTGGCGTAAAGGCAACACTGCACATCACCAAAAGAACACCATACCCACAGTGAAGCATGGTGGTGGCAGCATCATGCTTTGGGGCTATTTTCCTTCAGCTGGAACTGGGGTCTTAGTCATGTAGAGGGAATTATGAACAGTTCCAAATACCAGTCAACATTGGCACAAAACCTTCAGGCTTCTACTAGATAGCGGAACATGAGGAGGAACTTCATCTTTCAGCGTGACAATGACTAGTGATGAGCCGAACACCCCCGTGTTCAGTTGGCATTCGAACTCGAACAATTTCAAGAGTTCGAGTTCGAACTCGAACACGAACCGAACTCAATGCAAGTCAATGGGACTCGAAAGTTCAATTTTTAGAGTGCCCTCCATGAGGGCATATATGCAAGATATTTGCCATAAAAGGTGTATGGGGGTCCGGGTAGTGCCCTGGGGGACAGCAAACAAGGACAAAAAGTTTCAAAAAAAGTTTTTAAAGGAACAGTGGGTTTTCAATGAAATAAAGGTTAAGAATAAAAATGAAAAATTCCTTCAAATATTGTGCCTAGGAGGTCCCCATAACCTGCCCGTGAAGTGGCGGATTTGTTGGATGTATAGAAACATTTAAAAACAAAAAAATGACATTTCAAATGACGGTAAATGGTTTTCCTTTAATCTATTCATAAACAAGTGCTTGGGGTGGCAGTCTGTATGAAAAGATGAGACATTTTAGGACACGCAGAACAAGTTTAGTGATTTTTTGGCTAAATTATGGTGAAACTTATGCAGGCTTTGGACGAAAGTAACAATAGATGCTTTAAAATTGGGCCTTTAGTGTCGGCAACAGTGCTGTCACACCGTAACCCCCGCTGTGGAATTGTGGAAGAGTGCAGGGTTGGACCCTGCGGTCAAATATTAAAATTATATGAATCTGGTATAGGCATCAGTGGCAGTGCACCCAAATATTGTGCCTTTGGTGGCAGCAAGTGCCTTCACACCGCAAGTAACCCCTCTGTGGTATTGTGGAAGAGTGCAGTGGTGGAGGTTTTGGTAATGCAGAAGAGATCCCCGATCTCATCAGCAGCTATAACAAAACTGGGTCAGCAATGTTTAGACACTTGAACTGCGCTACTGAATATGGTGAGAATCGGCGCACACCAGTAGCAACAGGAAGCAAACAGAACAGGCAGGGAATACACAGAGAGAATAGTCAAATGGCAGGCAAAATCGGCAACAGATCGGGTCCTCAGAACAAGCAGGGTCAGTAACAAGTATACAAACTGATTCGGTAAGCTAGCGATGCGGGAATAAAGGCTGACACACACTGAGCGTGTACCGATGCCCAGCGTAGCGAAGCGAAGAGAAGCAAACATTTTGCAGGCTTGACTTCACTCCGCTCCGCCTCGCAGCGTGTCTACACTACATTACGTTTGCTTCTCACCTCACTGGACAGGAATCCACTAACTAAATCCTTTGCAAATAAATAAATAAAATAAATAACTAAATTAAAATGTACACACAAAACCGTTTTATGTTATATAGGCAAAAAAAAGTTTCTACTGAATAAAATACATCAAAAATTACTGTTAATTTAATAGGAATAGTATAAAAATATAAAAAAAAGGTAACCCCTGATCATAAATATTATAGGGACATGGAGCGCCGTGTATAGAGTAGGGATGCATGGATACCACACACAGACATATACGTCTATATATCAGCATGCATATATATATATACCCACCCACAGACCTCAGACCATATATACACATACGCACATGGGGGGTGGCATCTGGAAAATCTCAACTAAATGCGCCCCCCCATTTGGCTGATCCCTCCAGAAGAAATGTTGAACCCAACAGACCAGATAATATATATATTATTCTCAGCTCTATCGGGTTCAACATTTCTTCTGGAGGGATCAGCCAAATTGGGGGGGAATTAGTTGCCAAAATGTGTGTGTAATACAAGTCTGGATATATATGTAGCGCTGCTTTAAAAACTGTATTCTGGTGCATTGAATTATTATGGCCACTAGGGGGAGCTCGAAGTGTCTGCTATGCTAGCTGAGGTAGCTAGGGACATGAGTCAACTTGAGGATGTATATCTGACCCATTATATGTCTACTACTGAGCCTGAATGTATTGATTAATTTAAATATTGCAATGTTATGTATCTGTTACACTCCCTTGGAGGGACCCAAGAGTTTAGGGGGGGAGAGTGTGGCGCTGCTTTAAAAACTGTATTCTGGTGCATTGAATTATTATGGCCACTAGGGGGAGCCAGTGTATATCATATGAGAGGATTGTATTCCACTGAGAGATTTGTGAAACTCCAACGCCCAGAGACCTTTGCAAGGGGAGCAGGAAGGGTGTGTGCTGGCCAGGAAGGACATCAGCAGCCTCGTGTAAGGCATGGTCAGTGTGAGCAGAGCCACAAGAGATGTAGAGAGAGTGTGCATCTGCCGGCTGTGTATTATGCTGAACTGTTCTTGACAAAGTGCGGTTTGGGAGAAGAAGAACATCGTGTGAGGAGAGGCTGCAAACCGGAGGGGTGTGCTGGCGGCCTATGTGTTCGTGTTCTGGCGGAGGAGAACCAGATTGGGAGTGCAGGCGTTAACAGCATCGGGTTCCAAGTGGCAGCAAGGACAAATCCTCTTGATAGAGATCCCTTTCTCCAGCGTTCATCGGTCCAGGACAAGTGGTTACACCAGATGGGTGAGAAGGCTTCGGCCTGGTGAAAACGCAGAACATTGCGCAATTGTTTATTTGTTTCTTGAAGGGCCCCAATGATGACTAGTAGAAGATTGTTTTTGTTTCATTCACTGGCCAGTTGAACACGGTACCCTAGACAATACACATATATATTTTTGAGCAATTTTCACGGGACTTACACTCCAGAACTGAGGGGGTTAACCCGTTTCTTTTACCGCCGCGTGTTTTTCCCGCGTTACGAATTCTTGTTACTCAAATACCGTACATGCGTATTATATGCTGCTTTATTGGGGTCAGTAAAGAATATAATATAGAAAAATCCACAACAGTGCTGGTGTATAGTTATTTTCTAGTGCGGTGAGACTATCCCGAGGTTTATTCAGCGGCTCCTCCGGGGGTGAGCGCTACACGTGGGAGCTCGTCCGGGATTACAGTCTCTGTGAATACCGCAATTAAGGGGTTAAATATGGATCCAGACACTGCTGCCAAATGGTGTGAGGAGCACAATAGCCAGATAGGGATAAGCATAGTCATGGACATTCCTGCAGACACTTGGGCCGAAAATCAGATTCGCCGGGCTATGGTCGCGCTGACACCAGATCATCGGGTTTAATTCTGGACATTAAAGCAAACTCAGAGACTTCTCACACTTATGTTCTTTTTGAGTGGAGAAAGGGTGTTCCAGTGTGTTTTCAGGGCGCGAGTGTGAAGCTGACCGATGTGGCAGTGCAACTGATTCAGCCAAGTGCGCCACGTGGTGATCCCGCGAACGTTCCCGCTTCCAGCCCGCTAGCCATGACCGGGCCAGAGTTCATAGTGGCTATCGGAGACTTACTGGCTAAATGTCAAAGATCGAACCCTCCTTACACTAATTCTGGTTATCGACGGTTGAGGAATTTTTCAGGAAATGTGCCAACTCCGGCGGGAGAAGAAACCTTCGGAGAATGGGTGGAACAGGCGATGCAGGCTCTGGATGAGTGGGACGTCTCTGAAGTGCAGAAGAAACAGAGAATTACAGAGAGCCTGAAGGGACCTGCATCAGAGGCCGTTAGAAACCTTGAGTAAGAAAGACTGTACTACTCTAGATTATTTAAATATATTACAGTAAGTTTTCGGGCGAACAGAAAAGGCAGCTGAACTCATGTACCAGTACGAACACACCAACCAGCGGAGAGGTGAGAAAATGACTGATTATATAAGGCGCCTGGACAAGATTCTGCACCAGATACTACTCAAGAAAGGGGCCGAACCTGCCCTGGTAGATCAGATCAGAATGCGGCAGATATTGAAGGGTGCTCAGCCTTTAGACCCTGTGATGTTGCAACTAAAGACTCAAGAAGGCAATAAAGAGTTTAATTACCTAGAGCCGATTGAAACTGTTTGAGAAGAAGAAGCCCTTCTGGAGGAGAAGTCTGCGAGAAGGGGAGAAAAGGTTTATGCCCAACCTGTAAGGTATAATAAGTGTTCATCGGACGAAGATGATCCGAAGGAGACATATGAGCCGAAAATTGTCTATATGCCTCCTGAGGATGTCGGAAAAAAATCGTCAACCCAGGTCTATGTTGAGATGCAAAAGACTCTCAAGAGAGTAGAAGAGGCCCAAGCTGAACTGGAACAGGCTCACGCTGATCTGCGCCGAGAAATCTTGAAGGTAGCAGAAATACAGATTGAAATACAGAGGTCTCTCTCAGATATGCGAACAGCAAGGGTTGCTGTGGCATCTGACAGGTGGTCTTCAAATGAGACGCAGCGAGAAAGTGCGCCCCCGTCTTTAAAGGAAAGCTGTTTCAGCTGTGGAGAATTTTGTCATTTCCGAGTGCAGTGTACGAACCGAAGGCCAGAAAGGAAAATAGTTGAAGAGTTCTTAAAGGCATTAGAAGGACTGTTATCTACCTCACAGGTGGGAAACTTCAGAGAACCCCGGCTGAGAGAACAAACTGGGTACCCAACTGCTGGAGAACACTACGATTCCCAAGATCCAAATAGGAGGCAGGGAGGGTCTGAATATGTACCTGCTAGAAATAGAAGATCCTCTCCCTGGAAGTCCGGTCCTACGTCACGGGAAAACAATGCACGCACTCAATCACCGCGAATGAGGACGAGGGTTAGGTTACTACAGACTGGGCCTATGCTTCCTACTACTATGGAGAAGTTCCCTGATAGGTCCTTCGCCCATCATTCCAGTTCAAGTAGAAGGGATCTACAACAAGGCTCTTCTAGATTCAGACGCTCAAGTAACTCTGATCTATCGAGACTTCTATCAGAAATACTTGAAACATATACCCCTGAAGAAGTTGAAGGATCTTGAAATCTGGGGTATGGGGACTGAGAGATTTTCCTAAAATGGATATCTACAGGTGAAGATGGAATTCAGCTCCGTGACCGTTGGACAACCGAGAGTATGTGACACGTTGGCCATTGTGTGCCCTCGACCCTTGGGAGCTAATCGAAGTTCTATGATAGTGGGGACGAACACCGACTTAGTGAGACGTCTTCTAACCCCACTGGTGAAGGAAGAGGATCATGCTCCCAAAAAGGCGCACTCGATGTTGCGGCCGGTCTGTCAACGGATGGTCAAAGAACAGAGAGCCCCTGCAGAAGTGAGGCGGCTGAGGAAAACAGAAGGGACAGAGAAGGTTATACAGTCAAGAGAAGTCCCTGAAATAATCTCTGCAAGAGTTTTGAAACGGACAAGTGGAAGAGTTTCCGTCAGCGTATGTAATGTGTTTGACTCTTCAGTAAATTTGAAGGCACGGATGTCAATCGGACGAGTGGCTTCTGTTAGGCCCCTCTCCACTACCGATCTAGGGGGGGGCATAAAGCGATACCAGCTGAACGGTTCTACCCTAAAAATGCTCCAATCTCGTTCAAGCGGAAGAATCGGGTTCAGTCTCCAATACTCAAGTCGGAAAATTTGTTCTCCAAATATAAGTTTGACGTGGGATGCGCTAAGAGCACTAAACACCACATTTGTCTCCAGGATGATAAGACTTGTCAAGAAAGGTCAAGACAAGTTCCATTGGGAGGCATAGTTGAACTGAACAGAACCAAAGGAGTGATTGGAGCAGAGGGACTGAGAGTCATGGCTGCGGGTATTCCTGAACTATATTGTTACCCTGCATGGATGAAGGCTCATGGTGAACCACAGAATCAAAGCCCAAACGTTCGATATGGCCTTCTCAGAGACTCACTTATGATTCACCGGGACATAGCACTGAAGAAGCTGTTACCACTGTGCAAAGGCTGCCTGAAGTGTCTGCTATGCTAACTGAGGTAGCTAGGGACATGCGTCAACTTGAGGATGTATATCTGACCCACTATATGTCTGCTATTGAGCCTGAATGTATTGATTAATGTAAATATTGCAATGTTATATACCTGTTACACTCCCTTGGAGGGACCCAAGAGATTAGGGGGGGGGAGAGTGTGGCGCTGCTTTAAAAACTGTATTCTGGTGCATTGAATTATTATGGCCACTAGGGGGAGCCATTGTATATCATATGAGAGGATTGTATTGGACTGAGAGATTTGTGAAACTCCAACGCCCAGAGACCTTTGCAAGGGCAACAGGAAGGGTGTGTGCTGGCCAGGAAGGACCTCAGCAGCCTTGTGCAAGGCATGGTCAGTGTGAGCAGAGCCACGAGAGATGTAGGACGCATGCTGGGGCTGTTAGGGACTGAAACCAGGCCGGAGTGTGGATGTTGCTACAGTCGTGTTGGAGATCGTGCTGTTACCTATATACCTAGCCCTGAGTGTTTGGCAGAACAGAGCGAGCAGAGAGAACAGTCACAGGTGACACTTCTGGGATCCTGGCAGAGTTGGAGCACAGAGAGACAGCGGCATCCATTGTTGCAGTGATCGGAGAGAGAGTGTGCATCGGCCGGCTGTGTATTACACTGAACTGTTCTTGACAAAGTGCGGTTTGGGAGAAGGACATCGTGTGAGGAGAGGCTGCAAACCGGAGTGGAGTGCTGGTGGCCTATGTGTTCGTGTTCTGGCGGAGGAGAACCAGATCGGGAGTGCAGGCGTTAACAGCATCGGGTTCCAAGTGGCAGCTAGGACAGATCCTATTGATAGAGATCCCTTTCTCCAGCGTTCATCGGTCCAGGACAAGCGGTTACACCGGATGTGTGAGAAGGCTTCGGCCTGCCAAAAATGCAGAACATTGCGCACTTGTTTATTTGTTTCTTTAAGGGCCCCAATGGTGACTAGTCGAAGATTGTATTTGTTTCATTCACTGGCCAGTTGAACACAGTACCCGGGTACCCTAGACAACACACATATATATTTTTGAGCAATTTTCACGGGACTTACATTCCAGAACTGAGGGGGTTAACCGGTTTCTTTTACCGCCGCGTGTTACTCAAATACCGTACATGCGTATTATATGCTGCTTTATTGGGGTCAGTAAGGAATATAATATTAGACATGTGCACAGCACAAAATTTCGTTTTGAACTAATGGATCAGTCCTAAAATGCAATTTATTTAGTTGCTAAAGAAATTAGTTTTCAGTTCTTTAGTATGAAAACTAATTTCATTCTTCTGAAAACCAGTGGATACAATTACTATTGCAGTGGCTCCTCAGAGGGCTGAGATAGCTGCTTGTTACAGTATCTCTCACTCTCAGCACACTATGGGCCATATTACATAGTTGGTGCTAACTTAACCAGAGCTGTTGTAAACTTCCCAGAGCCATTATAGCCTATGGAGGTTTTCAGTTTACAACAGCTCTGGTTAAGTTAGCACCAACATTGTAATACTTCCCCATGTCAGGCAAAGCTGTTACAGTAACTGACTGCTGCTCATCACAGCGCTCAGAGTTTCAGTAAAACTAGTAAATAATATTTTTATATATAAGAGGTTAGAACAATATTATTTCCTTGTTTTACTGAAACTGAGTGCTGTTACAGTCAGTTACTGTAACAGCTGAGCCTGATACATTGTATTGAGAGATAATGTAACAAGCAGCCGATCTCAGCGCTCACAGCCACTGGATTTAAAGGGCTAAAAAAAAAAGGCTCCTCTCTGTATAATGTTTAGAACATCCTCCTGCATTAATTAATACCCCTCTCTGTATAATGTATACAACATCCTCCTGCATTAATTAATACCCCTCTCTGTATAATGTATACAACATCCACCTGCATTAATTAATACCCCTCTCTGTATAATATATAGAACATCCTCCTGAATTAATTAATGTCCCTCTCTGTATAGAACATCCTCCTCAATTTATACCTTTCTCTGTATAATGTATATAACATCCTCCTGCATTAATACCCCTCTCTGTATAATGTATAGAACATCCTCCTGCATTAATTAATGCCCCTCTCTGTATAGAACATCCTACTGCATTGGCATGTGGACTGTGCAGAACTTCGGATGTTGCGATGTTGCGCTCTTCATTGCTGGTCTCCTTCACTCAATGTAATATCACAAAAAGGACTGAAACTAAAATGTAGTGCATTTTATTTTAGTTTCTTTCATTTTTTGTACTGAGCAGTTTCGTTTCTCTTGAGTCATACAAAAACGAAATTATCCCAAAATTCGGACTAAATCGTTTTAGTACTAAAACGAATGCACATGTCTATATAATATAGAAAAATCAACAACAGTGCTGGTGTATAGTTATTTCCTAGTGCGGTGAGACTATCCCGAGGTTTATTCAGCGGCTCCTCTGGGGTGAGTGCTACATATATATTTATAAGAATAAAGATATATATATATATTTATAAGAATATATATATATATATATGAATATAAATATATATGAAAATAGATATCTAATTATATATATACATATATATATATATATATCTCTATCTATATATATCATACCTGCCCTTACCTTCCCCTATAAATTTGCTAAAAATATACACACAAAAAAAACAGACCACTGCCTGAGACCCGCGCAGCCCACATGCCACCCCCCCCCCTCTACCTGGCTGAATGTATCTAATAAATATAATTAAATACATTCAGCCAGGTAGAGAAAGAAAAAAAAAGTTTTATTTTATGTTCCCGGGGACATTTAAAAATGTCCTCGGATTTTATTTTTTTAGAAATGTGTCGCCTTACCTTAGCCTGGTGGTCAGTGGGGGCTCCCTGGATCCTGGTTGTGGGGGGGTCTGCCGTGGCCGCAGGTGCAGTGGCTCCCTCCCTGCGCTGCCTGCCTCTGCCACATGCACCCGGGCGGCTAGCCCGCACAGTCGCAGCTCTGTCATCCGGCGGCCGCATGCTCCTCAAGGGGATCCTTGGGAGGCCCCTGCAGGCTGCCCTGTACAGTGCCTGATTAGAAGGCCGTGTCTGCCTCATGTTTTAGTAACAAGAATTTTTTATCCCATAGGCTTCAATGTTAAAAATATTCCCTCTTTAATTCAATATTTAATAAACCGTTGCTTATAATATTCTGAAGTAAAGAGTCTCTTTATTTCTAGATTTTTTAGTATTTAAGCATTTTTTATACTTTTTTCAAAAATATTTTTTTGAAAAACTTTTGTCGGGTGTCCCAAAAAGTTCGAAGTTCGCGAACTGTCGAATGGCCGATGTTCGATGCGAACTCCGAACAAATCAAGCCAAACAGCTCATCCCTAACCATAGGCGACTCTACAGGGGGGCAAGGGGGGGCAATTGCCCCCCCTAGGTTATTCCTTGCCCCCCCATGTGCCCCCCACCAAAAATCAGCTTCCAGCTTACCACACTTCTTTGGACCACTGTATCTCCGTCCCTGTGCATCGTATATGGACAATCTAGGTGTCATTGGAAAGAGCAGATTCTGGCCTTCCAATGATACCCAACATGACCATATTCCGTTTGAAATGAAAGTCAAAAATCATTAAATATTAACAGGCACTTAAATTTAGGCATTTTCACAGGGTTGACATGTCTCAGCAGTGAAGTGGTTAATGTTCAGACTATACATTACATTGTGTATTACGTTAGTTTTTGCCTTGGTTTAGTTGTATATTAAGGGTTAATGGGTAGGCTTCATCCCTCACAGTATACGTCTTATTTTTTCCTTGATTAATGGCATTGTAGGGGTTAATAGGTAGCTACATGCCTCACAGTGTATTCATGTCATGTCTTACCTTGATTAATGGCATATTAGGGGTTAAGGGGTAGCTAAATGCCACATTGTTTATTATTTTTATTGTATTTCCCTGGGCTTATGGCATTTTAGGGGTATATATGGAAGTTAGAATTTAAAGGGTCTAATAATCTTTAGATCCTTTGCTTTTCGTCACATTTCGGGGAATTCATTTCGCCGAAAAATATAGTGAATTCCTATTTAGCAAATGGTCACTGTAATTTGCTAAAAGTGGAGTCGCTGAAGCAGCAATCAGACATTCAGCGAAAACTGCCGAATTGTTAGTACAATAAAAAGGCATCTTTGAATCACATTACTCTGGGGTTTTGGAATCTTATTTATATATACTTATTTAGGGCACTATTACCTGGTGTGGGTTAACCCTTGCGTTCGCATGGTTTTGCCTTAGCGCCAGGTTAATTGAGTCTAGCGCCTGACCAACAGATCGTTTGCCTCCCGCTACAAACGGGAAAAATCACTTAGTGCGTTGCTATTAGTGATTTGTAGCGCAAGCTTACTGTACTTTCTGCGTCCTTTACTTAACATGGGGAGCGCTAGAGATCTCTAGTCCTTTTGCATCTAACAGATCACTTGGAGCCAGCGCAAATTTTTTGAGGGGCGCTAATTGCAACATTTTACCTACTGCTCAACCCTGGTGCTAACTCCAAAAAAACAGATTTTCTCCCAAAATTAACAGGCAATTGAAAGGAATGCAGCACAGGTGTTCTCTTGGCCCCATAAACCATAGTAATGGATCTGGTCCGCATTGTCGCTGCTGTTGCAGTATGCTCTATTATAAAAGTATCCTTTATTCACATATATCATAATTCTAATATATTGCCTAATTTTAAAAAAATTGCTGGGGGTTATGCATAGTATGGAAGCGGTTGATTATTAGGGTGACTGTGTGGACCATTTTTAAAGGGACACGTGAATAAGTCTTGCCCTGAAACATGTATTTTTTTATATGCTGCAGCAGGGGAATTTTTGTCGCTCACCTGGCCTTCCTTTTTGGATCTATTAAATGCAGTGTAATGATTCTACATGCTGCTGGGTGGCATTTATCATGCAATGCCCATCAGCCTTAATTAATATATGTGTACATATAAACATGGATGATACGGCCACCTTGGAGGCTTTTAATAATGCAGGGTGTGAGGTTATTCACTGTATGTGTTCATATTCAAGCTTGTGAGGGCGGGGGATAGGTATGGCCCGGCACTCTGCACTGGAAAAAAAAAACGTTCTATCCTGTACACAACCGCATTAGCGCTGGGTCTCAGCTCGGTCTTAGAGTTTTCCTAGCGTACGCTAAACGACCTTGTTCATGGACTACTGCAGACAAGGTGATCTGTTAGTAGGTCATCAGGCACTACGTTTTAGCGACTCGCGCTAATTTTTCCTTTAGTGATGGTTTTTTAGCTCACACCAGGTGACAGGGCCCTTAGTTTTATTCAGTGGTATGATTTAGTGGTGAAAATTATTAGTGCCCCCCCAGTTTTGACTGCGGTATCTTCTGTGCCCCCCCTAAATATTGTTCCTAGAGTCGCCACTGTCCCTAACAATGACCCAAAGCATACATCCAAATCAACAAAGGAATGGCTTCACCAGGAGAAGATTAACGTTTTGGAACGGTCCAGCCAGAGCCCAGAACTGAATCCGATTGAAAATCTGTAAATGATCTGATGAGTAGGGATGAGCCGTGTTCAGTTCGCATTCGAACTCGAACAATTTCAAAAGTTCGAGTTCGGACGCGAACACGATCCGAACTCAATGCAAGTCAATGGGACTTGAACGTTCGATATGCAAGATATTTGCCATAAAAGGTGTATGGGGTCCGGGTAGTGCCCTGGGGGACAGGAAACAAGGAAAAAAAGTTTAAAAAAATACGTTTTTTAAGGAACAGTGATTTTTCCATGAAATAAAGGTTAAGAATAAAAACGATAAATTCCTTCAAATATCGTGCCTAGGAGGTCCCTATAACCTGCCCATGAAGTGGCGGATTTGTCGGATGTATAGAAACATTTAAAAAGAAAAAAAATGACACTTCAAATGACGGTAAATGTTTTTCCTTTTAATCTATTCATAAACGACTGCTTGGGGCAGGAGCCTGTATGAAAAGAGGAGACGTTTTAGGACACGCAGCACAGGTTTAGTGATTTTTTGGCTAAATTATGGTGAAACTTATGCAGGCTTTGGATAAAAGTAACAACAGGTGCATTAAAATTGGACCTTTGGTGCCAGCTAGTGCCTTCACACCGTAACCCCTCTGAGGTATTGTGGAAGAGTGTCGGAGTGGACTCTGCATTAAAATATTAAAATGATTGGAATCTGGTACACGCGTCAGTGCACCCAAATATTGGGCATTTGGTGCCAGCTAGTGCCTTCACACCGTAACCCCTCTGAGGTATTGTGGAAGAGTGCAGGGGTATAACCTGCCGTCAAATATTAAAATGATATGAATCTGGTACACGCGTCCGTGTCAGTGCACCCAAATATTGGGCATTTGGTGCCAGCTAGTGCCTTCACACCATAACCCCTCTGAGGTATTGTGGAAGAGTACAAGGGTGGACACTGCTGTCAAATATTAAAATGCTATGAATCTGGTACATGCGTCAGTGTCAGTGCACCCAAATATTGGGCATTTGGTGCCAGCTAGTGCCTTCACACCGTAACCCCTCTGAGGTATTGTGGAAGAGTGCAGGGGTGGACTCTGCATTCAAATATTAAAATGATTGGAATCTGGTACACGCGTCAGTGGCAGTGCACCCAAATATTGGGCCTTTGGTGCCAGCTAGTGCCTTCACACCATAACCCCTCTGAGTATTGTGGAAGAGTGCAGTGGTGGAGGTTTTGGGAATGCAGAAGAGATCCCCGATCTATTCAGTTACATCAGCATTAGGGGAGTGATAGCTGCTGATCCAGGACTGATTCATTTTTATAAATGTCAGCCGGTCTACAGAGTCGGTGGACAGACGCACTCTTTTGTCTGTGACAAAACCTCCAGCGGCACTTAACGTCCTTTCAAAAAGCACGCTGGATGAAGGGCAACCTAGTAGCTGCATAGCATATTGGCTAAGTCCTGGCCAGTGATCCAATCTCAACACCCAGTAAGCCAGTGGATCATCTGCTGGAAAGGTATCCAGGTCTGCCCTTGCCCCTAGATAGTCCTGCCCCATATGGTGAAGATGCTGGCAATGGGTACCTACATTTGAAGTCCCTGGGTGTCGTGGACGAAAAAAAATCAAAAAGGCATCAGTCAAGCGGCCCCCTTCACCGCTCTTTCTCTGATAAACAGCAGCCTCAGAAGCACCTGTGTCAGTTGGTAACCTACCAGTGTCTGGAAAGGTGTTACACAAGTGTCACTTTAGACCGTCCTCAAGTTGTTTCATCCTGTGTTCCCTCTGTGAGGGCAGGATGAGCTCTGCAACCTTACCCTTGTATCGTTGATCAAGAAGGGTTGCCAACCAGTAATGATCTCTCTCCTTGATAGCACGAATCCTGGGGTCCTTTAGCAGGCTTTGCAGGATAAGGGAGCCCATGCAGCGTAGGTTGGAGGTGGCATTAGCTTCAGAGTTTTCCTGGTCGCTGAGGATGACCATATCGTGCACTACCTTCTCCCAGCCACGTACTAGTCCTTGGGATTCTGGGGACACAAAACCCTCCCTTGAGGAATCCCCACCTTAAATGCCCCCAACAACTTAAATATTCGTCCTCCTCATCTTTCTCCTGTCTGATCTGAGGCCCCGCAGGAATGCTGTCTGTGGAAAGACTGGGGCCTTGAGAGAAAGGGAAGGCCTCTTCTTCCTCCTGCTGCTCTGCCTCTAGTGCCACATCTATAATTCCCTGCAGAGTGTGCTCCAGCAGGAACACTAAAGGAATTGTGTCACTGATACATGCACTGTCCCTGCTCACCATCCTCGTTGCCTCGTAAAATGGTGACAGTACAGTGCATGCATCCTTGATCATCAGCCACTGCGGGGGGGGGGGAAACAAGTTGACCTGAACCTGTCCTTGTGCCATACTCACACAGGTACTCATTGATGACCCTCTGCTGCTTGTGCAGGTGCTGCAGCATTGCCAATGTCAAGTTCCACCTGGTGGGCATGTCACAGATCAGACGGTTTGTGGGAAGGTGGAATTCTCTTTGAATTTCTGCCAGGCGAACACTTGCTGGGAATGACCGTCTGAAGTGGCTGCAGACTTTTCTGGTCTGGCTGAGAAGCTCTGCTAGCCCTGGGTACCTGGTTAGGAAACGCTGTACCACCATATTTAGGATGTGTGCTAGGCATGGTACATGCGTCAACTTACCCAGGCGTAGGGCAGAGAGAAGGTTGCTGCCATTATCACAGATGACCATTCCCAGCTGAAGCTGGCGTGGTGTTAACCATCTCTGTGCCTGCCCCTGCGGAGCTGACAGAATTTCTGGCCCGGTGTGGCTCCTGTCCCCTAAACAAACCAGCTCAAGCACAGTATGGCATCTTTTTGCTTGAGCCATTGCGTAGCCCCTGCCACGCGTCAGTTTAACTGCCACTTTGCCAGAGACATGGAAGGAGGAAGAGGAAGAGGTGGTGGAGCAGACAGACCTCATATAAGCAGCTTTCTGGAGGCGTGGTGGATGAGTAAGCTCCAGCACAGAGCCCAATCCTGGATCCCTCCCAGCTGCAATCAGAGTTACCCAGTGTGCCGTGAAGGAAATGTAACGGCCCTGTCCATGCTTGCTGGACCACGTGCCTAAAGTAATGTGCACCTTACTGCTGACTGCCTTTCCCAAAGACTCCATAACATTGTTTTCAACGTGCTGGTATAGTGCTGGAGTGGCCTTCCGTGAAAAGAAATGGTGTTTTGGAACCTGCCACTGTGGTACAGCACATTCGGCAAATTCACGGAAGAAAGCAGAGTCCAACAGCTGGAAAGGCAGCAGCTGTAATGCAAGTAATTTTGCCAAGCTGGCATTTAGACGTTGTGCATGTGGATGGTTGGGACAATATTTTTTCTTCCGCTGCAGCAGCTGGGGCAACAAAATCTGACTGCATAAATCTTCAGCTGATGGGATGCTGGCAGATTCAGAGGAAGGACGTGGTACACCCATTACTGTAGCATCATCCCTGTCAGTGGAGGTTGTAGGCAATGACATGGCAGGACATATAGTGGGGGTAGAGACAGATGAGGAGGAGGACCTATGCAAAGTGTTGTGCCATTGGGATGCATGGCAGGTGGTCATATGTAACCTCAAGCACGTGGTACCCAATTGTCTGATGTCTTTCCCATGCTTGATCCTCTTCCGACATAGCTTACAAATAGCAACAATCCAGTCTGCTGCACATGTTGTGAAGAACTCCCAGACAGCAGAGATCCTGGACGTGTGCTACGAGACAACATTGCTCTGCAGCTGAGCAGCTCTGACATCTGATGCCTTGGACTGGCTATGGTTGCTCATAGAGGACGTGCTGCCTAGTTTTTGTTGTGCCTCCTCCTCCTCCCTTGACTCCTCTGTTCGATCAGGCACCCAGGTGGAGTCAGGGACCTCATCATCATTATCAACCCCTATCTCCTCGTCACTGGAGCCAACTTGGCAGTGTGCTGCAGCTGCTGGGAGAACATGAGTGCCAGTTCTTTGCATGTCACTGGCACCCCTCCCTCTAGGCTGATTATACTCCCTTCCTCAACCTCAGTGTTTGAATCAGAGCACTGGAGTTGCTGCGCATCCTCAAGCAGCATGTCACTGTCACTGTAGTCAAACAATTCAGCTGACTCCTCCGTGTATAATAGTGAGGCTACGGCAGGAGTAGCTCTGGACATGGAGGCTGAATTAGATGTTTTGGCAGCTGAGGTGGACTGTAAACCACTACAAGACTGGCTGGCAGAGGACTCGGAGGATGAGGATGGCCTCTGTATGTTGCTGCTGTTTAAAACTGCCAGCACCAGTTAGAAACAAGGACAAGCGTGCCCCTACTGAGGATGCACCCCGTCCACGAAGACCAGGGGCACAGCCTTCCAACACAGAGGCTGCTTGCCCTCTTATCTGTGTCTGGGAGCGTCTGCCTGTCCTTTTTGGTCTTTCTGACATGTGAGTGATATATAGATTAAAGATATACAGATTTTACAGAACAATGATATACGTCAGTGATACACCCTAAGAGCCTGGCAGCAGCTGGCAGTGCCAACACACAGATTACAATTCCCAGATATCTGCTAGAAGTATGTGGGACCCCCTGATAGCTGGCATTGAGAAGACACAGATTACAATTCCCAGATATCTGCTAGAAATCTGTGAGACCCCAATAGCTGGCAGTGAGAAGACACAGATTACAATTCCCAGATATCTGCTATAAATATGCGAGACCCCAATAGCTGGCAGTGAGAGGACACAGATTAAAATTCCCAGATATCTGCTAGAAGAAAGTGAGATAACAATAGCTGGCAGTGAGAAGACACAGATTACAATTCACAGAAATCTGCTAGACGTCTGTGAGACACACTGACAGAACAATCTCCTCTCACTCCTGCAAAAAATACACGTACTGGGGCTGCGGTGAAGCCTTATATAGTGTGCTGCGGGACTTAGCTCTGTGAGCCCATGATTGGGCAAAATTTGCCCAATCAGGACTCTGAGCCCTGATTGGCATAGTCCTGCACCTGTCTTGCACCTGGCCTGTGGTCAGGTGCAAGGCTGTAGCAAATTACAAGCTTCAGGCCAGTGGAAAAGTGCATTGTGGTCCATTGTGGTGCATTGTGGGCGAACACTCGGTGAACACGCGGAAATGTTCGATGTTCACCCAACGGGCAATGTTCGAATCAAACTCATTTTCAGATCGAACCGCCAGCCCATCCCTACTGAATAGGGCTGTGCACAGGAGATGCCCTCGCAATCTGACAGATTTGGAGTGTTTTTGCAAAGAAGAATGGGCAAATATTGCTATGTCGAGATGTGCCATGCTGATAGACTCATACCCAAAAGACTGTGCTGGAATCAAATCAAGACTGTGCTACAACCAAGTGTTAGTTTAAGGGTGTAGACACTTATGCAACCGTATTATTTTAGTTTTTTATATTTCCATACACGATATCTTTAACATAACGGTAATTTTTTTTACATTGATTCTTATGGGATTCACCCATTTAACCCCTTCACTGCTGAGCCATTTCAACCCCGCATGCTGCTGAGCTCATTTTAACCGTTTGTGCTCATCATGTTTAAATACAATTTGAAGTCATGTTTTATTATGCGACCCAGACAAATTACATATCATTTTTTACGGCAGACTCGGCAGATTCATAATATATCATCATTATATGTATATGTCATGTCTTGTCAGAATGCTATAAAAAAAAGTGAATTTCCATTCAGATTTCAATCATTTACAGCATATAACTTTTTCTTTTCTTCACATTTTATCATCCGAGCTTTTGTGGTTATGTATTATATGGGGTACTCTTGTTAAAAAAAATTGAAATGGGAACCTGTTACTGTATTTTTCTGAAAAATTTGCGATTTCAACTAAAACTCATCGTGGGAGATGAGGTGAGTTCGTCCCGCATCATTGTTAACATAATTGAAAAAGTGAACATTAGCATTATAATAAAAAAAACACCACACTTTTATGTTTATTAATTTTAGTTTTTATTTATTTATTTATTTGACATATAACCTGGTCATGTTGTAGGCAGCCTTTCCAATAATAACGACCATGACCCTCTACCTTGTACCAAAGGACCCCCGTATCTCTAACCTAGAGAATCCTCTGCCTGGCTAGGCGGATTCCGTTTCTGATGTCATCACACCCATGCTTGATGATATTAGTAGACAGGAGGCCATGGAGATGGGGCTGACATTCAAGATGTCAGCCCCACCAGAAGGCCACACTCCAGCACCGATTGGTGCCTGGTCACGGTACCAGCACTTAAGGGGTTAAAAGGGGCATCGCAGGAAAGGTCAGACTGTGACCTTTCCAGCGATGCCTTTCTTGAGAGTTTACGCCTTACCGATGGGGAGATAGAGTGGTCCAAAGGACTTGACTGCTCCCGTTCAGGCACTCTCCCTGCTCTGGTGAGGGGGGCTGAACCTGACATGATTGTGCCCCAGCAAGATGACATCAGTGTGCCGGCAGGCATCCCGGAGGTAGGGCTGACATCAAAAATGGTAGCCCACAACAGGAAACCACAGCGATCGGTGGAAATACCAACCCATCGCGGCTGCAAAGTGAGGACACGCCCCGTGCTTCGTCCGCACGCTGGGCCTGTTCCCGATGGCGCGATGAGCGCATCCTTTGCAGCCCAGTGGTTTAACCTGTGAAACTGAACCACCGAAAAAAATATGGGGATAATTTTCGTTAATTTAAAAAACAATGTAACTCATAATCTGTATTCAGACCATTTGGTTGTACGGTCTGAAAATTATATATGAATGTCATCTCATCCTAAAAGCTTATCCATATCATCTCCACTTTTTGGAATATGGACTTTCTTTATTCACATAAAAGACATATACTGTCGGTCACAATTATGTTTGATCTTTAAATGTTGTGATACACTGTATAACATGAATAATATGTCTCTCCACAGGCTCTCGGGGTGGCAGTCATCTACCACCCACCGGGACCAACCTCCCAGTTCCTTGACAACTTTGCTACCTGTCTTTTTTTTTTTTTAATTCAAAATTTTATTTTGAAATAGGTCAGCAGTAAATCAGACATAAATACAAATAATAACAAGTGAGCGAAACAGGACAACTCAGGTGGGTAAAGTCAGAAAAACAAAAAAGCACTGTAGTCCAACAGTGGGGCATCAGGAAAAAGTAAAAGGGAGGGAAAAATAATAATAAAAAAAAAAAAAAAAAAATAAGGGGAAAAAGGTAAAGGACTGCCCATTAGGTTGTGGCATTCCTGGCTCACCCCGACACCCCTTAGGAGGCCGGGGGCCATGAAAGAGACCACAGGGCCGGGAGACCTGGGGCCGAGAGGACGGCCAGAGCCTAGGTTGCCACCCTAGCGGCTCGCCCAGGATACTACCCAATGTCCCATTAAAAAAAAAAAAAAAAAAGGGGGGTAGTCCCGATGCTCCAGCAGACAATCAGCAAGTCCCAAATGTCAGCAAATAGGTCTGCATGTTCACTCGGGCAAACACAGACAATTAAGGGGGGGGTGGTGAAATCAAAGACCTCAGCAGAAAATCGTAAAACAAAAATATCCTCAGGAAGAGTCTCAAGTGCTAAGGGAGGGGGGTGTAAGCAGGGCATGTCATCAGGTTGGGGGGTAAACATTCAGCTAATGGTGAGTGTGGGTTGTCAGCAGGGGGTGAAACACATCTGGGGGGGGGATTGGGGAAAAGGCCTTGCAGGGAAGGTGTCATCAGCCAGGGATCCGAAAGCGGTACCATCCAGTTCAGCCAGTGTCCAGGGAAAAAATAGGACACATGTTCCACCTATGTCCAGCAGCCAAGAGCAGGGTCAGAACCGGGAAAGGTGACGAGGTAAGGCCGATAGCAGGACCCTCGGTCTCCTCAAAGAAGCCTGAGGAAAGAAAAAACCTCCAATGGCTCCGGTTCCAGGTAACCCCGGCAGCTCCGGTCCCAGGACCACATGCCAGCTCCAAATCCCACCGCGTCCCGAACAGCGGCCAGGCCGGCATCGAGCAGGGAGAATCCTCTGATGCCTCGACATCCACAGCACCCTCCAGACGTCTGCGATCCACCCGGGCAGCTTCAGCTGAGGGTCGGCAGGCAGTAGGGAAACAGGAGATCCCCTTCAGGGGTAGGAAAACCGCCCGTAGCACCACCGCCGGGGCGTCGCAGTTTGTTCTCCGTTCTCCATTCTCCGGCCGCCATACCTCTTCGCACCGCTCGGCCGAGCAGGCGAGTGTACCGCACTCATGTAGCGGGCCCGCACTCTCACTCCCTGAGGGAGCAGCCACATCCCGGGAGAGCCGCATCTCAGCAATGAGGTGCCGGATGTCCCCTCGTGAAAGTGGACGCTCCCCTTCCTCCATCAGCCACGCCAGACATCTATCCAGGCACTCCATCGCAGCTCCACCGCCCCAAGGGAAGGGGAATGTTGATCCCAGCAGGAAAAGGCTTCAAAAATGGCCACCCGGGGTAGGCCACAAAAACAGGCCGGAGGCAATAAATCGTCCCAAACTGCCCCGAGAGGGCACGGGAGAGATCAGGCACGGGTCCATAGGTACCTCAGTGCATTCCCCACCTCGCCAGGTACTGCAGCCGAAGGTAGGTCGCAGGGGTCAGCAAAAAAATAGAACAATCCTTGTGGAGCTCAGCAAGATGCGACCATCCATATCGGCAGTCATCTCCGCCCCTACCTGGCTTTTTCACTTTCTGTCTACTAACCTTCCATGCCTATTCTCGGGCACTTCAACATTCCCATTGATGATCCATCTGCTCCTGCTGCCGCCAAACTTTTTTCACTCACATCCTCCGTTTGACTTAAGCAATCCTCCCTTCTCTCCACTCACCATGAAGGTCACTCTATTGACCTTGTTTTTTCCAACCTCTGCTCCATTTTTTCCAAGTTCCAAGTTCACTTGTCTCCCCTTCCCTATCTCTGATCACCACCTTCTTCAACCTATCTGGACTACCTAAACTCCCTACTCCCCCATCCTGGACACGCAATCGCAGAAATCTGCATGCTGTGGATCCCCATCAATTCTCCAATCTACTTCAATATCTCCCACACATCTCAACCTTCATCTGCCCTGACTATACCATCGAACACTATAACGCTACCCTTATCTCTGCTCTAGACATGCTTGCTCCTCCTCAACTCTGTAAGGTCCCGTAACAACAGGTTCAGCCCTGGCACACCCTCCGGACACGCTACCTGCAAAGATGTTCCTGCACTGGAAAGCGTGCCTGGAGGAAAATCCCGCTCTGAAGCGGATTTCATTAATTTCATGTTTATTCTGTGGTCATATACCTCTTCACTTGGCCAAACAAGCCTTCTTCTCATCTCTGATATCTGCTCTGTCCTGCAACCCTAAATGACTCTGGTCCACTTTCAATGCTCTCCTCAACCCACCCGCACCTCCCCCCTCATCTGCCTTTAGTGCTCAGGAACTGGCAGATTACTTCTTAAATAAACCTCTCACTACCAGAAGCAACATCCTGACACAAAACAATAATCTACCACCTCTACTCCCAGACACCCCCTCAACTACCCCCTGCTGGTTCCTCACAGCCACTGAAGAGGAAGTAAATTCCTTACTGTCCTCCTCACATCTCACCACTTGCCTTCTTGACCCCATTCTCTAACATCTAATAGCTCCACTCTCCTCCTCCCTCACCCCTGCTTCCACACACATCTTCAACCTGTCTCTCCCCACCGGTTCCTTCCCATCCACCTTGAAACATGCACAGGTTACCACGATACTAAGGAAACCCTCCCTCGATCCCAACTCTCCAACTACGGCCCTGTATCCCTACTTCCGGTCACCTCTAAGCTCTTGGAAAAACTAGTTTTCAACCACCTCTCCCTCCTCCTGTCCTCTAATTCCCTACTTGACCCCCGCAATCAGCCTTCCGTCCCCTACACTCAACTGAAACTGCCGTCACCAAAGTCACCAACGACCTCCTAACTGCTAAAAACCATGGCCACTATTCTATTCTCATCCTGCTTGACCTCTTGGCTGTTTTTGACTGTGGATCACCCCCTCCTTCCACAGATTCTGAACTCTCTTGATCTCTGTGACACTGCACTCACTTGGATTGACTCCTATCTGTCTAACAGGTCCTTCTGTGTCATTTGCTGGGAACTCCTCCTCTTCAATGCCTTTATCAGTTGGTGTACCTCAATGCTCTGTCCTAGGTCCTCTGCTTTTCTCTATCTACACCTCCTCCCTGGGAAAAATCAGCTTTGGCTTTAATTGTGTGTGAAAGGATTTTACCAGGAAGGATACATTGAGATTTTCTCTCGTTTTCAAGTATGTCCTGGGTGGCGAGTACGTACCGTTAGGTGTCTTGCCAAGGACACTTACTGGAGTTACCACCTTTACCACCTTTATGCTGATGATACTCAGATCTACCCCTCTACCCCTGATCTCTCTCCTCCTGTCCTTTCCAAAGTCAGCAAAGGTTTATCTGGCATCTCCTCCTTGTTGGCCTTTCACTGCCTAAAGATTAACATGTCCAAGACTGAGCTAGTACTAATTCCTCCCTCCAATGCCTCCCCACCTTCTGACTTCTCCATCATGGTTGATGGTATCACTATCTCCCCATCAAGCTAGGTTCGCTGTCTTTAAGTTATACTTGACTTTTTCCTTCACCTCTCACATTCAGTCTCTTTCCTCCTCCTGTTGCTACCAACTACATAATATTTCCAGAATTCTGCGATTTCTTACAGCTGACACCACAAAGCAACTCATCCACGCTCTTGTAATCTCCTGATTTAACTATTGTAATAATCTTCTTGCTGTATCCTCCTGACTTCCCCTCTTCCCCAATCCCCTCCCTTCCTCCCTTACTGTTATAATTTTCTCTGATTTACAAAATGTAGAAGTTGACGTACACTATGCATGATAACAATTGTTGAAGTATGATCGCTATCATAGTGGACAGTGGGCTCGCTGTCCACGGCCTGTATTGTCATCTTCTCAATAAAATGCTCTTAAATAATCTTCTTGCTAGCCTCCCTCGCCCCCCCTACAATCCATTCTAAATGCCTCTGCCAGGCTCATCCACCTCACCCGCCGCTCTCTCTGCTGCTCCTTTCTGCAACTCCCTTCACTGGCTCCCTATCCACTGCAGAATTAAATTTAAAATCCATTGCCCTGACCTACAAAGCTCTCACTAACTCAGCTCCCCATTACCTGTCATCACTAATTACCAAATGCACACCAACCCCCTCCCTGAGATCAAACAGAGACCTGCGCCTAGCTTCTCTCCGCATCATCTTCCCATGATAGACTGCAGGATTTCTCACACACAGCCGCCATCCTCTGCAACGCTCTCCCTCGTACTGTCAGACTATCCCCTAGTTTCCCTTCCTTCAAACGCTCCTTTAAGACATTCCTATTTAGGGAAGCCTACCACCCGACTCACTGACGCAACCAGGCCATCACTCTCACCAGTCCATCATTCTCACCTTGCAGTCCTCTACTCCTGTTTCCAGCCCCAGCCCTTTTAGATTGTAAATTCCCATGGGAATAGGGCCTTTGTTTCCTCCTGTACTGGATTGTCAAAATGTCGTTCAATGTACTGTAACTCTTTCTATACTGTGCCCATTGTACAACGCTGCGGAATATGCTGGCTCTTTATAAATAATTAATAATTCAAATCTTTTTTGTGTTTCTAATGTGCTCTTGAATTTGCAAATTTACGGGGTTATACAGAGAGCACCGAAATAGAGGTGCTCTCTTGTTTGGTGCGCTTCGGCGATTTCAATTCGCTGACCCTGTGGTGAATTCAGCATTCACCGCCGGGTCCCTGAAGTGTGCTGAATAGAATCCACTGAATGTCGCTGATCAACCCACTGAACTCCGTCGAAGAACCTGATGATCCGCCAAACTGACCAGCCGTAGGCCACCAAATGCTGCCGAAAATAGACGATCAGCCTCCGACCGCTGCCGAACAGGTAAATCAAAAAAAAAAATGGAACTTTGCTATTGAAAAGAAAAGGTGTTTAAAATTATAAAAATGTAGGAAATAATAAAAAAGATCCTATGAAAAATAATGAAACGGTCTGTTACAAAATGAAAATAATGCCATAGAAGAAAATGGAAATCAAACATTTAGCCAAAAAAATCCATAAAATGCCTAATTTTTTTATAAATAAATATATAAAAAATACTTTTTGCTGCAAATAAAAAGAATAAGTGGTTGAATAAAAAAAATAATAAAAATGCAAATATTTTTTTAACATTTAATTCTATGCGATTCACCTGTTTAAACCTGTCACACTGAATATCTGGGCATTTCGACAACTTTGCGGTGCAGTTTGGTGTCTCTGAATAGATTAACCATTTCTTCTCTATGGGACAATATCACTGCCACCCAAGATTGCCGAATTGCGGCAATCTGAAGTGAACTGCACCAGATTTCTCTGGCAGTTTGCCAATATTTGGTGAATTAACAACTTTCTGAATAGCCGAACTGCCTCACAATTGCACCGTATGGTGCAATTCGGTGGCAAGTTCAGCTCTTACTGAATAACCTTTTAAGGACCTCGAAGTACGTCTGATATATTATTCATTAAATAAATAACACCTTTAGTGATGCATGTGATCACTTCTCTTATTTTAAATAAATTAGAGATGTGCATTCGTTTCGGAAAAATTTGGAATTTAGAACAAAATTTGATAATTCGTATTCGGAAGTACTTCCAAATAACGAATTAATACGATACGAATTCGAAACGGTATATAAAACGAACTTATTTCGTTTTATAATGTGTCATCATCATAAAAGAAAAGTTTGATAGTTCATTTCAAATTCAATAGTTGATATCAATTTGATAGTTCAATTCAAATTCGATAGTTGATATCAGTTATTCAAATTGATATCAACTATTGAATTTGAAATTAACTATCAAATTGATATGAACTATCGAATTTGAAATGAATTATCAAATTGATATGAACTATCGAATTTGAAATGAACTATCAAATTGATATCAACTATCGAATTTGAAATGAATTATAAAATTGATATCAACTATCGAATTTGAAATGAACTATCGAATTGATAATGAACTATCGAATTGATATCAACTATTGAATTTGAAATGAACTATCGAATTTGAAATGAACTATCAAATTGATATCAGTTATCGAATTGATCTTAACTTACAATACAAGTAATAGTAAGCAAAGGACTTTATGAAACAAATTCTTTTTGTTTCACTGTTTAATTTGACTCAAATACTAAATCTGTGACACAGCTTAAAATTTAACCCTAGATTTTCTTTTAACATCAAAATTTGATTAATTGGGGTTTCATTTAGTGATCCAAAATTCGAATTGATATCAACTATCGAATTGATATATGAAATTCGAATCGATTCGAAATTTCAAATCGATTCGAAATTTCAAATCGATACAAAACGAAAATGGCTCCGAAATTCCAAAAACAAAATGATTTAAAAACATAGCGAAACTAAACAAAACTAATTTTTCAGCGATGTACGTCCCTAAAATAAATTACTTTTTGTCTTAACTTCTGATATAATCCTCTTTTTACTCTGCGTGTTTCTACAACTCCTTGGAAACCCTTTGGAATATTATATATTTCCTTGTTAACTCTCTGTTATAATTGCTCTTAACTATTTTGGATTTTATATTTCTCACACCTCTACAAATAGATTATAGTGCAGGTGTTAGGAATTAAGGTCTTGTTGAAGAACCGGCCAATGTTTCCTGATTACTTTCCTTATTTTACTATCCTGTTCATTATAAGAGAAAATACAGGCTGGATATGTACCTGTGTTATTTACTGTTATTTCTCTTTATTTTAGGAGAGTCTTCCTCTTTATCTCAACAACTTTTTTTGGGGTCTTCACTAGTTCTCCCTCTTGGTATCCCTTCTCTTTAAATGGTTCTCTTAAATGGGTAGATTGTAATAAATATTCCTTTTTTTTCCGCATAGTTTCTTTTAACTCTAATGAATTGCTCTCTAGGGACTTTATTCAACTATTGAGACAAATGACAACTAGTTAGTATAACTAGTTATAATATCAAGGCGAGGTACAAAATTGGTAACCAGTGAGCGTTGTCAAAGGGCAATCTGTGGTCAGGGCAATAGAAAGTCAGCGGGGTCCAGTACACAACGCTAAGGGTCTGGTGAACGTATATCAACAGGAGCGGAACACATACAGGTCTAAACTGTTTGAAGGGTGTAGCAACAACACTTACCCTATACTAACAAACACATCTGTAAATTTTTGTATTGCTTTCCCTGCTTCTTTTTATGAATATATTCCACCCACTTCATATCTATTTTTATATTCCACTTATCCTTTGAAATAATAATAATTTAATAATGCTAATTTGGTATATCTTTGTGGATTCTGTGGCCATTATTCATTTAGAGTTTTATGACTCATACGACTCATACACTTTGATCTCTATTAATAAAATACTACCCAGAAAATATAACTAAGTAAAAAAAGCTTTATTAAAATAAATCATTTTCTTGATCTGTCAATCTTATTAAAAAAATGGAAGCCTGACACCGTTGTATCATATGTTTCTATGTGTAGCCCTAAAACACTAAGTCACTTCATCATATTACACAAGGTTTCAGCCCAGGCCGTGCTTTCATTCACATAAGATATACTCAGTGCCTCATTTCTTTAAGAAAAAAAAGTTCCCTATTTTTGTTGAAATTGAATATCACCAAGTATTAAAATATTTCCTACCAAGTACACACAGATCTGAGATGATTAAATTGTGTTAGATCATAACAAAAACAGAACCAAGGTTAAAAATGTGATTCTTGACTTCGACCACATTTTAAAAAAAAATTGTAGTTGCTTTCACGGCTGTGGAACAGCCGTATCTGAATTCTAGGAACTTGATACGTTAAACAAAATAGTGTGAATATAAATCCCACAACGAATCGACTCTTCTTTCAACTCTTTTTTCTTTGTTAGCCCAGGCGGTAGACATTCGATCACTTGTAAATAAAGTCTCCCAGTAATGAAAAAATAATATTTGTAGCAATTATAAGCAAGGTGTGGATTTTAAGTAAATACCAACAAGAAACATAAGCCTGTTTACCTTTTGGTAAACCACATTAATCTGAATGCTTACCCATAACCGTCTAATGTCTGCTAAGGATAAAGCAAAACAGAAGCAAAAACATAAATACTTACCATTGTAGACGAGACAAACATTTATAGTGCACGCATTTACAAAATTCACTATGCTATAAGATTTGCATGACAGTATTTATTTTGTAAAGGATATTGTATACTTTTCCTTAGTATGGAGGTATAAACATTTTCTCTCCATGAGTCTCTGGTGACATTGACTAACCTCACAGATGAAAGAGAATAACATGGGATATTGAAAATGTTTGTACAATGCAAATGTGTGCTGCTCCCATGTTTGTGCGATAAGAGTGCTGGAATGAATTTTTTCGCAGGGCTGACTAAGCATTTCATAGAATCATTTATTTTGGATTCATTTTTGTCAATTATTTATTATACTACACTACATTCTAGCTTATTTTCTATGCAATGTTCCATTCCTCCTTCAGGACTGTTTAGTATTGTTAAAAAATATGTTTATTAAAATGGGCTTTTTTTCATATGTACATTTTGCTGGTGTTATTTCTAAGTGAACCACCAGAGTCTCTGGATTGTCCCATTCTTAAATTGACCCCATTGTGCCCAAAACAACTCAAGATTATTTGATAGGGAATGATATTTTATGGCATGGTAGTTAGGTATAGGTGAAATGTGTGCATTATTTTTATTAGCATTGCTATCACTCACGCTGAAATGGCAATAGAATGGTTTTAGCAGAGAGAGAGGACAAGCCATCCTACAGGAACCTCTCGTTCCCTTCTAAAGACGATCAACTGCTGATACACTGTATTCTATGTCATCACTGAGAGTCAATGACTGAGGGCCAGAGGCGCACTGTGTGAAGGCCATGAAGAAACATTGCAATGCCTGACTATGAAGTGGAGTTAGTAGTGGCTTGTAATATCTAGTGAGGTGTGTTCACATATCACAATGATCTGTATGATCTATATCAGTTGTTTCCAAAACTGTCCTCGTGTACCCAACAGGCCAGAATTTAAGGATCACCTTGGTTAAATTCAGACTGATCCCTGCAATCACTGAGCGGCAAATTTTATCACCTGTGCTGTGCTTCAGATATCCGGAAAACCTGACCTGTTAGGGGGACTTGAGGACCAAGGTTGGGAAACACTGATCTATGCGCTATCCATCTCTTGATGAGACAATGCAGGGAAACTGAAATGAAAAAAATCACGTAAGGGGTCATCAAACTATGGTAGTGTTCAATTGTTTTTATATATATATATATACATATATATATAATCACAAAACAAAGTCTAGCACTCACCTTGAAAAGAACTTCTAGGTCTTCATGGAAAACTGCCATTTCCTGGTGCTGAGGGCTATATAATAGAGATGTGCATTCATTTCGGAAAAATTCGGAATTTGGAACGAAATTTGATAATTCGTATTCGGAAGTACTTCATTCTGACCGTTTTATGCTCATTATTTTAAGATGACAGCCTAGGTCCTATTTAACTAAAAAAAAACAAGACAATTTTTTTTTTTAAAAAAAAACCAACAATTTGTTTTATCTATTTATTTTTATTTTTTTTGTTTTAGCTTTTTTTTACACCAAACCTAGCCATGTTTGGTATCATTGGAAAAGCCATGATCAGGAGATAAGGATCAGGATCGGGAGATAAGGGGATCCAAAGGATCCCCCTATCTCCCCTTGGCAGCTAGGGGGTTAACTGGCCCACTGAAATCCTCACACATATGGTGGGGATGTCAGTGGGTGGGGGGGGGACCTGGAGGCTTGGCTGACGTCCAAGATGTCAGCCACCTCCAGGTTTAAATTGCGATTCAGCGCCGAATAGTGCGAATCACGATACGGCAGCTAAAAGGCTCTCCCCTTTCCAGTGGTGCAAAAAGCATCGCTGTAGGGTGAATGGTTGGGGAGATAGAGGGCTCCCCTTCCTTGATTTCAATGCAGGCGCCGGGGGCGCCTGCCGATGACATCACCACGCAGCGTGGTGATGTCATTGTGCCCACCAGCCCCTCTACAACAGAGGGGCAGGCTTCCTCCCTGCCAAAACTCCATGGGAGCCAGCGAGGGAGATAAGTATTGGCAAGAGGGAGGCTAGGAGCCTACTGACGTACTATGTACGTCTGCGGGTCTAAGAAAGACCCGTGGACAGGATATACATGGTACGTCAGCGGTCGTTAAGGGGTTAAAAATGTAACGAAACTAAACTAAACAAATTTTTCAGCCATGCACATCCCTACTAGGGATGGGCTGCCGGATCGATTCGAACGTGAGTTTGAATCAAACATCGGCCATTCGAGTGTTCGGTGAACGCTGAACATTATGGGATGTTCGCGGTCTGTTCGACCACGGACATTCCATAATAAAAAATGCCTGCAAAATGCGTTCACAGTTCTCCTAAATGTACCAGCAGCTGCTGGTACATTTAGGAGACCTGTGGCTGCAGCCCCGGCCCCCGTGCCTGTTCATCCGGTCCGGTCTGCCTCGCCTGCTCCTCCGTACGGCCGACCGCTGTCCTCTGCTCCACGCCTCATCTTCTTGCTGACTGAGCCCTGATTGAGCAAAGTCCAGGTCAGGCGCAGGACTTTGCCCAATCAGGGACCTAATTCAATATTGAGCCCTGATTGGGCAAAGTCCAGGTCAGGTGCAGGACTTTGATCAATCAGGGCTCAATATTGAATTAAAGCCATGATTGGGCAAAGTCCAGGTCAGGCGCAGGACTTTGCCCAATCAGAGCTCAGCATGAAGACGAGACGTGGGGCAGAGGAGCCAACAGACCAGAGGAACAGGAGGCTGGGACAGCAGCAGGACAGGTGAGGTACGGGGGGCTGCAGCCACAGGTCTCCTAAATGTACCGGCAGCTGCCGGTACATTTAGGAGAACTGTGAACACATTTTGCAGGTTCGACCCCCATTGATTAACATTGTGTTCGAGTTCGTATTCGAACATTTGGGTTGTTCTAATGTTCGAATACGAAACGAACACAGGGGTGTTCGGCCCATCACTAATCCCTACTATATAATAACATTTATATAGGTAAATCTTGGGGACATACTTGAGGACTTGTAGGAAGATAAAAAAAAATTATCCATATTATACAAGTGCCAACATTTCAATCAGCAGGTAGTTTTTATGAAGGTACTGTATATTCTTACATCACTGTTGGTTTAGTAACTCCATTCCACCTTCTCTGAACCAGAAAGATAAAGAGCTTAGAGGTGAGATCCATTGGTCAGTGTAGACTGTTGAAGAGAGAGCAAGGATTAATCCTTCAGTGAGCTGAAAATGACTTTATAAAAAAAGCTTTTGGCAAAGATATTTCAGCCAGTTTTTTTGATTATGCGACACCAGTTAAATGACACAAGGTGTTATCGTATTAAAATAACACCTAAACTGTTGATTACTGAAAACCTATACTTTAAGAGTACTATCCTGGTAGATGCTGTGAAATCTCCCTACAACAGTGGTGTGCAACTTGTCCCTCCAAAAATTTTGGAACTACATTTCTCACAAACTTCTGTTGACCGCATGAGTTGCTGAGTATCATGGGAGATGTAGCTCCAAAACATTCAAAACATCATCTACCCTACATCATCCTACACACTATCACCTTCATCCTTGCACTTCGCTTTGGGCATGAATACAATTTATGACAGTATCTCCCAAAGTTCCACAATAAACCAACAGCAGTATCGGGTTTTCTGGGCCCCCAGGTCACAAGCCTCCTAGGTAGAGAGGAATGACATTTTGATGCGACAGGAATTGTTAACATCAACAGAAAAGACAAAGAAGCTTTACACTAGAGATCAATATTTCAAAACAGGAATATGTGTACACATTGTCATTCAAACAGTTATTCGGGCAAAACGAGGTGAAATATGTATGGAGTGCAAGTGCGTAAATGAATGACTCTATCAGGGTCTGCCACTGGGGTGGCAGCGCAGGTACAGGGGGGTCTGAGCCCAGTATGCAGTGGATCCTGCTGGCTGGCAGTGATGAGAGCCACACAGAGGGGCTGAGGTACACAGCAAGCTGTATGAATGCAGGAGGGTTTACCAGGAGGCTTGGAGTGTTTCAGATCTTCAGGTGGTACCAGAGTCTGAAGCAGAGTGGGGGTCTGGGAGAGGGGTACTGGGAGGAATAGGCAGGTGTTCAGGAGCACAATGAATACAAGTCTTGTCAGACAAGAGAGCTTCAATAATGGAGCAAGGTGGGAAGGGAGGGGGGAACCTTTATTGAGGAGGGTGTGGTGTACAGTTGTGTTCAAAATTATTCAACCCCACTGATATTGAGTGTTTTGGCCAGTTTGACATTGATTTTGATCATTCAGTCATCTTGCTTACAATTAAATCAAAGAGGCACGTGTAGGTCAGACAAATATAACATAACATTTATAATGAAATAACCACAAATGTCTTTTCTGTGCTCACATCATTATCAGTTTTATTCAACCCCCAAGTGACATTCAATCTTAGTACTTAGTACAACATCCTTTTACAGTTATAACAGCTTTTAAACGTGAAGCATAGCTTGACACAAGTGTCTTGCAGCGATCTACGGGTATCTTCGCCCATTCGTCATGGGCAAAAGCCTCCAGTTCAGTCACATTCTTAGGCTTGCGCACTGCAACTGCTTTCTTTAAGTCCCACCAGAAGTTCTCAATCGGATTTAAGTCAGGTGACTGCGATGGCCACTCCAAAATGTTCCAGCCTTTAATCTGCAACCATGCTCTAGTGGACTTGGAGGTATGCTTGGGATCATTGTCCTGTTGAAAGGTCCAACGTCTCCCAAGCCTCAGGTTTGTGACGGACTGCATCACATTGTCATCCAATATCTCCTGGTACTGAAGAGAATTCATGGTACCTTGCACACGCTGAAGCTTCCCTGTACCTGCAGAAGCAAAACAGCCCCAAAGCATGATTGACCCCCCGCCATGCTTCACAGTAGGCAAGGTGTTCTTTTCTTCATAGGCCTTGTTCTTCCTCCTCCAAACATAGCGTTGATCCATGGGCCCAAACAGTTCTAATTTTGTTTCATCAGTCCACAGAACACTATCCCAAAACTTCTGTGGTTTGTCCACATGACTTTTGGCATACTGCAGTCGACTCTTCTTATTCTTTGGAGACAGCAAGGGGTGCGCCTGGGAGTTCTGGCATGGAGGCCTTCATTACGCAGTGTGCGCCGTATTGTCTGAGCTGAAACTTCAGTACCCACATCTGACAAATCTTTTCTCAGTTCCTCAGCAGTCACACGGGGACTTTTCTCCACTCTACGCTTCAGGTAGCGCACAGCAGTCGAAGTCAGTATCTTCTTTCTGCCACGACCAGGTAGCGTTTCAACAGTGCCCTTTGACTTGAATTTGCGAATGATGCTTCCTATGGTCTCTCTTGGTATGTTTAACATCTTTGCAATCTTCTTATAGCCATTGCCCTTCCTGTGAAGAGTAATCACCTCTTCTCTTGTCTTCCTGGACCATTCTTTTGACTTCACCATGTTTGTAACCACACCAGTAAATGTCTAGAAGGAGCTGAGTATCACAGTCATTTTAAAGCTGCCTAATTCGTGCTTATTATGCTTTATTGCTGCTCCGTGACATTCACAGGTGTTTTCAATACCTGATTGAAAACACTTGAATGAACCTCTGTTCTTCAGAGTGGTAGTCTTTAAGGGGTTGAATAATTGTGTCAATGAAGAATTCACAAAAGAAACATTTACTACTGTATTACAAAACCAATTGATGTCATTTTAGTTGCACATGGTTCTTTAAAAAGTCCTTGTAGGATTTCATTCTGAATACAATTACAAATGTACACTAAATTCCCTAAAACCTTTTACAGCATTGGGGGTTGAATAATTTTGAACACAACTGTATGTTTGGTGTATTGACTGATTAGCCCTGTCAGTGCTGGTTTAAATGAGGGCATCACCTTTCATACAGCTGCACATGCATGACATGATATAGGAACAGATCCTGGCAGTCACGGATCCTGACACTCACAGATAATGTACCATTCAACATAATTATACTTTAAATTTTGTAGCATTATGTCATGTAATGTTGTTAAAAAGCAGGCATTACAGTGGTTTAATGACAATATTTAATAAGTATTTTAATTGAGGAAATCTAATGACTTTGTCAATAGAACTTTCTTTGATATTTGAATTATTATTATCACCATTTATTTGGTGCCAACAGTTTCCGCAGCACTTTACAATAACCAAATGGAGCAAAATACAGATAAACGGACATGGGCCCTGCTCATAGGAGCTTACAGTCTAGAGGGATTGGGGTTGAAGAAGACCAGAGGAGTTTTACTGGACAACAGAATCATTAGTGCCAGTGTTTCAGGAATGGTGAGGCAATAAAAGTGTGAATGTTTGGCTTATTCTGGGTTTTACAACTGAAACACTGTACCATCTAACACATATTCCATGCTATAACAGTGATATATTAAGAAACAAAGTATAGGAATAATAAAATGAAGCACAAAGAGAATCTACACCATTTACTGGCATAAGATCAGAGTTTGATTCCTCTGGGACTGCTTATAGTAAGAGCCAGATCTCCACTCTGTAACCAGCAACTTACACATCTCCACATCAAAGTCTGAGGACGCAGCAAGAGGGCAGAAATAACTGCATGACAGCTCAGCGTTAAGAAAAACATCACTTTTGAGGATAATATATTCCTCACTGTCACTTCAGACCACAAAGTTTCAGAAACCATCATGACTAACTTCAGAGAACTCTAATACAAACACTGTGTATAATGTTTAAAATAATCAATACGAAATACAAGGGACAAACTGTGAAGACTCAAACTATACAGATGTCAAAATGTTTTTATGTCACAAATTATCCGTTTTCCAAACAAAGTAAATATTTTAGTTTTACTGTGATTTTTTTAAATAGTCCTTATGTGCAAATTTTCTCTGAAAAGTCTATAAACACTTATAACTTTACACACTTGTATTTATTGAATTTCTAGCATTTTCAGTTCATTCTATTCATTTGTTGCATAACTACATAGCTGTTATGTGTCTAGTTTATAGAACTAGAGTTTCATTTTGTTCCCTAGATCTAGGTTTTAAATTTAGCACCCATCCATTGATCTGGAAAATCAGTCGCTTATATCTTTCAACGACACAGCTATTGTCAACACGACCAACTTAGCACGAACTTATTATAACCTAAATTTCAGCTGCCAACAACAGGCGTGGTATGATGCCTTGGAATTAACTTCGTACAGATAGATAAATAAATAAATCTATTTGCAAAGTATTTTACCAGGAAGGATACATTGAAATTTCTCTCGTTTTCAAGTATGTCCTGGGTTCAAGAACACTGAATTGTTACAGTAAGTACAGAAATACAAAGTAATAAAATGCAAGATATTAAAAATAAAACAAGTATACAAATTAACACAGAAAATAAATATGTAGGAAATATATTCATTAGGTTACATGTTTACAGGTGCTTTCTGTATGTATAAACGCACCCTTCACCTTTCCATCCTGGTGTTTAAGAGCTTTTCTGGGAAGCTGCCACCCTACCTGAATAGGCTGCTTCCCCCAGCAGCTCCCTCATCCTATAACCTCCGATCCAGGACCTGCACCTTACTTGCAATACCACAATACAAAAAGAAAGTGGCTCGGTCCTCATTTTCCTACAGAGCACCACAATTATGGAATAACCTCCCAGACGCCATCAAATCTTCCCCCCAGTCTAAAGTCACTTAAGAGATCTCTATTAACATACCTCAATACAGAATGCACCTGTAAACATGTAATATAATGACTATTTCCTACATATTTATTTTCTGTTAATCTGTATATTTGTGTTGTTTTTTTTTAATATCTTGCATTGTATTACTTTGTATTTCTGTAACTGTAACACTTCAATGTTCTTGAACCCAGGACATACTTGAAAACGAGAGAAATCTCAATGTATCCTTCCTGGTAAAATACTTTATAAATAAATAAATGACTAAAAGATATTGCATATTATTTATTTATTTTGTTTCTGGTAAAATCCGGTCTGCTTTGTAAACATTTAGTTTTGGTGGCCTTTATAGATGTAAGGGTCAATCTACAAATTAAATAAATTATTTTTAAATACAAACTAAAGTGGGTCGTCTTTTCTTTCTTTCTTTTTTGTTTTATATTCACTACCCCCACTGAGTGCTGGCATAAATCACACAGACGTAAGGTCTCCAATCCTCCTTTTAAAGCATAGGATTTCCATGAGCCCAGAAAAATCGAGATAAACCATAACAAATCAAGCTCTGTAATGCCAAGATTTGAAAATTGTGTTCAGCAGACCAAGCCATGATAGTTTACAAAGCATTCTCTTAGTTTTTGGTATTCCATCTCACTTTATTATGTTAATGTTCACATTTACACAAATAGAACCAACTATATTTCATTATATATACATATAGGGCTCTATTACATTCTCCGTGCAAAAATGTGCATGTGAGAAAAAACGCATTAACGCGAGGGGCAAAACCCTTCGCGCTGAACGTCGTATAACGACGTTCGCGCAAACGATGCGCGTTAACATCTAACGCGAATGACCCTGCGTGAACCCAGCGCGAGCGCAAGTTTGTGCGCGCATCCCCATACTTAACATTGTGAGCGCAAATGCGTTCGTGCGCTGGTACGCGGATGGTATTACAATCGATGTGCAAATTTTTACGAACGATGATTGCGCGCATAATTTTGACGTTTTTGAAAAGCTGGTGGTAACTGCAAATCTGAACGTCCTGGCCCAAACCAAATACACCAGCCCGGAAAAAAAAATACCGCAAAGTATAGTTACACATTCTACACATACCCAAACAATAAAATTGAGAGGTTGTGCGTGTTTTTATTATTGCTGCAGCATATATACACAGATTGATTTTGGCAGGCGCAAAAACTGAACGGGAGACAATTGTGGTTCTTAATTCTGATTGGCTGAATCGTGTGAAAAAACAGTCTGCCCACAGATTTCTGCGCGCAACGTCAAATCGCGTGCGTTTTTGCGCGTCTTTTTTACGCGCAATATTTTTTGACGGGTGAAAAAAATGCGCTCGGATCGTAATACAAGCGTTAATTTACGCACGTTAATGTTTAACGCTATGCGCAAAAAAAATTGCGCTGCGCTTGCGAATTTGAGTGGAGAATGTGGACAAGGACAACATAGAAAAAGGTTTCATGTTATCCTCTTGTAAACTCTTTACATTGGGTCTTCTACTTCTATTGCTTTTGTCATTTCAAATCTGTTTGTCATTTTTGTTGTTTTACTTCCTCACTAGTTATCGCAAAAGAGCTGTGGAAAATGTAACACAGTAAGAAAAGAATGTTTGATTTTAATTATTTGATATGTCTGTAGAGAAAAAGTATTTATTTATTTATTTCTAAAAAAAATTACCAGGAAGGATACATTGAGATTTCTCTCGTTTTCAAGTATGTCCTGGGTTCAAGTATGTTTTTTCTTATTAATATCAATTTATATTACGTAGCTCTGTATTCCACAGAACTATGAAAAACAACATGAAACTGAAATAACGAAAACAATATAAAACAAACAAGCTCACTATGTACTGGAGAAAAGTAAAGGGGTTTTGCACAGACCTGTTAAAAATCGATTTAAACCTTTTTGTTAAAAAAAACACCTTTAAAAGCATATTTATATATTTATATTTTTTAACAAACAAAACAAATATATGCGCCCAAGTAAATCAGAGGCTAACTAATGTCCGTTCTTTAACAAAGAAGGGCACAGGGTGAAAGCACATTTATCTGTGTCTGTTCTTGGTTGCCAAAACTACACAAAGTCAAAAGGTTAACATGACAGCTCTGAGCAACATAAAATACCCAGCCAGATAAAGTATAGATGATTTTCAGCCTGTTACTGTGTCTTGCACATGCTTTATCACCAGTCTCCAAAGTATTTTAAGTACATTAGATTTAGTTGAAGCTGTTAATGGATTAATGGCAGGCCTGCTGGTTACATTGTTACAGATAGTAGACTTTTGTATCTTTGGTATGTTGGTATCGCTAAGTCTGAAAAGGAATTGAATGAAATTTTCTTTCCTGTGAGATATATTCTATCACCACAGAGCAGCGAAATGTCACTGACATGCTCTATGAATAATAATAATAATAATAATAAAAAGGTCTGTTACAGAATAAAGAAGCTATAAAAAAAAATCGGATTTTTTTCCTGAAAAAATCCTGAAAGAGGCCTAAAAAAAGTTCTAAATAAAAAATAGAGACTTTTTGCTGCAAATTAAATGAATAAACAGTTTAATAGATATTGAATAAAAACTGGAAATTTTTTAACATTGAAACCTATGGGATTCACCTGATTAAACCTGCCGAATGAAACCACTGAAAAACAGGGCATTTCACTGCTGTTCAGTGTTCTCTGAATAGGTTAACAATTGCTTCTCTATGGGGAGCTCACTGTCGAAGAACAGGCACCGTATTAGGCTAGGGTCAAACGAAAACATTTTTACACGCGAACGTAAAAAAGTGCGTCCGAACGAATTGACGTATTTTTTCACGGAATGCGCGGAAACGGTCATACGATGCGCATTTTTCGTGCGTGATTTCTTTCGGATCGTCAATAAAACTCTTTTTGCGTCTGGACGTTATGTAGGCTGGACATTAGCAGGGTCTGACGTCTCCAAATCACACACACACGCCGCTATGCCGCAGCTGCGCACTCAGTACGTCAGTACTAGCGGTTCAGCGTTCTCAGAAAAATGCGTTCGTTTTCCACTTGCGTTGCGCGGCCGGACTTTCGTGCGACCGTACTTCGTATATTGGCCGTCATTGCCCGTCATCTGCTGCTAGTGCGGCCGTGATTATGTGCGCCAGAACGCACGTTAAAAGTGCGCTGGTCTGACCCCAGCCTTATGCTGGCAATTCGCCAATATTTGGCGAATTGGCAGATTTTGAATAGACAAATGGCCCCGAAATGGCACCGTACGGGAAAATTCACCATTCAGTGCAATTTCAGGCCCAGTCCGGCTCTCTCTGAATAACCCTATATATACTATTACAATAAACGTCCTGCACGACATTGTTTAGATACTTGAGACTTTTTCTCTAGAAGATTTCTGCAGAAATTATACCTGATGAATTCAAAGGTGGAACTGATTTTATTTTTATGGTCTTGGATGTAAAGTTGATTAAATAGGGTGGGGAGATGGGATTAGTTTATTGGGTGAGAAGCTAGCCTTGTTGCGATAATGGGGAGCCCCAAAGAATTCATCTAATTTCACTTTTGGTATATTTGAATATAATAATTACATATCTTGGGGATAGGAACCAAGTCTAAGCATAAAATCCATTTATAGTTCATATACACCTTATACACACAGCCTGAGAGTAATGTTATACAATATTTTTTATAATTTTTTTCCCCCATCACATAAGATCAGGTATTGGACTTTTCATTGCTTTTTGAATATTGGAGCATTTTGGATTTCAGACTTTTCAAAAAAGAGATACTCAACAAGTTACTTTTTCCAGTGCCATAGAACGTTGAATATACGGTTTATTTTCTCCTTCCCTCACACTCATTTTGTCCGTTGGTTTGTTTTTCGAAAATTCTATATATATAAACATGGGAGCATAAATCATTTTAAATATACAGTTGTGTTCAAAATTATTCAACCCCCACTGAAATTGAGTGTTTTGGCCAGTTTGACATTGATTTTGATCATTCAGTCATCTTGCTTACAATTAAATCAAAGAGGCACGTGTAGGTCAGACAAATATAACATAACATTTATAATGAAATAACCACAAATGTCTTTTCTGTGCTCACATCATTATCAGTTTTATTCAACCCCCAAGTGACATTCAATCTTAGTACTTAGTACAACATCCTTTTACAGTTATAACAGCTTTTAAACGTGAAACATAGCTTGACACAAGTGTCTTGCAGCGATCTACGGTTATCTTCGCCCATTCGTCATGGGCAAAAGCCTCCAGTTCAGTCACATTCTTAGGCTTGCGCACTGCAACTGCTTTCTTTAAGTCCCACCAGAGGTTCTCAATCGGATTTAAGTCAGGTGACTGCGATGGCCACTCCAAAATGTTCCAGCCTTTAATCTGCAACCATGCTCTAGTGGACTTGGAGGTATGCTTGGGATCATTGTCCTGTTGAAAGGTCCAACGTCTCCCAAGCCTCAGGTTTGTGACGGACTGCATCACATTGTCATCCAATATCTCCTGGTACTGAAGAGAATTCATGGTACCTTGCACACGCTGAAGCTTTCCTGTACCTGCAGAAGAAAAACAGCCCCAAAGCATGATTGACCCCCCGCCATGCTTCACAGTAGGCAAGGTGTTCTTTTCTTCATAGTCCTTGTTCTTCCTCCTCCAAACATAGTGTTGATCCATGGGCCCAAACAGTTCTAATTTTGTTTCATCAGTCCACAGAACACTATCCCAAAATGTCTGTGGTTTGTCCACATGACTTCTGGCATACTGCAGTCGACTCTTCTTATTCTTTGGAGACAGCAAGGGGGTGCGCCTGGGAGTTCTGGCATGGAGGCCTTCATTACGCAGTTTGCGCCGTATTGTCTGAGCTGAAACTTCAGTACCCACATCTGACAAATCTTTTCTCAGTTCCTCAGCAGTCACACGGGGACTTTTCTCCACTCTACGCTTCAGGTAGCGCACAGCAGTCGAAGTCAGCATCTTATTTCTGCCACGACCAGGTAGCGTTTCAACAGTGCCCTTTGCCTTGAATTTGCGAATGATGCTTCCTATGGTCTCTCTTGGTATGTTTAACATCTTTGCAATCTTCTTATAGCCATTGCCCTTCCTGTGAAGAGTAATCACCTCTTCTCTTGTCTTCCTGGACCATTCTCTTGACTTCACCATGTTTGTAACCACACCAGTAAATTTCTAGAAGGAGCTGAGTATCACAGTCATTTTAAAGCTGCCTAATTGGTGCTTATTATGCTTTATTGCTGCTCCGTGACATCCACAGGTGTTTTCAATACCTGATTGAAAACACTTGAATGAACCTCTGTTCTTCAGAGTGGTAGTCTTTAAGGGGTTGAATAATTGTGTCAATGAAGAATTCACAAAATAAACATTTACTACTGTATTACAAAACCAAGTGATGTCATTTTAGTTGCATATGGTTCTTTAAAAAGTCCTTGTAGGATTTCATTCTGAATACAATTACAAATGTACACTAAATTCCCTAAAACCCTTTACAGCATTGGGGGTTGAATAATTTTGAACACAACTGTACTTAACATGCATGAGAATTTTGGAAAGTAGACCTCAACATACTAAGGGCATTTAACTGCAATACACCTGAAAGTTACTTTATTTATTTTGTTTGTACATTAAACAGTAGTTTGAACAATTACATCACAGCACAATTCCATCAGTAACGCACCGTTTAGATATTTATGCTATCATATACAAACCTTTTGTATATTATGCTTATTATGCTCCCTGCGTTTGATTATGACACCATCATATTTGAATCTTTATTACACTTCATACAATTTAAGAAAAAAATTATCAAAGTCTTCATGTTCTCCAACCACAGCATGGTGGTAATGGGAATAATTGTAAATCTCATACTTGGGATAATTCGATTATACAATATCATTGATCTATTCTATTATAAAGAATGTGATGGTGGGGTATACAAACTGTAGCCTATCTGATGATATATAATGGGATTTATTTTTTAAAAGTCTTGTTTTAATATTTTAGTAGAATAATAAGGAATGCGGGGTGCAGAAAGAAGAATGGGGAAGGAAAAACATGAAAAAATGGCAAACCAATCATCCTCCTCAATACAATACAATACTATACAGGTGTAACAGTTGGTCAGGTGGTCTGAGCCCAGTATTGCAGGGGTTTACAGATACATAGACAGGGGGGACCAGGATTCTTGGGGAGACACTGGGAATGTACCTTGGGGTGGCAGACAGGACACAAGGGGGACTCCAGGCAAGGTACAAGTGGGGTATCCCAAGAGAATTGTCAACACGGTCCATGGGTCAGAGGCTGGCAGAAGACAGGTAATCGGTGGTCAAGCAGGGGGTCTGGTACACGGGAAATCAATAGTATGATCTGGGCGCTCAGGAAACAAGTCTGGTTAGTAACACAGCTTAGCAGGTTAATGCTGAAGCATTGCTGGGTGGGAGGAGAAGGCCTTTATTCAAACAGGAAGGTGTGGCATTTGTCAGTTGTTTAACTGTTTGTGTGCCTCGTAGCAAACCTTGAGCATGGGGCAGCACTTTACATGTGCTGCCTGAGCACGGATAGTGGGCACGGTGCATACAGCATTGGAGGCGTTACAACAGGAAGTCCTGTTATCCCTGTGTCCATTGAGAATATTAAGCAGTTTGCACAATTTTTCCTGGTACATTCAGTTCCTCGACGCCTCGTTCGTCAACAACAGGGATCTCAGACGTTGGCCCCCCAGATGTTTCAGAACTACTACTCACATGATGCTCTGGCCCTCTATTGCATTCAGAGAATTCTTGGAAATGTAAGCCTTAAACATTTGTGGAGCCAGGGCCTGAGATTCCTGCTTACAGTGTGTAGCAGTGTATTATATTTCAATCAGTGGCCTCGGGTGACTAAAAAATGTCTCAGGGTTCCCACAGGTCCTGTTTTAGGGATACATCATATTATATTGATTGTTACACCTATGTCTGGATTTGAAGGTATTATACATATCTTCATTCCACCTGTGTGAGACCAACCCTTTTGTTCCAAACAAATGCAATAATATTTGTCTTTCCGTCCTTTAAATTTCTAGGAATTTATCACTATTATTTATATGTGAGATCAATTATCAGTTATCAGATTATTCAGCCATCCCTTCTTCACTGTCCACATACCACCGAAAAACTTTTAGACATCATACACTGTAAAGCCTCACAAACAACAACCCTATGCTGTTATTGAGCCTATTGTATCATGCGCTTTTCTGTTACTATTTATGCTGATTAATATTTATCTATATTACTCCTAGTTTATAGTCACATGGCCCCTTCCCTTGATTGGTTGTGCTGCCTTCAAATGTTAATATAAATATTCTGGCATCAACAAATTGATGTTCTTGCAGCTGGGCAGCAAATGTCAACATAAAAGTGTTAATTCTTAATGCCAAGGGCATTTTCTCTAAACAAAAGGCACATACAGAGAATACTCCGGGGATTAGCCCATGTTAGTCCATGTGTAGGAAAGCCCTTCCTGTCAAACAGTCAATACAGGAAAACATTTTCAAACATCTTTTTGATTTGGGTTTTTTGATTACTGTATTTAGCGATGTCCTTACTAGGGATGAGCGTTCGGTTCGGATCTGTTCGGAGTTCGAATCGAACATTGGCTCTTCGAAAGTTCACGAACTTCGAACTTTTTTGGGACATTCGCCAAAAGTTCGATTTTTTTTTAAAAAAAGTATAAAAAATACAAAAAAAAATCTAGAAATAAAGAGACTCTTTACTGCAGAATATTATAAGCAACGGTTTATTAGATATTGAATTAAAACGGGAATATTTTTAACATTGAAGCCTATGGGATAAAACATTCTTGTTACTAAAACATCAGGCAGACACGGCCCTCTAATCAGGCACTGTAGAGGGCAGGCTGCCGGGGCCTCCCAAGGATTCCCTTGAGGCGCATACGGCCGCTGGATGACAGAGCTGCGACTGTGCGGGCTAGTCGCCCGGGTGCATGTGGCAGAGACAGGCGACAGGGAGGGAGCCACTGCACCTGCGGCCACGGCAGATCCCCCTCCCCCCCGCAACCAGGATCCAGGGAGCCCCCACTGACCACCAGGCTAAGGTAAGGCAACACATTTCTAAAAATAAATTAAATCCTAGGACATTTTTAAGTGTCCCCAGGAACATAAAATAAAACCTTTTTTTTTTCTTTCTCTACCTTGCTGAATGTATTTAATTATATATATTACAGATAGCAAGGATGCAAGCACTCATGGGATTTGCAGAATAGTTTTCTTTAATGAATCCAAAAAAGGTCAACGTTTCGGCTCTTTACAGAGCCTTCATCAGGACAAATATACATAAAACCCAATCCTGTGTCCATATATATGGACACTCCAATTAAACAACAATCACCAACCCCCTCCCACTGAAATCATCCTCCAACCAGTAATGAGAGAAATCCACAATCCCAACAACATGTGTGCAAGGAAATTATCACTGTGCGCCCACAATTAGCGTCAGACAAACAAGCATCAGTCTCTTAACGACATCATAATGCACCATCTGATATTTCATTTCAAGCACCAGCAGGGCGATCTTACCCCCGCCACTCCAAACTCTTGCAACAAACCAGGTGAAGGAGATTGATCTCCAGAAGTCTCTGATCCCAGAAACCACCACGAGTACCTGTCGGCGCTCTGCGCCGTATAAACACGTCGGACCGGTTGCCTAGGCAACCCCGGCGTGTTGCCTCGGACGTAGCCAAGACACACTTGGCTCGGTCCCGCCCCTCTCAGACTCGTGGTTTAACAGCATAATCTACAGGGGAAGGAGAAAAACATTACCCTCCTTAAAAACAAATACAAAAGTACAAGCAACAGCTGATATGTGCACACAGCAGATGGCTCACGCCGGCACAAATTGAATTGTTAAACCCCACACTGGAAACTGCCCTACCGATAGTATCGATAAGTAGATGATTTAAAATTTTGATTCTTAATTTTTAATTTTTAATTTTTAAAATTTTTACAAAAAGGCCAAAAGGGAGTTTCTTTCATTCAACCCCCGAGGGAAAACGGTGTCCAAACGATGGATCCATCTTGCTTCTCTCTGAAGGAGAATCAAAGCTCGATCTCCCCCTCCTCGGGGGGGGACATGATCTATTGCCAAGAATTTCAACGAGGACAAGGGATGACCAGACTGGAGAAAATGTCGGGCCACCGGCTTGTCCGACCTGCCATCCCTATATGCGGTCCTGATGTTAGATTGATGATTGCGAATTCTTTCGCATAATTGGGTTGTGGTTTTACCCACATAAGCCAAGCCACAAGGGCATAAGATCTTGTAGACCACATATTCTGTCCTGCAGGTAATAGAGTGTCTAATGAAAAACCGCCTCCCTGTATGGGGATGTCTAAAATCACTAGACGGAGTCATATGACCGCAGGTAACGCAGCCTAGACATCTTTTACAACCCAGATTCCTAAATTTGCTTTGGTCTGTGTCATAATTTTAATGGGATCCGCCTTCACCAGAAGATCTTTTAAACTGCGGTTTTTACGATAGCAGAACATCGGTTGATATCTAAACGTTTCAGGCAAATTCTGGTCTTTCTCTAGGATCGACCAGTTTCTCCTTACTACTGAAGTAATTTGTCTTGAGGCAGTGTCATACGTGAGGGGGAATTTAAATCTATCCGACTTATCCCTTACTTGTCTTGGAGCTCTTGTTCTCTCCAGAGCAGCTGTAATCACCTTATCAGAATAACCTCGAGAAGCAAATTTCCGACACATGTCAGAAATCTGTTCTTCCATAATGGTTCCATCGCTATTATTCCTTATAACTCTCAATAGTTGGGAATAAGGCAATGATTGTTTTAAATGGTCTGGATGTGCGCTCTGTTGGTGGAGTAAGGTATTGCGGTCTGTGGGCTGGTCGATCCTAGAGAAAGACCAGAATTTGCCTGAAACGTTTAGATATCAACCGATGTTCTGCTATCGTAAAAACCGCAGTTTAAAAGATCTTCTGGTGAAGGCAGATCCCATTAAAAGTTATGACCCAGACCAAAGCAAATTTAGGAATCTGGGTTGTAAAAGATGTCTAGGCTGCGTTACCTGCGGTCATATGACTCCGTCTAGTGATTTTAGACATCCCCATACAGGGAGGCGGTTTTTCATTAGACACTCTATTACCTGCAGGACAGAATATGTGGTCTACAAGATCTTATGCCCTAAAACCACAACCCAATTATGCAAAAGAATTCGCAATCATCGATCTAACATCAGGACCGCATATAGGGATGGCAGGTCGGACAAGCCGGTGGCCCGACATTTTCTCCAGTCTGGTCATCCCTTGTCCTCGTTGAAATTCTTGGCAATAGATCATGTCCCACCCCCGAGGAGGGGGGGAGATCGAGCTTTGATTCTCCTTCAGAGAGAAGCAAGATGGATCCATCGTTTGGACACCGTTTTCCCTCGGGGGTTGAATGAAAGAAACTCCCTTTTGGCCTTTTTGTAAAAATTTTAAAAATTAAAAATTAAAAATTAAGAATCAAAATTTTAAATCAATCTACTTATCGATACTATCGGTAGGGCAGTTTCCAGTGTGGGGTTTAACAATTCAATTTGTGCCGGCGTGAGCCATCTGCTGTGTGCACATATCAGCTGTTGCTTGTACTTTTGTATTTGTTTTTAAGGAGGGTAATGTTTTTCTCCTTCCCCTGTAGATTATGCTGTTAAACCACGAGTCTGAGAGGGGGCGGGACCGAGCCAAGTGTATCTTGGCTACGTCCGAGGCAACACGCCGGGGTTGCCTAGGCAACCGGTCCGACGTGTTTATACGGCGCAGAGCGCCGACAGGTACTCGTGGTGGTTTCCGGGATCAGAGACTTCTGGAGATCAATCTCCTTCACCTGGTTTGTTGCAAGAGTTTGGAGTGGCGGGGGTAAGATCGCCCTGCTGGTGCTTGAAATGAAATATCAGATGGTGCATTATGATGTCGTTAAGAGACTGATGCTTGTTTGTCTGACGCTAATTGTGGGCGCACAGTGATAATTTCCTTGCACACATGTTGTTGGGATTGTGGATTTCTCTCATTACTGGTTGGAGGATGATTTCAGTGGGAGGGGGTTGGTGATTGTTGTTTAATTGGAGTGTCCATATATATGGACACAGGATTGGGTTTTATGTATATTTGTCCTGATGAAGGCTCTGTAAAGAGCCGAAACGTTGACCTTTTTTGGATTCATTAAAGAAAACTATTCTGCAAATCCCATGAGTGCTTGCATCCTTGCTATCTGTACCAAGTCCAGCCTTTGCTAAAGCACCGGGTGTGAGAAGAACTTTACTGTGAACCGTGAGTGCAAAAACCTTTTTGTTCATTTTTTAATTATATATATTAGATACATTCAGCCAGGTAGAGGGGGGTGGCATGTGGGCTGCGTGGGGTCTCAGGCAGTGTTTTTTTTTATGTGTATATTTTTAGCAAATTTATAGGGGAAGTTAAGGGCAGGTATGATATATATATATATATAGATAGATAGATAGATAGATAGATATATAAGATATATATCTATATTCTTATAAATATATATATCTAGACTTGTATTGCCCCCCCCCCATTTGGCTGATCCCTCCAAAAGAAATGTTGAACCCAATAGAGCAGAGAATAATATATATTCTCTGCTCTGTCGGGTTCAACATTCCTTCTGGAGGGATCAGCCAAATGGGGGGCTGCATTTAGTTGTGATTGTCCACATGCCCCCCCATGTGCGTATGTGTATATATGGTCTGAGGTCTGTGGGTGGGTGTATATATATATATCTGCGTGTTGATATATACGTATATAGGTCTGCGTGTAGATATATACGTATATGTCTGTGTGTGGTATCAATGCATCCCTACTCTATACACAGCGCTCCGTGTCCCTATAATATATATCATCAGGGGTTACACTTTTTTATATTTTTATACTATTCCTATTGAATTAACAGTAATTTTTGATGTATTTTATTCATTAGAAACTTTTCTTTGCCTATATAACATGTGCTTTGTGAAAATAAAATGGTTTTGTGTGTACATTTTAATTTAGTTAGTGGATTCCTGTCCAGTGCGGTGAGAAACAAACGTAATGCAATGTAGACACGCTGCCAGGCAGAGCGGAGTGACGTCAAGCCTGCAAAATGTTTGCTTCTCTTCGCTTTGCTACGCTGTTTGTCGCTACACGTTCAGTGTGTTTCAGCCTTTATTCTCGCATCGCTAGCTTACCGAATCAGTTTGTATACTTGTTACTGACCCTGCTTGTTCTGAGGACCCGATCTGTTGCCGACTTTTCCTGCCATTTGACTATTCTCTCTGTGTATTCCCTGCCTGTTTGCTTCCTGTTGCTACAGGTGTGCGCCGATTCTCACCATATACAGTAGCGCAGTACAAGTGCCTAAACATTGCTGACCCAGTTTTGTTATAGCTGCTGATGTAACTGAATAGATCGGGGATCTCTTCTGCATTACCAAAACCTCCACTACTGCACTCTTCCACAATACATCAGAGAGGTTACGGTGTGAAGGCACTTGCTGCCACCAAAGGCAAAATATTTGGGAGCACTGACGCCTGTACCAGATTCATATCATTTTACTATTTGACCACAGGGTCCACCACTGTACTCTTCCACAATACCACATAGGGGTTACAGTGTGAAGGCAATTGCTGCCACCAAAGGCACAATATTTGGGTGCACTGCCACTGACGCCTATACCAGATTCATATCATTTTAATATTGGACCGCAGGGTCCAACCCTGCACTCTTCCACAATACCACAGAGGAGTTACGGTGTGACGGCACTGTTGCCGACACTAAAGGCCCAATTTTAAAGCACCTATTGTTACTTTCATCCAAAGCCTGCATAAGTTTCACCATAATTTAGCCAAAAAATCACTAAACTTGTTCTGCGTATCCTAAAACGTCTCCTCTTTTCATACAGGCTGCCGCCCCAAGCAGTTGTTTATGAATAGATTAAAGGAAAACCATTTACCGTCATTTGAAATGTCATTTTTTTGTTTTTAAATGTTTCTATATGTCCTACAAATCCGCCACTTCACGGGCAGGTTATGGGGACCTCCTAGGCACGATATTTGAAGGAATTTTTCGTTTTTATTCTTAACTTTTATTTCATGGAAAACTCACTGTTCCTTTAAAAACTTTTTTTTTTTAAAAACTTTTTGTCTTCGTTTCCTGTCCCCCAGGGCACTACCCGGAACCCCATACACCTTTTATGGCAAATATCTAGCATATATGCCCTCTTGGAGGGCACTCTAAAAATCGAACGTTTGGGTCCCATTGACTCACATTAAGTTCAGATCGTGTTCGAGTTCAAACTCGAACTTTTGAAATTGTTCGAGTTTGAAGTCGAATCGAACACGGGGGCGTTCGGCTCATCCCTAGTCCTTACCATAAGTAACCAGTTATGCCCATTTTATACATTCAATTTCTGTTACAGCTTGATATTCTAAGTACGGTATCATGAACTCAACAAGCACAGGAACATTGCTTTTCAGGATGCTATAATTTGTGAACTTGCGCCTGTACAAAGGTCAATAAAACAAAGGTCAGTTTACCGATGGTAGACAATTAATGTCACATTTAAAAAAAAATTAATAAATAAGGCTCCAAATAGCTCTTTCTGCTGACTCAGAAAAACACCAAAAGATGCCTAGGGTGCATCTGTATGAACGTGCCATAGGCATACTGCAGCGAGGCATGAGGACTGCAGATGTAGCCAGGGCAATAAACTGCAATGTTTTGTAGAGTGCAATGGCTTAGAAAGCGATAGCGATAGACAGCAAGGACATCTGGTCATCCTTGCAGTGGCAGACCACATGTAACAACACGCACAGGATTGGTACATCTGACAATTACAACAGTGGGACAGATACAGGATGGTAATAACAAGTTACACCATGAACACACAATACATCCACCTTGTTCAGTTTATCACTCAGATGGTGAATCAAATTGGTATTTTTTCGCGCAAGCTTACTGTACTTTGCGCTTCCTATGCTTAACCTGGGGAGCGCAAAGTGTAAGTAATCAGTAATTAGCGTTACGATCACAAGGTCCTACTGCTAATTACAAACTAAAAGAGTTTGCTACAGCTCACAGCTAGTACTAACTGATTCCAGTGCTGCAGAATCAGCAGCAGCAGCTGTAAAACCCCACAAAAACAAATACTCACCTCTCATCCCACGGCGAGACCGGCAGACCAATCTGCCACTTCTGGTCGCCGGGAGCAGAATTAGAATGGGAGGAAAAGTTCCCCAGTCTCCCTCCGCGATCACTGAGCTGACCTGTAGGATCTCGCTGGAGACGAGATCCTGACGGTCATGTGACGCGGCAGGAGAAGCCTCCATGGAGTCCTATGAACTCCATGGAGAGGATGCTTAGGACGGCGTGTTAGCGCTGCCCCGAGCAAACAGGACCCTAGCGGCTTCTTGGGGCAGGCTGCTGGATTCAGGTAATCAGGTAATCTACAGGTAAAACAGGGGTGTTAGGAGGAGGTTAGCGGACTCTAATTTTTCCCCTTAGTATCCCCGGTTTAGCTGTAGGCAGCTGATAGGGCCCTATATTTCTTTATCTGAAGCAACAATCATACAAGTTATATTTTGCAGTATTTTCTTTTTTTGTTGTCGCTAGTGTGTCTACTGAACCATGAAAGGTGTACTAAGGAAAGTGTTCTGATTTTACTCACATACACTAATAAAATGTTTTCAAAAACTCAAAGGTTTTTTGTTTTTGTAAATCCAGTTCTCCACTCCAGACCATATGGATGCAGAGAACGCAGTCATCCATACATTTCACCTACTTCTGTTTGTTGGGGGTTATACATGATTAAGTACCTGTTAAGTCATTTGAGAAGTAGTGACCTTACTCACAAAAATGTCGAGTGATTATAGGTTTTTAAACCTAACTGCAGTTGAAATAGAATGAAATATAACACTCTGGAGAGCAAAAAATTCTTCGGTGCAACCTGAGCATTATAAGTAATAACGAAAACTCTGCTAATCTTTTCATAACCATTAATGTATATATATATATAGCTCTAATACTTAAAACATATAACAAAAGAAACATCACACATGCCTTCACCTTTTTCTGCAGTTCACAATTGAACTTTCCATCCATCTTTCTGTAAGGAGACTTGGAGAGATCAACATAACTATTAAGTATTACTTCAATAGCATTGTGGGAAACTTCTTTCCCAGAATGGTTTAAGTGTATAATATGAAAAATAAGATTTAAATAAAAAAGAAATTGTTTAGGTTACCATGATTTTATTGTTTCAGGTAAAATGCAATGTATGTAAAGAAATAAGACTCAGAGATCGCTCTCTGTTTACACATTTAATGATACTCCTGAAGACGCTGTTCAGTTTGCAGCGAAACGCGTGAAGTTTGTTATCCTATTCGCTATCATGAACCCTAGCAGTGACTTGCTCCTGGTTATCCTATTTTTTCTCTCTAGTCTGAGCACTCACAGACTTTTGTAAGACACCACGCAGCTGTTCTTAGATCCCACTGGTTCAACAATAGGTATCCTTATTTTGAGCATTACTGACAACTTGCATGTATCTATCCTGCTCTCTGATCTGACTGTCCTATTACCACAGACCCCAGAAGACCTGTTTCTTTATTTATTCTAGTCAGTACCATTTAGCTCTCAGTAGGTCATGGCTAATAGGTAGAAAGCTCCATGTATTGCCTACTCTCAATCGGTATTGCTCTGAGGAACCTTGTGTTTTTGTAAGCCCATTATTTACAGCTACCAATATCTACTCTATACATTTCCCATCAGGACTTCTGCCTGAGTTCTATTGCGCCTGGCGTGTATTAAATTTTTAGACTGGCTATCTAATGGATTTTTTACTTTATTACCATTAACCTCCCTGGCGGTCTAATTTTTTCAAAATTTTGTGTCTAAAAGCGTATCAATTTTTTTTTAAAGGAAACGTGTTTCTGTACATAGTTAGCCTCTAATGTTAAGGAATCACGCACTGAAATCCGTGCAATCAAGAGTTCTTACTGGTAAAATCCTTTATAAATTAATTAATTAGTCCGATAAAGTTTGAAACACGAAATAATAATTTATTATCCCAAAAATAATTATCCAAAATAATGCAAATAAATGATATTCAATAAAATACAACAAAAAACACTGAAATCTGTCTGAGAACAAGGGTGAGACGATGTATGGTCTATTTCTTATCCTGTACTGCCACCTAGTGGCCGTTCATAAACATTTCCATTTGTATTCAGTGAGTTTTGTGAATGAAATTTGCTGCGGTCCAGCCCCTCTGCATCATGTGACTCGCAGGGAGCCATCCAGGAAGCAGCTCGCTGCGATCACACTGCGGGGACAGCGAGGGAGCCAGGAGGAGGTGAGTAAAGATCCAGCCCGAGTGTGGCTCGGGTTACCGTTCGCAGTAGTGAAATTTAACCCCGAGTCACACTCGGGAATACCGCCAGGGAGGTTAATAGTTACGTTTTACTATCTCACGTTGTTACCTACTAGCGAATCTCTATGTCATTTTTCTTTATTTACGTCTGTTTTTGGGTCAGATTTTTTCAGATTTATTTTCTGATTTTTCTACTGTTGCAATTTTATTTAACTTGGTTGCTACTTTTATCTCATTATCCCTCCTGTATTCACAATCACCTATAAAATGCAATGTATCCGCGAAGCTCATGTTTTCTTCTTGTTGTAGATGGTGAATACACTTCTCAATCTGTTGTGAAGGGCTAAACAAGGAAATTCAACTAATTCAACTTTACACCTTTTAAACATATGCTGTCCTATTCAATAATTATCTTATCACGCTATAGGATGTGCTGAATTTGAAGAATGCAGTATCTTGTCTTAAAAGAAAGGGTGTAAAACATCTGGACAGGTCCAACGGGATCTGTTCGCATTTAGGCAGTGACTGTAGATTTAACTCCAAACAGTTCAACTGTTCTGTCAAAGCAATTGATGAAACCATATGCACAGAAACATCTGTCAGCCATAAAACAGTCATGTATACCAATGGGGGGAAAAAATATTGCATTCGACGCAAGCACATAGGTTTATTCAGACATGGTCTGGCAGCTGCAGAAACTGGACAAATGCTTGGTGGGCACTCAGCAATGGCCAGGGATGATTATTCTTAGATTTATCTCCCCAACTGGTCGTTATTTAAGGCTGGACGAGACAGTTAAGAGATCAGCCAGTCTACCCATTTGGCCATAATCCATATGGTTGTGTTTCGGGTATATAGTCCTCCCACAGGGCTTTACCAGCACACAGTGCCCACACATCGCCATGTCCGCTACCGGAGAAACATGAAAGGCCCTTTTCAGTCATTTTTGTCCATTTCTTTATTTGTACTCTATAACTGCATGGCAGTTTAACCCTTTATTAAGCATTAATTGTAGTTGGTGTATGACAGGGACAGTAGAGACCAATTTCAGAGATTAGTTTCTGTCACAATATGTATTTGTCCCATACTAAATAATCTGTCATATACATGTATTGGTATACATTTTGAGATTGTTATTGTACTGCTAGCACAGGAAAATAGGAAACACCAGTGGGACTATGAAAGAAGGGAGTGATTTATTAACAACGAGGTATAGGTCCCAAACGCACAGCACTGTAATTTGCTGGCTGCACCTGGATATAACTACTGAACAGAATTATTACTAATATAATGTGTGTGTCAGTGTGTACGTCTATTTACAACATATTACTTACTGATTTCTATCATTATAAACCAGTTATTTGTAGTTAATTTATTTGTTTCTGATTTATTGCTGCAGCAGAAGAGTATCATAGGATTGTCCTCATATCAAGATACAATGTCTAACACACACATTACAAACCACATCAGACTTATTTTAACACAAACTAGTATTCCTTGTAAATATCCTTGACAACAAATGCTGCTAGTAAAATGCCATCGGATGGATTCTGGATGCGGTGCTATCACTTTTGAGTGATCCATAAATTATTACGGCTCCACTGTCAAATGTCAGCAACTCTACTGCTAATCTATGTCTAGCTGCAACTCCTTTTGTTCTTTCTGTACTTTGTAAAGGAAGAACAATTGCAACGGGACCCAGTGAAAAACAAACAATTCCCAGTTATCTGTCTTTCACATCTACAGAAAAAAATGCAAAGGTTACTGGCTCCCAGGTGCTAAATGCAATACCAAGATATTTTCCATAAAACCACTGTAAGGAAGCAGTTGTTTTTTGGAACATCACTTTCCATTAATTATACTGTATTTTTATACAGTATTTTTACTGTGGTATCCCTTTGTGACTACCAGACATTTCCATCTACTGGCCCAAAAGGGCTACTGCAGCTAGAGTCCCTTGTTGAATCAGCTGACATCTGTGTTTTAAACACCAAATTGCCAGTTGTTCAAACTGTTGTAGCACCTCGGCTGTCATGTCCAATGTGTTGAAATGTTAGGGGCACATCCTGGAGCCCATATGCAAATGGATTTAATTTGCAGTAAACAACATTCTTTTGCATTGCTCGATATTGTGAGCACCAGAAGGTGCTTTGAAAATCAATTATATTTGAGCTTAGTAGTGAAGGGCTTAAAAAAATTAAATTAATAAATGTAAAACTTACCTCTTGTTGCACTATGAATAGGATAGGACAATCTGCCACTGCATCTCACCATACATGGAAAGGCATGAAGAGCAAATAGGGTCTTGTGCAATTCTCCATGAAGTCTTATGGGCTTCAGGAAGGAAAACCAGCACCAGGCTTTGGCGCCACTGTTGGTATTTTTTCTATTTAAGCACAATCTCATAACTAGCAAGCGTTATGGAGCCTCATGGACATAGAAGCTAGCTTCTAGTGGTTCTTCGTCTCTCTGGATCATAATAGGAGTCTATCAGGGTTATTCAGAGAATGGTTAAACTCTGGAGAACGTTTGAAGAAGTGAAAATTCTAGGTCAAAATAGCCAAACCAGAACAATTCTCCTATTTATCTCCCTTTCCAAGGGCTCTATTAACTACTTTGCGCAAACGTTAACGCGTGTGCAAAAACGCATTAACGCAAGGGGAAAAACTCTTAGCACAGAACATCGTATTACAATGTCCACGCAAAAAATGTGCGTTAACGCCTACCGCGGGTGAACCTGCGTGAACCCTTTGTGAGCATAATGGACGTTGCGCGTCCTATACTTAACATTGTGAGCGCAAATGCGTTTGTGCGCTGGTACGAGGATGGTATTACAATCTATGTGCAAATTTTAATGGACAACGTTTGCGCGCATAATTTTAACGTCTTTTAAAAGCTGGTGGTAACGGCAAATCTGAACGTTCTGGCCGAACCCAAATACACCAGCCTGAAAAAAAAATACAGCAAAGTATAGTTACACATTCTACGCATACCCAAACAATAAAATATAGAAGTTGTGCGTGTTTTTATTATTACTGCAGCATATATACTCAGATTGATTTTGACAGGCGCAAAAACTGAACGGGAGACAATTGTGGTTCGTAATTCTGATTGGCTGAATCGCTTTAAAAAACAGTCCGCACACTTTTCTGCGTGCAGCGTTAATGCACGTGCGTTTTTGCGCTTTTTTTTATGTGCGTTATTTTTTGACGGATGAAAAAATGTGCACGGATTGTAATACCACCATTATTTTAACGTTTAACACTTTGCGCCAAAAAAATTGCGCTGCGTGTGTGCTTTGCTCGATGAATTTAATAGAGCCCCAAATCGGCTATTTTGACCTAGAATTTTCACTTCTCCAAAAGGTCTCCAGAGTTTCACCTTTCTCTGAATAACCCCGTATGTTTCCGTTTACTGTAAAGTCCATATGCAGGTACATTTGTTTTATGGCTTGTATTGTGTGATCAGGAACATTTCTTTGTTTATTTTGCCATAAGACGACATTTTTGCTGATTCACAGGTTTAAAGACATTTTGGGAACGCACCCAGCATATGAGAGGCTTAAATTTGTTACCAAAGTCCATTGGTACATGGCCAGGTTTTCACAGTGTTACAGTTAAAACAAATACTAACATTTCCCTAATAAAAGGCAAAAGGCATAGGAAGAAAAATAAGCAATCAGTGAATACAGTCTCTGGAATGCTCGAGCATTCTAATGAATGAAAAATCCCATTAATAATTCGTGCAATCATTTCAGACAATGTCTTAGGTCATGGAAAACTATGATTTACTGGATCATTAAAATGTACCCAGAAGTTCCATATTCCGAAGATGCACAGTGCTCCAAGTTATGATGAGTCAGATTCTTTAGATGATAAACATGCCATATTTTTTAAATAATCATTTGGTTGGAAGGTAATTCACATTCGTTCCAGTTCTTCGCTGAAGTATTTTGGCTGACACCAGAATGTGATTTGCTTTTTTTGTGCTGTTGTTATTTTGTAATGTTTCTGGCATTCTTTGGCTGTTTACCTTACAGAATTATCCGTGAGTCCTTATTAATTATGTTTTCTCTTACAGTAATCTTAAAAGTCCATGTGATATTTCAATGCTCATTGGCTTTAGAATATTTATACAACGAGAATCATATTGCTCGTCTAATTAATCTGTGTGTTTGGACATCCTCAGCAGAAAGTAAATCTCATGGGATATTCTACGCAATGTCTTCACCTCGCTAGACAAAATACACTTTCACACATCCCAAGGCAGCAATAAGTAGGCTGGTTTATCGTAATGAAGGAGTATGACATTTCATCTCCTCTAGAGAATGGCATCCACAGAGCTGAGCGTCTTATTGCCACAGCAACAAGTGGTCGGAAGGAATTACAGAAACTCAGCAAGCGAAAACAGAGTCACTTGAAACTGCCGGCACAAAATATTACCATAGGGGATCATCAACTTGTTATCGCTTTTTATTATCTAATAATGTTGTACTATATAATAGTGATGGGCCGAACACCCCCATATTCGGTTCGCATTCGAACTCGAACATCGGAAAAAGTTTGAACACGAACTCGAACACGATGCGAACACAATGCAAGTCAATGGGGCTCAAAAGTTCAAATATTAAGGTCCCCTCTCCAAGAGGGCATATATGCAAGATGTATGTATATAAAAGGTGTATGGGGGTCCGGGTACTGCCCTGGGGGACAAGAAACAATGGAAAAAAAAGAAAAAAAAAAAAACGTTTTTAACCCTTTCACTGCTGAGTGCTGAGCTCATTTTTACTGCTTTTGCTCATGTTTAATCGCGATTTGAAGCCATGAGAAATGTTTGACCAACAAGGAGTGGTAAATGTTTGACCAACAAGGGGCCACATTACATGAGCACTAACGTTAGCTGCAGTATCTACCACATATTACAATCCAAACGCAAACGGGTTAAGAAACCCGTTAGCGTTTGGTACCTTGCGCTTTTCAGCTCGAGGTTACTGTACTTTGCTCTCCCTATACTTAACATGGGGAGCACAAAGTGTTAATTAGCGTTAGCATTATAAAGTCCTAGCGCTGATTAACGTCCGACTGTGGTTAGCGAAAAGTTAACCACAGCCTGGACTTGGTGTTAATGGATTCCGCTTCTTCAGAATCCGTTAACACCAGCCTAAAAAAAAAAAAAGAATCAGATACTCACCTCCTGCCCCACAGCGAGGACCACGGCTCCAACCGCCTCCTCCGTCCGGCGGGAGCAGGGAAAGACTGGGGAAAAAAGTCCCCCAGTCTCTCCCTGCGTATCACTACGCCGACCGGCTGGATCTCGCAAGACGAGATCCAGCTGGTCATGTGACCGGCAGGGGGAAACTTAATGGAGTCCTATGGACTCCATCGAGTGGATGCTCACGGCTGCGCTCAGCGCTGCCACGAGCATCCCGGTGGTTAACACCCGCAAACAATGCAGGCAGCATTATTTGCACCTGCATTGTAATCCAGTGTTAAAACGCGGCGCAAGGGGGAAAACTGCGTGCGCAGTTTTTCCTCCCTTGCGCACGCGTTTTAACGCTAGGATTGTAATGTAGCCCAAGGAGTGGTAAATGTTTTCGCAACAAGGAGTGGTAAATGTTTGAGCAACAATGAGTGGGAAATGTTTGAGCAACAAGGAGTGGGAAATGTTTATGAATCCCATAGGCTTCAATGTTAAAAATATTCCCGTTTTAATTCAACATCTAATAAACCGTTTATTATTATATTCTGCAGTAAAGAGTTTTTTTTTTAAAACTTTTTTTCGCGAACTTTCCGCGAACATCGCAAAAGGTTCAAAATTCACGGACTTTCGAATGGCCGATGTTCGAATCTAACTTCGAACGGATTCGAACCGGCAGCCCATCCCTACTATATAATAGCTTTACATGAAAATTTCACATTCAACAAACATTGCATACAATTTAGTAGCATATGTGTAACTGATACAGAATGAAAGAGCGTGTTGCCCTTGGGAGCTTGCAATCTAATAAGTACTTTATATTTGTTTGTCATGCCAAGCATGTTAAGGAGTCAGCCACCTTATAGAGAATATGACTAATGTATACATTGTATTAGTATTACTTACTACTGCTTAATGGTAAAAAAAAAGCTGATCAGAAAATTATTATAATAAGTACAAGTGGCTTATATTAACATTAAAGTATCTGTCACTCGATTTCATATGGTGCACAGTACTATGCTAAGAAAATTCTCCTGATGACGCTGATTAACAGTGAAACGCGTCGAGCCTATAGCTATGATTACATTTTTTAATTTTCACTCTGGCAACAGGCTATCTTCCAGGTACTGCAAGGATAAGCCTTTTCTTGGGACATCTATCTGAACCGCTAAAAGCCTATTGACTATGTGCTTTGCACAGCCTCATTTCTGAAATTAAGTATATAAACTAGATTAAGTGCCTTTACTGGGCAATGTCCCATTTCCTTCTGCCTTTTTACTATACCTACAGACCCAAGAAGGTCTGTCTCTTACTATGCGATTTGTACATCCTCATCTCTGAATATAGGCATAGGCATTCGTAACCAGATAAAGCAGCCCCTACCGGACAAGGTTCCCTCTTTACTATACCTACAGACCCAAGAAGGCCTGTTTCCTTCTACCTCCTTATGCAATAAGGCATTGTTTTTCCACTCTATTCAGCACTCAATACCTGGTAACTAATCAGTTTTCTCCTGTTTCTGTTTTGTTATTTGTCTTTCTAGTTAACGTACTGACTCTTGACGGCTTCCTTCCCGTTGTAGCCATCATTGTATACATTGTATACCAATAGTGTTCTGCAAAGTACACTACACAGCAGTATCTGTACTCCATATAGCACAGCTAGCACAATACTCTGTACTTGATACTAGACTGACATCTTTTGGTCCTGATAGACACACGCATGTAGCCTCAAACATATGTACCTCTGTGTGCTTTAGGACTTGCATACATCGCCGTATGATAGTCCTGTTGCCTCTCTGTGTTTTGTGTTTTTGTTTGTAATATCGTCCTGCACTTTACATGTTGATATGTGACTCTGTCCTTGTCCCTGTTAAATAGTGCAATTTGTTTGGACTTTTTTACACATTTGTTGACATTGTTCCCATGCTCTATTCTCCTTTAGCTTTTTGAATAAAGGTTATGGTTTATCCTTGTGACATCTCAGTAAATGCAGTCTCAAGAATTCAAATGATCAGAAAAATTAGACTGCTTCTTGTATTATTTGGCGGTTTTCACATATGTAGCTATTATATTTGCTCTTATGTTCTCGACTCCTCTAAATTGTGATCTTATATCAGCAGAGCACTCTACACCTCTTGTCTCAGGTTCCCAAGGTCTTGATTTATTTCTATCAGCCATTATTGCCAAATAAGTATCATCTGCTTAATTTTTTAAACATCAGCTGATTTAGTTGGAATAACGTCGGCATTTTCTAAAAGAATGTCCACGTTTAGTAAAAATATCGAGTCATTAAAAAGCCTGAAGAACAAAGTGTATCAATGTGTGCGTGGATACTTTTTCTGCATTTCACTATCTTTCTGTAATTCCCGGAACTCGCAATCTCCATACAGGTTGACCAATACATCAACCTCTGCTACAAGCATACGAAGAGCCATTTATCTACATCTTTCTGCACATGATATTTTATTTTGGAAACTGGCATACTATTAATCTCAAATTGAATTACTAAAGCTGATGTTTCTGTAGAGAAACATAGACGTGAGAGCCGATGTTTGATTCAAATTTTTATTGCGAATCAATGCCTGCATTTGAATTTCCTGAACTCAAAAAAAAAAACGGGCCACAATGCGTCCGAAGATCCAGGTTTTGGCCATCGGTTGAATTAAATTGAGGATTAAGTTTGTATTTTAACCCCTGGCGGCGGGAGGGCTTTGAAGACGCAGGGTGTACAGGTACGGCCCGCTGTCCTCAATGGGCTGCCTCGGCAACTCCCCGCACGGCGCACGTCATTGACTGTATGGGGATGGCCTGAACTCATGCTGTCCCCCTGCAGCCAATTACTGGTGCATCGGCTGTGGGGCAGGCCGCATTCTGCTTACCTGTACGCCTCACCGGAGTTAGACCACCCCCGATGGGTGACATCCGCTGACGTTAAGGGGTTAATGCCTCAACCTTTATTGTAAAGCATTGCAGAAACTGTAGGCTCTATATAGAATAATAATAATGTCTATGCAGTTAAAGGGATGGAGGAAACAAATGATCGGAATACAAATATATTGTTACAGAAGACAGGGCAGGGAATTGGGGTATGTATATGTTCCCCCAACAGTGCTGCAGTGTAGGCTCCAGGGAAAATGTTTTGGGTTAATCCACACAAAGATTAATCCCATGGTTTGGGTCCCTGGGGTGGAGCACTTGGAGAGTAGGGAGGGCCAGTGCTCCACACTGCACTTTCCATACTGCTCAGCAGGGGACTGGTCCAGTCCAGGAGTTCTGGGCTGCCTAGGGAGTTCCTCACCTCCTGGGTAAAAGGATTCCCAGCAGGGAATTATGGCAGAGAGTACCCTGAGCAGGAAGGGAAGCTGAAGCTCTCTCCACAGAGAAAGCTTAAACTTTGGTGTCCTGATTTAAGATAAAAAAGGTCTGTGTATATTCGTTTGTGTAGTACTTGGCTGCATGTAAGCCAAAGTTTGGTAGGCAGTAATATGCGTCAGTGCTCGGACAGAGCTAGTCTTCTGTTTTACTTTATTTTTGTTTTGCCAGACCTTAACCTCTTAACGCCGCAGAGTGTACTATGCTGTCCCGGTGAGGTGGGTGGGTGGGACTGAATGCTGTGGGGCAGCACAGCACACCCCACTGGCGTCTATGGGCTGCGACAGGCCCGCCACAACAGTTAGCACACGTCATTTGCTGCCTCGGGACGGCCTGAACTCAGGCCAACCCCCTGCAGCCAATGACACGCGCCAGATGCGTAGGCGGGCTGGAGGCTGTATTCTTACATGATAGGATTATTGATTTGGTAAGTTAGTAAAAAGGGGCCTGTTAAACATATCCATGATAAACCAAAGGGCATAAGGTGCATTGTATTACCTGTCACATTCCTTTATGGTTTTAAGAGTTTAAGCAGGGATGCTGCAGTATTTCTGAGCAGTCTTGAGTTGACCTTTGGAATGTGACCCGTGTGTTAAAACTCTATTATTTTCTGTGTCTATTTCATCTTTTAGAAAATTGCTCTCCAGCCCAGAACATAATTAACTCTAATAGAACACATATTTTGTTCAATATCAGCTACTACAATTACTTTCCACAATTTGAAGAATTATGATCATAATAATCACTATTCCCTGGTTATACTTAACATAGGAAATAAGTCGAACAATATCATTAGTCGGGACAGTCCAGCCAGTTACATTGTGTTTTTTTAGTGTGATTCCAGGTATGTTTAAAAGTATCTAAAACCGTTAAAATTCCAAAAGGGGTTACAGAGGTGCTCAGGAGAGGTTAATGTTTAACCCCCTCCCATTTTAGCCCTAGAGTATCTCTGTAATTTGAAATTTAGGTTTTTCAATTTAATTTCATGTATTTGGTTATCCTTTAAACAAGTTCAGTGTACTATAGGAATGATTGTAAGCTTACGGGATTTCTGGCTGAGCACTTGTACAAAGTGCTGTTTCAGCAGGGCAATTATCCTACGGGCGGGGTCGCCTGTTCCTTATCTGGTTTTATTATGTCTCATGTTTGTACTACACCTTTGTAAAGCACTACAGAATCTGTTGGCGCTATATATATTGTATATAATAATTGTAACTGTATCTCACGCATCAAAATGGTGACTACAGAATGCTGCCCATCAAAAAAATATGCAGAGACTGTCAGGGTTATTCAAAGAGATCCAAATTGATTCAGAAAGGTAACCGAACGCTGAAAATCAGCGTTCGGTTACCTTTCCTGGCCATTCGGCTATCCAGAGAGCAGGCAATTCGCCAAATCCTGGCGAATTGCCTGAACATACGGTGCCTGTTCGAGGGCAGTGAAAACCCCATGAAAAAGCACTGCTTCGGCTATTCAGAGAACACAAACCAGCAGTGAAAGGTTCCCCTAATGCCCTGCCATTCGGTGGTTTAATTCGGCAAATTTATTCAGGAGAATCCCATGGGCTTCAATGTTAAAAATATTCCTGTTTTAATTCAATATCTAATAAACCGTTCATTATAAAATTATGCAGTAAAGAGTCTCTTTATTTATAGATTTTTTAGGATATTTTAAGCATTTTTCAGATTTTTTTAACCACTTGGCTGCTATGGACGCGCTCAGCGCATCCAGCCAAGTGGTTCTCCTGTGCTACGGACGCGCTCAGAGCGTCCGAGCACAGGAGGCAGCAATCCGCCGGATTCCGGCGGATTGCTGCGCCCCCCCGGTGCGGGCTGACATCTTGGATGTCAGCCCAGCACTCCGGGACCCCGGCGGGGATATTAGATGTCATCGCGGCGACACGATGACATCTAATTCAGGCACCCCCCCCCCGCATGTGCGGAGGAGGCGCCTGAAAGGGAGGGGGCGAGGTCCTTCGGACCTCTCTCCCTCCCGATCGCCAGGGAGCAGGGAGTTAATACAGGCACCGCTTGGAAGGGCACAGCCTGCCCTTCCAAACGGTGGCTGTCATTAACCCCTGGGGAGCCGGATCACGAATCGGCGCTGAAAAGTGCCGGTTCGTGATCCTTTCCCGGAGCTGGCCGACATCTTGGATGTCGGCCAAGCCTCCGGGAACTCCCCCTGAGGACTGGCGTCATTGTGCATAGCACGATGACGCCAGTCCTGGAGTTAACCCCTAGCTGCCACCAACGGTGGAGATAGGGGGTTCCAATGAACCCCCTATCTCCCGATCCGTGGCAGCTAGGGGTTAAAGTTTTGTACTGTTGGATCGGCATGGCCATTCCAACGATACCAAACACAACTGTGAAAAAAGTTTTTTAAAAAAAATAAAAATTAAAAATAAAAATAAAAAAATATTTAAAAAAAAATTCTAAAAAAAAAAACAAACAAGTTTTTTTTTTTTTTTTGGTTTGTTAATGCAGCAATATTGTTCCCATTTCAATTATAATGTGAACAATGATGCTGCACTAACGATTTTTGTATGCGGTGCGTTTGCTAAAAATCGCGTAATTTTCCCCAAAAAAAATGTAACGAGACCCCATTTCTAATTTTTTTAACAAGCGCACCCCATACAAAATATAACCGCAAGTGCTCGCATGTTAAAATGTGAAAAAAAACACTTTACACGTTGTAAATTATTGAAAATTCATATTTTATTGCATTTTTTGTTATAATATACAGACAGGACATGACGTATACATATAATAATGACATATTATGAATCTGCCGAGTCTGACGGAAAGAACGATATATAATATGTCTGGGTCATATACTAAAATAAGCCTTCAAAACACTTTTAAACATGATGAGCAAAACCGGTAAAAATTACCTCAGCACAGAGGCGTCAAACGCCTCAGCAGCGAAAGGGTTAAAAGTCTGATTTTTTTTTTGTAAGTTTACTTATTTTTTCTGTAACAGCCCTCTTTATTATCATTCCCTGGACCTCATATGTAAATTTCAGACATTTTCGCTATGTAGTTTCTTTGCAAACAGTGTTTCACTTTTCAATCATTCATACAAACTGTTTTCCTAATTAATTCACTGCCTCTTCTGCTGTGTCGAAGGCTGCGATCGGCTCCTGTTCGGGTTTTTCTGTGGTTTTCGGCAGGTTAATCCAGATGTTTTTGAGGGTTTTCAGCGTGCATTCGCTGGGTTTTGCGGTTAGTTTTCGTCAGGTTTGCGGCAGCTTTTCCCTGCAATTCGGGGACCCTGTGGTGCTTGCTGAATACACCGCAGGGTCACCGAAATGGGATCGGCAAAACAAACCGAATTGAAGAGAACGAAAAGTCACCGAACGTGCGGTGACTTTTCAAATCTCTTTGAATAACCCTGTGTGTTGCATATACCAAAATTTTTATAAATGTATCCACCCTTCATATTTTTAATAGTCCCCTACCAAGTGTCCATAGATGGAGGGTCTGCGCGGGCGGGGATCCAAAAGCACGTTTCCCTTTCCCTTAATAACCTACACATACAATGGATTGGTGGGGACTGGGGAGTGAATTGAACATGTCCAACCTCCAGGATTTCAGTAACTTCCACATGATGCTCATGGGTGCTGTGCTAGGTGGGACAAGGTTTTGTGTACAAGGGCCCACTATTATTACTTTTTGAAGTGGCACTGGTGACTGGTTAGCGAGTGATCGACAGCTGCCGCTTAAAAGCGGCAATAACAAAACAAACCAATGGACAAATTCAACCATCAAGTGATTCATTTTAAATTGTTTTCATCCACTTAACGAAAATTCAGATGAATCATGGTTTGGCTGAAAATGAATACACAAGTTTAATATATTTTTATACATAAGTAAGAATTTAAAAACATAAACAATAACACCACAACACCCAAAAGCACTAAATGTGATGAATAGCAGACAGACAAATGTGGCACAATGCTATGCCAAGATCACTGCAAGATGAAAAAGGATAAATATCTTAAAAGTGTCATGCCAGCTGGTGATGGTTTGCGTGCTCTTGCTGCAGTTAAGCCTCCTTGGCAGAGAGGGTGCCTTTCTGGACACCTATCCTCTGGGCCTTCTGCACCTGGTCAGAGATCTAGGAGGGCTTTAAATAGCACCAACTGACAGAGCTCTGTGCCCTGCCGTGGTTTCTTGTGACCCCTCATCACCTTGCTGAATCTCAGTGTTCTTGATCAGAGGTTTGACCTCTGGCTAGTATTGTCAGTTCTGGCTTTTGCTCCTGTCCCTGTCCGACATATGTACCGATATATGGCTTTGTATTCTTGACAAGCCGTACCAGCTGGGTGGATAGAGGTAACATCACTGCTCTATGACCATGGAGAAACAGGTTTGAATCCAGGCCAGAGCACCTCTCCAGTAAGTGTCCTTGGGCAAGACACCTAATGGTACATATTCCCCACCCAGGACATACTTGAAAACGAGAGAAATCTCAATGTATGCTTCCTGGGAAAATACTTCCTCAAGAAAACATAAAAGGCTAAATTACAATCCTCCCGTTAAAACAGGGGCGCTAGGGAGAAACAAACAGTTTTTTCCCTACCGCCCCCGTTTTAACGGGAGATTATAACGCAGGCGCCTAAAAAGCTGGCTGCATTGTTAGCGGGCGCTACGCTCCGGGATGCTCGCGGCAGTGCTAAGCGCCGCCACAGGCATCCACTCAATGGAGTCCGTAGGACTCCATTGAGTTTTACCCTGCCGGTCACATGACCTGCCGGATCTTACCTCGCGAGATCCGGCAGGTCGGCGAAGTGATCTGCAGGGAGAGACTGAGGGACTTTTTCCCCCAGTCTCTTCCTCGGTTCCAGGCGACAGAGGAGGTGGATGGAGCCGCGGTCCTCGTTGCGGGATAGGAGGTGAGTATCTGACTATTTTTTTTTTATTTTGGCTGGTGCTAACGGATTCTGCAGCAGTGGAATCCGTTAGCACCAGGTCCAGGCTGTGGTTAACTTTTTGCTAACCACAGCCGGACGTTAAACAGCGTTAGGACTTTGTAATCCTTACGCTGATTAACACTTTGCGCTCCCCATGTTAAGTATAGGTTGAGCGCAAAGTACAGTAATCTCACGCTGAAAAGTGCAAGGTACCAAACGCTAACGGGTTACTTAACCCGTTAGCGTTTGGATTGTAATGTGCGGTGGCCACCAGGGCTAACGTTATTGCTCACGCAGGTGAGCGCTAACGGTAGCACCACGATTGTAATGTGGCCCAAAGACTGTTCAGTTTAATTTTTGATGGGAAACCAAAAGCACACTGGTAGTGGGACTACAGGGAATAAATATGGAAAAATAACGATAAACGTAACCTTTATTGAAATAGTTAAAATTGAATAAGGACCCTGTTTAGAAGAATAAATGTAGAAGACAAATAGATAAAGAAATAAATGAGATAAACAACACCATACGGCGCATGAATTAGTATAGCAATAGTGAACAGTTGATTGATAGACAACTGGTTAATATTGAATAAAATGTAAAGTTATGAATGAATAAAAGTGTCCTTTAAAAATGCCAAAATAGAAAAAGAGTAAAAATGTGCAAAAAATACGAATATGAAAATGAGTCAATTAGTGCAAATGAGTGTTCAAAAGTGCAGCAATTCAATACTCAAAAGAGTGTTGTTGATTGAAGACAAGTGTATCAATCCTCTCTGTGGTATGTATACCAGATCTTCTCTTTAAGGTGTCCCTCAAAAGGAATAAAACATAAAGGCAATAATAGTGCAGATGGTCGTACTGAACATGGAGTAATTCAATAGAATCGATGTATGTACCACTCACATTTATTGGAGCCTAAGGGAAATCCAGGCTCAAGGAAGATAGCTTGCGGCCAAATATAGGGTGGCACGTCCCTCCTTTCGTCTATGGTGGTTACTAGATAAAACAGAGAGAATCGGGAGACGGCACTCCCATGGCGTAACTCTGTGCGTATATTTGGAAAATTGAAATAAAATTGGTCACACTCACCGAGTGTAGAGCCTCTCAATACCAGGCTCAAGGAATGTCGCCTTGGGCTCTCTTGAGGTGGAGGCCCAAACCCCTGCAGCTTGGGTATTTAGCTGACAGATCACAAAAATGCCACCATGTAGTCACTAAAGTGCACGTTTAGCTCATAACAAGCACAGACACAGCCTGAGGAGGGCAAAAGTTCAGCAGCTGCCCCGTGTAAACACGGGGCAGCTGCTGAACTTTTGCCCTCCTCAGGCTGTGTCTGTGCTTGTTATGAGCTAAACGTGCACTTTAGTGACTACATGGTGGCATTTTTGTGATCTGTCAGCTAAATACCCAAGCTGCAGGGGTTTGGGCCTCCACCTCAAGAGAGCCCAAGGCGACATTCCTTGAGCCTGGTATTGAGAGGCTCTACACTCGGTGAGTGTGACCAATTTTATTTCAATTTTCCAAATATACGCACAGAGTTACGCCATGGGAGTGCCGTCTCCCGATTCTCTCTGTTTTATCTAGTAACCACCATAGACGAAAGGAGGGACGTGCCACCCTATATTTGGCCGCAAGCTATCTTCCTTGAGCCTGGATTTCCCTTAGGCTCCAATAAATGTGAGTGGTACATACATCGATTCTATTGAATTACTCCATGTTCAGTACGACCATCTGCACTATTATTGCCTTTATGTTTTATTCCTTTTGAGGGACACCTTAAAGAGAAGATCTGGTATACATACCACAGAGAGGATTGATACACTTGTCTTCAATCAACAACACTCTTTTGAGTATTGAATTGCTGCACTTTTGAACACTCATTTGCACTAATTGACTCATTTTCATATTCGTATTTTTTGCACATTTTTACTCTTTTTCTATTTTGGCATTTTTAAAGGACACTTTTATTCATTCATAACTTTACATTTTATTCAATATTAACCAGTTGTCTATCAATCAACTGTTCACTATTGCTATACTAATTCATGCGCCGTATAGTGTTGTTTATCTCTTTGTCTTAGTCTTGACACATATTTTGGTTGTTTTTTATGTGTTTTTACCATACTTTAGGCTGCACTTAACTATTTATTAGTGATCCACATAGCACTTTAATTAATTCCTTAAATCAATAAGCGCCCACACTGTATAGTGTATATCCGTATACACATTTTCTAATCAAAGAAATAAATGAGCCTGCTTCCAATATAAACCTATAGACAGTGGTAGAGGAAAATGTGCATACGCACTACTACATTTTATATACATATATACATAGAGAAATGATAAACAGCACTAAAACAGGTAATCACAATACATAGGAAATGCTGCACCCCGTAACCTGTATACTAATTAGAAATCCAGATGGAAAAGACCACATAATAAGACAGGTAGAAACAGGCCGTCAGGGGTCTTTGAATATAGGAAAGGAATGAAAGCCCTAGTATAGAACATGCAATAGCCCACAAGACAAGATAAGGTAACACTGTTACTGCACTGGTCTTATCTGGGAGTGCTGCATAATAGAAGGCAATGCTCCCTATACCAGGGCTGAACGTAGAAAGTTCACTGGAGGAAAGGAAGCATCTTGTTTCTTTAGCTCTGTATAATGGCTCCCCTGTTATAAAGTGCAATATCACCCATGATTCCTGAGCTTCTAATAGGTCTCTAGAAAGCAATATTGTGCTGATCATATGGTGAATTATCTCCCAATCAACAGGACATCTGGAAAAACAGGATAATGGCTTCATTGAAGTGTAACAGAACGTCGTATATCATCAAGTACCATGCACTTGGAGGTACCATTTAACATACTAAATAAACTCTGACATTCTCCCACAGAGAGCTTTAGTGTTAATATACATTCAGTTTTTGCTCTGGTTTCATCACCTCTATGGGTCTGTAAGCTCGCCCATGAAAAGGTTATTGGAGATGAGATCCTTCCTGGACACTCATCACTGTGTGATAACCTCATGAAGGATACACATCCCTACAAAATGCACGTTGTTGAATGTTAGCATTGCGTGCAGTCCCTGTTCCAGCCATATTCTATTTTTGTTTTACTCCACTTTCATTTTGCTGCGTTAAGGAGGGAAATGGTAAATTCACTTTGTTTTAACAGATGTTTCTTGTTCGCTATAACTTGTTCCAGATATGGTCTTTCCTTTAATGTTCGTTTTTTGAGCTTGTGCCTTTTTTTTTGTATTTTTGGATACACTAATGTCCTTTTAAAAAGGAAAAAAAGAAGCAGTACTATTTTAGGTATTGTTTTCTGCACGCTGAGCAGGATTCATGACCACAACCTACATGGTATGAGTATATTCGTACCTACAAACACTATAATTAGATAGAAGAGCTAAGTCTGTGTAATAACATGGCACATATTGGACATCTTAAAAATAGAATTACAGACGCGTAAGTCATCAAATACATGCCAATTCTACTTTTACTGTCACCTTACAAATTGTTTCTTAAATCAGCTCTATTTCTCTTATTTCTGTAGATTTCGACCAATTGGTTTTCTTGGAAAGAAGAACCATTTGGCCAAAAAAGTAGAGTATAATTTTTTTTCTAGTAGGTAGGGTTTTCAGTTTTCAATTATTCAAGATCTGCAACTACTTAGGCTAGGGTCAAACGAGCACATTTTGTATGGACTGTGTGTCCATGTAGTACGGACGTACTTTCTGACTGACAACAAGGTAGTGGCCACACAGTCCGTTTTTTTCACTGATGTATTTTTTGACGGATGTAGCAGGGAAAATAAATGAAAATGAAAAAACATTTTGTCCGTCAAAAATGCTGGACGAATAAATGCAGTCCGTCTGACCTCGTTCCATCACTCACACACAAAGCTATGCGGACGTTGCGGACATGGCGCATTCCACACGTCCGTCCTAGCAGTTCGACGTTCTTGCTAACCTGCGTCCGTTTGCCGCGTCCGTAGTGCATCCGCACTTCCGTGAGGACGTACTTCGTGTGTGGGTCTTCATTAGTCATGATTATCTGCTACCATGGACGTACTAAAGTGCGGCTACACGCATGTTAACACTGTCATCTGACCCCAGCCTTACAGTCACACAAGGAATACTTCATTATTAACGGTGGTTAATTAACCACTGTTCAATATTTTTTTGAGAAAGGATTTTACCAGGAAGGATACATTGAGATTTCTCTTGTTTTCAAGTATGTCCTGGGTGGCGAGTATACAGTGGTGTAGCGTGGGGGGGCTGGGGGGGCGGTGGCCCCGGGTGCAGTTTTTTAGGGGCGCATAATTTCAAAAGAAATTTGCGCCCCTAAAAGTTCCCAGGCAGCAGGCCCGGACTGACCCGTCAGGCCCCGCCCAAGGGCCTGCGGGGGCCTGGTTGCCTTGCAGGGGGGGTGCCCGGTCCTGAATAGCGTGAGAGTCTGTGTTGAAGGGGAGGCGGCTGCTTGCGTGCACAGGTCACGTGGTCCAGCCAGTAAGGTGGTACTGAGTCTCTGTACCACCTGACTGGCCGGACTGCGTGACCTGCACATACACACGCACGTGCGCAGCCGCCTGCTCTTTGCACGGACTCTCACGCTATTCAGGACCGGGCACCTCCCTGCATGGCATCCGCCCCATGCCAATATATCAATGAGAGCTGGGCAATATATCCATGAGAGCTGGGCAATATATCCTTGAGAGCTGGGCAATATGTCGATGAGAGCTGGGCAATATTGGGGGGGCACACAATTCTTGGCTGGCCCCAGGCGCTGACAACCCACGCTACGCCACTGCCAGTATATACCGTTAGGTGTCTTGCCCAAGGACACTTACTTGGGAGGTGCTCTTGCCGGGATTTGAAACTGTGTCTCCACGGTTGTAGAGCAGTGATGTTACCTCTACTCCATCCAGTGTTTCAAATTCCAAACCTACCATTCAGAAGAAGAGCAAAACCATGGAAACTAAAATATTTAGGGAACTGTAGAATACCATATTTTTTACCATTATTTCGACCGTACTTGCCTATTGTGGTCCTTAATGTAATTTATTTATGGGGATTCTACCAGTATTTCCACCATAGTCTGTGCTGATATTAGCATAGTTTTAGACCTGTTTCCAGAATGAATTTCTCCGGCATTGTTTTTACTGTCATTTTTCTAATTGTCCTATGGAGATTGTCACTTTAATCCCTTTACTACCACGCTGTTATGCATAAAACCATAGCCAGGTCCCACTGGATTTATGGAAAACATATTTGCATTATATATTCAATGAAACTATGCTTCAAAATATCAAAAGCACATTTTCAAACTGTAGGCACTATTTTACAGAAAGACTGCACCATCTGCTGGAGAAAAATGCTACAACATCTTCATAGCACAGCTTGGGCACAATTCCAAGCTATTTAATGTTTTGGCACCTTGGGTATCATGTCCGAGATGATAAATCTTTGTGGGCACATTCTAGAGCCCAACTGCAAATGACTTTGTCTGCAAAAAATAATGAAATTAATTTGCATTGCTCCTGAACTAGCCCACATTGAATATGCTTGATATTGGGGCACCAGAAGTTGCCTTGCAGATCGAGTATAGTCGATCTTGGTAGTGAAGGGGTTAAAATTGCCAATGCATATTCACTGATGTTGCAAACAACAGCTGAATAGAGCTGAATGGGGAATAGTTGTTGTTTACAAATTTTACGTTATAGTAATAATAGTGGTCTTCTTGTTTAGCGTTGTTTGTTGTAACTTCGCCTGCCATTGTTGGGCCCTATATTGGGCCCCATCAACTTCTTCAAGCAAATTCTAGAGCTCACGTTAGCGCTAGCTTAAAAGAGGTGCTAGCGCTCCGGACAGATCACCTCCGATTCGCTAATGGGTTAAAAAAAACTGTTAGCGGTTTGTACCGCGAGTTTACTTTACTTTGTGCTCCCTACACTTAACATGGGGAGCACAAAATGCCAGCAGAGATTAACTAGCGTTAGGATCACAAGAATCAGTTAGCAGCAGCTGAAAAGCCCCCCAAAAAATTCAAATAATCACATCTCATCCTGTGGTGGGAAGGGCCGCACGATCCGCCGCTTCTGGCTTCCAGGAGCAGAGTGAGACTGGGGAAAAAAGCCCCCCGTCTCCCTCCGTGATCACTCCGCCGACCAGCAGAATAACAGTTTTAGCTCAGGGGACCCGATAGGTCAGACAGCCGATGTTCATGGTGGTAGTGACAGAGATTTTTACCATGGTTTTCAACAACATGTTAGGACGGCGCTGCGTGATTAACCCTTTATGTACTACATGGAGAAGCACAACCTTAAAAGTATTTACCCTTTAGATGACAATGTGAGCTGAGGGACGAAAAATGAAAGCGTGGGACCTCCAGTGGAATCGGTGAAACAGAAATTTTATTCAAGGACAGCAAACCCCATCAGACAATAGTGATGTGACGTTTCGACCCGAGGGTCTTAAATCATACTTTTTTTTTTTTAAATGAATATTATTGAAAGGCAGTGCAAAAGAAAATCAACATCTTAAAAATATATTCCTTTCCATCAATTTTAAGTTAAAGGAAAAAAGGAGCAGGGTTTGCCCAAACCCCAAAGAGAGGAGAATCGGATAGAAGGGAAGAGAAGAAGTGAGTGGAAAAGACAAGAAGGGGGGCGAGGGGAGAGGGGGAAAGGAAGACCAGTTTTTGGTTTTTGAGTATCATGTCAAACAGATGTAAGCAATGTAGGTACTAAACTGTAAATAACACTACATCTTGCCAATTTTTGTTGTTTTTGAAATCCCAAATGGTCCTGAAGTTGCACAGCATGACTGGTTCCTGAAGAAGACTGTTTGCCCTCTGAGCGTATGTCACCATATGAATGCTATCTAATTTGACCTTTGTGTTTTGTTTGTCATGTGAAATTCATTGCAAGCGCCGGGGTTACGTGCTATACAGAGTGATTAACATTTAATGTTGGTTAATTGTATAATTGGGCATCATTATGGTATAACAGCTACCTCTTAAACAAATGGCACGTATGTTTATGGCATCATCGTCAATCAAACAATAGGTTTGACTGTGTGCGTTATTAAATATAGGCTTTTGGCAGTAACTTTCCGGAAAAAAAAAACTTAAAAAGAATGCCTTTAAAATTGTAACCACATGAGAAAAAAAAGAAACACTATTACTGTGAAAAGACCAGTATCAGAATGCATAAAACAAATATCAGATGTATTCAGATTATGGAAACATGGACTACTCTGCATTAAAATTCTTGTGAAATGTATATATTGATTAAGAAATAAAAAGCACCTCCCTCCCTTAAAGTAAGAGCATTTGGTTGGTTTGACATTGTGCCATATCTATTATGAAGCATCAGGAGACACATAAATATCTGTTAATGTTATGTATGATGTAGTTAACGCATGTTATCAGTAATAGCCATTCAGCCGACATTAACCCCATTTACCACCAAGATCAAATAAACTCCATCCGTCTGGTACTGTGGTATCGAGTATACTTGACAAGGTCTTATTCTGGAGCAAAGCACAAAGAATTTTGCTTATTACAAATTAAATTCATCTTTAAATTTTACATAAGCTAAAAAAAAGACAAGCGTCCATCAGGTTCAGCCTTTCACACATCACCTACTGCTGTTGATCCAAAAGAAGGCAAAAACCCAGTCTAAAGCGCTTTACAAATATGCAACATACTGGAAAAATTCCTTCTTGACCCCAGAATGGCAGTCAGATTTCTCCGTGGATAAAGCAACTTTAACCCACATGTTAAGTATTATAATCCTTAGACTCATCTTTAAAAAAAAAAAAAAAATTATCCTAAAATTTCACCTAATAAATCCAGAGAAATACCTAAAAAAAAAATGTGATTAATTCAATAAATAAAAAGGCCCTTTGCTGCGGATTAAAAAAATAAACAGTTAAATAAAAATGTATAAAATACTGATATTTTTTGCATTGAATCCTTTGGGCTTCGCGCACGGCGGTTTTCTTATACAATGTATCTTTTAAGGCTAGGGTCAGACGAACGCATTTTCGCGTTGTCTGTGAAAAAGTGCGTTCAAACGAATGGACGCATTTTTTCACGGAGTACGCGATAGCGGTCATACGATGCGCATTTGCGTTCGTGATTTTGTACGGATCATCAATAAAACACTTTTTGCATCTGGACGTTATGTTGGCCGGACATTAGCAGTGTCTGACATCTCAAAATCACGCACACACGCCGCTATGCGGCCGCAGCGCACTCTGTACGACCGTACTAGCGGTTTGACATTCTCGACAAAATGTGTTCGTTTGCCACTTGCGTTGCGCGGCCGGACTTTCGTGCGACCGTACTTCGTATATTGCCCGTCATTTGCTGCTAGTGCGGCCGTAATTAAGTGCGCCAGAACGCACGTTTAAAGTGCGCTAGTCTGACCCTAGCCTTACATTTCCCCTGCACACGGCAGTTATGCTAAACAATGTATATTTTCATGTTTCCCCTGCACACAGTGGTTATACTATACAATGCATCTTTTACACGTTTCCCTGAAGCATGGCAGTTATACTATACAATGCATCTTTTACACTTTTCCCTGTCGCGGCTTGGCGGGTATACTATACAATGCATCTTTTGTATGTAAACTTGTACTAGATCATCCCAGCATCGTCCAATGAATCCAAAATATGGATTTTGGAAAGATCGCTAGTCTGCTGTAATCCCAAAAAAATAGTCTGAAGTCATCCATTGGTGGTTGGATGCAGTGGAAGAGGGTTGATTCACCTGCATGTTGTAGGATTCGTTGAACGACTTCAGACGATATTGGATGATTGCACCATTGCACAAATATGGTGCCAGTAGACGCCCGGCTTAACATCTGTGGCTGGGAAAGTATTTCAGGGGTTACTAAGGGATAATATTCAGGAATTCATTGGGAGGTATAATGTAATTAGCAAAATCAGCAAGGTTTTATGAAACACAGATCATGTCAGACTAGCCTAATTGCATTCTATGAAGAAGTAAGTAGAAGTATAGATCAGGGGGGGGTGCAGCGGATGTGATTTACTTGGATTTTGCCAACACTTTCGACACAGTTCCACACAAGAGGTTACTCTTTAAATTAAGAAAAATTGGTCTAGATGAAAATTCTTGTACTTGGATAGAAAACTGGCTAAAAGACAGCAACTTATACCCAGTATGGTACAGGGTTAGGGAAATCAAAGCAGGAGAAGGATTTGGGAATAATCATAGACTTCAAACTATTTAACAATGCCCAATGCCAATCACCAGTCACCTAGGCCAGAAAGGTATGAGCATGCCTTAAAAGGGGAAGCCACTCTGGGTATGAAAACATAATATTATGGGTTATAATATTTAATATGTGGGTAACAGCTGCTTGATCCAAGGATAAATCTGACTGCTATTCTGGGGTCAAGAAGGAATTTTTTCCCAGTATGTTGCATATTGGCGAACGCTTCACACTGGGTTATTTGCTTTCTTTTGGATCAACAACAGTAGATGATGTGTGAAAGACTGACCCAGATGGACACACATCTTTTTTTAAGCCTGTGTAACTATGTACTATAAAGCCATGCCTAAGCCTCTGCATTGGTCTACAAGTCAGCAAGCTAAGATGTCTGTTTCCTATGATCCTGATATACCTACCTCCTAGCCTTGCCTTGATCCCCTTCCTCCTTCTCTGGTCTCCACCTTGTCCCTGCTCTGCTACCCTCCAAGTTCCTGCCTTGCTGACCACCGTGATCCAGAGCCTCCTGCAACATGACCACTGCCATCCGGAGCCTACAGTACTCCAGCAACGTCTAAGATTCCAGTCTGCCCTTTTCCTGTCCCCGGTAAGTGTCCCTGGTAAGTCTCCTGCTGTGTTTGCCCTCAGTGTCTCCCTGTGTCTTGTTCCTTCCTTCCTTTGTTTCTCCATCCTCCCATACCACTCTGGCCATTCTGCCCTGCTCCTCTGTTATACAACATCCATTTCCCTACCAATACAATGCGATACCTGGGCTTTACAATAAACCCCTGTTTGCCCGTATTGTGCCTCCTGTGTATTACTGCATCCTGGGTTCTTCACCTGTCAGCTTGCACAGTCCTGACACATGCGCACAGTCAAGACATCCAGTGCCTGAAGCAGCAAAGCAGCCCCAAAACATCAGTGAACCTCCACCTTGTTTAAATGTAGGGACTGTATTTTTTCTTTAAAAGGCCTCATTTCTTTTTCTGAAAACAATAGAATGATGGGCTTTACCAAAAATTTTAATTTTGTTTTGTCTGTCCACAGCACTTTCTCCCAAAAGGATTTTGGTTTCGTCAGATACGTTTTGTGTTGCACGTTTGCAATCAAGAAACGCACACTCTGTTCTTCAGTTACAGACCGTTTATTAACCTGTGTGCCTGTATGACGTAAAAAACAATGCTTTAAACTCTTGTAATAGCATGAGGTGTTTACAGTCTCCTCATGCACCAGTGAGATTAACCATAGAGCCTAACACTTCCTGGTACAGGACCCTCCACTCCCAACCAGGCTCACGCCATCTGCTGGCTGGAGGTGATACTCAACGCTCAGTACCTTACCATAACTTTACATGTGCGTTTAAAGCTACCATGCCACATTTGGCAAACTCCAATCTGGCTTTTTTCTGTTTCAGCAGTGAGTTCCAGGAAACAAAGTAGCAAAACAAGAGGACATAGTCTTAGATTAGAGGGGCAAAGGTTTAAAAGTAACATCAGAAAGCATTATTTTACTGAGAGGGTGGTGGATACATGGAACAGCCTTCCAGTAGAAGTGGTAGAGGCCAAAACAGTAATTGAATTTAAGCAGGCATGGGATAGGCATAAGGCTATCCTAAATAAAAGATAAATCCAGGTTAAGTATCCATGTAATTGGGCAGACTAGATGGGCCGAAAGGTTATTATCTGCCGACATTTTTCTATGTTTCTATCTCCTATCACAGCATCCCTTTTCATTCAGATGGTGACGTATAGTGCGAGCTGACACCATTGTACCCTGTGCCTAAAGGTCATCTTGAATTTGGAAGTTGATCAAGATTCTTTATCCACCATTCGAACAATTCTTCGTTGCAATCTTTGATAAATTTGTCTCTTTCGTCCAAATCCAGGGAGATTAGCTACAGTGCCATGGGCTGTAAACATCTTGACAAGGTTGTGCACAATGGACATAGGGTTATTAAGATCTCTGGAGAAGGACTTGTAACCTTGAGATTGTCCATGCTTTTCCACAATTGTTGTTCTAAAATCCTCAGACAATTCTTTGCTGCTCAGTGTGACACACAACAGAAAGGTTTAGTCAATTCTTAACTGGTTGCCGATGTGATTTCTGTATTGTCAGCACCTGTTAATTGATACAGGTCAGTATAATTACAAGTTACAGGAGCATCACAAACTTGAATTGCAATTATGAGAAGGTGCCAATAATTTCAGCCAGTCCATTTTTGGAGTTTTGTATGGAATGTGTCAGATTTGGCTTTTTTTTTCTATACCTTTTTTGTGTCATACCAATACAAACAAAAGAAATAAGCATGAGAATGCCTAAAAATTTGTAATTGCAACAATTTTCTGGGTGAAGTGGTACATTATCTGACAGTAATGCAGGGGTGCCAATATTTTTGGCCACGACTGTATGTATAATAGCAAAGTAAGTAAACCTCCAACCATTCTAGAGTGTGAGTTCCCAAGGGAGTAGGACCCTCATTTCCTATTGTACCGGTTCGTCAATTGTTGTTCAATGTATTGTAACCCTGTTTATATTGTGCCCATTGTATGGCACTGCGGAATATGCTGGCGCTATATAAATAAAGAATAATAATAATAATAATAGAGGTTGCACCCTCTATCTGTACTATACTGTACAGGAGTTTGCAGTCATTGTAGCAGTCTTTAACCATTCACGCAGGAGCTGTGCTTGAAGCGAGCAGGGAGACTGGAAACAATTTGTTCTCTTGCTGCCCTCTCCACTGTGGGTTGAGAGGCCAGTATGGGATTTATTGAGGGGTTATCTTCGTGTCTTAAGTGATTTCGCGAAAGCACTTACCACCAGCTTATAGGAGCCGGTATGTCTTAGAGCAGTTTTTCCCAAACAAGTCCTCGGGACCCTCAACTAGGCCAGATTTTGCAAGTTACCTTGTGGAAATGCAGACTGAATCCTGCAATCACTGAGCAGCAAATCATATCACCTGTGCTGTGTTTTAGATAGCTGTCAAACCTGGCGTGCCAGCGGGCCCTGAGGACAGGTTTGGGAAACAATGTCTTAGAGGAATACCAGTTCCAAAAATAGAAGAATGAGCAAACAAGGAATAGCTCGTTCTACTCCCAGGTGCAAATTAGCAACTCCAATACAAAGTATAAGAGACATTAACTTGCTGTAGGCTAGGGTCAGACGAGCGCATTCTGTGCGGACTGTGCGTCCGTGCACAACGGACGTACTTTCTGACTGACGACAAGGTAGTTAGTGGCCACGAGGTCCGTTTTTGTGACTGACGTTATTTTTGACGGATGTAGATGGCAAATAAAATTAATATTAAAAACCATTTTGTCCGTCAAAAATGCTGGACGTCAAAAACGCAGTCCGTCTGACTACGTTCTATCACTCACACACAAAGCTATGTGGACGTTGCGGACGTGGCACACTCTGCACATCTGTTCTAGCGGTTTTATGTTCTTGCCTAACTTGCGTCCGTTTGCCACGTCCGTTGTGCGTCCACACTTTGTGTGTGGGTCTCTATTGAACATCATTGTATGCTACCACGGACGTTAAAATGTGCAGCAACACGGATGTGAACACTGCGCTCGCCTGACCTGAGCCGTAGGGACGTGGTATGCCAGAGCCGCAAGTAGCTATTTCATCGTCAACTGGTGAACAGGGTCCAAAGTCTTTCTGCCATGAAGTCCTGACAAATTGTTTGACCAGTTGTGTTGTATAGGGTTATTTTGTAGAAGAAATTTCCTTCTTTCTATTTAAAAAAATCTTAATTTTTCTTAGATTAAGATATGATCATTTTGTTGCATTTTATATTTTACTCTGTTTACGAATTTATTTAATTTCAATCTACAGGAGATTATCTTTTGGCACACTGTATAAAATTAAATGCTATGTACAGTATCCAGCTCTGACAGCCCAAGGATAAAGAACAGAAGCACTTAATCCCTAATGTTACATACTTATCTAAATCTTCTCTTCCCTCTGATCATTTTTCAGAAACTGTTAAGTCAAAAGGCTAAAAAGTGGCATCTCTCTACCCCATTTCGAAACTATTTTGGCTGTAATGCGAACAGTTCATATTTCAGGAAACCAAAATCAGCTTGTGCACTTATCGATTTTACATGCATATCTCATCTGACCTCAAACAAGAAATATTTAAGCGTCATCCAGTGTCCTCTTCCTCAAAACAGCTGTTCCAGGCATTACACACCGATTAAATATTATGCCTCAAAATAGAGAGATTAAACGCTAATACAAATTATTCTAGGTGCTTACTATCACCTCTGAGGTCAAGCTTGCTGGCATCATACCATACCCTCCATATCTGTTAAATCAGAGATCTCAAATCAAACATATTTCTGAACTACAACTCCCATGATACTCTGGACATCTATCGCATTTAAAGAATTCTGGGAATTGTAGGCTATGAACATCTGGGGGAGATTGAGATCCCTGTGCTAAAGCATATTACTGTGATTTTTTTTAAATCATTATTCTTATCAATTATATAGCGCCATTAATTTATGCAACACTTTCCATAATCAAATTCATGAGTTCAGTAGATGGCGTAAGTCCTTGATATGCTTGTTTTTTTTCTACGGTACCAGAATTATCTTTAAGAATTTCTTAAAAGGTACATAATTGCAAGTCAGGAACACACAGGCATCATTTGTGCATTAACTGTTGATGTAAAGCTGGACTGGAAAAAAAGCAATGCTTTCTATACAATGTATTGGAAGCATTGCTTTACAGCAGTGTTTCCCAAACCTGTCCTCGGGACCCAGTGACAGGTCAGGTTTTCCAGATATCTGAAGCACAGCACAGGTGATATGATTTGCTGCTCAGTGATTGCAGGATTCAGTCTGCTTTTCTCCAAGGTGATCTGCAAAATCTGGCATGGTTGAGGGTCCCGAGGACAGGTTTGGGAAACACTGCTTTACAAACTTTGTGACTTCAGTTTGTGAATAAATGTGGCACACGCCATTGCCTCCAGTGCAGTGGATTCCAATCTGGTCCTCAAGTCCCCCTAAGATGCCAGGCTTTATGGATCACTTTGGGGAAATGCAGACTGAATCCTGCAATCACTGAACAGCAAATCATATCACCTGTGCTGTGCTTCAGATATCTGGAAAACCTGGCCTGTTATGGGGACTTGAGGACCAGGGTTGGGAACCATAGATCTGGTAAATAAAGCCAGCTCTTTTGTGAGATTTATGTACCTCAAGGACCTGTAAAACTTGGCTGAAGTATCTTTCACCAAGAAAGTCAATATATGGATGCACTCTAGTAAGCATCAGACATCTCCCAAATTACGTCAATCCGTTTCAGCTTCTTAGAAACAAATATGTGGTCTAACAAGGAACAACGCGTATTCCTTTCCAAATGAAACCTAAAACATGACTGTAATCACTGTTTGTGTTTCACGTAGTCTCTAACCCATGAGCGCGTCAGTTCTTCATTTCTCCAATGTTGTGAAAAGTAAACATGTGCATTACATTGCGATGTGCAGCCTCCCTAATCACACTGATTGCTATGGAAGGAACTGTTCTGTCGGAGGTAAAAGTAGATGACATTCTAACGGAAAACTCAAAACATATGACATGGAGCTAAATATACTTATGTACATTCTAGAGACAGTGATATTTACATTGTAAAATGTATTTAGTAGTCTGAATGGCAATTTAAATTGTCATAGCTTTTGTTGGTGTTACTTTATTGCTGCTCTCTTTCAACTTAGGACAGTCCTTTTTTGTATCTAACAGTTCTATACATTGTCATAAGTTTAGATTATGATGGTAAAATGGGTACTTAACCTCCCTGGCGGTCTAAAAGCGGTCTATTTCCTCCCCCCCCTAGCGGTATTCCCTTGTGTGGCTCGGGGTTAAATTCCTATGTTGGAAGCGGTAACCCCGAGCAACACTCGGAATGCCGCTGGATACATCACCTCTCCCTCGATGTCCCCAGCTGCCTCCACTGGCGACCATGACCTTATACTTCCTGGTTCCTTCTTCGCGAGAAGGAATCCAGGAAGTAAAACGCTGCGATCGCCGGAGGAGACTGCAGGGATCATCGAGGGAGCGCACGGAGAGGTGATGTATGCAGCCGGAGTATGTCTTGGGGTTACCGCTCTCAGCCAGGGTCGCCATCAGGGCATTACAGCCCATGCTATGGTAAGGGGCCCGGGGACTGGGGGGGGCCCGCCAGCAATCTTTACTTTAGGCCGCAGGCCTCAGAGGAGGTACTGCGGCCTATCTGGCCCTGGCCGCCGAGCAGAGGCTCCCAAGATGGTGGCCGGCAGCCGACAGGACCCCTCTGATGATGTCAGAGGGGGGGGGGGGTGAAACTAAAACAGGAGGGGGGGAATGATTTTAAAACCAAGGGGGGTGAATTTAAAACAAGGGGGGAATTTTTAAACAGAAGGGGAGTGAATTTAAAACAAGGGGGTGAATTTAAAACAAGGGGTGATTTTTTAAACAGAAGGGGTGAATTTTTAAACAGAAGGGGTGCATTTTTATACAGAACGGGGTGAATTTAAATAAGGGGGTGAATTTTTAAACAGAAGGGGGTGAATTTAAAACAAGGGGGTGCATTTTTATACAGAAGGGGTGAATTTTTAAACAGAAAGGGGGGTGAATTTTTAAACAGAAGGGGGTGAATTTAAACCAGAAGGGGGGTGAATTTAAAACAAGGGGTGAATTTTTAAACAGAAGGGGGGTGAAATTAAACCAGAAGGAGGGGGGAGGTTAATTTTAAAATGGGGGATGAAAGTAAAAGAGAGGAGGAGGTGAATTTAAAACAAGCGGGGTCAATTTTTAAACAGAAGGGGGGGTGAAATTAAAAACAGAAGGGGGGTGTGACACAATACAAGAGAACCAGTTCCATTGGCAGCCATACATGCCCACGCCATGACACTACCACCACCATGCTTCACTGATGAGGTGGTATGCTTAGGATCATGATCAGTTCCTTTCCTTCTCCATACTCTTCTCTCCCCATCACTCTGGTACTAGTTGATCTTGGTCTCATCTGTCCATAGGATCTTGTTCCAGAACTGTGAAGGCTTTGTTAGGTGTTGTTTGGCAAACTTGAATCTGGCCATACTGTTTTTGAGGCTCACCAATGGTTTACATCTTGTGGTGAACCCCCTGTATTCACTCTGGTGAAGTCTTCTCTTGATTGTTGACTTTGACACACATACACCTACCTCCTGGAGAGTGTTCTTGATCTGGCCAACTGTTGTGAAGGGTGTTTTCTTCACCAGGGAAAGAATTCTTTGGTCATCCACCACAGTTGTTTTCCGTGGTCTCCCGGGTCTTTTGGTGTTGCTGAGCTCACCGGTGCGTTCCTTCTTTTTGAGAATGTTCCAAACAGTTGTTTTGGCCACGCCTAATGTTCTTGCTATCTCTCTGATGGGTTTGTTTTGTTTCTTCAGCCTAATGATGGCTTGCTTCACTGATAGTGACAGCTCTATGGATTTCATCTTGAGAGTTGACAGCAACAGATTCCAAATGCAAATAGCACACGTTAAATGAACTCTGGGCCTTTTATCTGCACATTGTAATTGGGGTAATGAGGGAATATCACACATCTGGCCATGGAACAGCTGAGAAGCCAATTGTCCCATTACTTTTGGTCCCTTAACAAGTGGGAGGCACATCTGCAAACTGCTGTAAGTCCTACACCGTTCACCTGAGTTGGATGTACATACCCTCAAATTAAAGCTGACAGTCTGCAGTTAAAGCACATTGTGTTTGTTTCATTCCAACTCCATTGTGGTGGTGTAGACATCCAAAGATGTTAGAATTGTGTCGATGTCCCAATATTTCTGGACCTGACTGTATATTATAGGGACACGGAGCGCTCTGTATAGAGTAGGGATGCATTGATACCACACACAGACATATACGTATATATCAACACGCAGACCTATATATACGTATATATCAACACGCAGATATATGGAATGAAAGGAAACTTTAGCGCCTAGACCACAGGGGTGGCAAGTCACATCCTCTCAGCACCATTCTTCAGCTGAATTAGGCTAATGTCAGACGAATGCAGTCTGAGCGCACTCTGTGTGCGTGCACAACGGACAGACGTACTGACGGAAGATACTGTAGACACCACACAGTCCGTTTTTGTTGACGGACGTAGAAAACAAATAGGGAATTATGGGAAACAAAATTAATATGAAAAATGATAATAATTTGAAAAGGATATGAAAAGCCATTTTGTGCGTCAAGGTGCTGGACGTTGCAAATGCGCTGCATCTGACATCTCCTCATCACTCACACAGAACGCTATGCTGACGTGAAGCACTCTGCGTGTCCGGCTAGCGGTTTTACGTCCTTGCCTAACTTGCATCCGTTTGCCACATGCGTTGTACATGCGCAGTTCGGTGCGCACGTACTTCGTGTGTGGGTCTCTATTGATCATGATTCTATGCTATGACGGATGTTAAACTGTGCGGCAACACGGACGTGATCACTGCGTTCGTCTGACGCCTGCCTAAAACAATGGTGAGCTGAGCTTGGCTGTCTATAACAGCCTGCTGATGTTCCAAACTTCCGGAGATATATTTCATTGTCTGCGGCCTTGCCCTAGTGTCCAATCCTTCTGGTCAGAGTGAAAGCAATTCATGAGTCTCACTATACCTCCTGATATACCTGACACCTCTGAATATGCTTTTTTTAAATTTTGTTCCTGAACGACATAAACAACATTATAAACTACTTCCAATCGTAGCAGTGGTGCCTATCTACATGTCTGGAGACATCTCTCCCCTCCTCCAGTTCATTATTCAGATGAAACGTTTTAGAGCTTTTCACATGGACTACCATGACACCCCTGTACATAAAGAATTACTTTGTCAAAATCTTGACAACCATGTCTTCTGATCTTAGACACTATTTTATGGCCATAAATTAAATCTGCTCTTGAACTAACAACATGGTTCATATCCTGCACTATCATAGGAGGTAATTCCCAATATATAAAGCGCACTTCTTTTCCCTTTGACCTCAGTGCATTCCAGCCTTATCATGATACGTCATCCTCTCCCCGATGCCAGAAATAGGTTCTTCATCCAAAATGCAGTTACATGTCTCGAGTTTATGGTTAATTTCTTTTGAATCGTTATCGCTTACCATTCATTAAAGTGATCACAAAAGTGGTACAAAGACAAACATTGCAAAATATCCCAAAAAAAATAATTACTAATTCAGTCACAATAACAAAATCAGTGTATACATATTACAGGGAGAAAAAAAATGCACAAATATATAAATTTATATCAAGTACCATACCAAAGAATGATCAGAGTATGACTCAATAAAGGCACATTTATCAATTGATAAAGACTTATGCAGTCGAAACTTTGGGGGTATCTGTCTCCGCGCTCTTTTCATCTTCTTCCACTGCTAGGTAATAGATGGGTTTTATTTCCCTGCTTCTTGGTTTTTCTTTATGTTTCATGATTGTGCCTTTATTGAGTCATATACTCTGTTCATTCTTTGGTGAAAAACGTAAAATATATTTATATACTTGTGCATTTTTTTGCTCCCTGTAATATATATACATTGATTTTGTTATTGTGACTATGCATAAATAAAAATTTGGATATTTTGCATTAGGAGTGCATTTCTATTTTTTCATATGGTAAATTGTAGGAGGTTTTGAAAGGAAGCCTTGTTTTTGGAGATTGCACACCTTTTTCCAGTGTGCAGGACTGCTGTGTTTGATTTTGCTACAAATACAAACATTGCCATCTCTCCTGCTCTTGATCTATCTCTCCTTCATGTTCCACGACTTTAAATGTTTTGATACCCTTCTTAATGCTTTTGAGTTACAGTATATTTCTCATTATATATCAAATATGAACACAGTATGTATATTTGATGGTTATGCACTCTATAGTATTTTGCATGATTGTCATCATGACTTTTGTATTTTCATTTTGATAAAAATTGTTGCCAAAAATAATCTACGTTACTATGTAACTATGTAACAGCTGAAGGGACATAGCTTACATTATTCACCCACTCTTCCTTTGTGTATTTTATATTAATCTTAGAAGGAAATTACATTAACTGGATGCATTGAACACAGGACTTCTAGAGGTTTACAGGAGAGAGTTACACCTGCCAAATAACCCTCTTTGAGACATCAACATCTGTTTTCATTTCCTTTTGTAGTGTTCTTGCATTGTATCGGAATATTTATTGTATATGAGTTCATCTCATTGTTGCAAAACAATCGAACTTCCAATTCTGTGAGTTTAAACGACAATGAACATAAACATATATAGATATATAAAAAGAACACTTCTCTGACCCTCTACGAATGCATTTATATATAACTGTATATTATGTGATCCAGCACATCACAAAGGCCCTGTAGCATGTCCCTTAGGGCAATTATGACGCACACGCAGTCTCTCCACCTAGTTTAAAGTTTATTTCGGCAGCAGTCAGGAATTACCAAAATATAACTGAAAACAAAACCTAGCTCGTCTGAGCAATTACTAACAGTTACACATCCCTTACTATCTTGGGAAAAATATAACAAAAGAAGGAAAACCTTTGCCAACCTTTTTCAAGCTGCCGGCCTCAGAGCTTCACCTTGTTTGCTCGTTTGCTGTCTCTCACTTCCGTCCACCTAGGAAACATTTAAAGGGCTATTAATTAGCAGGTGGGGAAAACTTTGCAGCAAGGGAACAATTTAAAACACATATTCCCCTCCTATGGCTCAAACAACCCAATCCCCTCTCTCAAACATAGGGGGAATAAACACACCATTGTAAATTATTCCCCTCATCTTATCACAATGATAAACAGGTAGGAATTGCTTGTTACAGTGATGATAATATGAAAATGATTGCATTGATGCTCTCCATTAAAAATGACCCACCATCCATTTTTTCCAAGGCATTTTAGATTAACACCTCCCAATTGTCTTTCTTTCTTTTTTACTTAATATACACATCTTTTCTGATCATTTTTTGTTTTAGGCTCTTCCCTGGCTTCTGCTACTGTCATCCTCAAAGAAGTCACTGCAGTATGTTTCGTACGAGCTACAAATCTGTCGTATGTGACATACAAATGATTGGATTTATGTCCGTGACATCAGGGAAGGATCAGTGCTGCACACACACCTTTTTCTGCGCACAGCAATAGAGGCAGCTCATAATTGTGCAAGAGCTCGGTACAGCAAGCAACTGTGTAAAGATACTAATGTTTGAGAACCCTGAACAGTCCCGAAAGCTGAGAAATGTAAAGAAACCTGATAGACAGTGAGGAAACGTCTCTGCTTTACACAGATGTCACAGTGCATTGGGATGGGTGAGTGGGAGCGGACCAACTCCTTCCACCTTAGTAAGGTGGTTATGGTGCCTAGAGTGTACCTTTAACCCTTTCGCTGCTGAGGCATTTCACGCCTGTGTGCTGAGCTCATTTTTACTGGTTTTGCTCATCACGTTTAACCGCATTTTGAAGCCTTATTTTATTATATGACCCAGACATATTATATATCGTTCTTTCCGGCAGACTCGGCAGATTCATAATATATCATTATTATATGTATACGTCATGCCCTGTCTGTATATTATAACAAAAAATGCAGTAAAATTAGAATTTTCAAAAATTTGCAATGTGTAAAGTGTTTTTTCACATTTTAACATGCGAGCATTTGCGGTTATATTTTCTATGGGTGCGCTTGTTAAAAAAATTAGAAATGGGGGACTTGTTACATTTTGTTTGGGGGAAAATTATGCAATTTTTGACAAACGCACCCCATACAAAAATCGTTAGTGCAGCATCATTGTTCACATTATAATTGAAATGGGAACAATATTGCTGCATTAACAAAACAAAGCAAAAAACAAAACTTATTTATTTATTTTTTTATAATTTTTTTTAAATATATATTTTTTAAAATTAACATTTACATGGTTATGTTTGGTATCGTTGGAAAGGCCATGCTCTGGCCGATCCAAAAATACCAAACATTAACCCCTAGCTACCATGGATCGGGAGATAGGGGGTTCATTGGAACCCCCTATCCCCACCATTGGTTGCAACTAGGGGTTAACTCCAGGACTGACGTCAGGGGGCATTCCCGGAAGCTTGGCCGACATCAAGATGTCGTCCAGCTCCGGAGAGGATCACGATTCGTCGCTTTTCGGCGCGGAATCGTGATCCGGCACCCAAGGGGTTAAAGGCAGGCACGGTTTAGAAGGGCAGGCTGTGCCCTTCCAAACCGTGCCTGCCTTTAGCTGCTGGACCCTGACGATCGGGAGGGAGAGAGGTCCGAAGGACCTCCCCCCCCTCCCTTTCAGGCACCTCCTCTGCACTCACGGGGGGGCGCCTGAAATAGATGTCATTGATGACATAGATGACATCTATGTATCTTCCCCCCCGGCGTCCCGGAGTGCCGGGCTGACATGCAGATATCAGCTCGCACCAGGGGGGGGGGCAGCAATTCCGGCTGATTGCTGCCTCCTGTGCTAGGACGTGCTCAGTGCGTCCGTAGCACAGGAGCTGCACTTGGCAGGACACGTTGAGCGCGTCCTTAGCAGCCAAGTGGTTAATATAATATTCATATCAAAGATATTTAAATATTTTGATTCCATTTTATGGGAAGTAATACATTTACATCAAAATTCACTTAACAAAAAAGAACAGGAATACATGGCGAACGTAAAGGCTCAGTGACAGACTGAGGCCAAAAAGTGGCCTGTGCTTAGGGCGTGGCCATAAGCAGAAGAAGCAGGACCTAAAGAACAAACTTGTTGTCTACTTGGAAAAGACTGTGGGTGGGATATAGGTTGCAAAAATTAGAAAACGCAGGGAAAAGAAATAGAATAAAATGTTCAGCAGAAAAGGGGGTAACCCTTAGCATCACAGTCAGAGAAAAAAAAGGAAGAGATTGTATGCCGAACATTGGCATTCAGTTTATAATAAATTTTATTAACTGCCCATCGGCATCCAAAAACTAAACGATGAAAACCACATAAAAAGAGAATGAAAAGATGGCAATTGCTGGAGTAATTAGTCAGCCCTCAGTAAATACACTGAGTAGGGAGATAATATACACACTCACAGGGCGAGGTGTTTATAAAGCCAATATTGAAGAAAGCCCAATATAGAGGGTTTGGGGGGGCTGAATCAAAACTAATAAGCAATGTTTATACCCCAAAAATCCACAAGTGGCCAAATTCGAGAAATAAAGACAGCAAAAGCTGTTCCACGCCTGAATTATGCCTAAATACCAATGTACGACAGTAAGTTGCCAAATTGGCGTCAACAGAACATCAGGGCAAAGGTATAATGCCCAGGGATATAATGGCACAAAAAAGTCCCTACCACACCCTCATTGAATAGGGGCAAAACACCAGAAACAACCAGCAAAAAACCACAATGGAAACATTAACTGTTAAAAAACACTGCCATCTTGACGCGTTTCGCTGCTTGTGTAGTGCAGCTTTATCAAGAGGGATTTAGGTTGCCCCTGGGTGGAGTTTAGTGGCAGTGATTCATGAATTATTATTTTTATTTTTAACCCTTACAACTCTAATGATGGAGATCTTTTGCTTCTTTAGGGGTTATTAAGTAAGGGGCGAACTTGCCTCCGAATTGCACCAAGCGGTGAATTTCACCTTACAGTGCAATTTCATGGCAGTTCGCCTATTCCCAGGACATACTTGATAGCGAGAAAATTCTCAATATATTCTTCCTGGTAAAATACTTTATAAATAAATAATAAATACATATTCAGTAAGCTGTCAATTATCCAAATACTGGCGAATCGACTGCGAAATACGGTTCAGTTCGCCGCAGATCGCCACAGATTGGTGACGTTCATTGATCTTCGGGGTAAGAGAAACTGTCCCATAGAGAAGTAATGGTTAATATTTTCACAGAACATTGAAATGCACCAAAGTTTCGGCAAAATGACCGTATTTTCCATGATTCACTTTGACAGGTTTAAACAGGCGAATCCCAAAGGATTCAATGTAAAACAATATTAATGTTTTTATATTATTTTTTATTAAACCGTTTATTCTTTTCATTTTCTGCAAAATGTTTTATTATTTATATATTTTTGGAATACCTTTGTGTATTTTTTACACAAAATTTTTCATTCCCCATTTTTTTAAAAAAAAAAGATTTTTTTCCATTTTTTATTCTATAACATGCATTTTTATTTTTTAAAGGACTTTTTTTTATTATTCACACACCTTTTCAAACATTTTTTAATGGTTTAAACACCTATTAGAAGAACAGCAGAGTTCCGGGTTTTTTTCTTTCTGTAGTCCGTTAGTCAGTTTGGCGGTGTTCGGCGGTCAGTTCGGCGGTCTTCCGATTTTCTTAAGCAAATTCGATGTAAGGAAAATTTGTTTATATGTGTGTAGGCATAATGTGTTTTTGGTCCAAAATGGGTATTGTTTGGTGCAGGGCACGAATAAAAAAATAATTTTAATACAAGATGAAATAGTGAAGCGCGCACAAAAAAACATCACACCGCCCACAAAAGTAGTGAGTATAGTGTCAACCGTTATGTACCCTTAGGCTGGCGGCACACTAGCAAACATTTTGCGTCTGTTTGACCGTACTGTTTGACGTCCGTCGTAGCTTTATAAAAGGAGTCAATTAAACACACCACACGAAGACCCTGCGCACTTGTTCACGGACGGGCAAAACATAAAGCCACAGACGCAAAAATAACATCGACGTGAAAAAGCTAAACGGACGCAGAAACAACGTTGCCATGTATTTTCCTAGGGTGTGGAGACATCAGACGTTACGGACGCACTTTACGCAGTATATAATATATATATTTATCAATTGTCTATCAGGGTTATTCAGAGAGAGGTGAAAACCTGGAGAATGACTGGAAAAAGTGAAAATTCTAGGTCAAAATAGCCAATTTGGAAAGTGAGATAAATGGGAGCATTTTTCTGGTTTGGCTAGTTTGAGCTAGAATTTTCACTTCTCCAGTCATTCTCCTGAGTTTCACCTCTCTCTGAATAACCCTGTATATGAACATGCATTGTAGCACATTCCACAGATTATGGTTTGATGTCTGCTATAGTAATTCTGTGTTTTGTTTGGGAGAAAAATAATGCAGGGTATTTTTTTGGTTTATTTTTTTATTCTTATTAGAACTAAAGTAAATGTATCTTTTTTACCTATAAAGAAAAATGAAATCCCTCAGTGCACACCCTAATGGGACCTTGCATGGAGCCAACATATATCATAAGGATGTACATGCACAGAACATCATATCAATTCCAAATAAGATGTGAATGTTTTCTAGCTCCATTTCAACCTGTATTAACTATACTCAGAGAATTTATTAATAATCACACCCATAAAGATGAGCTTCATGCTATAGAATACAAGCTATATACTAAGGGGCAGTGGTTTCCTTTGTGCCCAGCATTAGTGGGTGCTGACCATGCAGGTACTGCGATTCCAGGAAATAAAATCATTACAGCACCCAATCCTATGCATCCTTTCCTCTGCATGGCAGCTGCAGCAGCCGGAGCGCAGCACACAGGATCAGCACCGGAGCAGTGTGAGGAGTGGCTGCAGGCTGGCCCCGGCTCCTTCTTCCCAGCTGGAGCCAATGGGATGCTGGGGGTGCGCCTGGCTGCCAAATTAACCCTGTGTGCCTACAGGCAGGCCTTGTGTGTGTGTGTGCTGGCCGGCTGCTGCCTGGGAGGCCGATCCACTGCTGCTGCTGCTCCTGGGGTAGCATCCCTGGGCACTGAGTGGGCAGCCTGGAGACTGACAGCACGGAGACACCTTGCCTGAGCCTGGCATGAGCTGCTGGAGAGGTGAGGAGGGATGCTTTGTGCTGACATGGAGGTGTATGGAGGTCTGGTGCTGCCTCTGGCCAGGGCAGGAGACAGGAGCTGATGCTGTCTGTATCTATAGTAACCTGCCTGCAGCCTTTGTGTCCCAGGATTAGGCAGCATAGCTGAGCCCTTTATGCTTCTTATGCAAAATATGTGTGTGCTGGACCCACTGGAAAATGAGATGTAGGAGAGGATCAGGTCTGTCTATATAATATATATATATATTATTAGTATTGGATGAGTTGTTAGTCCAGATGCCTAAATCACTTGAATAGCAGTAGTAGTGATACCTTTTTTATTGTACTGATGTTATATTTAAAAGACAAGCTTTGGAGAGTGTCCAGTCTTCCTCAGATCTGAGATCAGGTCTATATATATATATATAGATCATGTCTGTATATATAGAGATCAGTGTGTATGTATATATATATATTCCATGTAATCCTAGCATGCCATGACTTGTTATAGTGGCCTTAATGAAAGATGCTTCTTGTATGGTTGTATTGTATTCTGCATCCACATCTTGATGGGTTTTTTAGGAACCCCACCAGCCCTATGTGTCAGTATCACAACAGACAGTGCAGTATCGATTCTGAACAGCCTTTCCCCCATATTGTGTAAAGAAAGCCTGTTATCTCTCTGCTATGAACAAAAGCTACAAGCGTTCCCCAAAAATTCAGACAGATGTGACCCCTATAAGTGGTGTATGTAACCACTACAGGGTGGCATACTGTGGGCAGAGAGACCATTGCATGACCTGGGAGCTTCCATTGAATATCCTGAGCTGTAAGGGCTGATGCAGTGTTTTAACTAGGAGTGTTATGTATACAATGTTTATGCTCCAGCACAGAACTGTTTGTAATCAAATAATAAGTGAAAATAAGAGGTAACTGTGGTTAAGAAGGTGAATGTATGGGCATAGTGATGGCTGACCTTGGCAGCCCAGACACATGGTATCATGGGTATCACAGTCACCAGTGTCTCACTGAAACAATGCAATGTCTTATTCATTGGATTGAGTATTGGTAAACAGGACTGTTATTGTGTTACATGCAGCTTGTGTGCTATTCTTTTTGTTCTTGCGGGATAGAAATTGGTGACTTTGCCCAAATCTGCCCGTGCCTCAGTGTTTGACCCCATGCTGTCCCTGACATGAGTGGCTGTAACTGTAGCACTTAGTCATGCCATTGTCAGATAGCAGGTAACACACTTTCCACAGGAAATCCATGTATTTCTAGACTCAGTTTCCCACTGAACTCTCCATGCGGAGACTTGATCCTAGTCTGAAGCAGTCCTGCTCCCAATTCCCAGATCTGGATTTTTTTTTTTTTTTACTTTCCTTGCATGGTTTTCATCAAAGGCTTCTGTGACTTTGCAACCTTCCCGGTAATGTATAGCGAATGAGCAATTTCCATTTCTATACTCAATTTGGGTTTTATGTGCGTGGATTACCTGGCACTATCATTAAGCAATACAGCATTCCACACATGTAATCCTTCCAGGTATTTCCACCGCTTTGTGGTTAGAAACAACTCTATCCTCTCGCTGCCTTTGGATGAAAGAACTGGGAGAATAAACCATGATTACTTTCAATGGCTTCAGCATATGTTGGCGCTATATAAATTGTTATATATTATAATGTAGACTTGGCCGAGGAATATATACCAGAGTTTTCCTACAGAAAAACGGTTCAACCTTCTCTTTTTTTTTTTTTTTCTGCTGAAAGACAATTATACTATCATTAACTTTTATTGTCTACTATACATGTCTAAGATGTAGCATCAAAGACAACTGTCTGCATTTGACCGTGTAGCAACCTCTCGTAAACTGTGATCATTTTTTTATGACTAGTATTAGATAACATGTAACGAAAACCGAAAATAAAGGATGTTTCCCGTTATCCTCATGCCAATTTCTGATTGGACATCCAATAGATATGGCCCAGCTCCCATGCTGGACCATAGTGTTTGTAAAACCATGTTTTAAGCTCCATAGATGTTTAACATGCACCTAAGAAGAGGAAATTGAAGTTGAATTGTCAGTCGTTTGAAGAATTTGATTCTCCTGGTGGTGCATTGATTTGTGGGCGCTTGTTTCTAGTTGCTATAGCATTGATTATTAATTTGTCTTGACCATAAGTAGTGGTTTACGTGTGGTGTTTAATGTAATCAAGTGTTACCGATGGGAAAAGAATTTCTTTGAGGATGGTTAGTCACATTTCATGTGCTTTTAAGAACCTCTGTTGTTTCATCCTCTTATCGGGGGGGGGGGATGTTGGTAAACATCTGTTTAACGTTGTAAAGAGTATATTCATATTCCATGTGTTTCAAAGCCAGATAACAATGGCGAGGTCGATCAATAATGCTCTGGCTCTAAAAAGAATGTGTAAATGGGCATAAAATAAAAAAGAATTCATAGGAAAGTCATTTGAGGTCATTTCGGTCCTACTGCTTGGTGTCCACAAAGAAGAAAGAGTGAGCAAACATTCCAAATGAATCAGATCTCTCAAAAATTAAAGTTGAGAGGCAGACATCGTGCCCGTTCTTAATATTCGTGGTCCGGACATTATTCACTAAGTGTGCTCTAGCCTAAGGCATGGAAAAGTCCCTGTGACATTACCGAGTAGATGTGGCTGAAAATTCAAATAAATAATTAATAGCTGGTGGTTTCAGAACCAATAGGGATGGATCTGGCTCCCGTTTCATTGCCCATGTGTAACGTCTTGAAAAATTGTTAAAATGGCCAGGATTCTCCCAAATAGTCATTGAATGGAAGTTTACTAAATTTATGCTATGAGCTTCCTTTTGACCAGGGTACCATATACTATTTTAGATGCGTTATGCCCCATCATGGATACTCATGCTCATTTTATGTTGTCAAATGGCATCTTTTTTTCAAAAGAATGGTAATACATGATGGGATTGCTTGGAGAAAGCAGGGGGATGCTTTCATGTTTACACTCACAGGGTTAGTTAGCGAAAGGTGAAAACCAGGAGAATTGGCAGGCGACGAGAACAAACAGCTGATTTGGAAAGTGGAAATGGGAGACTTTTTTTCGGTTTGGCTATTTTGCCCTAGAATTTTCACTTCTCCAGTCATTCTTCTGAGTTTCACCTTTCTTTGAATAGACCTGTAAAGCTTTTACATGTCAATGCCTCCATGGCATCCATTGTAACATGTGTTGCCTGTGCGTGAAAAAGTGCACACGTGCTTCGTGTGTTGTTCTCCATTGGCTCCTTTGAAAAGCTATGACAGACAGCAAACCGTGCGGTCAGACTTACGTGCTAAGTGCGCTCGTCTGTCCGCAGCCTAAGGCAGGTGTCTGACGAGTGCACTTCAGAGTGGAAGGAAGGTCTGTGAGAGTGGACGTTCCTTCCACTCTGACACCCGTGTGGCCACCTCGCTGAGCGCAGTTAGTGCGCTAAGCACTGCAAGGCTCGATCCTCGTATGGGGGGATCATGATTTGCAGCCCTATCGAATACGTGTTGTAATGTTTCGACAGGGAGGGTTTCAGCACGTCTGTTGTAAAGCGCGCAACACGCTGCACCATGTGGCCCGTCCCGTCGAAACGTCACAAAGCTACAACGGACGTTGGGAGGGGCATCAGTACGTGCGCACCTAGTGCTCTTGTCTGACACCGGCCTAAAGGTCCCTATCATAAACTACATCCGGCGAGCACCTGGATAGTGGTTGCAGGTTGTTTGCTCAGGTCATAAGTTAACCAGCACACCTTCTTATGCCCCACCATAGAAAGCTGGTCTGCATTTCTGGTAGCGGCGCCAGATCCAGGTGTCAAATCAAGTGAGTACACCTGATAACGTAGCTTTTGAAGAAGGAACGGAGTTACCATTTGACCCACACACTGAAATGCTTTAATCTCTAGGTTTCAATTCATAATAAATGTATGATATTTGTGATAATTATCATGACGATACCTTAAAACCAAGACTGAAATTTTATTATTAGTATCACTTTTCAGGGTGGGCTAATGGTGAGATGAAAATGATTAAAGTGGGGGGAATCTTGGTGAATCCCCACACTTCCGGGACACATATCGTTTATTCTTGCTGTGTGCAATGACAAATGCAGCCACTCCGTATGTATAAATCATATTCTGCAGGTAGTAAATCACCGTAATTATATGTTCTTCCTCGAAAGGGGAACTGATTTCCTTTCGCACCTGACACATGTAAATTATACGTATTTCAGGATAGAACATTCCCTATTGTACAGCGCTAAGGAATTTGTTGGCGCGTTATAAATACTTGTAACTGTATCTATGCTCCATTGTTATGTGTGTTCAGAAAAACATGGCTGGGCAACGCTACTTCTTGTAGAGTCTTCAATTCTGGTCACATCTGATTACCTGTCCCTTCTGATTGTGACGACAGGCTTTGGATACAAAAGCAGGTCATTGCAAAAAGGAAAATATATTAATATTCAACGTGTGCTCATCTGTGCTAAAATTCCACCTCCTGCTGAACTGTCACTTTTCCCCATGTGATAAAATGAATGATACTCTCAACCTACCATGCTTGTAAATCACATTACTGGTAATCCTATTTATTTTTAGTCGTCCGATATGAAGCACTTAAAAAGTGTCACATGTAAAAGATGCTACTTTTAGTATGAACAAATGTCTCGCAATATGATCTGTTCCAGACAGTAAACGACATATTTCATCTTAACACGTGTCACAATTACATGTGTTTTGGAACTGAAGGATTTGCGGCATCGGACTTCATGTCATTTATGGCTGAGTCATTATGTGTGTCAGGAAAGTCATTACATATTTCACGATGTCATTATCCTGAATGATATCAGAGATGACATTGCTTTTCCTAAAACACAATGAACACATCAGTGTTCATGACATCAGCAGCCCCTCTGTAGAGAGTCATGTCCATATAGTAACATGTGTAATGACAGTCCTAGTAATTGTATAAGTAACCTTGACATTTTTGACACATTGTGCATTAAAACACAGATATTTGGATAACTGTAATGGACAGCTGTGAATCGTGTCTTTTATATAAGCTGCAAGGACTCATTTTGACATTATTAGATGGAGAATATACTTGGTTCTTAACCTCTTCCATCCCTTTATTGAGTACAGTCAATCTTCAAAAGCTCCTGCAAGTGCTCCTAGATCGAGTATACTCAATGCTTATACTTCTCGAGCTGTATGAAGTAAAAGCAAACAAAATTTATTTGCAAATGGCTTCCAGAGCATCCCCCTAAAATTTCAGCACATCGGACTTATATTTATAAAGTATTTTACCAGGAAGGATACATTGAGATTTCTCTCGTTTTCAAGTATATCCTGGGTGACACCTGATGGGTTGAAATTATTTGAAAAACTTTAGATCCATTTTTTTTCCTGCAAGGAAACATGAAACTCAAGCGATCACGTAACTGTAGTAGCACTTTTTTGCCAGCAGGGGGAACCCTGTAACTATCAAACAGAGCTTACCTGCAGTGAAATACAGTGCGACGCCAGCCTCTGTATATAGTTACTGTGCAGGTAATGTAAAAGTCATTTTACAAAAATCCACTGCGTACTGTATGCAAAATCATTTGGTAGTGAGGGGTTAAGGTCAGGTACAATGTATTGAGTTTTATTGATGAAAATCTTTGTTATAGATATTTGGGATTCTATAAATGAGTGTCAACTAGAGGGACAAGGGATACCAAGACTGGAGAAGTTCTTCTCTAAGCGGGGCACTTAGAGACATACCTCTGCCAGCCGCACGGTATGACCACAGCCAACAGTATGATGCCATCGCCTTAAATCAGGCTTGAGAATAAAATGACTGTACCAGCTAAACAGCTTAAAGAAAATTGATTGTTTTTCTTCAAGAGCTTATGAGAGGAAGAGCGTTTAGAAATTCACAATGAGCTGGCGCCGCGCCAGTGACCTAACCGCAAAGGCAGGCTTTTTATTTCTTTGTATCTGTAGTCTCTGTTACAGTTATCAACCTCTCTGTTTTTTTGGCCGAACTTGTGTAATTTTACCTGGTCTCTGGATAGAATTCACGCTACTGATACGTCCTGACCCTTGTGGTTTTTAACCCTCTGACACCCAATTAGATCATTGTTATGATGGAGGTTCCGTTTTTTTTTTTTATCTGCAACCAGGTTCGTGACGAATAATGCTTATTCCTGATTTGTTTCGCTTGTTGTAACATACGCAAAGCACTGTTAGTAAGACCATATTTGGTAAAAGGATAGCTTTCAGATCTCAAGTTCCCATTATTTACTGTAAGTTGCCGTATTTCATAACGCAAGCTTTCCAAAAATCTTAGTATTTTCCCTTATAATCTAATATCAAGGTTATTCAAAGAAGGGTGAAACTCAGGAGAATGACTGAAGTGAAAACTCTAGGTCAAAATAGCCAAACCAGAAAAATTCTCCCATTTATCTCACTTTCCAAATCAGCTATTTGGTCTAGATTGTTCTCTTCTCCAAAAGTTCTCCAGAGTTCCACCTTTCTCTGAATAACCCTGATAGTTTGTTTTAAAATTGCAAAATAAATGATATATGCAACACTTTACGTAGGATGACGTACTTGTGGTACACCAGGTGCTGGACAACTGCATTTTTTATCATAAAAGACAGAGTTACTGTGTTATGACTTATTTTTATTCTTCATGCTATGATACAGGGTAATTCCACAAAACCCATTCTGTTCTTTTTTGGCCAGAGATATCTATGGTATCCATCCATGTATAAAACGGAGTGTGGTGGGATGCCACACAACTCTCAGCACCCGCTTTGTGTGTTTCTGTTGGCGAATAACAGCTTACCCAGACTATCTCTAACTGTTCATCCAGGTGATAGAGGAAAATATTACCTATTTGTACCATTGCACAGACAGATCTTATTATTTACTTATAGATATCTAGAAGAATCTTAGATACCTTGGGTCACATTACATTCTTGACGTTAACGCTCACTTGCCTGAGCATTAACATTAGCCGCAGTGTCTACTGCATATTACAATCTAAACGCGATAAGTAACCCGTTTGCGTTTGGTACCTTGTGCTTTTCAGCGCGCGGTTACTGTACTTTGCGCTATCTATACTTAACATGGGGAGCGCAAAGTGTTAATCATGGGGAGCGCAAAGTGTTAAGTGTAAAAAAAAAAGGAATCATATACTCACCTCCTGTCCCACGGCGAGGACAGCGGCTCCGACCGCCTCCTCCGTCCGGCGGGAGCAGGGAAAGACTGGGGGAAAAGTCCCCCCAGTCTCTCCCTGCGTATCACTACGCTGACCGGCCGGATCAGGCGAGGCGAGATCCGGCTGGTCATGTGACCCGCAGGGGGAAACTCAATGGAGTCCTATGGACTCCATCGAGTAGATGGTCGCGGCTGCACTCAGCGCTGCCACGAGCATCCCGTCCCGTAGTGCGCGGTAACAATGCAGGCAGCAGTTTTTGCGCCTGCATTGTAATCTAGCGTTAAAATGCGGGCGCAAGGGGGAAACTGCGGGCACAGTTTTTCCTCCCTTGCGCCCGCGTTTTAACGCTAGGATCGTAATGTAGCCCCTTATGTTTAAAGGGACCCTACCATCAAAAATAAAATTACTGTGTGTCACTGGGTGCATCCATTGTGTGATATTATTTTGTTGTAAACTGTATCTTTACAGCACTTGTTTCCTCACTGTGTGGCATTGAGCATAGAAACCATAGTCATGGAAACCGACTCACAGCATTGTATTGTATGGGATGTATTCAAAGGACATCACCAGGGGGTAGATTCAAAGTCCTGTCATATCTCATTCAGCTGCCATCTCTTGTCACAGGTAGCATATTCCACACAATAGCCCCCCTGCAGCCTTATCTAAAAAATCACTCCTCCACCCCATTGACTGATAAATAGTGTAGATAGAAGCTAAATCACAGCTGTAAAGTAAAACTCACCATAAGATTATGGTAAATGTTGCATCATGGGAAAAATCCAGAAAATGGAAACAGGCGAAAAAAAACTGACTTTATTTTTCCTTTTTAAATGCAATTACTTCAAACAAAGAAAAAACAGCAGCATGTGTTTTATAATATGGTTCAGTTTGTAAAGCATAATCTAGTTACATCTTATGTAAGTGCTAGTGTTCCTTCAACCTACATTTGATTTGATATTATCGTACAAGAATAATTGAAATCTTCTAAAAGTTCTGTCTAACGATAGATGATATATATATATATATATCAAACTACAAAATTTTGTGCACTCAAATCAACCATATATCTAACAGGTAAAAAAAAAAAATACCTCACTAAGGTTTCATAGAAATAGGAGTTTAGTTACAAGATGTGATCACTTAATGTCTAAACTGGCCAGAAACGTCAGTGTACCCCCACTTGGCCGGTCCCTGCTTATGTAAAACTAATGCCTCCCTGTGAGATTAACTCACATACTGTGGGGATCCATCCACATGGCGCATCCTCTAGTGCAAGGATTAGGTAGTGTCTGTCCACACCCAGGAGGTGGTCGGGTCTCCCATTGCAACACACACAACAAAAGAGCAGCACTCAACCTGGACATGCATATCTCATAACCACTGGATACAACATGAAAAATACGCCACACTTGACCCCACTTTACAGGTTAAAAACACCTGACTAAGGCCGGGGTCAGACGAGCGCACCCGTACTGATGTGCCTACCGGCGTCCGTCTCAGCTTTGTGACGCTTCGACGGGGGTTGTCACATGCTGTAGCGCGCACACAATTTGTGCGCGCTACAAGCGGACGTGCCGAAATGCTAGACGCGCGTTGGACAGGGTTGCAAATCACGATCCTTTAAAGGGGGATCGAGCCTTGCAGCGCTGCGCGCACTAACTGCCCTCAGCAAGGTGGCTAGACGGGCGTCGAGTGGAAGGAGCATCACTCTCACGTATGTTCCTTCCGCTCTTAAAAGCGCTCGTCTGACCCCGGCCTAGGGGGGGTGGGGGTTCACTTACAAGATATGATCCCACTTTGTATAAGCCTGTCATCAATGTACCCCATAAGGCAAGTCCCAACCTAGGGAAACCTATTGCCTGCTCTTCTTTATATAACATCTGCAGTCAAGGTGGTGAGTGTGGCCCTAGAAGATCCTCTGACTTTGCTTACCCTGCAGTCTTACAATTTGGGTTCATAGGAGTTCTCTTGTTTTAACCTAATGATCTCAAACCGTTATATAAAGTCGATGATGGGGTCTCCTGTGTTGGGACAGATGTTTCCTTTGCATCATCCAGAAAGGAAAAGCACCAGCTGGGAAGTTTCTATTATCCAGAATCAGTGCTGAATGGGAAGGAGCCAACAGCAGCTTGTGTGACTCTTGGCTATCCATTCACCTGCCGACCGTGAGATCTTTAGTAAAATCGTGTGTTTCTCGGAAGTAAAGAAGCTTCCACTGTCTGGATTTCAAACGTCACCTCCTAGTCTTTGAGTAAATTAAACCAACTCAGACGCGCCATCCGTGTCGCATGAGTGTTGGGGAGGTACAGCAGTGTTAAAGTGATTTTGTGAGCTATGGCGGAAGATAAGGTCAGGATTACATTTAGGTGACTTTGTAACACCGTGGGACTGGTTAGGAGGCATATGGGGTGATCTGTTTAGGAGGAACATATGGTTAAAGGAGTCTTGGTTTAATGGGTTAGGGATAGACAGATACCATAGGTGTGTGCAGCCTATAGTTTAGGGAGTGCTCACGTTACCTTTATTGCTTAAATACAGTAAAGAATCAGAATCTGTTATTTGGTTCATGATAAAGACCATGAAAAATCAAAAAAGTGTAGCTGGGAAGCCAAGAGGTGGACAGCAGGAGCAATCCGCCAAGCGAGCATATCTTTCTGTGCTTGTCTATTGGGGATAACAGGTTTGAAAAACTTCCCATTGTTCTCATGTCGGCAAATACTTAATCAGGTAATCATGTTTCAGCCCATGCTCAAAAATGTATATCTGTCCTTAGTGACTGAAGAATTTGGAGAGAATGATTTAGCTATACTAACGCTTCTATGTGCGCCTGTACTGACGTGCCTCCTGGCGTCCGGTGCAGTGTTGTGACACTTTGACAGGGCCGGCCAAACGCTGTAGTGCGCGCATGAATTGCGCGGGCTACAGCGGGCGTGCTGCAGACGTTTCGAAAGCCTCCCCGTTGAAGCACTACAACACGCGTTCGACGGGGCTGCAAAGCGCTATCATCCACAGGAGGATCGAGCCTTGCAGCGCTGAACACACTAACTGCCTGGTCAGACGGGTGTCAGAGTGGAAGGAACGTCCACTCTCATGGACGTTCCTTCCGCTCTGAAAAACGCTCCTCTGACCCCGGCCTAAATGTGTAACTTGGGAAACCATTTTACTAGTGACCGTCCCAACGTTTTTAATAAGGGGTGTTCAACCTTGGCCCTGCAGATGTTTTGAAACTACACCTCCCATGATGCTCAGTCACTCGATAGATTGGCTGAGCCTCATGTGAAATGTAGTTCCAAAACATCTGCAGGGCCAAGGTTGAACACCCCTGATTTAAAATACATAAATTGAGTAAAATTCTGTTTAGTCCACGGGTTAACCCAGAGAGCAGCGTTGATTTTAGTTTGCCTGGCAGCTGCGCTTTTCCTGTTATTTGCATATGTTCACATCTGTGGTGTTGTTTGGATCAGAACAGGAAGGTTTGACAGGAGGGAAATCACAAGCCGTGAGGTAAGTGGCCAACTCGCAGCACAGAGCAAGGTTTATATAAAATGGGAAAACTGAGCCAGATGGTGTTTCACAAAGCAGATCTCGGGCACGATCGGGCACGATACCCAAGTCTACACACATTATACATATGTGTTTCCTATACAACATATATACAAAGCCCCAGTCCCAGTTACATGTTCAGGTATGGGATTTTTCCACTGTGCTGACATGTCTGCATTCAGAAAGTTTTCACTTTTTTTGGAATTTTGGAAAAGGGATACTCGACTTGTATCTTTTTGTTAACTCCCCTTCCTACATCTCCTCCCTCATTAACAGGTACATCCCGTCCCGACCACTTCGCTCTGCCAATGATCTGATGTTACCCGCTCCTCGTGCCCAAACGCCCAACTCCCGCTTTCAGGACTTCTCCCGAGCTGCCCCCTTTCTATGCAACTCCCTCACCCGCAACATTAAACTCTCCCCTTCTCTCCAGTCCTTCAAGACATTTCTGAAAACCCATCGGCTCACTCCCTAATCCCCCATTGTTCATCTCTTGCTCCTTCTGCCCACACGCACCCCGTTACTTCTTGTACTCCATTCACCCTCACCTAGCGTGCCACCCCTCTCCTCTTAGAATGTGAGCTCTTGAGCAGGGTTTTCTCTCCTACTGTTTGGTGTGTGTGATGTGTATGTATATTTGTTATTCTGTCTCTCCCGTTGTACAGCGCTATGGAACCTGTTGGTGCTTTATAAATGCTTGTAACTATGACTGTAACTCTTGGAAACAAATGTTTACGGGCTAGATTGCATACCGAACACTAACGTTAGCGTTCAGATATGTAAGCGTTAACGTCAGGATAAGTGACTTTAACGCGTGCCCCCATATTACCTTCCTGATGCTAATCAGGGAAAAAATACGATCGTGCACCGGTGCTTGCGTGAGCTTATGGTACATTGTAACATGTATTTTAAGGATTTTTTGCATTTATAGCTTGGGATCCAGAATGCTTTTACAATAAATAGAGATTAGACCTTTATTCTATTTCAGAAGAATAACATTGTGTTTCTTTTCAAGCTGCATTGCAGATATTCGAGTACAGGTAGAGAACTCTTTCTAAAATCTGGAAGACCCCAATAACCAGAGTTTTGGGAGCTATGTGCCTTCCGGTCAGATGATGCCACTTGGAAACTCAGCACCCAGGTCCTGCAGCAGAGTGTGGCACATGCATTGAGCCTTTGGGCAGCCATAACGTGTGATTGCGGCCTGGAGTCACGCTGGGAGCTGCAGCAAGAAGGGGATTGTGGCTCCTCCGCTGTGATCACCTTCCTATAAAGCATCGGATTTTCCCAAATTCTGAAATCCGTAAGAATCTGAAATCCACTGTGCGGGGTCGTAAGCACTACGGGTAAGGCTAGGGTCAAACGAAAGCATTTTTACACGCGAACGTAAAAAAGTGCGTCCGAACGCATTGATGTATTTTTTTCACGGAATATGCGAAAATGGTTATACGATGCGCATTGTCGTGCGTGATGTTTTACGAATCCAAACCAGGAAACTTTTTGCGTCTGGACGTTATGTTGGCCGGACACGAGCAGGGTCTGACGTCTCCAAATCACGCACACACACCGCTAGCGGGCGCAGCGCACTCTGTACGTCCGTACTAGCGGTTCTGCGTTCTCGAAAAAATGCGTTCATTTTCCACTTGCGTTGCGCGGCCGGACGTTCGTGCGACCGTACTTCGTATATTGGCCGTCATTGCCCGTCATTTGCTGCTAGTGCGGCCGTGATTAAGTGCGCCAGAACGCACGTTAAAAATGCGCTGGTCTGACCCCAGCCTTAAAGGTGCTCGACCTGTATGTACGTATGTGTTCAAATGTTGCCTGATCATATACCGATACAACAGAAAGATTGTGTCTAATCAGCACTTTTTCTGTGTATGATTAGACTTGCATAAAGACCAGCCTTAAAGAGTTAAAAGTGAAGTCATCAGCAGCATTGACCTACTTTCAAACTTTTAGCCAGGTTTGATTTTTTTTTTTGTATTAAAGATTTTTCTTTGGACGTCACCTTGCAGCTCATCATGATCTTATTGTATCAAGATGGATCAAAGCTTGTAATAGATGCCATGCTGTAGTTTTAGGTAGAGAGAAAGTAGATACTTATCTTAATTGAAAGTAGGAAGCAAAAACAAAAATATAAGTGAAACATGGCACAAACAACCCAAAGTAGAACTTTTAGATTAAATACTTCTCTGCTGTGAGGGTCCCCTATTGAATAACACTTGCAGCGGACTTGCACCAAACAGGGAATTTCTCCATACGGGGACATTTCGTGGCTATTCGGCTATTCAGAAAGCAGGCAGTTCGACAAATTTTTGCGAATTTCCAGCAAATACGGTGCTTGTTTGACGACAGTGAAATCCTCCATAGAGACAGTCATCTTCTATATTGCTGGGAACAAATACTGGGCTACATTACAGTCATCGCGGTAAAACGGGGACGCAAAGAAGAAAAACCTGTGCCTGCAGCTTTCTCCTTTGCGCCCCAGTTTTACTGCGATATTATATTGCAGGCGCTTACAACGCTGCCTGCATTGTTACCGGACGCTAAGCCCCGGGATGTGCGTGGCAGCACTAAGCGCCGCCGCGAGCATCCACACGATGGAGTCTATAGGACTCTATTGAGTTTCCCCTCTGCCGATCACATGACCTGCCGGATCTTGCCTCGCAAGATCCGGCAGGTCGGCGTAGTGATCCGCAGGGGGAGACTGGGGGACTTTTTCCCCCAGTCTCTCCCTGCTCCCCTGGACGGAGGAGGCGGTTGGAGCTGCAGTCCTCGCCGTGGGATAGGAGGTATTTTCTGCTGGTGCAGCAGTGGAATCCATTAGCACCAAGTCCTGGCTCTGGTTAACTTTTTGCTAACCACAGCCAGTTAATCAGCGTTAGGACTTTGTAATACTAACGCTGGTTAACACTTTGCGCTCCCCATGTTAAGTATAGGGAGCGCAAAGTACAGTAACCTCGCGCTGAAAAGTGCAAGGTACCAAACGCTAATGGGTTTCTTAACCCGTTACCCACCGCATATTACAATCCAAACGCTATCAGGGCTAACGTTAACGCTCACTCAGCACAATGTAATGTGGCCCACTGGTTAGCGCAGCAGTGGTCAACCTTGGCCCTCCAGATGTTTTGGAATTCCTTTTTTCACAAAGCTCTTCATCATACCTAATGAGTGGCTGAGCTTCATGGGAGATATGGTTCCAGAACACCTGGAGGGCTGAGTTTGAACACTCCTGGTGTAGAGTTATTTATTTGAGTAAAACATGTGCAGTCGCAGAGTGCATAAGACTTTTGCTTTTTTCTAAAAAATTCAAAACTTTTACGAGATCATTGTGATAGGCTATAAAACGTATACAAAATTCCCTCTTAAGCCTTTCAACCTGGAGGCAAAGTTCATCTTTAGAAAAAACATTTGGAAAATGTTCTTCCTTGAGTATAATAAACGTGGATGATTTTGAATGTGCACAACTATGTTAATCATCCATGTCTTATTCCCATTTCATTGAAATAATGCTTTGTAGCCACCTGCTAAGGATAATAGTTTTACAAGTCTGTGTTTTACAGCTACGTGCTGTATTAATGCCACGGCTCGAAACATTGCATTCCATGTGCCTGTACCATGAAATACATTTCACCAAAAAGAACATTTTAAACCCATATGTGCACTTACTGAAGAGACTGTGAAGATGGAGCTCCCTTAGTATGATTTTTATATATATATTTATATAAATATATATATTTATATATATGCAGGGTCCCCAAATTGCACCGAATGGGATCCGCCGAATGCCGCTGATCAGCCCACTGAAGACAGCTGACGATCCGCCGAACTGACTGCTGAATGCCGTCAAACGGGTAGAAAAAGAAAAAAAAAACTACAACCCTGCTATTTTAAAAAAAGCTTTTAAAACCAAAACAAACTGCAAGGAAATAATAAAAAAGGTCCTATAGAAAATTGTAAAAAGTTATGTTACAGAATAGCAAAAAAAAGCACCATTAAAAAAGGGAAATCCAATATTTCACCGACCAAATCCAGAAAAATGCCTAAAAAATAAAAAGACTTTTCTCTGCAAATGAAAAGAATAAACGGTTGAATAAGAACGCGAATATTTTTTAACATTGAATCCTATGGGATTTGCCTGTTTAAACCTGTTGAACTGAAGTGCCAAAATCTATGCATTTCGCCAGTATTTGGTGCAGTTTGGCGTTCTTTGAATAGACTATTACTTTATGGGACAATTTCACTGCTGCTGAAGGTCGCCGAATTGTGGCGATGTGAGACGAACTGCACCGTATTTGGCGAACTGCCAGCTTTCTGAATAGCCGATCTGCCACAAAATTGCACCATGCGGTGAAATTCACTGTTCGGTGCAATATGGTGGCAAGTTCGGCTCTTATTGAATAACCCTTAGAATTGTGCAGAAATTTGTACTATATTTTTTTTAGTTATGATATAAAGTCAAGCACCTAATAAAATAAACTGCTGCAGACCTGTTACAGAATATTTAGTTATATATATATTTACAGATTTTTTTTCCCCAAAGAAAGCTTACTTATTCAGCATTTTTTACCATAATCTGTGGGGATTCCAATTTTTTACAAATATGACGCAGATTAAGCTTTCTTTGAAAAAAAAAGTTTAGATATAGCATTATTATTTCATTGATTTTTTTAACCTTACTTTTGAACCTCCCCTCTTATTATACAGATTTTGGTAAAATTTAGTATGTATAAGTAAATTAATACCTCTATCACATTAAGCTGATGACATCATTTTCAATATCTCGCCTGTATAAACCCACATGGTTTTGAAAAAGACTTTGCTATCCCCTTAAATTTGGGAGGGGGGTCCTAAGCTCTTGGGCCCAATTCCAACGTAACCAGAGCTGTTGTAAACGTAACCACATAGTTGTTGATAAGATAACTACAGGAAAGGTTACGCATAGCATCTCCTGTAGTTATTTTGTTGACGGGAAACACTATTCTTGATGCAAACTGGACTTGCGGCTTTAATGTAGCGTTTCCTTGCGCGAGGTTACTATACATTAACGTCTCCTAATGAGAAACAGAGAGGTTTGTGAGGGTCCTGAGAACAAGCAACGGCACTCGTGGCCTGCTCTACGGTGGGGCCCGCTCCGGTCTCACAAGGTTTTAGCTCGATTTGTGCCATTACAGGGACAACTGCTCCATATGCAAATCAGAGTGCAATCACCTAGAAAGGGTGGCCAGTACTGAAATGCCTAGGCAGAGAGGTGCAGCAACCCCGACGATCGTTTTCGACCTTGTTACGCCTTTTCAGGAGGGTATAGCTGACACCCTCTAGGCACATTCTCACTATAGGCTTACAGGGTAATCCAGACGTGGACCCCTTGCTCGATGTGCCTAGAGTGGTGTCAGCTATACCCTCCCGAGGAGGCCTAATAAGGTTGACACGATCGTCGGGGGTTGCTGCACCTCTCGTGCAGGGATGACGTTCTTGGAAATCAGTACTGGCCACCCTTTCTGGGTGAGAGAAGGCTGATTTGCAAATGGAGTTGTCCCTGTAATGGCATAATCGAGCTAAACCCTTGTGAGACCTAAGTGGGCCCCACCGTAGAGCAAGTCGTTAGTGCCGTTACTCGTTCCCAGGACCCTCACAATCCTCTCCCTTTCTCATTAACGTCTCCTATTTTTATTATAGGAGATGTTAGCTTGCACTTCCATGCGGAGGTGAAAATTATTTCAATGTAGCTTGCTCTTCCACCCGGGAGACGTTATTTCACTGTGAAATAACAGGCAGCCTCGTGCTTCATTCCGTGGCTAGACGCTAACAATCGACTACTCTGGACTATTAATGGTAATATGGAGACGGTATGGAAATTCTGCAAGACCAGATTTTCCTGCTTACTGTCTCCATTAAACCATCATCTATAGAATAGGCCCTATGATGGCACTGGTAAGTTTACAAAAGCTCTGGTTCAGTTTCCACCAACCTTGGAATAGGACCCCTTGTCACCAAAATGTTAAAACCTGTGGTGCAGATCAGGATTATAGTACCAAAACATTCATATTTTCTCATTTATGCTCTTAAACAGCGCGATCAAACAGCGCAGAAAAACAGATTTCAGGCTTTGGTTTGTCATATTTATATTGTAAAACAGGTAGATATTCGTTGCTCGTTAATCCTATAGAATGTGCAAGTTCTTTTTATTCTTGGAAGAACTTGAGCATTTAATTACTACAGAAAATACTTCATTGCCAGTATCCTATGAGGATTAAAATGAAGTGGATCAGCTTTCCCATGAGACATGGCTTTTTCAGTGTCTGTGTTTTTGGTCAGAAGCAGCTCAGTCCTGATCAGCCCGGTGCCTGCCGGAGACAGACATCCACCTCCGACCAGATTAGGGATTCATTTTGAGCAAAAAGTTTGTAATTTGCTGAATATTTTCATGTTAAAAACCATTCTTCACAACAATCCGATGCTCAGATGTCTTCTTTGCCGTCACTGCCCCCTTCTTGTGGAACTACCTCCCATGCAACATTAGACTCTCGTCTCTCCAGTCCTTTAAGAAGTCTCTGAAAACACATTACTTAAGAGAAGCCTATCGGCTCGCTCAATAATTCCATTGTACATTTCTTGCACCCACTACTTCACATACTCTGCCACTTAGCCACACCTAGTGTGCCACCCATCTCCTCTTAGATCGCAAGCTCTCGAGCAGGGTCCTCTCTCCAACTGTTCTGTGTGTTTAACTTGTATGTATATTTGTTTCTGTATTCTGTCTAAACCCATTGTACTGCACTACGGAACTTGTTGGCGCTTTATAAATACCTGTAACTGTCTCAGTATAATGCTACTGCTAAAAATCTTATTTAATGCTCGTTTAAAAAATTTTTTTTTTGAAAAAACAGTTATGTTCCTGTGCTACAACAAACTCAAAGCCCATAAAATAAATTTTAACTTAAGTAGAGAAAGTTTGAATCTTTTTGACACAGGCAGAGGTTAAAAGCCTTGGGGTACCAAGATGATTTCAGAACTCCTGGGCAAGATGCCACTGCTTGTCATTACAAAAGCTAGCCGCTGGATATTTCAAGTTCATGATTAGTGCTGTGTGGTTGTCGAGTGCTAGGACGTTCTGACCTATAATGCAATAACTAAGCCATTCTTTGTTAATCCCGGCTCTCCAATCTCAGGTTCTTCTGAGGGGCGTACAGAAAACTGTCCATACCACCACCACTTAGTTGTGAATCTCAACAATGAGGAGGTTAAAGACTTTTTTTCAGGACACTATTTAATGTTTCTTGGAGGCCCATGTGAAGCTGTTTTACTTAAATTGTGATCCTGTATACTTCAAAATATGTGTTGAATGTGTGCAGTAATCATTGTCTACCACAATCATGTCATAGAATAAGTATAGAACGACTTAACATTCTCGAAAAATGCAATTCAGGCTGATGGGCAGTGCATGAAAAAAATACAACCCCTAACCATGTAGAGCTCATGTGCTGCAGGTAAGACTTTAACCCCATAAGGACCACTGACATACATAGTACGTCCTGGGGAAAATCCCCTTTAAGGACCAATGACATACTATCTACGTCATGGTCCTTTAACCCCCTCTCCCTATAATCGCCTCTCTGGCCGGGGTCCCATGTCAGTCTGGCTTCCTTGAAGCCGGCCCGACTGTTTTATGTGCCCTGGCCGTCGCAATGAAGAAAGCAACCCCCTGCCCACTGACATCGTCGCCTTATGTGCGATGACATCCGTTGGCCAGTGTCATGGAACCCCGTGCTCCGAGACTAGACTGTACTAAAACCTCGCTCCTCTGCTATTCCCCTCATGTAAGTTGTTTGTCTTAATGTTAAAAGTGGTGTTTCTGTGACTCGCTCCTCCATCAGCACATAATCCAAATGCCTTTAAGCCTGTCCCTCATGTTTACTGTGTTATCTGACACCAGGGGAAGCCTGGGTTTTAAACCATGACCTGGATTTGAACACCCAGCCAATCACCATCCAAGGAGCTAGACTGGCCAACCAATCCCATTCAAGTAATGCACAGCATTCACTTTAATGGAAACATTTGCAGAAACTTTAAACCCCCGGTGCCCTGAAAACACTTTGCTCCGGCAGGGTGCACTTTTGGGGTTAGAGTCCCCCTCATGGGAGCTACCATTTGAGTGATTTTCAGGAGGGAGCTCCATTGGGAACCCATGTTTCTGAGCCTTTCTTGGCCCCAGGGGCTCACACAGCAGCAGCCATGCGGCATCACCTGGGGAACTTCCACCTGCTGCCGCTCTGGCCCCTGCCTGCGGATCTGAGCGCATTTTGGACTGTGACACCATAGGGGTCTGAGCTATCAAACGAGTCCCCCCATATTGCCGCTGCTCCCCTGAAATCCCCCCAATCAAGGACCCTTGCTCTGTATGACTGCTTTTAGTTATTTATAATGCGTCACTAAGTTCTGTAGCGCTGTACCATGGGAGAGACCGAATAACCAATATACATACAAGTTAAACACAGAACCATATAAGAGAGGCCCCTGTTCGAAAGTTTACACTGTGAGAGGACTTGATGGAGACCATGGAAAAACTGTGGTGCCAGGATGTTTGGGTGGGCTGGGATGTTAACTGTTCTTATCTGATTCTGTACCAAATAACATTGATTCAGCGCTGCTTGCTGAGGGGAGAATCCAGGAACTGGCAGAGGAAAAGGAATCACGGTGGCTGAGGGAAAATATTTGACCTGGGCTCTCATAACAGGCAGTTAACCCCCTAGCTGCCAAGTGGAGATAGGGGGTCCTTTGTACCCCTGTATCTTCCGATCCATGGCAGCTAAAGGGCCCGATCATGGCCTTTCCAATGATATCAAACATGACCATGTTTAGTGTAAAAGTAAAAAAAATTGTCTGGGGGGGTTTAATAAAATAGGACTTGAAATTATGTATAAACATGATGAGCATAAAACGGACAAAATGATCTCAGCACACAGAGGTGAAATGACTCAGCAGTGAAGGGGATAAAAGGCAAAAACATGAAAAAAATTGTGTATTTCTAATTTCAGAACAAAATTTCAACACTATTTAACTGGGGTCTTTTTTGGCGGTTGTAGATTTTGGGGGTCAAAGTTAGGTGTGTTTTTTTTTCATTCATCATATTTCATAATTTTTTTTATAGTAAATTATACGATATGATGAAAATAATGGTATCTTTAGAAAGACCATTTAATGCCGAGGAAAAATGGTATATAATATGTGTGGGTTCCAGGAACGAGTAAGAGGAAAATTAGAGCTAAACACAAACAGTGCAGAAATGTAAAAACAGCAGTGGGTACTTTCAGACAGACAATGGTAAAGTCACCTGGTCACTATGTGGTTAAAGTGAAATCCTAGGTGAACTGTCTTGAATGGGATTTTTCTGAAGCCGCATATAATTTTGCATACTGCAGGGCAGCCTCTTCCCTGTGCTTTCCTTCTCCATGAATTAATAATATACAGAGGGCTCTATTACATTCTTCGTGCTAAAACGCTCGCGCAGCGCATGATTTTTTGCATGAAGCGTTAAACGTTAACGTGCGTAAATTAATGCTGGTATTACAATCCGAGCACATTTTTTCATCCGTCAAAAAATAACGCGCGTAAAAAAGACACGCAAAAACGAACGCGCATTAACACTGCGCACAGAAATCGGTGGGCAATCAGAATTAAGAACAACAATTATCTCCCGTTCAGTTTTTGCGCCTGCCAAAATCAATCTGAGTATATATGCTGCAGCAATAATAAAAACACGCACAACTTCTCCATTTTATTGTTTGGGTATGCGTAGAATGTGTAACTATACTTTGCTGTATTTTTATTTTTGGGCTGGTGTATGTGGTTTCGGCGAGGACGTTCAGATTTGCCATTAACACCAGCTTTTCAAAGACGTTAAAATTATGCGCGCAAACGTTGTCCGTTTAAATTTTGCGCATAGATTGTAATACCATCCGCGTATCAGAGCATAAACGCATTTGCGCTCACAATGTTAAGTATAGGACGCGCAAAGTACATTACGCTCGCAAAGAGTTCACGTAGGTTCACCCGCGGTAGACGTTAACGTGCATTTTTTGCGCGGACATTGTAACACTCTGCGCAAAAGGGTTTTGACCCTCGCGTTAATGCGTTTTTGCGCACGCGTTAACGTTTGTGCGAAGAATGTAATAGAGCCCAGTAAGTTTAGGAAAACATGGAGGAAAACATGTCCTCGTTGGACATGTAGTCACAAAAATCCAACCTGAACACACTCTTTTTTAAAGTATTGTGACGTAAGGTAACACGTAGAAAAAGTTATTTTGAGCTCCTATGTAGCGCTTTCAAAGATCACTGTTTTCTGATTCTTATGTTTCATCCAGATTATAATGAGAAAATACATGGCAGACTGTGCTGGAAACCTACTTTATGTCTGTCCTTGGTAAGCTTATCTATAATTAAATTTTAGTTTATATTTATTTTTAAATCGGGTTGATTTACTGCTTTCTCCGGCATTGTGGATGTCGTGGTTTCTGTAAAGGAAGTGTACTATGCTCTAGATATCCCAAAGCCTGTGTGTTATGGCTGCAACAATGAGCACATGATTGTTTTGTATTTGTTTGCAAAAAGCTCAAGTCATAAACACAAGGCTGGAAATCCAGGTGCCTGTCAAAACGAATCTTAAGCAGAGCATTATCTGCTTCCGTTAGTACAATGTTTTTTCTTTTCTCTCTGCGGACTGATTCGGATACCAGTTGGGGTGATTCACTGATTTGGGAAGAAGGACGGAATGGGTTTAGGAAACATAGTTCTGTGATTTTTATCGGTCAAGAAAAGTAACATTGACAGAAAGCAGGTGGACGAGTAATCAACCGTGGTTTTAATAATAAAAAGAGTACATGGGGAAAAAAAGAGATAACATAACAAATAAAGACATTAAAAATCCGTTTATGTATAAAGTTTAATATCTTTATTTTAATTTTGTTGCTGCCCACCATATTTTTCCACACATCAATGCAATGAGCATGTTGCTATTGCATATTGCTGTTCAGGTTTCTAGAGTGGCTAAACACCATGGGGGTGGGCGTTACAACAAAATATAACAAAGGCTATGTATTAAGGGCCATGTCTGACGAGCACAGTATGTGCGCCCATACTCACGTGCGTCCCGGCGTCCGTCACTGCATTGTGATGCTTCGACAGGACCGGCTACACAAATTTTGTGTGCTACAGCGGGCATGCTAAGGATGTCTAGAAGCTAATTGTGCTTTGCTAATTAGCATGTGAATCTCCTGCCCTATTGACACAGCCCATCCAGCTTCAGGTGTTTGCATTTAGGCAGTTAAAAAGTTAACAGTCCGCCCTTTATAACATTTAAGACCAGCTCCACTGAGCCTTGGCTCTTGTGACATCCCCAAGTGGCATTCTTAAGTGGACGCGCAGAGTTGATTCCTGGAGTTGAGTGGCATTCTTAAGTGGACGCGCAGAGTTGATTCCTGGAGTTGAGTGGCATTCTTAAGGGACGCGCAGAGTTGATTCCTGGAGTTGAGTGGCATTCTTAAGTGGACGTGCAGAGTTGATTCCTGGAGTTGAGTGGCATTCTTAAGTGGACGCGCAGAGTTGATTCCTGGAGTTGCGGGACTGGAGGAAGGAACTGCAAGGCCCAATTTTACTCTGGGTAAACGCATGTCTATATCATGCTTTCTCTCACGCTTCTGCTCTTTACTTCTACCTTTCTCCTTAAATGGAACTCCTGCCCCTCTACCACCGACCCCTACACTATCTGCATCTCTCCCTCCCTCCTCTCGTCCCACATGATGGCCTCACATGAGCTCCTTTGTTCCTCAGAGCATGGTCTCCCTCTAACTCTCGTGCTGCCAATCACTCCCACTCCCACAAATCCCATTCCCACCTTCTCTTTCTCACCTTCCTGCTGTTACTCTATTCAGGTGACATATCCCCTAACCCTGGCCCCACAACACATCCAATACTTCCATCTCATCCTATCTCCATCGCACATAAATCACCTCCCTGCAAGCCAGCAACCTCATTCCCATAATCCCTCAGCGCCTGTCCTCTTTCTCCTGCGCCCTCTGGAACGCTCGCTCTGTGTGCAACAAACTCACAGCAATCCATGACCTCTTCCTTTCAAACTCCTTCAACCTCCTAGCTTTAACTGAAACCTGGCTAACTCCCTCTGACACGGCCTCCGTTGCTGCTCTCTCACATGGCGGTCTACACTTGAGCCATACCCCCAGACCGGGTGAGAGAAATGGTGGCGGGGTTGGAATCCTGCTCTCTCCCAACTGCACCTACCAGCATCTCCCTCCACCTCCATCCCTCTCCTTCTCCTCCTTCGAGACACACTGCATCCGCCTGTTCTCTCCTCTGGCTCTCAGGGTGGCAGTCATCTACCGCCCACCGGGACCAACCTCCCAGTTCTTTGACCACTTTGCTACCTGGCTTTCTCACTTCCTGTCTTCTAATCTTCCATGCCTAATTCTCGGCGACTTCAACAATCCCATTGACGATCCTCCCGCCCCTGCTGCCTCCAAACTTCTTTCACTCACCTCCTCCCTTGGACTCACACAATCCTCCCTCCTCCCTACCCACCGCGATGGTCACGCTATTGACCTTGTCTTCTCCAACCTCTGCTCCATTTCTGAGTTCAACTGTCGCCCTTCCCCCATCTCTGACCACCACCTTCTCTCTTTCAACCTATCTGGACTTCCTAAACACCCTGCTCCCCCACCCCGCACACACACTCGCAGAAATCTACATGCTGTGGACCCCCATCAATTCTCCAACCTACTTCACCACCTCCCTCATACCTCATCCTTCACCTGCCCTGATGCTGCCACTAATCACTACAACACTACTCTTATCTCTGCTCTAGACACTCTTGCTCCTCTTCGACTCTGTAAGGCCCCACGCCGCCAGCTTCAGCCCTGGCACACCCTCCAGACACGCTACCTGCAAAGATGCTCCCGCACTGCAGAGCGTGCCTGGAGGAAATCCCGCTCTGAAGCTGATTTTGTTCACTTCAAGTTTATTCTCCGGTCATACACCTCTGCCCTCCACTTGGCCAAACAATCCTTCTTCTCATCTCTTATATCTACGCTGTCCTCCAACCCTAAACGGCTCTGGTCCACCTTCAACACCCTCCTCTACCCACCTGCACCTCCCCCCACAGCTGCCTTCAGCGCTCAAGACCTGGCAGACTACTTCCTCAGTAAAACTCTAAATATCAGACGCAACATCCCAACACAAGATAGTTATCTGCCACCTCCACTCCCACAGGTCCCCTCTGCCACCCTCTGCCGCTTCCTCCCAGCCACTGAGGAGGAAGTCAATTCCTTATTGTCCTCCTCACATCTCACCACATGCCCGCTCGACCCCATTCCCTCACATCTAATTCCTCCCCTCTCCTCCTCCCTCACCCCTGCTCTCACACACATCTTCAACCTATCGCTCTCCACTGGCTCCTTTCCATCCGCCTTCAAACACGCGCTAGTTACCCCTTTACTAAAGAAACCATCCCTAGATCCCAACTCTCCATCCAACTACCGCCCTGTATCCCTGCTTCCCTTCACATCAAAGCTCTTAGAAAAACTAGTCTTCAACCGCCTCTCCCTCTTCCTGTCCTCCAATTCCCTACTTGACCCCTGCAATCTGGCTTCCGTCCCCTACACTCAACTGAAACTGCCCTCACCAAAGTCACCAACGACCTCCTAACTGCTAAAAAACACGGCCACTATTCTATTCTCATCCTGCTTGACCTCTCGGCTGCTTTTGACACTGTTGACCACCCCTCCTTCTACAGACCCTCAACTCTCTGGGTCTCGGTGACAGTGCACTCGCTTGGGTCGAATCCTATTTATCCAACAGGTCCTTCTGTGTGTCCTTTGCTGGTAACTCCTCCTCCTCATTGCCTCTATCTGTTGGTGTTCCTCAAGGCTCTGTCCTTGGTCCTCTGCTCTTTTCCATCTACACCTCCTCCCTGGGCAAAATCATCAACAGCTTTGGCTTCAATTACCACCTCTACGCTGATGACACTCAGATCTACCTCTCTACCCCTGATCTCTCCCCCTGTCCTTTCAAAAGTCAGTGACTGTTTATCTGGTATCTCCTCCTGGATGGCCTCCCACCACCTAAAGATCAACATGTCGAAGACTGAACTCCTACTTATTCCTCCCTCCAATGCCTCCCCACCTCCTGACTTCTCTATCACGGTGGAGGGTATCACCATTTCCCCATCAAACCAAGTTCGCTGTCTTGGAGTTACACTTGACTCTGCTCTTTCCTTCATCCCCCACATCAAGTCTCTTTCCTCCTCCTGCCGATACCAACTGCGTAATATTTCCAGAATTCGGCCATTTCTTACCGCTGTCGCCACAAAACAACTCATACACGCCCTGGTTATCTCCCGACTCGACTATTGCAATAATCTCTTATCTGGCCTCCCTCTGTCCCGCCTCTCCCCCCTACAATCCATCCTGAACGCCTCCGCCAGACTAATTCACCTCACCCGCCGCTCTGTCTCTGCCGCTCCCCTCTGCGAGTCCCTTCACTGGCTCCCCATCCACTGCAGAATTAAGTTCAAAATCCTTATCCTTACCTACAAAACCCTCACTAACTCAGCTCCCACTACCTGTCCTCACTCATCACCAAATACACCCCAGCCCGCTCCCTAAGGTCAAACAGTGACCTGCGCCTAGCTTCTCACCGCATCACCTCTTCCCATGATAGACTGCAGGATTTCTCACGCGCAGCCCCCACTCTCTGGAACGCTCTCCCTCGTACTGTCAGACTTTCCCCTAACTTCTCTTCCTTCAAACGCTCCCTTAAAACGTTCCTATTTAGGGAAGCCTACCACCCAACTCACTGACGCAATCATCAATCACTCTAACCTTACAGTCCTCTCCTCCTGTTTCCAACCCCAACCCTACCAGATTGTGAGTTCCTACGGGAATAGGGCCCTCATCTCCTCCTGTACTGTTTGTCAAATGTTGTTCAATGTATTGTAACCCTGTCTATACTGTGCTTATTGTACAGCGCTGCGGAATATGCTGGCGCTTTATAAATAAAGAATAATAATAATAGAAAGCCTCCCTGTCGAAGCGATATGACGCGCGTTCGATGAGGCTGCAACACATGATCCTCCATAGAAGGATCGAGCCTTGCAGCACTGAGCGCACTAACTGCACTCAGCGAGGTGGCCAGACAGACGTCAGAGTGGAAGGAACGTCTACTCTCACACACGTTCCTTCCACTCTTAAAAACGCTCGTCTGACACCAGCCTTAAATAAGCTGATACATTTTAAAAAGGCACGTTGAGTAACGACTTTACTTTCTGCTCCTCATCGCCCTTGTTCGCAGTAGGGGATGTGTGTTTATGAGGTTCTGTAGAAAGTAGGGACTGCTTCTGGAAACTCAGGCTGCATCAGTTCTTGCAGTCACTCTTCATCCCATCTGAGGTCTTAACGGGTGTTGTAACAGCAATTGGGGTTTACTGGTCTCCAGCTTGTGTACCAGACCCAAACCTATTACAGCGTCAGTCCCTTCTCTCCAGTCAAGCTGATCTGCAGCAGCTTTCCTTCTCACAACCCTCAGCTAGAACTTGAGAGAGTGCTGTATCTTTCTATGTACCTTTCCCCAAACATCAGACACAATGCAGAGGAATGAATATCTTTAATGGAAATGAGAGCCGTTAGATGAGCAACAGAGAGGGGAGGTAACCTAACACATTCAAGAGAATACATTGTCTACATGAGGGCAGGATGAATTCCTTCAGGAGACACAGAAACCTAATTAGTACACACTAGATAGGCCTTAGCAAACGCACAGCATCAGACCAATCTAAGGACAAACAGATAGCAAGAGCAATATGTCTACATTGTATTTATAACACAAACTAACTCCTAAAATACATGCAGTTTCGAGATAGAATACATTTAACTCATTAACCCTTAGGTGCCCCTTAAGCCCATTGTCCTTGAGAACTGGCTTTTCCAAATTGCTCCACGATCTCTCGGCAGGAGGCCAGCATCCACACACGACAACAGACACAGACGACCTGTATAGTGTGGGCAAGGGTGCCAAGGAGGGTGAGGATACAAAGGTAGAGGGAGCTTTGGTTACAGGTGTACAGGGTAGGGAACCAATGAATATAAAAAAAATGGTGACAGACAGCTTGTACCCAGTCGCTGGAATATTACTAGATTGCCAATATTTTGATTTTCATTGGTTTTCTACCATGTTCACCATTAAGATCTTAGATGGGATGAGGAGTGACTGCAAGCCCAGGTTTCCAGAAGCAATCTCTACTTTCTACAGAACCTCATAAACACCCACCCCTTACTGTGAACAAGGACGATGAGGAGCAAAGGCTTTAGTGTGCTGCTGTCTGCGAAAAGATTATTGTGGCTCACTTTTGATTACTATAAATAAAGTGAAAGACAGACAAACACAATATATAAAAATTATGAATACAAAGTATCACATTCCATTATTATATTGTGGTATCAGCCACAAATATGCTTTTTTAGGATTTTTATCAAAACAGTATCATATTTTGTTTTTTGACAACATGTTGAAGGAATCACCCGATAATTTGAAAAAAAATTGTGTATGTTTTCTGAAAAACCAAAGACACTATCACAGGTATAATTTCTGCTTTTTCGCATCTCTATCTCATACAGGGTAATTCAAAGAGATCCGAATTGCTTGAGAAAGGTAACCGAATGCTGAAAATCAGCGTTCGGTTACCTTTCCTGGCCATTCGGCTATCCAGAGAGCAGGCAATTTGCCAAATCCTGGCGAGTTGCCTGAACATACGGTGCCTGTTCGGTGCCTGTTCGAGAGCAGTGAAAACCCCATGAAAAAGCACTGCTTCGGCTATTCAGAGAACACAAACCAGCAGTGAAAGGTTCCCGAAATGCCCTGTCATTCGGTGGTTTAATTCGGCAAGTTTATTCAGGAGAATCCCGTTTTAATTCAGGAGAATCCCGTTTTAATTCAATATCTAATAAACCGTTCATTATAAAATTCTGATGTAAAAAGTCTCTTTACTTATAGATCTTTTAGGATATTTTAAGCATTTTTCTTAAAAATTTTTTTTTTTTTTTAAAAGTCCGATTTTTTTTTTTTTTTTAAGTTTACTTATTTTTTCTGTAACAGCCCTCTTTATTATCATTCCCTGGATCTCATATGTAAATTTCAGACATTTTCGCTCAGTAGTTTCTTTGCAAACAGCGTTTAATTTTCAAACAATCACACAAACCAGCAGTGAAAGGTTCCCCTAATGCCCTGCCATTCGGTGGTTTAATTTGGCAAGTTTATTCAGGGGAATCCCATAGGCTTCAATGTTAAAAATATTCCCGTTTTAATTCAATGTCTAATAAACCGTTCATTATAAAATTCTGCAGTAAAGAGTCTCTTTATTTATCGATTTTTTTTATTTTTTTATTTTAGGATATTTTAAGCATTTTTCAGAATTTTTTTATTTTTTTTTTAAAAGTCCGATTTTGTTTTTATTTATTTTTTAAGTTTTCTTCTTTTTTCTGTAACAGCCCTTTTTATTATCATTAGATGAAAGGTTGAGAAGCTATGGATCCTTGTTATGCCTGGGTGAAATGAACCCAGTTGGAAGATGTAAATCAGACGTCTCCAAGACTTATTTAAATAAATAATCGGGAAGGTATATAAATGATTAAAAAATAATAATAAAAAATAATTACATCTTTTTATTATCATTCCCTGGACCTCATATGTAAATTTCAGACATTTTAGGTCTCGGCTTTTTCCGGCGGCTTCGCTGTGTGTGATCGGCTCCTGCTCGGGTTTTTCCGTGGTTTTCGGCAGGTTAATCCAGATGTTTTTGTGGGTTTTCGGCGTGCATTCGCCGGGTTTTGCGGTTAGTTTTCGTCAGGTTTGCGGCAGCTTTTCCCTGTAATTCAGGGACCCTGTGGTGCTTGCTGAATACACCGCAAGGTCACTGAAATGGGATCGGCAAAAGGAACCGAATTGAAGAGAATGAAAAGTCACTGAACGTGCGGTGACTTTTCGAATCTCTTTGAATTACCCTGATAGTTTAATTTAATTGTTTCTCTTTTCCATGTAGATATATATGTTCCTGGTAATTCTCCAGATATATCCCACTTTGCTCATAATATGGAAAGCACATGTATTGTATTATGTCTAGTGCTAGGCCTGTAGACACAGCATAGCTTGTCAATGTCATTTAGTAACTGTTCCAGAGAACTTCATTGCAGCAGCAAAGCATTCTCCCTGAAATTTTCTACAGCTGGCGTATGCGTGTGAGTGTGTAAATGAGTGTGTGCCTGCTTGTGAATATAAATGGAGGGGGTGCAACAGATTTGGATATGTGTACACATAAAGTGCTTGATGGGACTGTGGAACTGTAGATTTTGAATTTGTTCTAATCACTATCTTCAGAACATGAATACCGCTCTTAACCCTTTAACTACCAAGTGATTTTCCAAAAAAACATTGTCAGGAACCAGTGTTTTTATGAAAAATCCTTTTGAATTAATTATACATTAAGAAATATTTGGGAATGTTCGCAATGAATTCCTTACTGTACTGACATATTTGGCCAATAGATGGTGCCATCTACTGCCAAATCAAGTTGAAGTGAACCACGGGCTGCAACTGTATCGCCTGCTGAATGCACAATGTCAGGACATTCAGTTAGCGTTTCACACAGTTTTAGCTCTTGGGGAATTATGCCCGCAGGGTTAAAACTTTGGGGGCACCCCTCCTGCAGCCCAAAAGCAAACACAATTTGTTCACAGCAAACCAATTTCATTTGCTTTTGGGCTTCAGATCGAGATATCTCAATTTTGGGGCACCAGATGGTACCTTTCGAAACCCAAGATATCTCAGCAGTGAAAGGGTTAAGATACAGAGGGATACCTAGTTGCAGAGCAACCAATCTAAGCAACATTAATGCTTATGTTGCATGGAATGTGTATTTCATTTATTAGGTATCATTGTTTTGTCTAGAGACTTAGTGCCCTACTCCAACAGAGCCCTTAACGAGTGCATTCGTTAGCTTAACATCACGAACCGCTATTTGAACCGAGCCACAATTTGCTTGCGGCTCAGATGTCGTGGCTCCTTACTTTGTAATGGAGCCATAAATTTGTGACTAGCTGGAGACAAACAAGCTATTCCAATGTAACGTCTACTTCTTGGCTCCAGGGTGTATTCTACAACGCATACTGGTTCACAGAGCCGGGTGTTAAGTGATTTTGCTTTTGCAAAAACACTTAACATTTTAAAACAATCATATTAAAAAAAATTCATACATACCTCTGATCCCTTCGTACACAGTGTAGTATGATCCTCTGGCAGCTGCAGTAGAACACTGGGAAGAAATAGTCCTCCGGTGGTATGGACGTGACCCTTCATGGAAGGGTCTTGTTTGTAAAGACTGCCGGAGGTTTATCCATTATCATCAGAATTGTGAGAATAACTAAGAAAAATGCATAGTCAGAGTGAAACAGTCAAACTGAAACCATTTGAAGTTAAGATTTGTGACCGCTCCATGAAGTGTTTCTTTTGGTATAAAAATATAGTAATGTTTTTTTTTAAAACTGACACAATATAATTAATATAACAAGAAAAAAAGGTTGCCATTTCCGCTTTTACCCATAGCTCCATGCAATACAAAACAGTACAGAGATTTTCGTTTACTTAAATGGCCATTGAAGTGTTAAGCCCATCCGCCACGTCAAGACATCTCTTTCAAGGTGGGTCCTAACCTAATGTAACCAAATAATTACCTCCCAGCAACTGTATGTCCTCCTACTGTTTCTCAGACAAGAGGCAAAAAGATGGTTGGTTTATATTTGGAGAGGGTATAAAATAGATCCACCATCTTTTTCCTCTTGGCAGAGAAACAGTAGGAGAACATATCCTGGTACACTCAATGTCTGGAAAACTCAAATTAAGCAAATGTCTTTTTTGTGTTTGTACCACTGAAGATCATTAATTTTGTAAAAGCTAAGAAATGTCTTCATATGACATGGGTATATTCAATACGAATCCTTTCAAATCCAAGACGTGAAAGAAGCATTGAAAGTAATGATATGCTTTTACAATCAAAGCAGCTCAGCTGTTTTTCATTGGGCGAGACGGGTCTCAGATCTGTCTTTAACACCTAAACATCTCTGTTCTAAACACTGTAACACCAACTACTATCTGAACAACAATAGTGTAAATGCTTGTCAGATGTCCTGGAAGATTCTTCACTATTCTGTAAGCTTTGGGAGATATGAAAAGTAATGTCTGTAGAAATTTAAGAGGAGAACAATGTGAAACTTTTTTCAATTTTATAGACAAACCTTTATTTGTAATATGTACTATTTCCTATGTGTTTACCTGTTGAGTTCAATTTTACTATTAACTGATATATGAGGTGACATGAATTCATTGGGTATTGCATTCAGGTTTGAAGTAAAATAACACAATAGTGTTGGTCCTTGAGACATTACAAGGACATCATGAATCGATGCTCCCCTGGCATCGTTCAATGGCTTCCAATTTTCAGACTCAGGGCCGGCCCAAGACACTGTGATGCCTGGGGCCAAGGTTGAAATGCTGCCCCCCCCCCCCAAGTGCACAGCTGCATGTGGTGGTACACAGTTGGTGGTTTAGTCACCATGGGAACCAGATGTGCTGAGCATGTGGTAACATCACTGACATTGCTGGCATTGCCCAATGCTACTGTATATCATATATTTTTCCATTCATCCATTTACTCACCACAGTACTGAGTAGGGATGGGCTGCCGGTTCGAATCGGTTTGAAGTTCGATTCGAACACTGGCTGTTCGAAAATTCGCGAACTTCAAACTTTTCGGGACGTTCGAGAAAAAAATTATTTAAAAAAATGCTTAAAAGATTCTAAAAATAAAGAGACTCTTTACTGCAGAATATAATAATAAACGGTTTATTAGATATTGAATTAAAATGGGAATATTTTTAACATTGAAGCCTATGGGATTCATAAACATTTCGCACTCCTTGTTGGTCAAATATTTCCCACTGATTGTTGGTCTAACATTTCCCACTGATTGTTGGTCTAACATTTCCCACTCCTTGTTGCTCAAACATTTCCCACTCCTTGTTGCTCAAACATTTCCCACTCCTTGTTGCTCAAACATTTCCCACTGATTGTTGGTCAAACACTTCCCACTGATTGTTGGTCAAACACCTCCCACTGATTGTTGGTCAAACATTTCCCATGGCTTCAAATTGCATTTAAACATGAGCAAAAGTGAGCATGAGCAAAATTAGCTCAGCGCAGAGCGGTGAAATGGCTCAGCACTCAGCAGTGAAAGGGTTAAAAACCTTTTTTTTTACTTTTTTTTCATTGTTTCCTGTCCCCCAGACCAGTACCTGGACCCCCATACACCTTTTATGGCCAATATCTTGCATATATGCCCTCTTGGAGGGGACTTTAATTTTCAAATGTTCGAGCCCCATTGACTTTAATGGTGTTCGCGGTCGAAATTTTTCGGGTGTTCGAGTTCGAATGCGAACCAAACATGGGGGTGTTCGGCCCATCACTAGTATTGAGTATGTGTTAAGGCGAGTATAAGGTTAGGGAAGTATTGCTGTGCTTACAGGTACTGGTGAATACCTGATGTGGCGGTAGAATTTTACCTCAGTAGTGCACCAAAAGTTTGATATTCAATGCATTTCAATGGTGACACTAAACAGGGTGTGAAGATGTATCCCCAAGAGGAATAGAAACTGCAGTTCACAGCACTCTCCACCAGCGTGCTAGAATATAGACATATAGAAAAAAATAGAACATGCAGTACAATACAACCTTATAGATGGTCAAATAAGTATGTTTGCTGATACAGGATCTTCAAAGAAGTACAAAGCCTCTAGAATCAGAGCATACACAAGAACATAGCGTAATACTGTCAAAAATTTAATAAAACATAAAACCACAGAAAGGAAGCCACTCACAAAATTAGTGGCACACAATGGATAAAAAGTGTGCAACAGCGCATATTTAAACAATTCGTTCGGATAGTCACCACAGCCGGAAAGACATCGTCCTTAAAGCGTAATTTTCTGCAGGAGAGCCTGGCCAGGATACCACTCCGTGATGAGAAGTCCAAGTCGCAGATGGAGCCACAGTCCTTCAGAACAACCAATTGGGGAACCGAAGACCTGGAGACATCCGAAATGAATGATGGACGATCCGACTTGCGGACGAATAATGGACGATCCGGCGGGCGAACGAACGAAAAATAAACGAAACGAGCAAGTCAGTTCGACGCGTTTCGTCCTCTGACTTATTCATGAACTGACTTGTCCGTCCGAATCTTCTCTCTTTTAAAGTCCACATTTCTTTAATCAGCAATCTAAAATACATTCATGTGTGGATACCGGAAGTTCCGAAAATCCCCCGAACGAGCGCATCGGAAATGCATCCGAACGGGCGCATCGGAAGTGACGCCTTTTAGCATCAGAATCCATTAAGGCTAAGGGCATAATAGACCCAAACCCAATGGGATGTATGGGCAACATACGAACAACAGAATAAAACGAAAATAAAACATAAAACATAATATTATTAAAATAAATCCAGAAAAGACAATAGAGGAACCTATGGAGACAAAAAGCAAAAGTGCATGTATACTGATAACGTGTAACATAACCATAATAGATCAAATGCATATACTGATGAACATATTTAATTAGAGAGTAGAAACCAAGGACCTATAGAGTACTCCAAAACAGCACCAAAGAGGAGGAAAGGACTAAGAATACAGAAAACCCCCTATGGAAAAACCTAGCTAGATCCCATATATATGTAATAAAATATACATATAGGGTCACAACCCTAAGGCCGTCATATAAAGGATTGAAGCTCCAAATCAACATTAAGACCTGGCGGTTTCAAAGTGTCCATATAAAAAATCCACTTAGTTTCCGCTAGAGAAAGAGCTTTAGCAACATCACCACCCCTCCAGTTGTGTTTAACTTTTTCAATGCCCAGCCAAACAAAGGTAGAAAAATTGAAACTTGGGCACTTACAGCAATGTCTAGGTACACTGTGTTTATCGCTATGTCTTCTGATGTTATAAAAATGCTCATAGATACGTTCTTTAAGTTTTCTTTTTGTTTTCCCAATGTATTGGGCCCCACAACCACATTGGAGTAAATAGACTACATTGGTGGTGTTGCAATTTATGAATTCTTTAATATGGTATTCCTTTCCTGTTTTCGTACTTTTAAATGAAACCACTTTTGTTTTAAGCTCTCTACACATGGAGCAAGCACTACACTTAAAGAAACCTTTAGGTTTATCAGACAGAAAATGGGTTTTATTATCCATATTTTCAATTTTGTTTTGATTAGGACGTAAAGCACTTGGGGCCAATGTATTTTTAACTGTATTGGCTCTTCTATAGATGACACGAGGAAAGGCCGGCAGATGTTTAGACAAAATTGGATCATTTTTGAGAATAGGCCAAAATTTAGAAAGAGCTAGTTCTAGATGAGACAATAGTAGAGAATAAGAGGAAAAAAATGTCTAGAGACAAAATAGACTATACCTATGGTAAACCTTTTTTGGTTAATCTAAATAGAGGGTACCCAAGGTCACGTTCACGCAAAAGGGACCCCAGAATAGAAAATAAGGAATACATTAACTCTCGACCTTCTAAAACAAATTATATAAATATTCATAATGATAGAAAAAATACTTGGCAATCAAAAACTTTAAAAAGAAAAAAAGATACCTATATTTCCAATAAATGGGATCATAATGAACAAGATCACCATCATTATAAGTCCCACCTACAAGTTGGACAGGGTGGGAAAACATACTCCCATAGAAACGATAAAAGACACTGGAATGGTCAGGACCAAAATCCAGAAATTAGATATAATCAATATAGAGATAAGAATCCAGAGCAATCGAAGAAAGGTTTTTTAGACCAAGGACCCCCCAAAAGCACCATGAAAAGGGGTTTTTGGCAGGACCGAAACAGATATTCCCCCTTACGAGATATGTCCTCCCCATTCAAGAGAAGGAGGCAGGACATGTAATTGAATGCAATCAGGACTCTATATCCATAGAAAGGGAGCTCCAATTGGGTATCTTTAATCTATCTCATATAGACCTAAATAAATCAGAAATATCTCTATTAAATAAGGGTTTAAAATTTGCCCCCACTAAGGCACCTAATGAGTTTACCCTTTTTCTGGATCTACAAAAGGTTTTTGAGAAAACTGGCAATTAAGAAATTCTTTTATAAAAAAGAAGACTCGATGAACGTAATGACACCAACTAATATGCCCTCTCTTTCTGAGGTTGATATACAACAAAAAGAATTTCTTCACACTAAATTTAAATGTAAGTCTAGTTTTTATCCAATTTGGGAGAAGACCAACAATATAAAGGTTTTTGGGGACATGCTAGAAGATGAATTTAGAAAGATCAATATAAAAAAGAATCAAAATAAAAAACGAATTCAGTTTAATTTGGATAGGAAGGAAAGGGAGGCTTTGAATGGACTCCAAGCCAAACACGACTTGGTGTTCAGACAAGCTGATAAGGGAGGGGGGGTGGTTATTCAAGATAGGTTAGACTATTTAAAAGAAGCCGAGAGAATCTTGTCAGATGTAGAGACATATCAATTACTTAAATACAATCCCACTAAAGAATTTTTGGAACAGATGAGAACTTTGCTTGATGGTGGTTTGACTCAAGGCATACTAACTAAAGACGAGTTTAATTTTTTATACACCCCTTTTCCAAGACTGGCTATTCTTTATCATAATCCAAAAATCCATAAATCCGTAACATCTCCTCCAGGTCGCCCTATAATTAGCGGTATTGGGTCTTTGACAGCCAATTTATCAGAATATATCGACAGTTTTTTACAAAAATACGTTCCACTAGCTCCATCTTATATCAAAGACTCAGGACACCTCATGGAAATTCTCCAAGATCTAGAGTGGAAAGAGACTTATATCTTAGTTAGTATGGATGTGACCTCTCTATACACAGTTATACAACATGAGAAAGGTCTGTTGGCCATAGATAAAAGAATAGAGGAGGATCATACCATTGAAAGTGAACAGAGGGTGTTTTTGGGTGAGGCTATACGTTTTTGTCTCACTCATAATTTTTTGGTTTCCAGGATAAATTTTATCTTCAGAAGACAGGAACAGCTATGGGTGCCAAGTTTGCCCCGGGATACGCTAATATCTTTGTTGCCCATTGGGAGCAACAGGCCATTTGGAATAACAACCCATACGGGGCAAACTTGGCACTCTGGCGACGTTATATTGATGACGTTCTTTTAATTTGGGATGGCAATAGGGATGACCTCAATGGGTTTTTTTAATTCGTAAATACCAATTCTTTTGACCTCAAATTTACTATGGAGGTGGGTAATGAGACTCTCAATTTTCTGGATTTGAATATTTTTATCAAAGATAGAAAATTCTGTACTAGAACATTCTTTAAACCTACCGATAAGAATTCTTATATAAACTTTAACAGCTGCCACCATAAAAAGTGGCTTCAAAATATACCGAAAAATCAGTTCGGGCGAATTCGACGCAATTGTACGGAAATGCAAGATTTCATTACTCAAAGTAGAGAACTCTCAGAAAAATTCCTCCTAAAACAATACCCTAAACCTTTAGTGGATAAGAGCTTGAAAGATATTGTGGATCTGGATAGATCAATTTTCTTCCAAAGGAATTTGGGAAAGTTAAAAGATCCCACCAAGTGGGACCTTGCTTTCTTCACTAAATTTAATGGTAGAAGTAAAGACATAGAACTAGCTCTTTCTAAATGTTGGCCTATTCTCAAAAATGATCCAATTTTGTCTAAACATCTGCCGGCCTTTCCTCGTGTCATCTATAGAAGAGCCAATACAGTTAAAAATACATTGGCCCCAAGTGCTTTACGTCCTAATCAAAACAAAATTGAAAATATGGATAATAAAACCCATTTTCTGTCTGATAAACCTAAAGGTTTCTTTAAGTGTAGTGCTTGCTCCATGTGTAGAGAGCTTAAAACAAAAGTGGTTTCATTTAAAAGTACGAAAACAGGAAAGGAATACCATATTAAAGAATTCATAAATTGCAACACCACCAATGTAGTCTATTTACTCCAATGTGGTTGTGGGGCCCAATACATTGGAAAACAAAAAGAAAACTTAAAGAACGTATCTATGAGCATTTTTATAACATCAGAAGACATAGCGATAAACACAGTGTACCTAGACATTGCTGTAAGTGCCCAAGTTTCAATTTTTCTACCTTTGTTTGGCTGGGCATTGAAAAAGTTAAACACAACTGGAGGGGTGGTGATGTTGCTAAAGCTCTTTCTCTAGCGGAAACTAAGTGGATTTTTTATATGGACACTTTGAAACCGCCAGGTCTTAATGTTGATTTGGAGCTTCAATCCTTTATATGACGGCCTTAGGGTTGTGACCCTATATGTATATTTTATTACATATATATGGGATCTAGCTAGTTTTTTCCATAGGGGGTTTTCTGTATTCTTAGTCCTTTCCTCCTCTTTGGTGCTGTTTTGGAGTATTCTATAGGTACTTGGTTTCTACTCTCTAATTAAATATGTTCATCAGTATATGCATTTGATCTATTATGGTTATGTTACACGTTATCAGTATACATGCACTTTTGCTTTTTGTCTCCATAGGTTCCTCTATTGTCTTTTCTGGATTTATTTTAATAATATTATGTTTTATGTTTTATTTTCGTTTTATTCTGTTGTTCGTATGTTGCCCATACATCCCATTGGGTTTGGGTCTATTATGCCCTTAGCCTTAATGGATTCTGATGCTAAAAAGGCGTCACTTCCGATGCGCCCGTTCGGACGCATTTCCGATGCGCTCGTTCGGACGCATTTCCGATGCGCTCGTTCGGGGGATTTTCGGAACTTCCGGTATCCATACATGAATGTATTTTAGATTGCTGATTAAAGAAATGTGGACTTTAAAAGAGAGAAGATTCGGACGGACAAGTCAGTTCATGAATAAGTCAGAGGACGAAACGCGTCGAACTGACTTGCTCGTTTCGTTTATTTTTCGTTCGTTCGCCCGCCGGATCGTCCATTATTCGTCCGCAAGTCGGATCGTCCATCATTCATTTCGGATGTCTCCAGGTCTTCGGTTCCCCAATTGGTTGTTCTGAAGGACTGTGGCTCCATCTGCGACTTGGACTTCTCAGCACGGAGCGGTATCCTGGCCAGGCTCTCCTGCAGAAAATTACGCTTTAAGGACGATGTCTTTCCGGCTGTGGTGACTATCCGAACGAATTGTTTAAATATGCGCTGTTGCACACTTTTTATCCATTGTGTGCCACTAATTTTGTGAGTGGCTTCCTTTCTGTGGTTTTATGTTTTATTAAATTTTTGACAGTATTACGCTATGTTCTTGTGTATGCTCTGATTCTAGAGGCTTTGTACTTCTTTGAAGATCCTGTATCAGCAAACATACTTATTTGACCATCTATAAGGTTGTATTGTACTGCATGTTCTATTTTTTTCTATATGTCTATATTCTAGCACGCTGGTGGAGAGTGCTGCGAACTTTTTTTCTACATTTCAATGGTGAGTTATATGGGTGTGAATACTACGCCCAAACACAAGAAATTTTACTGCAAAGTTGTCAAACTCCTCAATATGCTGGTTGTATCAAAAGTGTTGTTTTGGGGCTTTGCAGTTTCTATTGAGTACAGGCTTGGTATAAGTGAGGAACTCCAAAAACCAGCAAAAGTTTTTGCCAAAAAAATCCCGAAAAATGCTTAAAATATAACAAAAAAATCTATAAATAAAGAGACTTGTTACTGCAGAATATTATAATCAATGGTTTATTAGATATTGAATTAAAATGGGAATATTTTTAACATTGAAGCCTATGGGATTCGCCTGAATAAATCTGCCGCATGAAGCAACCAAATGGCAGGGCCATTCGGCAAATTTTCACTGCTGGTTTTTGTTCTCTGAATAGATGAAGCTATGGGGATTTCACTGCCCTCGACCAGGAACCGAACAGGCACCGTATGTGCAGGCAATTCGCCAACATTTGGCGAATTGCCTGCTCTCTGAATACCCGAATGGCGAAGAAAGGTAATTGAACGCTGATTTTCAGCGTTCGGTCACCTTTCGGCAGCCATTCGGATCTCTTTGAATAACCCTGTAAGTGGTTAATACTTGCTGGGGTTTATACCATATTATTAGCATAGTTCTCCCTCTGTATTTGATATATTAGAGCTCTGATTGTAGTTGTGGGGCACCATTACAGTCGTCACGCTAAAACGGGGATGTTAGGGAGAAAAATCTGCGCCTGCTGGTTTCTCTTTTGCGTCCCCGTTTCAGCGCGATATTACAATGCAGGTGCTAAAAAAGCTGCCTGCATAGTTATCGGGCGCTAAGCGCCGCCGCACCCATCTTTTCCATGGAGTCCATAGGACTCCATTGAGGCATATGGCGCCAGTCACATGCGAGATCCGGCAGGTCGGCTTATTGATCCACAGGGGGAGACTGGGGGATTCCGTTAGCACCAGGTCCTGGCTGTGGTTAACTTTCATGTTAACCGCAGCCGGACGGTAATTAGCGTTAGTGGATTGTAATCCTAACGCTGATTAACACTTTGCACTCCCTATACGTAACATGGGGAGCGCAAAGTACAGTAACCTCGCGCAGAAAAGCGCAAGATTCCAATCGCTAACGGATTTTTTAACCCGTTAGCGTTTGGATTGTAATATGGTGCGCCCACGCTAGGGCCTCCAGGGCTAACCTTAATGCTCACTCAAGTGAGCGCTAACGTTAGCACCAAGAATGTAATGGTGCCCGTGGTGTCCAGGTTATTGCTTATTTTTTTTGTATAAGAGACCAAAGATAATGCATCAGTCATCCTGCCTCCCTTTTACTACTCATGTAAGCATAAAAAATATACTGTAAGGCAAAAATCAAAGAAATATAAAATTTCACAGTAATACGTGGTGCATCAACGTTGCTACTCCTTGAATCTACATAATGTGATGTATCAAGACCTGTTTTTCAAAGCCCTCTCATGCCCAATAAATGAACAGGTTTGTTTTACACACACATTGTTAAATATAGATACATATTTATATTAATCGGAGTTAACAAAACTATTGGAAACATTTTTGTACTTAAAAAGGTCTGATAAATGTGCAAATGGAATCAGTGTACTATTGCTGCTGACACTCTTAAGCGCCTTTTGCATGGAAAGGTAGCCAGGTGTTTCTAGCCTATAAAATACTTTGTTAAATTCCTATAAACATCCTCAAGGGACATTTAGGGATCAGCCAACAACAGCACTTATTGAAGTAAAAGAAACACATGTACTGTAAAGTTGATTGTAAGGTTTTTCTATTGCCAAGCCACATGATTGTTTGCTTAAATTTAATTTCGCACCTTAAACGGACGGTTTGGCTACTAAAACAATATATTTTTGAAGCATACGTCAAAACTGTGTTTTAGCAAAAGAGTGCTAATTTTGGACTGTTGTGGTGTTGTACCAGATCTCTCTGTTGTCCCAATTTTGGGGGTGTGAAGAAACGTCCTGCAACAAATGTTATCTGTGCATGTCAGATTAGTGCTGCACCCTGCACACCAACTACTTCACAGCCTTGTAACTAGGGATGAGCTGTTCGGGTTCGGACAGTTCGGAGTTCGACCCGAACTTTGGCAGTTCGAAAGTTCGCGAATTTCGAACTTTTTGGGTGTGTTCGGTTCGAGTTCGAAAAAAAAGAAAGAAATTTTGAAAAAAGTATAGAAAATGCTTAAAAAAATACTAAAAAATCTAGAAATAAAGAGACTCTTTACTGCAGAATATTATAAGCAACGGTTTATTAGATATTGAATTAAAAACTAATGTGTACGTGGAAAGATTATCAACTCTAAATGACCTCTGTTCACAAACGGGCATAACACCAGGTGTTTTTAGTCTGGTAATCAATTTGATACATTGTAAACTATACTGAGGGTGGGGTGGTGTCTGCTTCTGATTGAGATTTGAGAATTAATTTCCCTAAAACATCCTAATATGCTGCATTTAACCCTTTCGCTGCTGAGGCTTTTCACACCTCTGTGCTGAGGTCATTTTTACTGCTTTCGCTCATCATGTTTAACCGCGTTTTGTAGCCATATTTTGATATATGACCCAGACATATTATATATCGTTCTTTCCGGCAGACTTCGCAGATTCATAATATGTCATTATTATATGTATACGTTATGTCATGTCTGTATATTATAACAAAAAATGCAATAAAATGTGAATTTTCAATAATTTATTATGTGTAAAGTGTTTTTTTCACATTTTAACATGCGATCGTTTGCGGTTATGTTTTGTATGGGGTGCGCTTGTTAAAAAAATTAGAAATGGGGTCTCGTTACATTTTTTTTTGGGGAAATTTTGCTTTTTTTAACAGACGCACCGCATACAAAAATCGTTAGTGCAGCACTATTGTTCACATTATAAATGAAATTGGAACAATATTGCTGCATTAACAGAAAAAAAAAAAAAACTTGTTTATTTTTAAAAAAAAAATTTTTTAAAGTATTTTTTATTTTTATTTTTGATTTTTTTTTAAAACATTTTTCATGATCATGTTTGGTATCCTTGGAAAGGCCATGCTCTGGCCGATCCAACGATATGAAACATTAACCCCTAGCTGCCACGGTTCGGGAGATAGGGGTTCATTGGAACCCCCTATCTCCACCATTGGTGGCAGCTAGGGGTTAAGTCCAGGACTGGCGTCATCATGCTATGCACGATGACGCCAGTCCTCAGGGGGAGTTCCTGGAGGCTTGGCCGACATCCAAGATGTCGGCCAGCTCCAGGGGCGGATCACGATCCGGCGCTTTTCAGCGCCGATTCGTGATCCGGCTCCCCAGGGGTTAATCACAGCCACCGTTTAGAAGGGCAGGCCGTGCCCTTCCAAACAGTGCCTGGATTAACCATCTGCCCACCGGCGATCGGGAGGGAGAGAGGTCTGAAGGACCCCCCCCTCCCTTTCAGGCGCTTCCTCCGCACATGCGGGGGGGGGCGCCTGAATTAGATGTCATCGCACCGCCGCGATGACATCTAATTGCTCCGCTGGGGTCCCGGAGTGCTGGGCTGACATCCAAGATGTCAGCCCGCACCGGGGGGCGCAGCAATCCGCCGGAATCCGCTGGAGAACCACTTGGCTGGACGCGCTGAGCGCTAAAGCAATGTTATTTTTCACCTCGGGATTAAACATTCACAGGGTTATTCAGAGAGCGGTGAAAAGCAGGAGAATAACTGGAGAAGTGGAAATTCTAGGTCAAAATAGCCAAACCAGAAAAATTCTCCCATTTAGGCTAGGGTCAGAGTGGGGCAGTCGGAACGCGCGTGCAGGCGCACTAAATCACGGCGGCAGTAGCAGCACATAACGGCCAATGACGGCCAATATACGCAGTACGTGCGTACAAAAGTGCGCCGACACCACGCAACCGGCAAATGAACGCATTTTTCTCAGAACGTGAAACCGCTGCTACAGACGTACAAAGTGCGCTGCGGCCGCATAGCAGCGTGTGTGCGTGATTAGGAGACGTCAGACGCTGCTAGTGTGCGGCCTACATAACGCTCAAACAGCCGGATTTCCCTAGACTTCTTTTTACCCCACCGTCATGAAATACGTCCAGAATTGCGCATCGTCTGACCACTTAAGCGTATTCCGTGAAAAAATGCGTGCGCACGCATCGACGTACATTTTGACGGTGGCTGCAGAAAATGCGCTCATCTGTCCCTAGCCTTAACTCACTTTCCAAATTGGCTATTTGGTCTAGATTGTTCTCTTCTCCTGCCAGTTCTCCTGGCTTTCACCTCTCTCTCAGGGTTGGTCAGAGAAAGGTGAAAACCAGGAGAATGGCAGGAAAAGAGAACAATCTGGACCAAATAGCCGATTTGGAAAGTGAGATAAGGCTAGGGTCAGGCGAACGCATTTTTCGCAGCGACTGTCAAAACCAGGAAACTTTGGGTGTCTGGACGTTATGTTGGCCGGACATGAGCAGGGTCTGACGTCTCCAAATCACGCACACACGCCGCTAGTGGACGCAGCGCACTCTGTACATCCGTACTAGCGGTTCTGCGTTCTCGAAAAAATGCGTTCATTTTCCACTTGCGTTACGCGGCCGGACTTTCGTGCGACCGTACTTCGTATAGTGGCCATCATTTACTGCTAGTGCGGCCGTGATTAAGTGCGCCTAAACGCACATTAAAAATTCGCTAGTCTGAGGCTAGGGTCAGACTAACGCATTTTTCGCGTTGTCCGTGAAAAAGTGCGTTCGAACGAATGGACGTATTTTTTCACGGAATACGCGATAGCGGTCATACGATGCGCATTTTCGTCCGTGATTTTGTACGGATCATCAATAAAACACTTTTTGCGTCTGGACGTGATGTTGGCCGGACATTAGCAGCGTCTGACCTCTCCTAATCACGCAAACACGCCGCTATGCGGACGCAGCGCACTCTGTACGTCAGTACCAGCGGTTTGACGCTCTCGAAAAAATGCGTTCGTTTGCCACTTGCGTTGCGCGGCCGCACTTTCGTGCGGCCGTTCTTCGTATGCTGCCCGGCATTGGACGTCATTTTCTGCTAGCACGGCCGCGATTAAGTGCGGCTAAACGCACGTTAATATTGCGCTCGTCTGACCCTAGCCTGACCCTAGCCTAAATGGGAGAATTTTTCTGGTTTGGCTATTTTGATCTAGAATTTTCTATTCTCCAGTCATTCTCCTGCTCTTCACCGCTCTCTGAATAACCCTGACAGGGTTATTCAGAGAAAGGTGAAACTCAGGAGAATGACTGAAGAGAAAATTCTAGGTCAAAATAGCCAAACCAGAAAAATTCTCCCATTTATCTCACTTTCCAAATCGGCTATTTGGTCTAGAATTTTCCATTCTCCAGTCATTCTCTTGCTTTTCACCGCCAAAAAATCAGTAAACTTTTTCTGCGTGTCCGAAAATGTCTCCTCTTTTCATACAGACTGCCGCCCCAAGCAGTTGTTTATGGATAGATTAACCCCTTAATGACCGCGGACGTACCATGGTACTTCCTGCGGTCTTTTGAGTGCTGGAAGCGATCGGATCGCTTCCAGCAGCTCCAGGGCCATTGCACGCTCCCCGGGAGCGATCAACATAGGTTTGACCGGGAGGTGCCCCGCACTTCTACAGAGCGCTGGAAGCGATCGGTATCGCTTCCAGCTGCTCTGAGTATATTGCAGGGATGCCTTGACATCGAGGCATCCTTGCAATATGGTTACCTGCCGCCGGTCCGTCTGTGATCACTCCCCCCGAGCGATCACTTCCGGTAGTGGCAGGAAGTACTGAGTGCCACGAGGTATCGTGGCACTCAGTACAAAAACGATCACATGAGTGATCAGGTGCTCTGCTGGGTGCCTCGAGGGATCAAGGCACCCAGCATACTAAAAAAAGTGTAAAAAAAGTGTAAAAAGAGAAAAATAAAAAAATAAAAATGAATAAAATAAAAGTGACAGCCAAGATGGCGCTGCCCTTCTAAGGGCAGGGTCATCTTGGGGCTGTGTGGGATGTTCCTAGCCTGCCTCATCAGAGAGGCAGGCTAGCAACATCCAATCAAAAGTTATAAAAAAATCAAAATAAAATTTCTAATTTGTCAGGTCAGGTCAATATTTTGTAAATATTGGCCGTGACCTCTGTGATTCTCCCTCCCTCTCCTCACTTGTGTTTTGGTGAGCGAGCGAGGGAGATCAGATTTGACAGGTTAGAGATTTTAGGTAGATTTACAGGGTTATCCAAAGAGATTCGAAAAGTCACCGCACGTTCGGTGACTTTTCGTTCTCTTCAATTCGGTTCCTGTTGCCGATTGCATTTCGGTGACCCTGCGGTGTATTCAGCAAACACCACAGGGTCCCCGAATTGCAGGGAAAGGCTGCCGCAAACCTGACGAAAACTAACCGAATGCATGCTGAAAACAAGCAAAAACATCTGGATTAACCTTCGAAAAAGCCGAACAGGAGCCGAACAGGAGCCGAATCACACAGAGCCGAAGCAGCTGTGACGTAGAGGAGGCAGTGAATAAATTAGAAAAACCATTTGTATGAATCTGGGAAAATGAAACACTGTTTGCAAAGAAACTACTGAGCAAAAATGTCTGAAATTTTCACAGGAGGTCCAGGGAATGATAATAAAGAGGGCTGTTACAAAAAAAATAAGTAAACTGAAAAAAAAAAAAAAAAAAAATCGGACTTTTTAAAAAAAAAAAAAAAAAAAAAAAAATGCTTAAAGTATCCTAAAAAATCTATAAATAAAGAGACTTTTTGCTGCAGAATTTTATAATGAACGGTTTATTAGATATTGAATTAAAATGGGAATATTTTTAACATTGAAGCCTATGGGATTCTCCTGAATAAAATTGCCGAATGAAACCACCGAATGGCAAGGCATTAGGGGAACCTTTCACTGCTGGTTTGTGTTCTCTGAATAGCCGAAGCAGTGCTTTTTCATGGGGATTTCACTGCCCTCGAACAGGAACCGAACAGGCACCGTATGTGCAGGCAATTCGCCAGGATTTGGCGAATTGCCTGCTCTCTGGATAGCCGAATGGCCAGGAAAGGTAACCGATTGCTGATTTTCAGCATTCGGTTACCTTTCTCAAGCAATTCGGATCTCTTTGGATAACCCTGTTAGTGAGATTAGAAAAATTGAGGCAGATTTAGAGAGATTTTAGGGAGATTTAGAACAAGTGAGGCAGGTTTAGAGGGATTTAGAGAGATTTAGGTGTTTATTTGTATTTTCTTGTGAAACCCAACGGTTCTTTTGAGAACCAATAATCCGCTTATATATATATATATATATAATAATTATAAAATTTTATAATCTATTATATATAATGTCTGAGAGGGAGTACAGCGCCGAGGAGGCATATGCCATCCTGGCGTCAGAATCTGAGGCATCTGCGTCGGACTCCGACCCAGATTTTGACCCCGCTAACTGCTCAGAGACATCGCTAGATACATCATCTACGCTGGCTGATGTATCTCCTAGTGATGTTTCTGATGCAGATCCTGGGCCACCACCTGCCAGCAGGAGACGCACAGCTCCAGCTGAGGAGTGGGTAGTGCCTCATCGCCAGAGGCCAGATATCCCTCCTTTCACGGCAAATCCTGGCATCAATATTGATGTTGCAGGATTTACTGCCACACAGTTTTTGCAGGTGTTTATGGGGGATGATTTGTTGGGCCACATTGTTGCCCAATCAAATCTGTATGCCCATCAGCATTGTGCTGCGAAGCCAGACTCCTACTTGGCAAGGCAGCAATGGACCCCGCTAGATGTGCCAGAATTTCTGAAATTCTGGGCACTTACTATGCTGATGGGCATCATAAAGAAGCTCTCAATTTGCTCCTACTAGAGCAGTAGCCCCATCTGCTCTACCCCCATTTACCCCCAATTAATGTCACGTAGAAGGTATGAAAACATTTTGCGTTTCATGCACTTCAGTGACAACAGCCTGTGCCCTCCTAGAGAGCATCCCCAGTTTGACAGGCTATATAAAATCTGCCCCCTGATTACCCACTTCGCCGCCAGGTTTGCAGAGGCTTATACACCTGGAAGGAATATCTGCGTTGATGAATCCCTAATGAAATACAAGGGAAGGCTGGGATTCAAGCAGTGTATTCCTTCCAAACGCTCCAGGTATGGAGTGAAGGTGTATAAGCTTTGTGACAGTGAGAGTGGGAATACTCAGGCCTTCCGGGTGTACGAGGGAAAGGATAGTAGCCTTGACCCTCCAGGTTGCCCAGAACACATGGGAACCAGTGGCAAGATTGTGTGGGACCTACTTTTTCCCCTTATGAACAAAGGGTACCACTTGTATGTTGATAATTTTTATACGAGTGTCCCTTTGTTCAAGCTGCTGTATTGTTTTGATACAGCAGCATGCGGTACTGTTCGCAAGAACCGCGTAGGTTTCCCAGCACAGCTTGTCCGCACCCGGTTAAAAAGGGGGGAGCCCTCAGCTCTGCGCCAAGAGGAGCTGTTGGCGGTCAAGTACAGAGACAAGAAGGATGTATACCTTCTATCCATCATCCACACTGAGAGGTCTGGGGAGGTCTCTGTACGTGGCAGAGCTGAGCGCATCAGGAAGCCAGTGTGCATCAAAGCCTATAACCGGCATATGGGTGGGGTTGATCTGGCAGATCCGCTGCTCCAGCCCTACCAGATTATGCGGAAGTCAAGGGCCTGGTACAAAAAGGTTGCAATTTACCTGATGCAAATTGCAACCCACAATGCCTTTTTGCTCTGCAAAAAGGCAAACCCCGTAGTGACGCTGTCCTTTTTACAGTTTCAACTCCAGGTCATTTCGGGGTTTTTGTACCAGGATGTACCTGCTCCCCGGGCAGTGATGGGGGACAGAGTTTGGGCTACACATTTTATTTTTAAAATCCCCCCTACTAAGGGCAAACAGAAACCCCAAAAAAGATGCAGGGTGTCTTTCAAGAGGGGGCAGAGGAGAGACACAATCTTTTACTGCCCAGAATGCCCTGGACAACCTGGTCTGTGTCTTGGGGACTGTTTCAAGATATATCACACTGTGCGTGATCTGTGATTTTTTTTTCCTTTCTATTTTTTCTTACAGTCTAGTTAGTTAGTTCAGTTTAGTTTTTTTTTTCTTTTACTGCACCAGACTTTTACATTTTATTCCTACATTTTTATGTTCTTCAATTGGTGCTGTATTTTGCCAAAATCTTTGCACACCTATGCATGGGGGGCATGGGTGTACTCAGGAGACCTTGCAGAAAACAACCTGGAGAGTTTTCATGCAGTAACCGACAACAGTGTCTCCTAAATCACAGTCCAAATCTAATGTGGGCGTAAAAATAAAAAATTTAAACATTACCGCCACACACCTTCTCAAATATTTTGGGCTAAAACCGTTGCATCCATGGCATCAAAGCACTCCATATGCAATACCTTGGGGTGTCAACATAACAAATATAAAAAAAATTCTGGCAATAATTCAAACTGGGGCATGGGTGTACTCAGGAGACCTTGCAGAAAACAACCTGGAGAGTTTTCATGCAGTAACCGACAACGGTGTCTCCTAAATCCCAGTCCAAAACTGATGTGGGTGTGAAAATGAAAAATGACCACCAAACAGTATCCAATTTGTTTGGAGCAAACGGTTGCATCCATGGCATAAAAACACTCCATTTACAATACTTTGGGGTGTTAACTTACCAAATATATGCACATTCATAAAATTGAGGTATGTAAAAAGGCCCCTAAAAAGAAGATAAGCAAAGAAGATATGTCAAATTAGAAAAATGACAAGCACATGTCAAAAGATTGGCGTAGCACCCCAAAAAGAACAGAACAAATCTATATATGGGTGGTATCACTTTACTCATAAGATGTTGCAGAACATATTTTGGGGTGTTTTTTGGCAGTAACCCATAACTGGATTTGACAATTCATGCCTAAAGTACAAAGTGTGTGAAAAAATAACACAAAAAGTGACTACCTGAAAGTTTGACAAAGAGCTAGTGCATGGAAAGTGTTAAAATACAACTCTTTGAAGTACCCTAGGGTGTGCCCTTTCTAAAAATATATGGTTTGATGGGGGTAAATTACTTTGGCCGGCTTCAAAAATGTCCCAAATAGGACATGGGTGCATGATGACGAAATGTGAAAATTCCAAGTTGGAAAACTGAAATGCGCACCCCCCAAATAAGGCCTATTAGCCCCCAAATGACCCGACATACCTATACATGGGTGGTATCAATTTACTCAGAAGATGTTGCTGAACATATTTTGGGGTGCTTTTTGGCAGTAAACCTTAAAGTTCACAGTACATGTATTCTTAAATTGCGTTCAAAAAGAAAAAATCACCAAAACTTTTTTTTTCTCAAACTTTGGCATAGATTTGTGGTAAAATGGTTTGCATGGAAAGAGTCAAAATACCCCAAGTTTAATACCTTGATTTGTGTACTTTAAAAAAATATGTATATGTGGAGGGTTATTCAGGAATTAGTGACAGATATCAGTGTTACAATGTCACTATGACTACTTTTAAAAGTAAACCCTTTGTAAATGGCAAAGTGCTACTTTCACTTATTGTTGCATAAAATAAGGAAAAAAGCGAGGAATATGTAAACATTGGGTATTGCTAAACTCAGAACTAAATTTAGAAACTACTAAGGAATTACATTTTTTTGATGGTTGTTGATACATAACAAATTTTGGGGGTCAAAGTTCGAAAAAGTGGTGTTTTTTCAATTTTTTTTGTCATATTTCACAATGTTTTTTATAGTAAATTATATGAAATGATGAAAAAAATTATCTTTATAAAGTCCATTTAATGACGAGAAAAACAGTGTAAAATATGTGTGGGTTGCATAAACGAGTAAGAGGAAAATTTGACGTAAACACGAACAGCACAGAAACGTAAAAACAGCAGCGGTCACTAAAGGAAGGATTTGTGTAAAACCGCCCGGTCACTAAGGGGTTAAAGGAAAAGCATTTACCGTCATTTGAAATGTCATTTTTTGTTTTTACATATTTCTATACATCCTAGAAATCCGCCACTTCACGGGCAGGTTATGGGGACCTCCTAGGCACGATATTTGAAGGAATTTTTCGTTTTTATTTTTAACCCTTATTTCATGGAAAACCCCTTTAAAAACGTGTTTTTTTTTTTACTTTTTGTCCTTGTTTCCTGTCCCCCAGGGCACTACCCGGACCCCCATACACCTTGACTTGCATGGGGTTCGAGTTCGGGTTCGGATCCGAACATTTGGAAAGTTCGGGTTCGGCTTCGAACCGAACTCAGGGAGTGTTCGGCTCATCCCTACTTGTAACCTGACAGCCAGTGTCCTGCACCCCCCCCCCAGCACAATGTTTTGGGATGTATTCTACAGTATAAAGACATTGTGACCGCTTAGAAAATGCGCATTGTCTCTGTTTTAAAGGTCATAATCTGAGGATGCAGTTTATTGAATGACACCAAAAAAGTAAATGTATATGAGGAAAATTGTTCCTTCAAATCCAAACAACCTACATTTGTACTGCACTTGGTTGTGGGCTCGGTTGTGGTCAACTTATTAAGTATAATTAGATTCAATAGGGGTTATTCGGAGAAAGCTGAGCTGGCCCCAAAATGGCACCAAACAGGGAATTTCCCCATACGGTGACATTTCAGGGCCATTCAGCTATTCAGAGAGCAGGCAGTTCGCCAAATTTTGGTAAACTGCTACCAAGTACGGTGTCTGTTCGAGGGCAGTGAAATCCCCCACAGAGAAGCAATGGTTAATCTATTCAGAGAACACCCAGCGAAAAATTGCCGAAATGCCCTTCTGTCCGGTGGTTTCATTCGGCAGGTTTATTCAGGTGAACCCCATAGGCGTCATTGTTAAAAATATTCCTGTTTTAATTGAATATCTAATAAGCGGTTTATTATTTTAATCTGCAGCAAAAGGTCTCTTTCTTTATTTTTTTAGAGATTTTTAGGCATTTTTCGGGATTTTTTTTGACAAGTTATTTTCCCGTTTTTTTTTAATAGCTTGTTTTTTGTAACAGGCCTTTTTATTAGCATTCATAGGGTCTTCTATTTTAATTTCAGACATTTTCGTTCAGTAGTTTTTTTGCAAAAAGCATTTCAAATTTGACTCTTTCAAGCATATTGGTTTTTTGTTGTTTTTTTTTATCCCGTCTCGTGGCTTGTAGGCTTTACTTTGTGGCTGGTCAGCGCTGTGCTCCGCGTCTCATCGGCTGTTTTTGACGACACTCCGGCAGGTTTGTGGAAACAACAACGGCAGGTTTGCCGTGGGTTGACGGTGGCATTCGGCGGCCGATTCCCTGCACTTCGGGGGGAGAATGCAGAATTCACCGCGGGGTGGGGAATTTAGATTCCCCGAAGTGCGGGGAACGACAGAACACCAAAATATCGGCAACATTTCGGTGCTCTCTGAATAACCCACAGTGTTTCCTGACACTGTTAAATGAAAATAGATCTTCTACAACCATGATGAAGAAATATGTTATATATACTGTATATATCCAAAACAAAAGTAAATGCAGTATTAAATTAGTTACTTGAAGTCAGGTTGTACCAATTTGAAATCTTATCTGGTAAAGAGTTCACTTAATTACATCCTCCTCGGCAGTGTAAGAGTACATTCTTTTCATAAACTTCTTTATAGAAGGTATTTAAAAAATGGTAAATGCTCACATTGGTAAATTAATAGAGGTTCCACTTCACCCCGCTGACCCTTTGGTCAGATTGTGACATTAACCTCTCTGATGCTGCAGTAAATCCACTCAGGGTGAGCCGAACATGCACGTTAGGCCGACCCTCCTGTCGGTGGGTAGGCTTGTGCACCGATTTTTTTTTCGGTTCGATTTTTCGGATTTTTAAACTTTTCGATTCGTCTCGTTTCGACCGATTTCTGTTTCGATTCGGTTCGGCTCGATTTGTTTTTCGTGTACTTTTTTTTTCGGAATATCGCCCATTTTTCGTATTTTCGTGTCACTTAGCTCGTTTTTTGTATCGACTTTTCGTAAGTTTGGAAATTTTCGTTTTTTCGGAAAGTCTGTTCTCCTCGTTTCAAAGCAATAAATTTCGATTTGACACATTTCAAGTCCATTCGAAAATTCCGAAAATATTTCGTTTCGGCTCAGAAAACTTTTCGGATCTGCCATTTTCGGATCTAAAAATTTTCGGAAATTCGGCCGCATCCGAAAACACGAATCGGGAAATTTCGTGAAAATTCCGAAGTTCCGAAACCCGAAACGCACATCCCTATTGGTGGGAGATAATACATTGTGGCAGCAGAGGAGAGGCCATGTACCTACCACATCAATGATGATAAGGTAGAGGTGTGTCATACTCCCCACAGTCTATGCCGCCTCTTTATCCCAGATTGATGCAGCCCATTGTTGGCCATTATATTGTAAATTATGTGGAGATTAAGGCAGGGATTTAGGGCAGGCCAGTAGTGTTGCTGCCCGTTCTCAGAACCTTCATAAATCTTGCTTTTGCTCACTCTAAGGGCTAAATTACAATCTTCACGCAAACGTTAATGCTCACTTGCGTGAGCATTAACGTTTGCTGCGGTGTTTACCGCATATTACAATCCAAACGCAACGGGTTAAGTATCCCGTTTGCGTTTGGTACCTTGTGCTTTTCTGCGCGAGGTTACTGTACTTTACGCTCCCTATACTTAACATGGGGAGCGCAAAGTGTTAATCAACGTTAGTATTACAAACTACTAGCGCTGATTAATGTCCGGCTCTGGTTAGCAAGAAGTTAACCACAGCCAGGACTTGGTGTTAACACCAGCCTAAAAAAACCAAAAAATGAATCGCATACTCACCTCCTGTCCTGTGGTGAGGACCGCGGCTCCAACCGCCTCCGTCCGGCCGGCGGGAGCAGGGAAAGACTGGGGGAAAAAGTCCCCCAGTCTCTCCCTGCGTATCACTACACCGACCGGCCAGATCTCGTGAGGTGAGATCTGGCTCATCATGTGACCGGCAGGGTGAAACTATGGACTCCATCGAGTGGATGCTCGCGGTTGCGCCCAGCGGTGCCACGAGCATCCCAGGGGTTAACGCACGTAACAATGCAGGCAGCATTTATTGTGCCTGCATTGTAATCCAGCGTTAAAACGCAGTCGCACGGGGGAAAGCTGCGGGCACAGCCCATTTTTGGAGTTTTGTGTGACATTATGTCCAATTTGCTTTTTTTCTCTTTTTTTTTTTTTGTTTTGTTCCAATACACACAAAGGGAATAAACATGTAAACATGTGTATAGCAAAATATGTGTTACTGCAGTACTTTTCTGTGAGAAATACTTGATTTTCTGGAAAAATGTCTGGGGTGCCAACAATTTCAGCCATGACTGTATATACTCTTTACCAGAGGTTAGCAACAGTGGCTCTCCAGATGTTTTGAAACTACATCTCCCATGATACTCATACTCATAGTTCAAAAACATCTGGAGGGCCAAGGTCGCTGACCCCTGCTCTATCATCTATATATGCTCTTTATAAATTAATACTGTATTTATGTATTGGAAGTTCTTATTTCTTGTTTCGAACTCATCGAATAAAGCTGTATTTTAGCTCATTTTGCGCTTTCGCCAATTCTCTGAAATGCATTGTATCCAAATACTGTAATAACTGTCTTTGGCAGGGTACAGAGTATAGTGCACCTGCATGCTGAATTCATTAAAATCACTTGATAAATTGTGACACATTTCCAGAATAACTAGATTAAATTAAATAAAACTGAGTGAAGAATGTCACGTCTGGACAACGTTCTGATGAAACAAGCACTGGGGTTTTGAGGGAATAATAAGCGTTACCACACAATGCCGATACATAGATTCGTTCTTGGACACCATCATGCTGGGCTCGAATTGAGCCAAGTGGTTGCGATAAAAGCTTTCTTCAAGGGACTTTGTGTGATTTACGTCGTTCTTTTTCAGGGATGATTGCCTGACGGTATTCTAAAATCAAGTTGTCCCCAAAGGAGATGATTTCGAGACCATGGCTGACTATTGGACCCTAGAAATGAAGATTTAGGACTTGCCTCATTGGAAATGATTAACTAGCAACAACTTTTGAACTCTGCAAGATTATTAGCAAGAGGACACATTTAGCTGCCAATATGTTACATTTGTGCCTTTTTATGTTTAAAGTTTAATTATGAAAAGATTAACATGGCTGTCTGCAGCGAGCATCACGTGCAGCCTAGTTTATGCCTTTGTTGTTAGGAGACCATTACTCTTGAAAGACTTTTATTATAATGCTTACGGTATTATTAGTGCATATGGCAGCGAGAGAAGGAGATTTTTACAGACAAAACGAGTCCTTTCCCAGGAAAATTTACAGTTTTTCATTTGCGTCAAAGGATTAAAAAGTGAAGCTTGCCCAAGGTCGCAGATATTGGCGGTCATTTATCATTGTCCGCACTCTGCTCGTGGGAGCAGTTTCTAGACCTTTGTTATTTCTGTTTCATCAAAGGATTTTGGATCAGGTAAAAAAATACTATGTAAATATTACATCTAGCAGCTTAGCATCAGTGCGGTAAAATCACAGAAGTGTGTAATTAGGATCTTCAAAAGCAAATTGGTATTCCGATTTTTCTACATTCTCATCCTTTAACCTTTCAGTTGTGTTTTACAATTATACATTTACAGCTGTTGAGATAGGTCAGTGGTGACCTAAGGGCCACAAATGAGATCCAAGTCAAAGCCAACTCAGATATTCCATGTCAATAAAATCACACTTAGTAGGTAAGTAATATTGATCGGCACCTGTTAAAGTCTGAAATTCAATATCCTCAACTCTGAAATATTCAAGTTTCCAGAATTTATTTTGACTTACCTTCCTGATGCGTCAGATGGGACCTTTAGTCCGGCGTGCCTCTGGGCACTGCAAGGAACAAGCTGGGAGACTCTGTGCAGCTTGATTGTGTGACATGCTGCACAGAGTCAGTGAGGGATGCACTGGGTCTGTACAGCATGTCCCTCGCAAAGTGCTGCATAACATCTCCAACCAAGTATCTCGCTGGTGCAGTGGCGTTTGTCTTGCAATCCTACCTCATCCCCACTCCCCTCTGGTTTTGAATTCTTCCAGATACCGAAATGCTGAAGAATCTGAAATCCAGGATACTTTGGGTCCAGAGCATTCCAGGTAAAACGTGTTCAACATGTGGTAACTTATACAACCCATATCAATATCAGCTGAGCCATTATATATATATATAATATTTAGAACGGTTGTAGTAGAGGACAAAACTTGAGATAAAAAGCCTCCACGCTATAATGGTTTTGTTTATTATTGCAAAGGCCTTCCGCACATCACAGCAATTCAAAGAACTGCTTCCCAGAGCTCCTGTGCTACATTCCCCATTTGCAGCAAGGAATTCTGGATAGGATATGCAAATGACATCTGTCTCACTTTTATTGAAATCCTGAGTCATACTGTCAGTCACCTGAGTTAGGTTTGTAATAACGGGCAAAAAAAAAGGATTACAGAGTCACATCACAAAGTGCACTTGAGTTGAACTTACGTTTGGCAAAATCACCATACTTTAATTTACCTTTAAATGTTCTGAAATTATGCCCTTGTTGGCTTCACTTCATTAACGGGGTAAAACAATCAACTTCCTTGCAGGCTAAAGGATGAGATTGGGGCCCCCCAAGTTCACAGGGCCCAGTGTCACCATTCACTCCGGCCAAAGGGCAGGCCTGATTTTAATTTTTCAAAGAGGGATTTCCCTTATTCTTGTGAATTAGAACTGTTTTGGAAATATCAGATTTAATAGACTCCCTCATTTCTATTTTGTCATACATATCCTGCTCTAATCATAATGTGTGTTGTACTATATTATAAATATGTGGCTAACGATGGACATGGAGATATCACTTGTAATTCCTTATTCCTAATAAGGCTTTTTAGTATATACAGTCAGGTCCAGAAATATTGGGACATCGACACAATTCTAACATCTTTGGCTCTATACACCACCACAATGGAGTTGGAATGAAACAAACACAATGTGCTTTAACTGCAGACTCTCAGCTTTAATTTGAGGGTATGTACTTCCAACTCAGGTGAACGGTGTAGGACTTACAGCAGTTTGCAGATGTGCCTCCCACTTGTTAAGGGACCAAAAGTAATGGGACAATTGGCTTCTCAGCTGTTCCATGGCCAGGTGTGTGATATTCCCTCATTACCCCAATTACAATGTGCAGATAGAAGGCCCAAAGTTAATTTAAAGTGTGCTATTTGCATTTGGAATCTGTTGCTGTCAACTCTCAAGATGAGATCCATAGAGCTGTCACTATCAGTGAAGCAAGCCATCATTAGGCTGAAGAAACAAAACAAACCCATCAGAGAGATAGCAAGAACATTAGGCGTGGCCAAAACAACTGTTTGGAACATGCTCAAAAAGAAGGAACGCACCGGTGAGCTCAGCAACACCAAAAGACCTGGGAGACCACGGAAAACAACTATGGTGGATGATCGAAGAATTCTTTCCCTGGTGAAGAAAACACCCTTCACAACAGTTGGCCAGATCAAGAACACTCTCCAGGAGGTAGGCGTATGTGTGTCAAAGTCAACAATCAAGAGAAGACTTCACCAGAGTGAATACAGAGGGTTCACCACAAGATGTAAACGTGAGCCTCAAAAACAGGAAGGCCAGATTCGAGTTTGCCAAACAACACCTAACAAAGCCTTCACAGTTCTGGAACAAGATCCTGTGGACAGATGAGACCAAGATCAACTCGTACCAGAGTGATGGGAAGAGAAGAGTATGGAGAAGGAAAGGAACTGCTCATGATCCTAAGCATACCACCTCATCGGTGAAGCATGGTGGTGGGAATGTCATGACGTGGGCATGTATGGCTACCAATGGAACTGGTTCTCTTGTATTTATTGATGATGTGACTGCTGACAAAAGCAGCAGGATGAATTTTGAAGTGTTTCGGTCAATATTATCTGCTCACATTCAGCCAAATGCTGTAGAACTCATTGGACGGCGCTTTCACAGTGCATATGGACAATGACCCAAAGCATACTGCAAAGGCAACCAAAGAGTTTTTGTAGGGACAGAAGTGGAATGTTATGCAATGGCCAAGTCAATCACCTGACCTGAATCCCATTGAGCATGCATTTCACTTTCTGAAGACAAAACTGAAGGGAAAATGCCCCAAGAACAAGCAGGAACTGAAGACAGTTGCAGTAGAGGCCTGGCAGAGCATCACCAGGGATGAAACCCAGCGTCTGGTGATGTCTATGCGTTCCAGACTTCAGGCTGTGATTGACTGCAAAGGATTTGCAACCAAGTATTAAGAAGGGAAAGTTTGATTTATGAGTTGGATGTACATACCCTCAAATTAAAGCTGACAATCTGCAGTTAAAGCACATTGTGTTTGTTTAATTCCAACTCCATTGTGGTGGTGTATAGAGCCAAAGATGTTAGAATTGTGTCGATGTCCCAATATTTCTGGACCTGACTGTAGGTTTTTGGCCTAACAATTTTATTTTGCTGTAAATGTTCACAAATTTTGGCTGCGATCATGAGCGCTAGACAATGTAATTGTCCAAGAAGCCGGGGATTTCTACCTGGGTGTTTATGATTTTCCAGTCTAGTATTTTTTTTTCCTATAACACCTCATATGAAAGAAATTCAGGCACACATTTAAAATATCTAAAATATGTTAGCCTGTTACCGGATTTCACTCCTTTTTTTACTAGCAGCTCTTTTCTTTCCCAAATTGCCAATAAATCGTAATAAGGGCAGTGGCATCAAAACAATCCAGTTTAAAGTAAGCACTCTTGCAAAATACTGTAAAACCTTATATTTTACTATTGTAAACAGAAATTTAATGAAATAGCCAGAGATCACCTTGCCTTGGAAATGTTTGGCCGCAACAGGCCGCAACAGGCCGCAATAGGCATTTTAAAAGCTGGCTTCTTACCATGAGTGTTCTTTTGTAGGCTAAATAAACTGATCTTTAATTAAAAAAGGATTTTGTGCTTTGAAAGTCGCTGCATATCTTTATGTTTGACGATTATGAGGCCAAGAGAGAATGAATTCGTGAAATGTCCAGTATGAGACCCCCAAACTAAAAAAGATTAGCAAGTGGTGAATTAAAAATGCAGCAATATCTTTAAATTTGATACATTGGTGCAGGGCTTGAAAAAAATCAGAGCCCAGGTAGCCACAGGCTGCTACAATGTTAACTCTGGTTCTACATTTCTGGATTATTCTGTGAAAGTATATTAATGCAAATTAGTGCAGAAAGTGGTGATACCCCTTGTTAGCGCCTTCCCTTTGAATTGGTTGTGGGTGACGTGCTGCTGCCTCTAGAGGGTGTTGGGTAGTGCTTTGCTTGTTACCCGAGAGTTAAACAGAAAAGGTGTGTATACCCTCTGTCCGGCGCTGCTCGCTTTTAGGTGATAAGACTTGGTGGAGGCTTCTAATATACTGCGCAGTAAGGAAAAATATAAATAGTGCGAGTGGAGGAAATGGGGCATATATATAGCCTATAAAAAATATTTATATTTTTCCTTACTGCGCAGTATATTAGAACCCTCCACTAAGTCTCTAGGCTCTTCCTTTTACTGCCCACCATTAATGAACCTAGTTTATATTTTTATATATTTTTTACTATTAAATTTTTTAAAAAAAATTCTTTCACCTTGGACCAGTAATGTCACACCCTCCTTGAATTCCCTAAGCATTACTTTGGATCACCACCACCTTTTATAGATGCAGTACTCAAAGCATTTTTTTTACTTGGGTCTCATCCATAGACTTTAGACTTTATTAAGTTATGTCCTCATTATTGGTGTGTTTTATTATACAGTGCACTGATATCCCTTATTAACCCCCCCCCCCCAAAACTAAGATATTCATATATTACACCCTAGGGGATTAGCACCCCGTTTTTAATAACAATATCCTGGAACTAGGATTTTCTATACCAAAGGAACTGTAAACTCTTTCAGGGTTATCCAAAGAGCTCCGAATTGCTTGAGAAAGGTAACCGAACGCTGAAAATCAGTGTTCGGTTACCTTTCCTGACCATTCGGCTATCCAGAGAGCAGGCAATTCGCCAAATCCTGGCGAATTGCCTGAACATACGGTGCCTGTTCGGTCCCTGTTCGAGGGCAGTGAAATCCCCATGAAAAAGCACTGCTTCGGCTATTCAGAGAACACAAACCAGCAGTGAAAGGTTCCCCTAATGCCCTGCCATTTGGTGGTTTAATTTGGCAAGTTTATTCAGGAGAATCCCATAGGCTTCAATGTTAAAAATATTCCCGTTTTAATTCAATATCTAATAAACCGTTCATTATAAAATTCTGCAGCAAAAAGTCTCTTTATCTATAGATTTTTTAGGATACTTTAACCACTTCGCTGCTGAGGACGCGCTCAGCGCGTCCTCAGCAGTCCCGCTGGTGTGCTGAGGACGCGCTGAGCGCGTCCTCACATTGGGGTCAGCGTTCGGCCGGGTTCCGGCCGATCGCTGGCCCCTCCGGTGCGGGCTGACATCCTGGATGTCAGTCCGGCATCCGGACCAGCAGCCGCCAGAATTAGGTGTCATCGCGGGGGCGCGATGACACCTAATTCAGGCGCCCCCCCCCCGCATGTGCGGAGGAGGCGCCTGAAAGGGAGGGGGGGGAGGTCCTTCGGACCTCTCTCCCTCCCGATCGGCGGCGCACAGGGGGTTAACCCAGGCATCATTTGGAAGGGCACAGCCTGCCCTTCCAAATGATGCCTGGCATTAACCCCTGGGGAGCTGGATCGCGAATCGGCGCTGAAAAGCGCCGGTTCGCGATCCTTTCCCGGAGCTGGCCGACATCTTGGATGTCGGCCAAGCCTCCGGGAACTCCCCCAGAGGACTGGCGTCATCGTGCGTAGCACGATGACGCCAGTCCTAGAGTTAACCCCTAACTGCCACCAACTGTGGAGATAGGGAGTTCCAATGAACTCCCTATCTCCCGATCCGTGGCAGCTAGGGGTTAAATTTTGGTATCGTTGGATCGGCCAGAGCATGGCCGTTCCAACGATACCAAACACTACAGTGAAAAATTTTGTAAAAAAAAAAAAAAATTAAAAATTAAAATTAAAAAAAAATTTAAAAAAAAAAAATTAAACACTTTTTTTTTATTTTTTTGGGTTTGTTAATGCAGCAATATTGTTCCCATTTCAATTATAATGTGAACAATGATGCTGCACTAACGATTTTTGTATGCGGTGCGTTTGTTAAAAATAGTGTCATTTTCCCCAAAAAAAAATGTAACGAGACCCCATCTCTAATTTTTTTAACAAGCGCACCCCATACAAAATATAACCGCAATTGCTCGCATGTTAAAATGTGGAAAAAAACACTTTACACATTGTAAATTATTGAAAATACATATTTTATTGCATTTTTTGTTATAATATACAGACATGACATAACGTATACATATAATAATGACATATTATGAATCTACCGAGTCTGACGGAAAGAACGATATATAATATGTCTGGGTCATATACTAAAATAAGCCTTCAAAACACGTTTAAACATGATGCGCAAAACAGGTAAAAATGACCTCAGCATAGGGGCGGGAAAAGCCTCAGCAGCGAAAGGGTTAAGCATTTTTCAGATTTTTTTTTTTAATTGATACTGCCTGTCCTGCTAATTACCTGGAAGACCTAGAATCCAGCTGCTTCCTGAGAACTACCCGGGAGTGATGGGAGGTCCAGTGCTCCCTTGATTCACTGGCTTCCAGTATTTCGGTGCCTCTTATCCAAGGGCACCAAGAAATGTGAGTAAATGACCATTATTTACCATTTAAATCCAGGTTTACAGTCTGCACACATTCTATATGTTTTATATCAAGGTGTATGGCCTAAAGGAATACTGGAACCAAAGGAGGTCCTAGAAGATAGAGCCATTGAGTACAAACGCTGATACCCACCATTCTTTGGATTAAATGGAAGCAGAGGGAAGGTGAAACTGGTCGCCAGTAGACTGGTACTGGCACAAATGTTTGAGCTTAGTAAGAGTAATTAGCGAGAGAAGTGGAGACAGCTGGAAAGGGGAGCTGAAGTTAGGGACCGGCCCTGGGTGGTTGGGGCAGCAGAGGGAAGAGATGGAGGTGATTCTGTGATGAGTGTGCTGTGGAAATAGAATGAGGTTGGTGACAATGCACAGATAGCCCCTATTAACAAACGTGGGGGGAGGGAGGAGGAAAAAACAAACAGGTTGTGATGGCACATTTCTCATTCTACACTGGATTATGGGCATGTATGTAGTCATTTTTTCAGTACTTGCTGGGCTTTCCAAGACCTGTTATCTGTATTCTCCAGGTTTAGTATATACATAGTTACATAGGCTGAAAAAAGACATGAGTTCAGCCTTTCACACATCACCTACTGCTGTTGATCCAAAAGAAGGAAAAAACCCAGTCTGAAGCGCTCGCCAATATGCAACACACTGGGGAAAAATTCCTTCTTGACCCCAGAATGGCGTTATATTTCTCCTTGGATCAAGAAGCTTATACTCACATATTACATATTATAACCCTTAATATTCTGTTTTTGCCTTAAGTCACAGTCGTTGTTTAAAAGTCCTTACAGTCTCTGACCCAACCACCTCAACAGGCAAAAAATTCCACAGCTTTATTGTTCTCACCGTAAAATAACTCTTCCTATGCTTTAGGCTGAATTTCCTTTCGTCCAGTTTAAATGCGTGACCTCGTGTCCTGTGTATAGGCCTATTAATGAATAGGTTTCCAGACAATGGTTGATAATGGCCTCGTATATATTTATATAAAGTTATCAGATCCCCTCTAAGCACCGCTTTGCTAAACTAAACAGGTTTAAACTTGTTAGCCTTTTCTCATAACTTAAATCTTCCATTCCCTTTATTAATTAAGTCGGCCGTCTCTGCACTTTTTATAATATAGAGCTATAATATCCTTTCTTAAGACAGGTGCCCAAACTTTCATGGCATATTCAAGGTGTGGTCTTACCATATGATTGCCATTCGTCATAATAGCCCTCATTTCCATGAGCAGTGTATAGCCCTGACTTCTAGTTTGCAAACTTATAATGAAACTCCACCAAGTTTCCCATTGACCTATTCCTTTCAATAACATCAACTTTTTCCCTCTATTTTAATATATTATTTCTATTTTCTGTTATACCTCCATTTACAGGGTTATTCAGAGAGAGGGGAAAAGCAGGAGAATGGCTGGAGAATGGAAAATTCGAGATCAAAATAGCCGATTTGGAAAGTGAGATAAATGGGAAAAAATTTCTGGTTTGGCTGGTTTGACCTAGAATTTTCCATTCTTCTGCTTTTCACCTCTCTCAGAATAGGGCCCTATTACATTCCCAATGCAAATCTTAACGCGTGCGCAAAGACGCATTAACGCGAGGGGCAAAACCCTTTGCGCCGAACGTTGTATTACAACTAGGGATGAGCTGTTCAGGTTCGGATGGTTCGGAGTTCGACCCGAACTTTGGCAGTTTGAAATTTCACAAATTTCGAACTTTTTGGGTCTGTTCGGTTCGAGTTCGAAAAAAAAAATAAAGAAATTTTGAAAAAAGTATAGAAAATGCTTAAAAAAATACTAAAAAATCTAGAAATAAAGAGACTCTTTACTGCAGATTATTATAAGCAATGGTTTATTAGATATTGAATTAAAAACTAATGTGTACGTGGAAAGATTATCAACTCTAAATGACCTCTGTTCACAAACGGGCATAACACCAGGTGTTTCTAGTCTGGTAATCAATTTGATACATTGTACAACATACTGAGGGTGGGGTGGTGTCTGCTTCTGAGATTTGAGAATTAATTTCCCTAAAACATCCTAATATGCTGCATTTAACCCTTTCGCTGCTGAGGCTTTTCACACCTCTGTGCTGAGGTCATTTTTACCGCTTTCGCTCATCATGATTAACCGCGTTTTGTAGCCATATTTTGATATATGACCCAGACATATTATATATCGTTCTTTCCGGTAGACTTGACAGATTCATAATATGTCATTATTATATGTATACGTTATGTCATGTCTGTATATTATAACAAAAATGCAATAAAATTTGAATTTTCAATAATTTATTATGTGTAAAGTGTTTTTTTTCACATTTTACCATGTGATCGTTTGCGGTTATATTTTGTATGGGGTGCGCTTGTTAAAAAAATTAGAAATGGGGTCTCGTTACATTTTTTTGGGGGAAAAATTAGCTTTTTTTTAACAAATGCACCTCATACAAAAATCGTTAGTGCAGCATTATTGTTCACATTATAATTGAAATGGGAACAATATTGCTGCATTAACAAAACAAAAAAAAAACTTGTTTATTTTTTAAGATTTTTTTTTAAATATATATATTTTTTTATTTTTTTTTATTTTTTAAAAAACATTTTTCATGCTCATGTTTGGTATCCTTGGAAAGGCCATGCTCTGGCCAATCCAACAATATCAAACATTAACCCCTAGCTGCCACAGATTGGGAGATAGGGGGTTCCAATGAACCCCCTATCTCCTCCATTGGTGGCAGCTAGGGGTTAACTCCAGGATGAAGCCAGTCCTCAGGGGGAGTTCCTGGAGGCTTGGCCAACATCCAAGATGTCGGCCAGCTCCAGGAGAGGATCACGATCCGGGGCTTTTCAGCTCTGATTCGTGATCCGGCTCCCCAGGGGTTAATCACAGCCACCGTTTGGAAGGGCAGGCTGTGCCCTTCCAAACGGTGCCTGGATTAACCCTCTGCCCCCCCGGCGATCGGGAGGGAGAGAGGTCCGAAGGAACTCTCCCCTCCCTTTCAAGCGCTTCCTCTGCACATGCGGGGGGGGTGCCTGAATTAGATGTCATTGCGCCACCGCGATGACCTCTAATTGCTCCGCCGGGGTCCCGGAGTGTTGGCGCAGCAATCCGCCGGAATCAGCGCGTCCATAGCACAGGAGAACCACTTGGCTGGACGCGCTGAGCGCGTCCATAGCAGCCAAGTGGTTAACTTGTGTTTGAAAAAAATTCAAAATAACATCTAAGGCTAGGGTCAGATGGGCGCATTTTGTACGGACTGTGCGTCCGTGCAGTACGGACGTACTTACTGACTGACAACAAGGTAGTGGACAAACAGTCCATTTTTTTCACTGACGTATTTTTTGACTGATGTAGCAGGGAAAATAAATTAAAATGAAAAAACATTCTGACCGTCAAAAATGCTGGACGTATAAATGCAGTCCATCTGACCTTGTTTCATCACTCACATACGAAGCTACACGGATGTTGCGGACGTGGCGCACTCCGCACGTCCGTTCTAGCAGTATTACGTTCTTGCCTAACCTGCGTCCGTTTGCTGCGTCCGCCATGCATCCGCACTTCCGTGCGGACGTACTTCGTGTGTGGGGCTCCATTGGTCAGAATGCTATGCTGCCACGGACGTACAAATGTGCGGCAACACGGACGTGATAACTGCGCTCATCTGACCCCAGCCTTAAGCAATGTTATTTTTCACCTCGGGATTAAACATTCACAGGGTTATTCAGAGAGCGGTGAAAAGCAGGAGAATAACTGGAGAAGTGAAAATTGTAGGTCAAAATAGCCAAACCAGAAAAATTCTCCCATTTAACTCACTTTCCAAATTGGCTATTTGGTCTAGATTGTTCTCTTCTCCTGCCAGTTCTCCTGGCTTTCACCTCTCTCTCAGGGTTGTTCAGAGAAAGGTGAAAACCAGGAGAATGGCAGGAAAAGAGAACAATCTGGACCAAATAGCCGATTTTGGAAAGTGAGATAAGGCTAGGGTCAGACTAACTCATTTTTCACAGCGACCGTCAAAAACTGCGTCCGAACGCATTGCCTTATTTTTTTCACAGAATGCGCGAAAACGGTCATACGATGCGCATTTTTGTGCGTGATTTTTTACGGATCCAAACCAGGAAACTTTGGGTGTCTGGACGTTATGTTGGCCGGACATGAGCAGGGTCTGACGTCTCCAAATCACGCACACACGCCGCTAGTGGACGCAGCGCACTCTGTATGTCTGTACTAGCGGTTCTGACTTCTCGAAAAAATGCGTTAATTTTCCACTTGCGTTGCGCAGCCAGACTTTCGTGCGACCGTACTTCATATATTGTCTGTCATTGCCCGTCATTTGCTGCTAGTGCGGCCGTGATTAAGTGTGCCTAAACGCATGTTAAAAATTCGCTAGTCTGACCCTAGCCTAAATGGGAGAATTTTTCTGGTTTGGCTATTTGGTCTAGAATTTTCCATTCTCCTGCTTTTCACCGCCAAAAAATCAGTAAACTTTTTCTGCGTGTCCGAAAATGTCTCCTCTTTTCATACAGACTGCCGCCCCAAGCAGTTGATTATGGATAGATTAAAGGAAAAGCATTTACCGTCATTTGAAATGTCATTTTTTGGTTTTTACATATTTCAATACATCCTAGAAATCCGCCACTTCACGGGCAGGTTATGGGGACCTCCTAGGCACGATATTTAAAGGAATTTTTCATTTTTATTTTTAACCCTTATTTCATGGAAAACTCACTGTCCCTTTAAACTTTTTTTTTTTACTTTTTGTCCTTGTTTCCTGTCCCCCAGGGCACTACCCAGACCCCCATACACTTTTTATGGCAAATATCTAGCATATATGCCCTCTTGGAGGGCACTCTAAAAACCGAATTTTCAGCCCCATTGACTTGTATGGGGTCCGGGTTCGGACCAGAACATTTGGAAAGTTCGGGTTCGGCTTCGAACCGAACTCGGGGAGTGTTCGGCTCATCCCTAATTACAACGTCCGCGCAAAAAATGTGCGTTAACGTCTAACGCGGGTGGACCTGCGCGAACCCTTTGCGAGCTTATCATTGTGAGCGCAAATGCGTTTGTGTGTTGGTACGCGGATGGTATTACAATCTATGCGCAAATTTTAACGGACAAAGTTTGCGCGCATAATTTTAACGTCTTTGAAATGCTGGTGTTAATGGCAAATCTGGACGAACCCAAACACACCAGCCCAAAAAAATACATAGCAAAGTATAGTTACACATTCTATGCATACCAAACCAATAAAATATAGGAGTTGTGCGTGTTTTAATTATTGCTGCTGCATATATATGCAGATAGGTTTTTGCACCTGCCAAAGTCAAACAAGACTATTGTGGTTGTTAATTCTGATTGGCCGAATTGCGTAAAAAAATACTGTCCGCACACTGATTTCTGCGCGCAATGTTAATGCGCGCGTTTTTACACGCGTTATCTTTTGATGGTTGAAAAAATGCACGTTGATTGTAATACCAGCGTTAATTTACGTGCGTTAACGTTTAACGCTTCGCGGACAAATTAACGCGCTGCGTGAGCTTTTTTGCGCAAAGAATGTAATAGATCCCTTAATGTCTTAAATGTTTTCATTGTCTCAAAAACCAAGATAACTACATGAAATAGATAATGCAACATTTTTTAAATTCTATATTTATCGATAAATAAAAAAGTGCGTAGAGTGAAAAGGCATATTACATTTTTGGGGAGAGCAGTGCAATAATGACATCTTAATTTTATAAATTCAGTTCTTTTGGAATCATTATTATACAATATAAATGTATTGCATTTCTTCTCCTCTGACCCTGAAGTGTCTGCACGCAATCTCAATCCATTCATTACAGCCACCCATTCCCTGTTTTCTCCATGCGACCTTCATTGTGTCTTTAACCTTGTGGTTTTTTTTTATTGCAGAAGGATATTTTAGATCTAGAACACTGCTTGTCACTAGCACTGACTTTCTGTTTTATGCTTCTTAATGTGCTTCAAATAAAGCGTTACTAAATTAATTTCCGACCTTCCCACACTATCTTTAAACCACTGGGTGGGTTTGCGACCTCGTTACACTGGTTTCCTTTTCTCTTGAAACTCAGAGATGTATTACTAATCTTGTAGCTGATGTATTTATGTCACCATGCCATGGTTTTCAAACTTTAAATGGAGACTGTAGTCAAAAATATATGAGGATGATGGGGGGGTAAGAAAATACAAGAGGCTTCTTATTAACCACTCCTGACGCTCCTTCCCCGGACCTTCATTCCTTTTAATTGCCTGGCATCTTGCCTTCATTCCGCTGACTCCTTTGGCAGGTTGGCAATCCTTTTTGGCCAGTACCTGCTGCAGCAAGAAGTCGGGTACAAGCCCCTGATGATTGGCACATGTGTCACTAGCATACATGCAACCAAACAGATACCACTCAAGCAGAAATATTGCAGTCTGCCATAGCACCCAGGGGCAACTGGGTTGAGTAGGATGGACGCTTATTACATAATTACCATTTTAATTACCATTTTAATTACCATTTTGTTGCCTAGAGTGTCCCTTTAATTCCCAACAGATCGGGAAACCAGTGGGATTCAGTTAATTTTTCTAGGACCTCACTTAAACTTGACAGGAGTTTGAGGTCACTTTACAAACTGCTGTCATGGGGCTACGCTAAAAAACAAGAAATATCTATTACATTAATATACAATCTAAATTAAAGTTAATATTATATTAAATGAATTTTCAATCTGCAGTATAAGTGACTAAAACATTAAAGTATCTTATCTTCCCTATAAAATCAGATATCTTCTTTTCACTTTTACTTAGACTGGTTTATACCTTTTCCAGCTCCCGTTTTTAATGGATTGTTTCCGAAATGCACTTCACATGTGTTGAATTTAATCAATTCCTGTCTCTTTGGCCTGTTTTCTCAACTTACGATTCTCCATCCATCATCTATTCCAGTTTGAGTATTCCTTCCGATCAGGATGCCAGAACCTGACTTCATTGAGAACTGATGTCTTGTGGTGTTCTGTGTGTTTGAGTTAACACTTGCCAGACACATTGCCTGATTAGTTCTCTTTCGAAGGTTTCATTTTATGTCCGAACACTTCTTACCATCATATTATTTAATATATCAATATGGAACTTACACAAAGCAAGTTATAATGCTCATATAAGCATGTCACACCAAGCATGTAGACACAAATAATGCCTTTCTCAAGTCGAGCAATGTTACTGTATACTGTGATGAACTGTAATCACAGCCTCAAAATGTTTGTTACTCATTTTGCATTGTTAATGTACTTTTGTACATCCTGTACTTCATTTGGGAAGCGAAGAAGGCTTGCTAGCAATAGATTATTGGTGTAAAAACAAACAACATATAAATCAGTGGTGGGGGTGTTGGTTGTCCATCTTACTGGCAAATATCCCAAAGACTAAATTGAATTAAAACTTTATAAGTTGGTCAGCTATGTTTTAAGTGTTTACCACCTTCAACCCTACCGAAGTGTAAATTGTAGTTTTGGAGCAGGAATCTCAAACTCTGCCCCCCCCCCAGATGTTTATGGACTACATGTCCCTTAATATATTAAATGCAAGAGATGACCAAAGACTCGTGGGAATTGTAGTTTGGAAACATCTGGGGGCCAGAGGTTGAGATCCCTGCTTTAAAGTTATTCAAGTAATCATAAATTCACTTCATATCATTAACTCCTAGCACACATTCCAGGAAGGTGGGATGGGCACATAGAGATCCTTTCAAACAGCTGGCCAGTTGCCTGGTGCCCTCTCCATGGGTGCCGCATAGATCAGCAGCATAACAAATGAATTATAAGAGGAACTCAAAGTTGTACCGTATGATGGTTTATTGGAAACAAAAGTAGCAACGTTTTGGTTGGAGGACCATTATCATGATAGACAGAAATGTCACTACAGCAACTCTGAATACCTCTGATTTATAGTTTTACCCTAAGGCACTCTGTAATATCTCTTATGATACTTTATAGCCTTTTGTCCACATAATTTCCCAGCAAATCTTTTCTCACTAAGCCCTCTGTTAAAACATGCATAAGGAAGTAGCAATATTAAGTCACTTTTTATTCTTAGCCTTAAAAAGTGAAATAAAGGTTTAATAGGCACTTGTAAATTATACTTATGATGTATTTGAATTAAATTAGATTTATAGAATAATTGTAGTTATTTGCTGGAAGGTTTTATTGCACAGTTCACAATAAAGCTGCTTACTCGTCTCACAGCTTATATTGTGTTTGTTGGACGTCTGGTCCATCAGATAAATTGGTAAGGTAATCTGGTGTCTGGCTGTTATTCTTTTATACATGAAAGGAAGATATAATTAATGAGGAATGTTCTTTAAATAACAATGTTAAATGCCTTCATTAAAGATCTAAGCTAAAAATATCCTTGGCATGTGACATCAATGTTGTCCTTATCTGTTTCTGTCAGTCTGTGGTTGTGTTATGAGCCGAACAACTTGGCCTTATTGGTGCAGCATCTAGATACCTCTTATTCAAGTAGGTATGAAAAGTTGACATAAATCAAATGTCCTTTGTCTTCTAGCCATAGCCTTAATAGGTAATGCAAAAGTGAGATAACAGATCCAATAATGACTTACTGTTGGAACTGTGGCTGTTTTGTGATATGTTGACTGTGGTTTCTTTCAGGCTCAAGCAATTTTTTGAGAGGTTGGTCATTAGTGGTCTGGAGATTAGTATGACTAACATATCTGAAGCAAGATATAGTAGCAGGAGAACATGGAACTTGATGGAATGTTGACAGTATTTAAGAGTAGGTGATGCACAACTCTATCATTCTCCATTCGCTGATCATACACAAAAGATATGTATACGAAGAAAAAAGGTACAAATCAGAGCTAGATCCATAATTTCTATGTATTTAATGAAAATTAATTCAGTTGCTCGTATAGGTATTAAAAAACCTCTTATGTTTTAATTGAAGTGAAATTATGGCCCCTAGCATATTTTCCATTGGGTGACTGTATATTGAGTGTCAAGTCGACATCTTTTCTTTTAGTTTTTCAAGAGGAAAATGAAGTGAGTGTCGCCACGTTTATCTCATAAAAAACAGCTGTGAGCTTGCAGGTCCCAGCCAGGCTCAAACAGTCATTTCACACCTTCCTCATGGTGAAACGCGCTCTATAGCTTCTCTTCCAACATAAACAAAGTGCAGACGTCTCTCCCAGTACACCGAGGAGCAGCTTCAAAGGATTGGTTTTGGGTTCCTTGTTATCAAGGGATGAGCTTGTTTTGCATATCCTCTTGCAGGAAAGCTGAAATAACATACGTGTTCAATCAAAATAGTGTCTGCCCTATATTAGTTGGTGTATATAAAGATATATACAGTATATATAGTACATCTTCCTATATATTTTTTTTTGAGTGTTGCCCTCTTGTGTGTCTCTTGATGTCCTTGACATAACAGCATGTTGTGCTCACTACCATTGTTTTCTGTAACTGTAGCATTGAAAATATTGCACAGGTTAACATCCTGTGCAACAATATGTACTTTTGTATGGAAAAAGGAATATCAAGTGGAGCAGTGATGTCAACCCTCAGCACCCAAGATGTTTTGAAACTTTGTATCACATGGTGCTCTATCACTCTTAAGGCTGGCTGGATATCCTATGGTACATAGTTCCAAAACATCTGGGGTGCCAAGAATCGCCATCACTGATATAGGTTATTTTTCAATACATAGTTAATCAGTAGAGCAGTACAAGGGAATTGCTCATTGTAAGGCAAAATAAATGTTATCAGGAAAGAGCTTGATTGTGGTATATGATGCTGTAACTTTATATCAGAAAATGAGTCACATCAAGAGAATGTTGTGTTTACGGTACATGTTTGCCACTAGAAGTACAATTTATAGTTGAGATATACATTTTTGGACTACTGATTGTATAGACTGTGACAAACTAAATGCAACAGAAATTAATTTGTAAGACTCGGCAGCGATGTTACAAAGTAAGAAAAAAATCTTAGCTTGTGTCACAAAATGACAAATAACCGAGTTTTGTTTGGCTAGTTTGGAAAAAGTTGTTTGTTGCTCAGAGATAGGGATGAGCCGAACTCCCCCGAGTTCGGTTCGCATTCGAACTCAAACTTTTCAAAAGTTCGAATTCGAACACAAACTCAATACAAGTCAATGGGACTCAAAGTTAGTGCTAGATATTTGCCATAAAAGGTGTATGGGGGTCCGGGTAGTGCCCTGGGGGACAGGGAACAAGGACAAAAAGTTTAAAAAAAAAAAAAACGTTTTTAAAGGGACAGTGAGTTTTCCATGAAATAAGGGTTAAAAATAAAAAAGAAAAATTCCTTTAACCACTTCGATGCTGAGGACGCGCTCAGCGCGTCCTCAGCATTCCCGCTGGGTATGCAGAGGACGCGCTGAGCGCGTCCTCCCATTGGGTCAGCGTTCGGCCGGGGTTCCGGCCGATCGCTGGCCCCTCCGGTGCGGGCTGACATCCTGGATGTCAGCCCGGCATCCGGAACAGCAGCCGCCGGAATTTGGTGTCATCGCGGCAGCGCGATGACACCAAATTCAGGCGCCCCCCCCCCCCGCATGTGCGGAGGAGGCGCCTGAAAGGGAGGGGGGGGAGGTCCTTCGGACCTCTCTCCCTCCGATCGGCGGCTCTGTGGGGGTTAACCCAGGCATCATTTGGAAGGGCACAGCCTGCCCTTCCAAATGATGCCTGGCATTAACCCCTGGGGAGCTGGATCGCGAATCGGCGCTGAAAAGCGCCGGTTTGCGATCCTTTCCCGGAGCTGTCCGACATCTTGGATGTCGGCCAAGCCTCCGGGAACTCCCCCTGAGGACTGGCGTCATCGTGCGTAGCACGATGACGCCAGTCCTGGACTTAACCCTTAACTGCCACCAACTGTGGAGATAGGGAGTTCCAATGAACTCCCTATCTCCCGATCCGTGGCAGCTAGGGGTTAAATTTTGGTATGGTTGGATCGGCCAGAGCATGGCCGTTCCAACGATACCAAACATGAAAGTGAAAAATTTTGTAAAAAAAAAAAAAAAAATGAAAAAATAAAAATAAACACATTCTTTTTTTTATTTTTTTTGGTTTGTTAATGCAGCAATATTGTTCCCATTTCAATTATAATGTGAACAATGATGCTGCACTAACGATTTTTGTATGCGGTGCGTTTGTTTAAAAATAGTGTAATTTTCCCCCAAAAAAAATGTAACGAGACCCCATCTCTAATTTTTTTAACAAGCGCACCCCATACAAAATATAACCGCAATTGCTCGCATGTTAAAATGTGAAAAAAAAACACTTTACACATTGTAAATTATTGAAAATACATATTTTATTGCATTTTTTGTTATAATATACAGACATGACATAACGTATACATATAATAATGACATATTATGAATCTACCGAGTCTGACGGAAAGAACGATATATAATATGTCTGGGTCATATACTAAAATAAGCCTTCAAAACACGTTTAAACATGATGAGCAAAACCGGTAAAAATGACCTCAGCACAGGGGCGGGAAAAGCCTCAGCAGCGAAAGGGTTAAATATCGTGCCTAGGAGGTCCCCATAACCTGCCCGTGAAGTGGCGGATTTGTAGGATGTATGGAAACATCGCCATCACAGACCCACACACGACACCTAGCACTTCCAGTCTGCATACAATGTATCAAATTCATGAGACCAGACTAATTAGAAGCACATGTTATTCCAAACACTAATTAAACACCTGTTGTTTATGCCCTTTGAAAACACAGGTCATTTAGAGGTGAGAATCTTTGCACGTACACATTAGTTTTTAATTCAATATCTAATAAACTGTTGCTTATAATATTCTGCAGTAAAGAGTCTCTTTATTTCTAGATTTTTTTAGTATTTTTTAAGCATTTTTTTATACTTTTTTCAAAATGTGTTTTTTTTTCGAACTCGAACCGCACACGCCAAAAAGTTCGAAGTTCGCGAACCTTCGAACTGCCGATGTTCGAATCGAACTCCGGACTGATCGAACCGAACAGCTCATCCCTACTCAGAGATTTTCCAAAAAGAGAAAGATCTGAAAATACGTGTGCCTTGTGTATGACTTGTGTATGACTTCCACAGTAAGATTTGGGGTTTTCTATTTGTAAAAAAAAAAAGAAAGAAATCCCAAACCAAATGTATTGTAAGGCACAGATTTTCTAAATAAGAGAACCTGTAAAACGAAATGTTTAATGAATCCACAAATATACTGTTTATTTCCCTTTTCATCTAAAATTTCTCAAATATCCCTGACTCCTTCCTTCTGTACTATATAGTGTCTCTTGCATTGGTCCCATGTGTTCAACCTCGGGTTTAGCCATCGATTGCACCAGGAGCACAGTAATAAATGCCCCACCACCCCCCCAGGCAACTTTCAGAATTTGATGTGTCAGTGCTTAGGAACCCCATCCCAGGGAAATAGGAGAGTTACAGTGTGTATACTCTTTTAAAATGATGAAAAATATATATTCTGTGACTCAAGGTGGCCAACACTGCTGCTTTAAATGCTGTATAACACAAACTCAAAACACATAATAAAACAAAATAAATTTTACAAACAGAAATAGAAAAAAGCAGACAACGGATACCGGATATAGGTTTCAAAAAAGTGATATTAGTGGCTGTGGCACCAAAGAAATTTGAAGTTGCCATGCAGTTTGTTTTGGCTAATATTCACATGTGGTATTTTCACATGATTATTCTTCATACATAGATAAATATGATGTGATAGGTATAGGGTTGCAGCTAACGATTATTCTCATAATCGATTAGTTGGCTGATTTATTATTTCGATTAATCGATTCATCGGATAGGAAAAAAATTGTTTACTTAAAATTCCTTTTATGTAAAAAAAAATAACCACAACCCCTCCCCCTTTTTTCATAAGCAATTTGCGCAGTGTACGTAACTTTCATACGTACATACGCAAATTGCATATCTTGCATACTTTTCACACAAGGTATACGAGTGCTTGGTCAGAGGGATGTGTTGATGCTGCATGCACAACTTAAGCCCATGTTTGCATTCTCAAATGAGCACCGCTGCGAACACTTGATCATAGATGATGATGTCAGCATGAAATCGGGGTTAATAATCTAAAGTGGTCAGGGTGCGTAGAGTGTCCCTTTTTAAATAATTTTGTGAACAAACTGAGTGGGAGGAGGGACTGGAGGTGGAAGGGAGTGACTTTGCTTAAGGTACTTGACCTGGGTGTGATAGGGAGTGGGAATGGACAAAAGACCAGATCTGAGGGAGTGAGTTTGGGGAAAGGACCAGACCAAAAGGGAGGGAATGGCAGTTCCCAATTAAAGAGGATGTGGCAGGGAGGGTTGGGTGGTGGCACAGGACTCCAGCTTCACGTAAGGATAAAACACAGGCATACAGCTCCTTCACCCAGTGACAGTATCCTATTTTTTGTGTTATAGTTCTGCCACTGTTATACGGAATAAAAACAAACTCCGGGTTATCCAAAGAGTTCCGAATTGTTTGAGAAAGGTAACCGAACGCTGAAAATCAGCGTTCGGTTACCTTTCCTCGCCATTCGGCTATCCAGAGAGCAGGCAATTCGCCAAATCCTGGCGAATTGCCTGCACATACGGTGCCTGTTCGAGGGCAATGAAATCCCCACTGCTTCGGCTATTCAGAGAACACAAACCAGCAGTGAAAGGTTCCCCTAATGCCCTGCCATTCGGTGGTTTAATTTGGCAAGTTTATTCAGGAGAATTCCATAGGCTTCAATGTTAAAAATATTCCCGTTTTAATTCAATATCTAATAAACCGTTCATTATAAAATTCTGCAGTAAAGAGTCTCTTTATTTATAGATTTTTTAGGATACTTTAAGCATTTTTCTTATTTTTAATTTTTTTTAAAAGTCCCTTTTTTTTTTTATTTATTTTTTTAAGTTTACTTCTTTTTTCTGTAACAGCCCTTTTTATTATCATTCATTGGATCATATGTAAATTTCAGACATTTTCGCTCAGTAGTTTCTTTGCAAACAGCGTTTCATTTTCACAGATTCATACAAATGGTTTTGCTAATTTATTCACCTCCCTCGTCTGCGGTCTCGGCTGCTTCGGCTGTGTGCGATCGGCTCCTGCTCGGGCTTTTTCTGTGGTTTTCGCAGGTTAATCCAGATGTTTTTGGGGGTTTTCGGCGTGCATTCGGTGAGTTTTGCGGTTAGTTTTCGGTGGGTTTGCGCAGCTTTTCCCTGCAATTCGGGGACCCTGTGGTGCTTGCTGAATACACCGCAGGGTTGCCGAAATGGGATCGGCAAAAGGAACCGAATTGAAGAGAACGAAAAGTCACCGACTGTGCGGTGACTTTTCGAATCTCTTTGGATAACCCTGACTGGTTGTGTCTGACATAACCCTAGAACTAAATCATAGTAAAGCAGCGGCGCGTCTTCTCCATTCAGCTCCGAAGCTGAGGTTATTGACTCTAAACAGTGTGTGCTGTACACAGGACGATTAATCGATAATGGAAATAGTTGACAACTATTTTAATCATCGCCTAGTTGCCGATTAATCGATTTAGTTGTTTCAGCCCTAGATAGGTACACATAACTGGGGCTGTACTGCAACTCTGACTCTTAACCAGGTCTGTTGTAAACCAACTAGCTCCATGGACTAAAAAGACTCTGGGACATTTACAACAGCTCTGGCTAAGTTTACACTAGGGTTAGAATAGAGCCCAAGGTGTTCTCCTGTGCTTTTGTTTTAGAAAGATCTGAGTGGCTTAGCATTGTTTTGATGCTTTGCTGCTTTATAGTATCTAGTAAAGTGAGCACGATAACGAGAGGCCATCAGGAAGGACTTTATTATTTTTTATTGTATATTTTTTTCATTAATGAATGTGCAAAAATGTAATTTCTCAGTTGTGTTTTCTGTTATTCATTATGTACAAACAGATATTACTTTGAGGTGTTCCGGGTGCTTTTCAGTTGCAGAAGATACACTATTGCTTTGTATGAAGTAAACATGCACTTTTTACGTGTGTGTTCGATAGCTTCCAAGCATACATTTGTAACGTTTGACACTTTCCTTTCATTTGTTTCTTTAAATACTTACAATAGGGATAATGGGTTTGACCTGGTCAAATCTATAGCTCAAACTCACCCAAGCAAAAAGTGTCAGCCTTTATTGTTGTGATCGCCAGAGCTTCTTAAAATCTACCCTTTTTCATTTAGATAGTGATAAAAAAACTGTCCATTTTCTTTTTGTTATCCCTCGATGAAAAGGCGGATGTCTTAGGCTAGGGTCAGACGAACGCATTTTTCTCCGCGAACGTGAAAAAGGGCGGTCGAACGAACGAACGTATTTTTAAACGGAATGCGCGAAAGCGGTCATACGATGCGCATTTTCGTACGTTTTGTTTCACGGAGCTGGAAGAAGAGAGATATGATCAACCAAATCAATTGCAGAATGAATCAAATAAAAGGGAAGGGGTATAAAAAGGCATTTTGGGAATGGTGGCATTTTCCAAGATGGATGCAGTCCAAGTGTTTCTTTTTGCTGCACTGGGATACCTGTACCTGAAGAAGAAAAGACAACGGCGAACATGGGTCCATCCACTCAACACTGCCAGACCCACGCATGGCCACTTTGTGACACTGTACAGGCCACTGCGAGAGAGGGACCCCGTGAAGTTCTTCAACTACCTGCGGATGTCCATCCACACCTTTGATGAACTGTTGATGAAGGTGCGTGAGCCGCTGACCAAGAGGGACACCAACATGAGGGCTGCCATACCACCGGAGGAGATGCTGGTCCTCACTTTGCGGTAAGTACTATCAAACACGTGCATTCATGACATCGCTGCCAGTCATCAGACATGTGCTCGGTGTGCAGAGGCTCTATTGTAGGTCAGTAGTTATATGCCCACACACACACGCATGCATCACCTTGCAGAACACGTAACGAAAGAGTAATGACACTGACAACGATGTGAAACAAATAAAATATTTAGTCCCAAAATAATATGACAGAAGATAACAATAACATATTAAACACATATATTATTGCATGTCCAATGAAGGTAATAAAATAAAAATAGTAGAACAACATGAATAAACTGTGACAAACATAAACGAACAGACGATACACCTCACATGGTATGATACCGAGGAGCATCTGGGTCATGAGGACCGTGCATATGGCTGCGGTGGTACTCTGGCTCCGGGGGTGGCCCAGCAACAGGGGACATGGGTGGGCGGGCAGGCAACGCCTGGCAGTGGTGGGAATAACCATGGGGGTATTGTGGCACGACACCGTGATATACAGGTGCCTGTTGTGGATGGGACAGTATCTCATGTATCAGGTCCAGGCTTCGGCGGCGATAATCCAGCTTCTGCGCTGGGGTCATTATGTTGAGCATGGAGAGACATGAATTGAAAAAGGACATGTCCTCGGAATCAGCGACCATGCAGCGTGGATGTGTATGGTGCGCGTCCATGAATGCGACCATGGCCTGCTCGACATCAGCTGATGGTGGCTTCTTCCTCCTGGGAGCCGTACTGGTGCTGTCTGTGGGTGCTGTACCCGGCACCTGCTGGGACTCCACATCCTCCACCTGGGACTCCGCACCACCCTGCTCGACCTCCACCTGGCAGCTGCCAGATCCTGCGGGCTGCAGCTCTTGCCCTTGTGAGCTAGAGGTGGATGGCCGGTCAATACTGCTCACAGTCTTGCGCGGCTCCTGGCTCTTCCTCAGGAAGGACAGTTGGTCAGCATACAAATAGCTGCGCCTCTTCTTTGCACCAGCTCCAGAGCGAGCAGCTTCAGCCTCCTTTTTCAGGACCCGGGTGTGATTGTCCCTCACCGTGCGCCATTTATTGATTGCTTCATGTGCTGCAAAACATGATGAGAGTGACATAAGGTTAGGTTCATATGATGTGATCATAACACAGCTTCTTTCATGTTCTAGGTATCTTGCTAGTGGATGCAGTTTGAAGGATCTGCATTACAACTTCCGCATTGGCAGATCGACAGCTGGTGAGATCGTCCGCAAGGTCTGCCAAACAATATGGGAAACCATGAAGGACCAATGTTTGCCAACACCCACAGGCGAGACATGGCTGGCAATTGCAGCAGGATTCTGGGAGAGAGCGAACTATCCCAACTGCCTGGGAGCGGTGGACGGCAAACATGTCCGCATTGTGAAGCCACTGCACAGTGGCTCACTGTATCAAAATTATAAACATTATTTTTCAATTGGCCTACTGGCGGTGGCAGATGCCAACTATAATTTTGTGTATGTGGATGTCGGATCATACGGCAAGGACTCGGACTCAACACTGTTTCGGAACTCAACACTGTGGAATGAGATAGAGGGTGGGAACCTGAACATCCCCAGACCCGCACCTTTGCCTGGCAGCGACGTGTCAGTCCCCTATGCCTTTGTGGGTGATGAAGCATTCGGCCTATCCACACATCTCCTGCGGCCATACTCGGGGACACACCTGACTGTGAAGAAGCGGGTGTTTAATTACAGGCTGTCGCGGGCGAGACGGTATGTGGAGTGTAGCTTTGGCATACTGAGCAACAAGTGGAGGATTTTCCATCGGCCACTTGATGTAAATGTGGATTTCTGTGTGGATATAGTGAAATGCTGTTGCATCCTACATAACTATGTTCGTGCAAGGGATGGGGTTAATTTCGAGGATACCCTCACAGTAACGGGTCTGGATGAGTATGCTAACGATGACATAATACCTGTGAATAGACACACCAACAGGTTTCGCGATGCTCTGTCTAATTATTTCACTAGCAATGCAGGGCAGGTGCCATGGCAGATGGACATCATTTGACATGTGACACCTAGGCTTGTGCACCGATTATTTTTTCTGTTCGAATTTTCGGATGTTTAAAGTTTTCGATTCGGCTCATTTCGAACGAACCCTGTTTTGATTCGATTCGGTTCGACTTGTTTTTCGGGGATATGTCATCGGAATATGGACCATTTTTCGTTTTTTGTGTCACTTTGCTCGTTTGTTGGATCTACTTTTCGTGATTTCGTACATTTCTCGTTTTTCGCAACGTCTGTTCTCGTTTCAAAGCAATACATTTCGATTTGACACAATTCAAGTCCAATAGCATATTCGTACAATATTTTGTTTCGGCTCGGAAACATTTCGGATCTGACATTTTCGGATCGTAAAATTATCTGGGAATCACCCGCATCAGAAAACACGAATCGTGAAAATGTCGTTTAAATTCCGAAATTCTGAAAGCCGAAACGCACATCCTTAGTGACAACGATAATTCGTTCTGCCATTTTGTTTGATATTACATTCAAGTTCAATGCAATTGAATTCTATGCAATAAAATGATCATTTACTCACTCTGAAGCTTCTGCTCTTTATCAGACCACGTCTCGTACTCTGGGTACACCACCCTGGACACTGTGACCCATGCACTGGCCTTCTTCTGCCGGTCTTTGTAGCTGTCGCAGGCCGTGTCCCACAGCTCGGGATGATCTGCCACTGCATTGATCAGCCTCTCCACGTCGATGTCAGTCCCAGCCATTGTCCAACGCAACTTGCAGCTACCCCCAGACAAGACAGGAAGTGTTTGGTGTGTGCACGTTATGTTGGCCGGACGTGTGCAGCGTCTGACGTCTCCCAATCACGCAAACACGCCGCTATGTAGCCGCAGCGCACTCTGTACGTCAGTAGTAGCGGTTTGACGTTCTCGAAAAAATGCGTTCGTTTGCCACTTGCGTTGCGCGGACGAATTTTCGTGCGGCCGTACTTCGTATGTTCCCCGGCATTGGACGTCATTTGCTGCTATTACGGCCGTGATTTTGTGCGGCTAAACGCACGTTAAAACTGCGCTAGTCTGACCCTAGCCTAAATCTTACAGGGTTATTCAGAGAGAGGTGAAAAGCAGGAGAATTGCCAGTAGAATGAACAATGTAGACCAAATAGCTGATATCGAAAGTGAGATAAATGGGAGGATTTTTCTGGTTTGGCTATTTTGACCTACAGGGTTATTCAGAGAGTGGTGACAAGCAGGAGAATGACTGGAGAATGGAAAATTCTAGGTCAAAATAGCCGATTCGGAAAGTGTGATGAATGGGAGAATTTTTCTGGTTTGGCTATTTTGATCTCGCATTTTCCATTCTCCAGTCATTCTCCTGCTTTTCACCACTCTCTGAATAACACTGTTAGTCTTACGAATATGGTGAACAATGCTAGTGTATAATAAACCTCCATTAGTGGTGACACATCAGCGAGTTCTGTGCTTGCTCCATTTAAAGAAACAATCCAAGTTGTATAATAACAACTGGTCCATGCAATGTTTGTGAGAAATACTGCGGGCCATATTCCAATCTAAACACTAAAACGGGGACGCTAGGGAGAAAAACCTGCGCCTGCAGGTTTCTCCTTAGCTTCACCGTTTTACCATGATAATACGATGCAGGTGCTAGAAAAGCTGACTGCATCGTAATCCGTCGCGGAGCCCCAGGATGCGCATGGCAGCGCTAAGCCCTGACGTGAGCATCCCCTCCATGGAGTCCATAAGACTCTCTTAAGGCAGATGCTGCTGGTCACATGACCTGCTGGATCTCCCCTCGCGTGATCCGGTCGGTTGGCGTAGTGATCCGCAGAGTGAGACTGGGGGACTTTTTCCCCCAGTCTCTCCCTGCTCCCGGCGGCCAGAGGATGTGGTTGGAGCCGCTGTTTTCACTGCGGGATGGAAGGTGAGTATCTGATTAATTTGGGGAGATTTTTGGCTGGTGCTGACAGATTCTGCAGCAGCAGAATCCGTTAGCACCAGGTCATGGCTGTGGTTAACTGTTGGGTTAACCGCAGCCAGATGGTAATTAGCATTAGTACAATGTAATACTAACGCTAAATAACTCTTTGTGCTCCCCATGTTAAGCATTAGGAGCACAAAGTACAGTAACCTCACGCTGAAAAGCGTAAGCTCCAAATCGCTAAAGGGTTTTTTAACCCCTTAGAGTTTGGATTGTAACATGGTGCGCCCGTGCTAGGGCCACCAATGCTAACATTAAGGCTCACACAGGTGAGCGCTAACTTTAGCGTGACGAATGTAATAGTGCCCTATGTATTTCCTTGCATCTCACTTTCTGTGAAACCATAACCAGACAAGGTTTACATTTGGGTTTAGAGGAGAACCCTGAAGTAATGAGAAAAAAGAGGTTTGTGAGGGTCCTGAGGATGAGCAGCTGCACTAGTGGCCTGCTCTACGGTGGGGCCCGCTCAGGTCTCACATGGTTTTTGCTCGATTTTTGCCATTACATGGATTAATGCTCCATATGCAAATCAGCCTGCTCTCACCCCAGAAAGGGTGGCCAGTACTGATTGCCAAGGACGTCGTCCCTGCACGAGAGGTGCAGCAACCCCCGATGATCATTTCGGCCTTGTTAGGCCTCGTCAGGAGGTTATAGCTGACACCTCTCTAGACACCTTGAGCAAGGGGTCCACGTCTGTATACTTGAAGTGATAAAAAAGAGGTTTGTAACTTACAATAATCTTCTACATTATGGCTTACACGCATAAAACTTCCAAAATCACCCGATGAAATACACCGTGGGCTCATTCTGGCTGAATCTTTAATAGGGAGACACTGACGGAAAGCTTTGTTGTGTGCGGGTAACTATTACAGGCTGTGTCACAGGTATTGGAAGTAGTGTGTAAATATAAAACGTAGCGTTTAATGAACAATTATAAATGGGAATGGGAATAGACCAACATAGTGGTAATAAAGTAGAGCTACCCAAGTGAATTGGGGATCTTCTCAGTGTCCACTAGGCAAAAGTGGGCACTGGGGCTGAGTAAGGTGGTGGAGGAGGAGGGAATCTCTGGTTACCCTTGTAGCGCAGGTACTGCCTAGTTGACTTAAAGATAGAAGCTAGAAAGTGGGAAAGTGGGCCTTCATGGGTCTGCCACAATAGGATAAAGAAGAAATATCTCATCAATCTCAAAGATATAGGCATAAGCTCTTCATTCTCCACTAAGAAATCACTCTAATCCTTGCTCCTGAGGACGCCTTTCAGGCGAAACGCGTAGAGCATGGAGTGTTAGCAAATATGATTTGATTTTACTTTTTTGATCTTCTGTTTGTTGGTGGTTTGTAAAAGCTGCACGTCTGGATGAGCGCTCCCTGAACGTGTTTTCTTGTTTGACCCCTCTAGGTTTATGCCCAAACTGCTGATGTAAAATCACTTAAAGGGACTCTACCAGTAACACTGGCAAACACACATTTTGGTGCCTCAAATGTTAGAGCTGTTTCTGGGTATATTTGACCCGCTGATTCCAAGTGGCACCAGTTTTCCTCTATCGGATGTAGTTTCTTGCAGCCGTTAACATTTTGTTATTAAAAGCTGTATGTCACAATCAAGAATGGCTTTGGAATCACTTCTACAGCTGCTTACTCATTAGACCCACTTTACATAGGAAGCATTCATTTACAGTCGGTATGAATAACATGTGGGGCTTGTGTCTTAACTCAATCATTAATGATAATGGTTCAGTCAGAATAGGATGTAAATTTAGAAATTCCTCCCAATCATCACATTAGGAGGGACATTTCTAAATGCTCGATGCTGGAAGTAAAAAGGTATGAAAATGAATTCAAACTATGAACATATTGGCATGCCTGACACATTCATTTTCCAAATCCTGCTTGCATTCATTGCCAAAAAACATTTTTTTTTTCGGAATAACATAAGGTGCCTATGTGTAAAGTGCTTGGGGGTGGTGGGGATTTACTGTTCGTAATGAAATAAGCAGTGTGCCTGTCTGTGTGCCTCTCAGACATAAAATGCTGGCTGCTTTCTGATGTTTTATGACATAACATCATACTGCAAAATTGGAAGTTTGATCACTGGCATAGTTTGCCAGTTCCAGTTCCATAAGCAAAGATTGGCAGCTCTTTACAAATGCAGCTGGAAAAACTTCAGTGCTCTATTACCAGAGATATGTGTGACTTAGTGAGTCTGTTCTGTCGGAGCTGAAAGCAAAACACCTATGAGTTAGGAGACGTGGATGTGTTGTGATGGATGCAAACACCTGCAAGACATATTTCACACATCCATGGTGGCTCAATAAATCAATGCTACTAGGAAGTGTAACACCAGCATCAAACCCTTTACTGACGACTGCATTAATGATGGACTAACAGGGTCGATTTTAATAATGGGGTTAATTAAGTATAAGCTTTAGATCCAGGTACAGAACCCATGCAGATTTTTAACTGTACTCTGAATTGTTCAGTAGTGGTCCAGAACAGAGAGAATTGGTTAAATGTCAGATATGCATATGCGGTATACTTTCCAACTTTCCAACATTTGCTTCTATTGACCTATTTTTGGTGTTCAGATTTGGTAAAATTATGTTTTTAAAATGATTACTGGAAAAGTTAAGATTCATTCCGGTCAACGCACAATGTGCGGCTCAACGCACATTCACACTGCGTTCGTCTGACCCCAGCCTAAACTGTGGAGACTGTGAAGACACTCCGGTTCGAATCCCGGCAAGAGCATCTCTCCAGTAAGTGTCCTTGGGCAAGAGACCTAACCCAGGACATACTTGAAAACGAGAGAAAGCTCAATGTATCCTTCCTGGTAAAATACTTTCACAAACAAACAAACCAATGTTTACAGGTCGCACTGTGCTCTGTGATCACTAAATTTATTTGAATGTTACAGTGCTCTGAGGGCCTATGCCCATCTCCCCGTAAAGGGAGGTCTCAGTGTATGAACATCAACATGTCATGTCATGTCTGTACCAGTGCCAAGGGATCTCAGGGCTGGCTTCCGAGTGCATTTAAAACTAATCTAAAGGGTTAAAATCGGGTTGGTGGGAGTGCAGAAGAGCGGGGGGGGGGGTTAATGTTTAAGCAACATTTAAAAGAAAAGGTTAAAGGTTAAATTACAGAAGGGGAGAGGGGTCTAGTTCCACTGCTGGCCCCAGCCCTAAGATACAGCAGTCCACCGGGAAATTTCCCGGTATCCTGGTGGGTCAGTCCAGTCTTTCCTCTCATGTGGTCGGTGGCAGAATTTTTTTTTTGTATTTAAATTTTTTATTTGAAATAAAGGTCACTTAAACATCAACATTTAGGCCACGCAGGGCCAGAGTCTTCAGTAACAATAAAGCTCGGCTTACAAAATAGACAGTATGAATGGTCATCTGCTAGAAATACACTCCAAGTAAAGGTTATCTGCGGGGAGCGCGCTGAAATGTAGGGTCATCTGCGAAAAATTATAAACATCCCCTAATACGGGGGTCTCGTCTATAGATAAACAGCAATAAACGGAAAAGCAAAAATCAGCGAAACACATCGAGTATACTGAAAAAGTCGTCCGAAATAAAACTGAAAAAACTTTGCAGAAAATCAAAAGGCACTGTGTGGGAATACGTAAAGTCATAAGTAGACAAAGAAAAATGAGAGTCTCAGGGTCCCCTGGCTGGGAGCGTAAAGAGGCAGAATATTAAGGCGATAGGAGACCACATTTCGGGGGTTCCGTCAACCAGTGGCCCTGAAAAGGGGTGCTCGCGCAGCAGGCAGACCGCCGCACAGGAGGCCCGCTTGCATTGCCCAAGCCAAATCTACCTTGCACATGAGCTCCGGCTTCGGTAGGCCTCTGGACACACAGAGAGCCCCAGCATCAGCTTCCCAAAGGGGAATGTCCATCTGCCGCGTGGCAGCGCTTGGAGTAGAATGCAGGGGCGGCTTCGTCTGCACAATCGGCAAGGAGGGGCCCTCAATTCCCCCCAAACCGTGCTCTCGGCCTCCCGGTCTTAACAGCGCTCCACCCGGGACCGCGCAAGACGACAGGCCATACGTATTGCGTAGATCACCAACTCCTCGGGGCGCTAGGCCAGCTTCAGTTGCAGGGACCAACAGTATCCGGGGCTCCGAATCACCTCTCACCTCCCTCGGGCCACCTGTCTCCGACAAGTCCGTACACCCATCTTGTGTCTCAGGCGTGTCACCTCTCTCAGCTCCCTCTGCATGGTTCTCCGCAGCATCCGTCATATGGGTCTCAGCGGGGCATTCAGCCACCACAGCCCTGTCCTCCGCCAGACTCGGACTCCCCACCTCCCAGTAGCCTCACAATGTAAGCGACATCCGCCGACACATGCCCCTGGTTAGCGGACCGTCTAGATCCTCTCCATCCAGGAGCTGCAGACAGGCCTCCAGGCCTGCCAGGAAGGTGTCTATATTGCCCACAGGGGGAGGGGGTCCATCTCGCCGCACATCCGTCAGCCCGCCCGGCCCTCTGATCAGACATCCCTCTCGAGCAGCCAGGAGACGCGGGCCCATCGTCTCCCCTGCTTCCAGTATAGGGTCAGACCGGGCTGAGGCTGCAGGGCAGTCAGGCAGAAAGGCTGCAGTTGCCAGGACGAGGGCCGCAAAATGGCCGCCAGCCCCTCATGTCTTCCACATTTCTTCGGCTGCAGGGAGCGTCTCAGGTCCGGAGGGGGGGACAAAACGGCCTCCGGACATCTCAGATCCGATGGCCAGCTAACCTGAGTCCCGAAATTAAATTTACTCAGCGAAATAGGTTGCAAACGGGTCCCAAGAAAGGCAGACGTGCGGAGCTCCGCAGAAACACGTCTGCTCCCTTCGGCAGCCGGCCACGCCCCCCCCCTCGGTGGCAGAATTTGATCTCCAAAAATACATCTAGTAATATTTGGTTACAAATTTTTCAATATCTAGTACGATTCATTCTGTTAATATCTCACCTTAAGATGAACGAGGACCATGATCTTGTACCGGCTGGGTGGAGTAGAGGTAACATCACTGCTCTGTATGGAGAGAGCCTGTGGAGTAATGGGTTCGATCCCGACGAGCACCTCTCCAGTAAGTGTCCCTGGGCAAGACACCTAACGGTACATACTCGCCACCCAGGACATACTTGAAAACGAGAGAAATCTCAATGTATCCTTCCTGGTAAAATCCTTTATCAAAAAAAAATGGCGATAGCAGTATCATATGTGAAACAATCTTTTAAACTAGAAAACCAGCTGTTTGAGCCAAATTATGATTCGCTTTTCTGAATTTAGCAAATTGAGAATTCAACCACTCTGAAAAGACGAAAGCATTTTGTCAGCCAGTCAGTCTTAGATCTCATTGTGATCCTCATATGACCTCCGAACAAGCTTAATTACAAATCCCACAGCTTTTTTTATGATCAAATTTTTCCTCTAAAAATGGTTGACATTTACTAGATTAACCAGACTTCCCCACCCCCAGGATGACCACATTCCAGTTATACTTTTCTTGATAGTCTCTAAAAATGCTTTTTTATTTCCAGCAAACGAACGATGTAATGCAAATACATTCTGTAAAATTCTACTGTGCCGCAATTTAGTAACTCAATTCTCTGCTAGCAAGCTAAAGCACTGTCACTGCGCAGACAAGTATGAAAAAAAAAATACAATGAATCTCATGAAAACCCTGCGATGAGGGATGTCAATCTTCTTACTAAGGCTGGGGTCAGACGAGCGCAGTTATCACGTCCGTGTTGCCGCACATTTGTACGTCCGTGGCAGTATAGCATTCTGACCAATGGAGCCCCACACACGAAGTACGTCTGCACGGAAGTGCGGATGCATGGCGGACGCAGCAAGCGGACGCAGGTTAGGCAAGAACGTAATACTGCTAGAACGGACGTGCGGAGTGCGCCATGTCCGCAACGTCCGTGTAGCTTTGTATGTGAGTGATGAAACGTGGTCAGATGGACTGCATTTATACGTCCAGCATTTTTGACGGAAAGAATGTTTTTTCATTTTAATTTATTTTCCCTGCTACATCAGTCAAAAAATACGTCAGTGAAAAAAACAGACTGTGTGGCCACTACCTTGTTGTCAGTCAGTAAGTACGTCTGTACTGCACGGACGCACAGTCCGTGCAAAATGCGCTCATCTGACTTAGGGGTAATTTAGAAAGCACCGAAATTTCTAGTACAGCGCACTCCACTGCGCTTCGGCGATTCAATTTCATCGACCCTGTGGTGAATTCACTATTCGAACTGATCGCTGAACGCCGCCGAACTGCAGAAAAAAAGAAACTCTGCTATTCTAATAGGTGTCTAATCCAATAAAAATAAATTTAAATGTGTCTAAATATTAAAAAAGGTCCTATAAAAACTATAAAAAGGTCTGCTACAAAATAAAAAAAAACTTTTTAAAAAAAATTGAATAAAATTTTTTGCCTACAAAATACAAAAAGATGTTCCAAAAAATAAATAAAAAGACAGTTTGCTGAAAATGAACAGAATAAATGGTTGAATAAAAAAAAAAAAAATCGCAACAATAATATTGTTTTACAATTTACATTGAATCCTATGGGATGCGCCTGTTCAGGCTAGCGTCAGATGAACGCAGTCATCACGTCCGTGTTGCCGCACAGTTTAACGTTCGTTGTAGCATTGATTTGTGATCAATAGAGACCAACACACGAAGTATGTGCGCACCGAAGTGTGCACGCACCACGCAGGCGGCGACGGGCGCCAATTAGGCCTCAACGTAAAAGCGCTACGACGGACGCCCAGAGTGCAACGCGTCCGCGTAGCGGCTGTTGTGTGTGATGATGTCATGTCAGATGCAGCGCATTTGCGACGTCCATCACGTTGACGCTCAGAAGTTTTTTTGCTCTATCTGGCTGAATGTACCTGTCTTTTATTTTTAATTAAATTTTGATTCCCATAATGCCCTTTTTTTTTTTTCTACATCGTCACAAAAAACGGACCGTGTGGTGTCTACAGTATCTTCCGTCAGTCTGTCCGTTATGCACGCACGAAGAGTGCGCTCAGACTGCGTTCGTCTGACATTCGCCTTAAACCTGTCGAACTCAACCCACCGAAAATCAGGGCATTTCACTGACACTTCAGTGCAGCTCAGCGTTCTCTGAATAGATTAACCATTACTTCTCTATGGGACAGTTTCACTGCCGCCGAACATTGCTAAATTGCAGCGAACTGAGGCGAACTGCAGTGTATTTCACTGTCAATTCCCCAGTATTTGGCGAACTGACAGCTTAGGCTAGGGTCAGACGAGCGCAGTATTAACGTGCGTTTAGCAGCACTTAATCACGGCCGTGCTAGCAGCAAATGACGTCCAATGCCGGGCAGCATATGAAGAACGGCCACACGAAAGTGCGGCCGCGCAACGCAAGTGGCAAACGAACGCATTTTTTCGAGAACGTCAAACCGCTAGTACTGACGTACAGAGTGCGCTGCGTCCACTAGTGGCGTGTGTGCGTGATTAGGAGATGTCAGACGCTGCTAATGTCCGGCCAACATCACGTCCAGACGCAAAACTGTTTTATTGATGATCCGTACAAAATCACGGACGAAAATGCGCATCATATGACCGCTATCGCGTATTCCGTGAAAAAATACGTCCATTCGTTCGAACGCACTTTTTCACGGACAACGCGAAAAATGCGTTAGTCTGACCCTAGCCTTAGTCGATGAACTGCCACGAAATTGCACCGTACAGTGAAATTCACCATTCGGTGCATTTCGGTGGCAAGTACCCCCTTACTGAAAAACTCCTTAAATGTAACTACATTTAGAAGCAACCGTGTCCATAATTATATCAGAAGATATCTCAGCAGGTCTGGTGTCCATTGGGTTAGTGCAGATGAAAGCTGCAGTTAGACCGGAGCTGACCTTTATCAATGTATGATCACTGTATTGCATTACAGCATGCATAAAAAAATTACATGGAGGGGTGTGGCTAGGCAGCCGATGGCGACGGCTGCTTGAAAGCAGAGCTCTGGCAGCGATCAACATTGAGAGGTGATAAATACCTTTGGGGAGACACAATGGCTCACAAAAAGAAGGGGCAGGGGGGGGAGGCCGCAGGGCACCCCCAGACCAACCCGATCAGAGGATATCTCCACCTTTTTCGCCGAGAACCCGGCGGTGCAGTGTGACAGGCGCCATTCCAAGATGGCGCCGGCGTCGGACGGCACTCCGGCATCCTCTCCTCCCCGCAGCCCACTCCAACCTGCAGAGGAAGAAATGTCCATCAGAGACATTTTGAGGTCCCTACCAACCAGGACTGATTTGGAATCCTTGATGCAGAGGATGGAAGCGGCATGGGAAGCACGCTGGGACCACGTGACTCAGGATATCATCCATCTTGGATCGAGAGTTCAAGGCCTAGAAGATATTAAAGACCAGACTGAAGACAGAGTGCTAGCTCTTGAGCAGCAGGTCAGTGCACACTCCAAATATTTCACCATGATACGCAGAGATCTGGATGATGTGGACAACAGGGGACGACGAAATAATTTAAGAATTCGGGGTATCCCTGAACCGCAGGGCCCCTCGGAAGATATCCCAGCCTTGCTGCGCACTTTGTTTAATCCACTCTTACAACGCCCGCTTGAAGCCCCACTTCCATTTGATCGAGCCCATAGGGCACTGAGGGCAAAGGGGACCCCATCTTCGGCCCCGAGAGACATAATTTGCCGGTTACATTATTACGTGGACAAGGAATGCATCCTGATGGCAAGCCGGAAAACAGATCTTCGCGACCGGATGGGACATCCACTTCAGGTTTTTCCAGACCTTTCCTGGTCCACATTGCAGGCGAGAAGGGCCTTGCGACCGCTCACCCAAATTCTCCAGGAACGACAGATCAGATATCGCTGGGGATACCCCTTTTCACTTACTACCACAATTGAAGGGGAATCCTTTTTTGTGTCCACCCCGGAGGATATACCGCCATTAACCTCGGCTCTGGGTGTCCCGCCTTTGTCTATACCAGACTGGTTTGCTATCCCCAGCGCAACTCACAACGCCGGTCAGGTCAGGCCCCAACGCTCCAGATGGCAGACCCCGGTGAAGCGCAGGAAACCACCTCAGAGACCCTCGGACTCTCCGCATGACCAGCTACCCACTACCCCATCCTCGTGTGGCTGAGTTAACAGATGGACTCCTCCTTTTGCATACTCTACCTCTCTTCCACTCTTCACCTACATTTTTTCTCTTTATGAGACTTTTTGCATTTGATCGCCTGCCGGTTCGAACGTCGAACATTGAGCTACTTCGCTTTTACCGAGCTTATCGCTGTTGACCGCACCCCCACCAGTAGCGGTGACCGTTATTATGTTTACTATGTACTCTCTCACGGCCCTAGTCCCGAAACTGGGGACCGGTTGAGAGGTCAGTGTGTTTCAGACTTGCAATTTCCCACGGGGCTCCGAAACACCCCGAGGAGGAATTCTCACTGCCTCTTTGTTTATATGTTTATTACTTTATTATTGATTGATCCTTTTCTTTTTGCAATGCCTTGCCTTATTTCTCCCCCTTAGACGCTCTCAGGTTTATCTCTTCAGGCTGGTGCCCGTGGCTAGTCTTCCCATCTCCTCCACTATGGCGACGGTTCGATTGATCACACTTAACACGAGGGGGCTGAACACCCCCGTGAAACGTCGGCTGGCCCTGGCTGATGCCCCGCGCAGGGCGGGGACATAGTCTTTGTCCAAGAGACGCACTTCCGAGCAGACTCCGCTCCGACCTTATCATCACCGCATTATTCCACTAGTTATGTGAGTAACTTCGTAACCTCAAAATCTCGAGGGGTGGCCATACTGATAGCCCGTCATGTCCCCTTTGTATACGATTCTCATGTCTCAGATCCGGGGGGTAGGTTTTTGTTTCTCAAAGGGACTTTGGGCCTCACTCGTTGCACTCTGGTTAACATTTATCTCCCCAATCGTAACCAATGCCAGGCACTTCGTTCTATTTTCAACAAATTGTCAAGTTACAGTGAGGGCATAATAATATGTGGGGGAGACTTTAATGTCCATTGGATGCCCCTGGGGAGGGCAACCCTGCTTCATGTCGACCCGACCCTTCTTTAAGGCGGAGGTTTCTCCAATTGTTACACGGCCAGCAGTTGGTGGACGGCTGGAGGGTTCTTCACCCGGAAGGGAGAGACTTTACATTTTTCTCCTCTGCTGCGGGTTCCTACTCCCGACTGGATACTTTTCTGGTATCTCATAATGGCCTCCACTTCTTGAAGTCTGCCTCTATTGGGCCCATCACATGGTCAGACCATGCCCCAGTACATTTAGTGATCACTCTCCCTGCAGTCCCAGAACGTGACAGGACTTGGCGACTTAATGAGGCCCTTCTCAAAGATGACGTCAACAGGACTGACATTGAAATGGCCATTACTGACTATTTTGGGGATAATCTGACTCCAGACGTGTCCCTGCCTATGGTATGGGAAGCCCATAAGTGTGTTCTAAGGGGCAAACTTATTCAAATCGGGGCACGGCTAAAGAGACTTCGGACGGGACAGATTAAAGACCTCCTAGATGGCATACATACTCTCGAGACTTCTCATAAAGCACATGGGTCATTAGATACGCTTAAAGAACTGACACTACAGCGAGCGGCTCTTAACAACTTACTCACAAGTAACACTCTTCGTTCCCTACAAATCACTAAACTAAAATATTATACCCAGGGAGACCGTTGTGGTCGTCTGTTGGCTAACGCAGTCCGACAACTACATATGGCCACGTACATCCCTAAAGTACGTCACGTGGGTGGGAAGATGGCTCACACGTCCCCAGATATTTCTGCAGCCTTCCTATCCTATTATAAAGCTCTATACAATTTGAGAGATACCCCCCCTCCCTCAGATGTAATTGACAAGTACTTGCAGGACTCGTATGACTCTAGTGCTTTCCGGGCCTCCGGAGAAATAGTAGACGCTCCCTTCACCATGAAGGAACTTGCCTCAGCAGTTAAATCTATGAAATCGGGTAAGAGCCCGGGCCCGGACGGGTTTACGATGGGGTATTATAAGACCTTTCTCCCATCTTTAGGCCCTCATTTTTTGCAGGCCTTTAATTCCCTGGATGACCAGGTTACTATCCCCCAATCAGCCCTCCTAGCTACGATTACTCTCCTTCCTAAACCTGATAAAGATCACACTTTAGTCCCTAACTACCGCCCAATCTCCCTTATCAATACAGACGTTAAATTGTTTGCAAAATTGCTAGCTCTCCGCCTCAACCCCTTATTACCCACCTTGATTCACCCTGACCAGTCGGGCTTCGTGACTCAGCGCGAGGCACGGGACAATACCATTCGCACTATTAATCTCATTCACCGGCTCAAACTCAGGGACACCCTACCATATTCCTCTCGGTTGATGCCGAAAAGGCATTCGACCGGGTGGACTGGCATTACCTATTTGGAGTCCTTAGACATATGGGCTTTGGCACTAAATGGATGACATGGATACACGCACTGTACTCCTCCCCGACGGCACAGATTAGAATTAATGGTACACATTCGACACCTTTCTGCATTAGAAATGGGACGAGACAGGGGTGCCCTTTATCCCCTCTGTTATTTGTCTTAGCTTTGGAACCCTTCATGCAACGGGTTCGGGATAATGACGAAATTAGAGGTTTTCATCTCCCATTCCACCACTATAAAATTTCAGCATATGCAGATGATGTCCTTTTCACTCTCACCAATCCCCTCCGATCCCTCCCACATGTACTAAAGGAATTACGAACCTTCCAGACTTTGTCCAACTTTTTAATTAATGACTCAAAATGTGAGGCTATGGGGGTGGGGGTGTCACCAGACCTTTACCAGGCCCTGACGGATATATGCCCATTTCAGTGGACGAGGGACTCCCTACGTTATCTGGGCACTACTCTCACGCGGTGTACCAGAGACCTGTTCACAGCGAATTATACACCACTCCTGAACAATACTTTACTTGAGCTCCGCAAATGGCGTAAACCGCATATCTCGTGGCTTGGCCGTGTTAATTATCTGAAAATGACTATCCTCCCAAAGTTTCTATATGTATTTCAGGCGGTTCCGGTTAAAATACCTCGGGCTTATTTCCAGGCGTTGAGATCTGGCTTCCTGAAATTTATATGGGGTGCTACCTGCCCTCGGATATCTTATAAGGACCTGACGCGCCCGAGGGATAGGGGAGGTTTGGGACTGCCCCATATGGAATCTTATTACCAAGCAGCCTTGCTGACGCGGATATGTGATTGGTCAAGGTCTCCTCCGATCAAGTTATGGGTGGCATTGGAGCAATGCGCTTTCCAGGTACCGATTGCATCTGTGCCATGGCAACTAGCGACCATTAGCTCCATGGTGATATCCCAGGATCACCCTACTGCTCCACAGCTTCTCCGACTGTGGAGAGAAGTTCGTTCCAGACCCGACCTTTCCCCAGATATTTCCCCCTTGTACCCCGTGTCGCATAATCCTGATTTCCCTCCGGGCAGGCAAACGCCTATTCTAGACATAGACCCGGACGGACCATACCTGCCCATTGCGCGCTGTTGTACAGATCAGGTACTGTCCCCACTACTACAACTGGCACCGAGACCCACTCATACCCCCCTTGAGTGTTTTCAATATGGCCAATTAACTCATTTTGTAACTAAACTAACATTGTCGGTGCCTCTCCGCACCACTATGACTGTATTCGAGACCTTATGTACGATGGATCCCCCACCAATACATGTTCTCTCGTCACTCCACGCATTACTCCTTTCCTCATCCCAACCCATCTGTGCCATGGCAACTAGCGACCATTAGCTCCATGGTGAATATCCCAGGATCACCCTACTGCTCCACAGCTTCTCCGACTGTGGAGAGAAGTTCGTTCCAGACCCGACCTTTCCCCAGATATTTCCCCCTTGTACCCCGTGTCGCATAATCCTGATTTCCCTCCGGGCAGGCAAACGCCTATTCTAGACATAGACCTTGAGTGTTTTCAATATGGCCAATTAACTCATTTTGTAACTAAACTAACATTGTCGGTGCCTCTCCGCACCACTATGACTGTATTCGAGACCTTATGTACGATGGATCCCCCACCAATACATGTTCTCTCGTCACTCTACGCATTACTCCTTTCCTCATCCCAACCCATCTATGTGTCCAAATGGCATGATGAACTCCCAGGACCCATTTCGGAGGAGGACTGGACAAAATTTTTTTCGATTAATAAATGCTCCTCTATAAGCCTTTCAGTGCAGCTCTCTAATTTTAAACTCCTGGCACGCTGGTACCTTACACCAGTCCGCTTAAGGCTAGGGACAGATGAGCGCATTTTCTGCGGCCACCGTCAAAATGTACGTCGATGCGTGCGCACGCATTTTTTCACGGAATACGCTTAAGTGGTCAGACGATGCGCAATTCTGGACGTATTTCATGACGATGGGGTGAAAAGAAGTCTAGGGAAATCCGGCTGTTTGAACGTTATGTTGGCCGCACACTAGCAGCGTCTGACATCTCCTAATCACGCACACACGCTGCTATGCGGCCGCAGCGCACTCTGTACGTCAGTACCAGCGGTTTAACGTTCTCGAAAAAATGCGTTCATTTTCCACTTGCGTTGCGCGGCCGGACTTTTGTGCGACCGTACTTCGTATATTGGCTGTCATTGCCCGGCATCTGCTGCTAGTGCGGCCGTGATTATGTGCGCCAGAACGCGCGTTCGCACTGCCTCAGTCTGACCCTAGCCTTAATCGTATGTTCTCGCAAACTTCCTCTCAATGCTGGAGATGCTTTGCCGCGACTGGTACATATGTACATTTATGGTGGAGCTGTCCGGTCCTCACTGCTTACTGGTCTGAGATTTTGGCGCATATTGAGGACATTACTGGCTTTAAATCAGATGACTCACCTCAGTTGATACTTTTTCACTTAGTCCCACTCCCAGTCAACACGTACAAAGCCTCTTTACTGTTACACCTTTTAAATGCAGCCAAGTCCCTCATTCCACGGAAATGGAAACAGACAACCGCCCCCACTGTTAGGGAATGGATTGAAGCGGTAGAACGCATTCGTACTCTGGAAGAGCTCCACTACTCATTAGAGAACCAGTATCAAAAATATTTTAAGACATGGTTTTGGTGGTCAGATTTCCTTCTTAAACGGTCAGCTCTCTCTCCCGCAGTGCGGCTAGTAGCACCCATTTCAGATCCGGTACTTCCACCGCCTCCTCCCGCCACTTGAGATCGACGGATCTCCCACTTGAAAATATAGTATTGATGGCGATCATGCTCGCACCTCACCTGGAATTTATGTGATTTAATTTACTATATAAGGCGTCTTCCCTGTTTTTTCCCCGATTTTTCTTTTTATTTGATAGTTTTCAGACCTGAGTTGTTCTGCTTAGTGTAAATGACTTATTTGATTCTCATATTCAAATGTTGTTACTGTATGTTGTGCCACAAAATGGAGCGCTATGCCTAGCGCGTACTTATGACACTGTTGCATTTATGGCATTTTTTGTGTTGAAAAAATAATAAAAATTCTTTTAAACAAAAAAAAAAAAAATTACATGGAGTGAATAAAAAGCTCTTTTAACCCCTTCACTGCTGAGGCATTTCACCGCTGTGTGCTGAGCTAATTTTTACTGCTTTTGCTCATCATGTTTAAACGCGATTTGAAGCAACATTTTATTATATGACCCAGACATATTATATATCGTTCTTTCCGGCAGACTCGGCAGATTCATAATATATCATTATTATATGTATACGTCATGTCCTGCCTGTATATTATAACAAGAAATGCAATAAAATTTGAATGTTTAATCATCTGCAGTGTGTAAAGTGTTTTTCTCCACATTTTATCAGATGAGCATTTGCGGTTATATTTTCTATGGGTTGCACTTGTAGAAAAATTAGAAATGGGGACTCGATCCTTTTTTGGGGGGAATTACGCGATTTTTAGCAAACGCACCCCATAGAAAAAAAATCATTAGTGCAGCATCATTGTTCACATTATAATTGAAATGGGAACAATATTGCTGCATTAATAAAAACAACACCCAAAAAAAACACACGTTTTTTTTGTTTTTTATTTTTTATATATATATATATAATTATTTTTTTTTACTTTGAACCTGGTCATGTTTGGTATCATTCGAAAGGCCATGCTCAGCCCTTTCGAATGACACTCTCCATGATCCCCTAGCTGCCAAGATATCGGTAGATATCAAAGGAAGCCTGTATCTCCACCAGGGAATTTCCTTGGAAATCCCCGGGCAGCTAGGGGTCCCCGGCTATCTGACATCATCGCGCTATGCACGATACATCAGGAGGTGAGGGGGAACCTGCAGGTGGAGCCGCCATCCAAGATGGCAGCCCCCACCGGAGCTAGATTGCGATCCGGCGCTGGATCGCGATCTGGTACATAAGGGGTTAAAAAAAGGCACCGCTTTAAAGGGCAGACGCTGGCCTTCAAAGCGGTGACTTTTTTTTTTTACTTTGAACCTGGTCATGTTTGGTATCATTCGAAAGGCCATGCTCAGGCCTTTCGCATGACACTCTCCATGATCCCCTAGCTGCCAAGATATCGGTAGATATCAAAGGAAGCCTGTATCTCCACCAGGGAATTTCCTTGGGAAATCCCCGGGCAGCTAGGGGTTCCCCGGCTATCTGACATCATCGCGCTATGCACGATACATCAGGAGGTGAGGGGGAACCTGCAGGTGGAGCCGCCATCCAAGATGGCAGCCCCCACCGGAGCTAGATTGCGATCTGGCGCTGAACGGCGCTGGATCGCGATCTGGTACATAAGGGGTTAAAAAAAGGCACCGCTTTAAAGGGCAGATGCTGGCCTTCAAAGCGGTGACTTTTTTTTTTACTTTAAACCCTCCTGATAGGGAGGGAGGGAGAGGGATCCAAGAGGGATCTTCAGCGTCTGGCTTCCCTGAAGCCAGAACGCCGTGGGACCCCGGACAGAGAGGTAAGTATCTCCCGTGAGGCTCCCACTTGCAAGTGACGTGGGGTGAACGTCCTCCGCATATAGCAGGAGTCAATGAGGACGTTCCCCACACGTCATCCGCAGCGAAGGGGTTAATTAAAATATTCAGCAGATTCCTGACTAAGTCTTGCTTTTCTTTTATCTACGAAAATCCCTTGCACGTTGTTTCATGTTCAAGGGACACTCTACTCATCCTAAACACTTTATAGAGGCAAGGAAGGCAATAGCGGAGACGTGGAGGTCTGTTGATTCCCCCGCCTTGGCGAAGAGTTCTACAAATTATTGAGGAGGTGCGAACCATGGACGAACTATCAGCTAGGTTGCATGGTACACTGCATTCATATGGTAAAATATGGGACATCTGGATGGAGACTGATCTTCCTTAGACTGTAGATGGGTCTTCTTTGGAGGACTTGCTCCGCCAGTTGTACAATTTTCCCTTTGAATCTTTTCCTTATCTCTTCCTGGCGGGAGCACCTATGTCTGTTTTCTCTTGATCCCCTTTTTTCCCCTTTTTTTTCCCCTTTTTTATCGTTTATTTATTATTATCAGTGTAACCAGCAGCCGTGATATTGAATTTCTGATCAGTCACTAGTGACATCAGCACGCAGAAAGCTGTAGTGGGCAGTCTCAGAGAGGAAGCGATGGATCGTATCTGTGCATGCGTGCGCAACTCTGATCCGTCGCTTTGTGCAGGCGCTACGGAACTTTTGTATGTGCTAAATAAGTTGTGTAGGAGCGGAAATTACGTTAGATAGCTGCAGGGACCTCAGGGTTCTGTAGCTGAAGAGGAGGAGCTGTGTGCGGCGAGGGACAAAAGACAAGTCGATACTGCTAAAAAATATATTAATTAAAAATTTATTTGGGCAGAGGCCCAATTATTTAATGGCAAAAAAGGGGAACTCTGTTTTCAGTAGAGTATCCCTTTAATATAAACTGCATCCATTAAGTACCAATCTCAGTATAGAATAATTATTTTGAAGGCTATGTAAAATAAAACATCTGGGCGTATTCCAAACGGATTGTTAGACCTGGGCAATATTAACGGCTTGAGCCGCTATTCCAAATGACCTTTAGTTGCAGTTCAGATGTTGCTGCTTACTGTAAATTAACAACAACCATATTCTGTATACTCTATGTAGGGGCTGTTAATGTGCGACTGTCCCTCTCCGGGACAAACTCTTCCAACATAGCTTATTATTTCAGCGTGAGCAAACCAACTCTCAGACACTGGTGCTAAGTGAATATGCTTTTGCAGAATCACTAAAGTCTACATATACATGAAAAAATTCCAAAACTTACCTCTGGTTCCGTGGTGCAGAGGATGGAATGGTGCAATCCGCCATCTCCTCTCGCTGTATTTCCTTTCCTCAGTGTGCTTACCTTTTAACCTTTTCCATTTTGCTCAGTGTGCTTGTACTTGTCTCAACCTTCCACCAGTATCTTTGTCCTCCTTCCTTTCTGCACTATGTCTGTCCTTGTCACCTCTTTAGTGGGCTGATCGGATGTAATTTAAAAATGTGGGCTCTTATGTACATATGTGGGCAGATAGATAGATGGGCAAGCAATGTACATACTCCCCGCCCCCCCCCTATCATTTACCGGTGCAGAGGGACAGTCTTGGTGCCTGTGCAGCCTCTCTTGCTTGATGTAAAGAAGCAGCAGGCCACACAGCTCCATCTTGCTTGCTCGCGCTAATACCGATTCACTATGCTTTTTTTTTTTTTTAATGCCAGGGCGTTAGGTTAGCTTTAAGGAGGTGATAGAGCCCACTGTATGTTATTCTTGTCTCCATCTCACGCACAGTCCCCATCCTCTGGAACACTCTTCCACCTACGGTCAGACTTTCCCCTAAAGACATTCTTATTTAGGGAAGCCTACCACCCGACCAGGGCCGGCCCAAGCCACTGTGCTGCCTGGAGCGTCGGATGAAATGCTGCCCCCCAAATAAAAAAAAAACCACGTGTTATGTAAAAGCGTATCCAGAGCTCCACAGCATTACAACTCACAGTAATGTGTGGTGTGTATCAGCTTGATTATTATTGCTGTGGATCTCTGTGATACGCTCATATGCACATTACCGTGAGTTTTAATGCTGTGGAGCTCTGTGATACGCTCATACACACCACACATTACTGTATCACAGAGCTCCACAGCATTAAAACGCACGGTAATGTGCATATGAGCCTATCACAGACTTCCACAGCAATAATACTCACTCTGATACACACTGCACATTACTGTGTGTTTTATTGCTGTGGATCTGTGATACACTCATACACACCACACATTCCTGTATCACAGAGCTTCACAGCAATAAAACTCAGTAATGTGCAGTGTGTATCTGTGTGAGTATTATTGCTGTGGAACTCTGATACGCTCATACACACCATGCATTACTGTGAGTTTTAATGCTACGGAGCTCTGTGATACAGTAATGTGTGGTGTGTATGAGTGTATCACAGAGCTCCGTAGCATTAAAACTCACAGTAATGCATGGTGTGTATGAGCGTATCAGAGTTCCACAGCAATAATACTCACGCAGATACACACTGCACATTACTGTGAGTTTTATTGCTGTGAAGCTCTGTGATACACTCATACACACCACACATTCCTGTATCACAGATCCACAGCAATAAAACACACAGTAATGTGCAGTGTGTATCAGAGTGAGTATTATTGCTGTGGAGTTCTGTGATACACTCGTATACACCACACATTCTTGGATCACAGAGCTTCACAGCAATAAAACTCACGGTAACGTGCAGTGTGTATTTGCGTGAGTATTATTGCTGTGGAGCTCTGTGATACACTCATATACACCACACATTGCTGTGAGTTATAATGCTGTGGAGCTCTGTGATACACTCATACACACCACACATTCCTGGATCACAGAGCTTCACAGCAATAAAACTCACGGTAACGTGCAGTGTGTATTTGCGTGAGTATTATTGCTGTGGAGCTCTGTGATACACTCATATACACCACACATTGCTGTGAGTTATAATGCTGTGGAGCTCTGTGATACACTCATACACACCACACATTACTGTATCACAGAGCTCCACAGCATTAAAACTCACAGTAATGTGTGGTGTGTATGAGCGAATCGCAGGGCTCCACAGCAATAATACTCAATAATACTCAATAATACTCATGCACATCACTGTGTTTTTTATTGCTGTGGAGCTCTGTGATACAGTAATGTGCGTTGTGTATGAGCGTGAGTTTTATGGCTGTGGAGCTCTGATATGCTCATACACACCACACATTACTGTATCAGAGCTCCACAGCAATAAAACTCACAGTAATGTGCAGTGTGTGTGTGTGAGCGTATCCCAGAGCTACACACACACACACACACACACACACACACACACACACACACACACACACACACACACACACACACACACACACGTGTGAGTGCAGGAGGGGGAGAAATAGGAGTGTAAGAGAGAGAGACTTGTACTTACCAGCAGGCTCTGTCTGCCTCCATATGCTGCCCAGCGCCTGCTTCTCGCCCTCCACAGCGCTGCTCCCGCCCATCTGTGAAATTTGGCACCGAACTTCCGGATTAACTCCCTGTCTGGGTGCGCCTGGTGGCATCACTGGAGCATTGCATGCCGGGACATGTAGTTCTAAACTGGTTCTCTGCAATAAGCAGTAAACCAGGCTAGAACTACATTTCCCAGCATGCAATGATGCCAGCAGGCTGTGCCCCAGACAGGGAATTAGTCCGGTAGCTCGGCGTGGAATGGCCATTGCGTCGGCCTCCATGAGATGCTGGCGCAGTGGTGCTGTTTAAAAAACATGCAGGGGCTTGGCGGCAAAATATGCCGCTCCCCGAAAATATGCCACCTGGAGCGGTTGCTCCGAACCGCTCCATGGACGGGCCGGCCCTGCACCCGACTCACTGATACACCTCACTGCCCCAACCAGTCCATCACTCTCACCTTGCAGTCCATCACTCTCGCCTTGCAGTCCTCTCCTCCTATTTCCACCAACAACCCTTCTAGATTGTGAGTTCCCACGGGAATAGGGCCCTCGTTTCCTCCTGTACTGGTTTGTAAAAATGTTGTTCAGTCTCAATGTATTGTAACCCTGTCTATATTGCGCCCATTGTTCAGCACTGTGGAATATGTTGACGCTATATAATCCTATACTATAATAGATTAAGGCTTGGCGTGTCCGTCGCCAAGCCTTCTCTGCGCATGCGCGTGCAAACAGCGGCGGTTGGCTGCGCGCGCATGCAACCGCCGCGGCACAAACCGGCTGTGCGCTCGCCGCGGCGGTTACGAGATGCACACGCAGCAGCCGGGTAGAGGCTGCGCTCGCAGCCTCTACCCGGCTGCCGCGTGCATCCAACCCCTGAGCGGCGAAGGGAAAGTTTCCTCGCTTCCGCTCTTTGAAGGACCCAAGCCGCGGTCACGTGGGAGTCCCACGTGACCGCGGCTTGGGTCCTTCAACGAGCGGAAGCAAGGAAACGTTCCCTGCGCCACTCAGGCAGGTAAGTATGCGGAGATGGAGCTCCAGGGGCGGCTGTCCGAATGCCGATAGAGCATTCGAACAGCCGCCCCATGTCTGGTCTGGGGTCTGAGCTTGGGGGCAAATATCCATGAGAGCGTGGGGGCAAATATCCATGAGAGCGTGGGGGCAAATATCCATGAGAGCGTGGGGGCAAATATCCATGAGAGCTTGGGGACAAATATCCATGAGAGCGTGGGGGCAATATCCACGAGCTGGGGCAATATCCACGAGCTGGGGCCGTATCCACAAGCTGGGGCAATATCCACGAGCTGGGGCAATATCCACGAGCTGGGGCAGTATTAACAATAGACTGCCCTCTGGGCAGGCTTTCCAACTAGTTAAAGTATAATATAATAATAATCTCTTTAGACTCGGCTCTGTAACTTGTAAAATCAACACATTCCAGGAAAAAAACTGTGTTTTACCTTTTCTTTAAGTATATTATTAGAATGACTTGTTCTAGTAGATGTGCTGTAGATTGATTGAAGATAAATAATTCTAGAGGGTTATTTTTGGATGAACTAGCTTGGCTAACTTGTTTTTATAGACTGGAAATCTAGTGAGCTGATTCCCGACCAATTTAAACACTGAACAATTCGGATTTCTTATCGTGATGATTTTCCACTGCAGTGTTGTGTTACTCTGGTATTTTGATTTGTGAGATTATTTTCTTATGTTTTTTTGCTTTGTAACTCTCCAGCATAGATACATTCCTCAAAATCAACAAGCACAACAATATGATGCATCCAGCTTTCATTTAATTTGAATACACCTGGTAACATTTAACATTTTTCTTTTTTATCTTTTCTATTTTTATTCATATATTTTACTTTAGAAGAGTTTTAAAGAACTTACTTGCATCAGATATTAATGGAAAATATTACTCAGTAATCACAGCGCTGATCCATGTATATTATTCTCATAATACATTTGCATAAGGTGACTGCTGCAGTTACCATACATTGGGACCTTTGTCAAGAGAGCCGTTATGGTTAACAAGTAAGCTATTAAGTACAATAAAATGGCTCCACTTGTTACTCATCACGATCGCTCATTATTCTCATCTCAAGATGGTATTTAACCCCTTCATTGCGGAAGACGTGTGGGGAACGTCATAGGAGTCTCCTGCTGTATGCGGAGGACGTTCCCCACATGTCTTCCGCTACCCTGGAGATTTTCCCGATACTAGCCTCTCTCCTCCAGGATCCCGCAGTGTTCTGACTTCTTTAAAGTCAGACGCTGCTTTTGAGACCCCTCCCAGCGCGATGACGTCATGTTCAAGCCGGAAGATCTCCATTCGCCTGAAAGGAGGGGAGGTTCCTTTCGGATCCTCTCCCTCCCGATCGGGAGGAGGTAAAAGTTAAAGACAGGCACTGCTAAAAAGGGCAGAGTCTGCCCTTTCAAGTGATGCCTTTCTTTAATTCCTGAGGTGCCAGTCCGCGATTCATAGAAACATAGAAAAATGTCGGCCGATAAGAACCTTTCGGCCCATCTAGTCTGCCCAATTACATGGATACTTTACCTGGATTTATCTTTTGTTTAGGATAGCCTTATGCCTATCCCATGCTTCTTAAATTCAGCACTATTCGGCGCCAGATCATGGCCTAGTTCCAGTGGGGCTGCCATCTTATATGGCAGCTTCACCTCTGGGTCCCCCCTTATCATCTGATGTCATTGCGCATGGTGTGATGATGTCAGTTAGCCGGGAAACCCCTAGCTGCCCGGGGATTTCCTAAGGAAATCCTATGGTGCTGATAGGGGGTTCGTTTGAACCTCCTTATCTTCTGATTTGTGCCAGATGGAGAGGCATGTTTGATATCATTGGAAAGGCCAGAGCATGACCTTTCCAATGATACCAACCATGACCATGTGCAAAGTAACATAAAAATAATTTTTAAAAAATTTAAAAATTTAAAAAAGGAAAACGTATTTTTTGTGTATTGTATTTATTAATGCTGCAATATTGTTCCCATTTCAATTATAATGTAAACAATGATGCTGCACTAACAATTTAAATTTTTTGGGTTTTAGCTAAAAATCACATAATTTCCCAGAAAAAATGTAACGAGCTCCCATTTCTAATTTCTTTAACAAATATACCCCATAGAATCTATAACCACAAAGGCTCGGATGATAATGTAAAAAAAATACTTTACACGCTGAAGATGATTGAAAAATCTAATTTATTGCATTTTTTGTTATAAAATTTAGGCAGGGCATGACATATACATATAGTAATGATATATTATGAATCTGCCGAGTCTGCCGAAAAAATGGATATATAATTTGTCTGGGTCATATAATAAAACGTGACTTCAAATCGCGTTTAAACATGATGAGCGAAAACTGTAAAAATTATCTCAGCACACAGACGTGAAATGGCTCAGCAGTGAAGGGGTTAAACAATATAGACACAAAGATGCAATGACAAAAACACTGAGTTAGACACTGAAACACAGACACTGACAGAGACAAACACAATGAAGGTACTGAAAGACATACACAGAAACGGTCAGAGAAACACAAAGCATCCTGACACGTACACACAGACCTTGTCACTGTCCCACACATGCACACTGACAGACACAAACAGATCCTGCCACCCTCACATACATACAGAGATGCCCACAAACGATAACAACACCCCTTCCAACTAGTTGCTCTTGTGCAGAGCTTACTCTGGTCAGAAGTGAGGTGAAAACCTCTAATTTCCGTAAGATTGTGGTGGTAGTAGCAGGTGGAAAAAGAGCTCTGCATGCTGTACCCTGACTTACTGAGACATTGCTCTCCCTCACTAGCATAGGTGGATGCTTGTAGCTGCATGGGGGTGGTGCAGATCTTTACAGTGCTTAGCACTCCTGTTGGGCTGGGACCCTCAGCATTAGTTGGACACATTCCACAGCGCATGATACCTTGTCAGTGTGGCTCACTGTTCGCCGCTGTGACCTGTTGCTATGTCTACTTGTAAGTGTCTTGCATGAGCACAAGAGGGACAGGCATGTACTGGCCATAGGGACTACAGGGAAATTCCCGGTGGGCCGAGGGGTCAGTGGGCCAATGTGAATGCTGGTTCACCGTGCAGCTCCTTGCACTGCCCTTAATGGGTGAGGTGAGAACTTCCTCATCGTCTGTAAAACTGATGCAGTCTGCAGCAGTCTCATATTGGGGCCGCCTTGCCAGTGAGACCCGCTGTGTATCCGCCTCACCTTAAGACACTCAACCTCAGTGCCGCTGCAGTGTGTTTGCAGAATTAAAGTGGGCCAGTTTGGATGAAGTCCAGGGCTGATTTGTTGTCCCAGTCCAACCCTGAAGAGGGGTATGGCGGAATGTGTGTGAGGGGACAGTTGCCCTTTCTTGCCCCATCATATCGGTGACAATGATTCCCAGCGTATAAATATAAACGACCTTAATGCATAAGCCCTGCATTCACATTAAATTATTACGCCACTAGTAGCAGTTCTCTGATGGTCCACGAACGATCTGGAAAAGAACAAAAGCTCTGTGGGGCAATTATTAGAGGAACATATTTTACTTCCATCGTTAAAGCGCTATTTCCATTGCACTCAGAGGTAAAGTCTCAAAACATTTTAACTGATCCGATTGCTATTCGCTTTATTGATAAATACTGTCATTAATGAGTAGTAAACCGTAAGGACTTTACTTGGCTTCTCGTCAAATAGATTGCAGATGGTCTCAGCTTTGTAATGTTGACCAGTAAAGTCTGTTTAAGCAGATATGACTTCTCGAACATATGCCATTTAAGTACACGGTCCTTATTCTCCACACTGTTAAACCTCTCTATACAGAATCTCAGAAACATCTAATTATGGGATTATTGGCTGCAGTTTAATGAGGAATTGAGGACCGTAAAGTGCATGTAGGTGGGTTCTTTGGCAAAACTCGTTATTTGAATGCATTGCTTAGTAATGAAACCTCTCTTTGAAATAATTTTGTGAGTTGTTTTCATTATCTCTGTAATCCGACAATAAAACAGAATCTATTAAAATACGTAGGCCTTTTATATATAATGCAACCATGTGCATAATGAAGTCGGAGTGTTTCATACCTCTAACCTGAAGTCATCAAAGACTTGCTGCAGTTCTGTTCAGTTGCTGAGCTATTGCAGGACATATTTTCCAAACCCTTATATTCCCAATGAGGAGTTAAGCTTTAAAAATACATACATATATTTAAGTAATTACGCATTCTGACTATAATAATGCTTAACATGCCAAGGGAGAATGCCTAGCTTTCTATAACCATGTTACAGCTTACATCAAGCCAAGGGTATGTGAAATCCTGCCATTTTTATAATCGCTGTGACCCTGCAGTTCCCTATTTCCCATTTCGACATCCAAAAAAGAAACCACCAGTGCATTTCTGTTTTTACTTTGCCATCTGCCCACTACTGTTTTAATTATAGTGATTCAATGTATTAATGGAAAAGTATGACTAATGTTGAAGCCTCATGTGCTTCACTATACATAGTGTTAATATCAAGTCTCAATATACCATACATATATATAAATATGTATATAAAACAAAAAAATGCAGTCCAGCAGTCACTATATCCTTAAAGTGCCTATTATTACTATTCTTATTTTTTATTTATAAAGCGCCAGCATATTCCACAGCGCTGTACAATGTACATTAACAGTATATCTTTAACCGTATATACTCTTTCTTTCTGCAGGGCACTGCATATATTAATTCATTAAAGGCTCCACCCCTTTTGCTGTCTGTTCAAAACCCTCCAGATCTGCGTGTTGCCTCATTTCTGTGGGATGCTATCAAGCCTCTTTGTGTGTACCCATCCTTAAGATTCGGCTAATGGCTGGAGAAAGCCAGAGTCCATGGCATGAGTAACCTGCACCTTTGTGAGGGCACCATTAATGCAGAAAGATATGTACACATTTTGGAGCAACATATGCTGCCATCCAGAAGTTGTCTTTTCCAGGGATATCCCTGCATCTTCCAGGAGGACAATGCCAAACCACATTCTGCCCAGATTACATGTACATGGTTACATAATTCTGTTTGTGAATGTGTGGCACATAATGAAGTACAAAATAAGGCGATGGAGGCCCTGTATAGTTGTGCTTTTTTTAAAAAGTGTTTTTCAAAGAAAAGGTGATGTTACACAGTGGTAAACAGTAGGGATGAGCCGAACACCCCCGTGTTCGGTTCGCATTCGAACTCGAACAATTTCAAAAGTTCGAGTTCGAACACGAACCGAACTCAATGCAAGTCAATGGGACTCAAAAGTTTGATTTTTAGAGTGCCCTCCAAGAGGGCATATATGCAAGATATTTGCCATAAAAGGTGTATGGGGGTCCAGGTAGTGCCCTGGGGGACAGGAAACAAGGACAACAAGTTTAAAAAAAGAAGTTTTTAAAGGAACAGTGAGTTTTCCATGAAATAAGGGTTAAAAATAAAAACGAAAAATTCCTTCAAATATCGTGCCTAGGAGTTCTCCATAACCTGCCCGTGAAGTGGCGGATTTGTAGGATGTATAGAAACATTTAAATAGAAAAAAATGACATTTCAAATAACGGGAAATGGTTTTCCTTTTAATCTATTCATAAACAACTGCTTGGGGCGGCAGCCTGTATGAAAAGAGACGTTTTAGGACACACGGAACAAGTTTAGTGATTTTTTTTTGGGCTAAATTATGGTGAAACTTATGCAGGCTTTGGATGAAAGTAACAATAGGTGCTTTAAAATTGGGCCTTTAGTGTCGGCAACAGTGCCGTCACACCGTAACCCCTCTGTGGTATTGTGGAAAAGTGCAGGGTTGGACCCTGCGGTCCAATATTAAAATGATATGAATCTGGTAATATAGGCGTCAGTGGCAGTGCACCCAAATAATATGCTTTTGGTGGCAGCAAGTGCCTCCACACCATAAGTAAGCCCTCTGTGGTATTGTGGAAGAGTGCAGGGTTGGACCCTGCGGCCAAATATTAAAATTATATGAATCTGGTACAGGCGTCAGTGCACCCAAATATTTTGCCTTTGGCAGCAAGTGCCCTGATAGCTGACTGTCAGTGACTGAGAAGACACAGATTACAACTCACAGAAAGTTTATGGAAGTATGTGACACTCCCTGATAGCTGACTGTCAGTGGCTGAGAAGACACACTTTCCACCACCAATTCCCAGATATCTGCAACAAGTGAGCCCCCAAATTGCTGCTGTCACTGACTGAGAAGACACACTTTCCACCAATTCCCAGATATCTGCAACAAGTGAGACCCCCCCCAATAGCAGTCATTGGCAGTGAGAAGACACACTAACACAATAATCTCCTCTCAAAAAACACGTGCTGAAGGCTGTGTGAAGCCCTATATAGTGTGCTGCGGGACTTAGCTCTGTGAGCCCATGATTGGGCAAAATTTGCCCAATCAGGACTCTGAGCCGTGATTAGCATAGTCTTGCACCTGTCTTGCACCTAAACTGTGGTCAGGTGCAGGCTGTAGCCAATTACAAGTTTCAGGCCAGTGGAAAAAGTGCATTGTGATCCATTGTGGTGCATTGTGGGCGAACATGCGGCGAACACGCGGAAATGTTCGTAGTTCACGAACATCCAAACTGGCAATGTTCGAATCGAACTCCAAACACATCGAACCGAACAGCTCATCCCTACAGTCGACTGTCCCAACTTTTGTGGCGTATGTTGCAGTCACTAGATTTGATTTTAGTGTATATTTTAAAAAATACATTAAATACGCAAAGTAGCATCAACTAAATTAATGTGTTTTCAATATAGCACAGGGTTTAATTGAACTTTCAGTTTACTCTTTTGTTTTTTTTTTGCATTTTCCATACTGTCGCATTTTTTTCAGAATTGAGGTTGTATATTAAATTACATTAATTGTATTTGAAAGACCTTACACACATGGCAAAAAGCGTTTATCTAGTCATTTATGAGGTTAAGGGGCATGGCAAAAGGATGAATGTAATAGTAGCCAAGCTGCATGCTGGTCTGAATATGTTAAGAATTACAGTATAGTTTCACACTCAGCGCTTTCACATACATTTCAAATTTGGTCCACCACCCAAGGGTTCCAGTCAAAGGCATTCTAGTGGTTGAAAAATGTAAGCAAAGAAAATATAATTTTTTTTCCAACTCGTTTCCTCTCTGTGACTGTCAGCATTTTCAGGACATCTCATCTAATAACACGGTTCAAATGCTCAGATGTATCAGGAAGGCTGTGTGAAACATATCCAGGACCTCACACATTCCTAAAGTCAACTGCGGTGTCTAAACTGAACAGAAAATAATGCTCATTATGCCTATTTTAATTTTTATTTCTATTGTTTTTCAAGCATTCTTTACATATATTTTTGGAATCTGGATGGATAAATTACTCAACATATTTCAAAATATTGTTTGTGGGGTGGAAACCTGTTTTTAATTGTGCAATAATATGCAAGTTTCCTATAGCACTGGTAGGGAAGCATTCCTAAATAAATTTAAAACTAGTCATGTGTGGCCTTGTTTTTAGACTATACAGTCCCATGCAGTGTTTTGCTTTAAAAACTAGGGAATAGAATAGAATAGAATACTTAAATTGTTCCTGACAGTAGAAGAAAGTCATAATGGCTGACACTCTGCATTACTCTTATTACATATTACTATAGTGACAGGCAAATAGCAATGCCATTATTCTTAAAAAATCAATGTACAAGGAGTTGATACATTGGAATACCACACATGGATTCACGGGGACCCTGTTTCCAAGGAAGTTTACAATCTATGAGATGTACAAGTATTTTGTGAGGTAGGCGCATCCATATCGTCAGGTGTCTTGCCCAAGGACACTCGCTGGTGGTGTCTTCTGAGTGGGATCGAGTCAGCTTTCCATGATTGTAGAGCAGCGACCTGGTGGTTAGGTTGATTTACGCTTCTTGTAAAGGTAAGACTTGGATGGATGTGCTGAATGGGATTTGACTTGCTTCTCCACGGTCAAAGGGTAGAGACGTTAACACTGGACTCCACAGCCGATATTGTGTGGTAGGCAAGTATATACAGTTAGGTGTCTTGCCCAAGGACCAGCGCCGGCCCGACAATGGTGCAGAGCGGAGCAGCGGCGCCAGATGGCAGAAATTCGGGGATGGCAAACTTCAGCCACCGGCGCCGCTGCTGCGCTCTGCACTATTTTTTATGCGGCGGCGGCAGATCGTGCTGCCACGGCGTTCCTTCCTTCAACGAGCGGCAGCCGCATGAGTCTCTGCCGCTCGCCTGAGATCCATCCTCCAGCCTGCCGCGATCGAGATCACGTGATCTCGCGAGATCGCGGCAGGCTGGAGGGTGGATCCCAGGTGAGCGGCAGATACTCATGAGGCTGCCGCTCGTTGAAGGAAGGAACGCGGCGACCGCAGGATTCTGCCATCGGAGGGGCCTGGCAGAGGTGAGCCTGGGTGCAAATATATCCATGAGTGAGCCTGGGGGCAAATATATCCATGAGTGAGCCTGGGGGAAAATATATCCATGTGTGAGCCTCGGGGCAAATATATCCATGTGTGAGCTGAGGCAATATACCCATGTGTGGGCACTGCTGGGTATGTGATGCTGGGCACTACTGGGTATGTGATGCTGGGTATGTGACACTGGGCTCTGCTGGGTATGTGACGCTGGGCACTGCTGCGTATGTGACACTCTGGGCTCAGTTATACACACCTCACATTACTGTATCACAGAGCTCCACAGCAAGAAAAATCTAATGTACGGTGTGTATGAGTGTTTGAATTTTATTGCTGTGGCGCACTGTGATACGTTCATACACGCTGCGTGGTTTTTTTTGGGGGGCAGCATTTCATCCTTCACTCCAGGCAGCACAATGTCTTGGGCCGGCCCTGCCAAGGACACTTACTGGAGAGGTGCTCTGGTTGGGTTTGGAACCTGGGTCTCCACGGTTATAGAGCAGTGATGATAATTCTACACCTTCCAGACAAGTCAACAAATTAATTAGAATACATTGAATCAAATTGCAAAATTATCATATAACTTTCAAAACATTTGTAATGATAAGGTCTACTAATGAACTTGTAGGGCCTCTGTAACTTTGTGTCCATGCAGGGAGAGAGGATGCTAAAACAGCTTGGACACCAATTTACTTCCTCTGATAAAAGGTATGGTATTTCTACTGGGAGCAAAATTACATAACCCAATAATCCCTACTGGACAGGCATATGTCAAGTCTCTGTTGTTCAGCATGACCAGTCTAGGCTGGGCAACGTATTAGCTATATCGATTTAAAAGATACATATCATCTTCATTATTTTGATTGCTTATATGTGATTTTTGTATTTTAATGCATTTCATATATAATATGATATTAATAGGGGTCCATCGTTTTCTTGTTCTACTTAATTGCCATTTTCTCTACTTAATTCAGGGCTGTCAAACACTGGCCCCCCATTTGTTTCTGAACTACAACTCCCAGAATTGTGTGGTTATCTACTGCATACACCTAAATCTGGGAATTGTAGGGCATAGACATTTTGGGGTGTCATAGTTTGAGATCCCTGACTTAAGATTACAAATGGATTTTTTTTTTTTTTTTTTGGTAAGCCATTAAAGTATAATGCATAACTTTAAAAGGAGCTATTACTATTACAATAATAAAAATGCTAAAATGATGGATGCCTCCAACAAAAGAATAATAAAGAATCAGAATAGCGTAAAACTGCATGTGGCCTGCAGACTAAATAGTACAACCAAGAAGATCTATAAAGGTTACCGTATCAGAAGCCAAGTGTAGCCAGTATATTTTTCCTCGATGTTTTAAAGACGCCCAAGAGGGATTCCTGAGACTCAAAAGGCAGGAAAAAGAAAATCTCAAATTGTGCATAATGGAGGTATGACGAACTACTGGCATACCGTTCATTGGGTGAGCCTTAAGGAATATGTAAAGAATAAAATAACAGTGCACCTAGTTGAACAAGAAAAACTGGAGAAATAATAAACCAACTAATTGGGGTGCTACCAACTTCCGGAGTAGCCAACTCATGACATATTATTATTATTATTATTATTCTTTATTTATAAAGCGCCAGCATATTCCGCAACGCTGTACAATAAGCACAGTATAGACAGGGTTACAATACATTGAACAACATTTGACAAACAGTACAGGAGGAGATGAGGGCCCTATTCCCGTAGGAACTCACAATCTGGGAGGGTTGGGGTTGGAAACAGGAGGAGAGGACTGTAAGGTTAGAGTGATTGATGATTGCGTCAGTGAGTTGGGTGGTAGGCTTCCCTAAATAGGAACGTTTTAAGGGAGCGTTTGAAGGAAGAGAAGTTAGGGGAAAGTCTGACAGTACGAGGGAGAGCGTTCCAGAGAGTGGGGGCTGCGCGTGAGAAATCCTGCAGTCTATCATGGGAAGAGGTGATGCGGTGAGAAGCTAGACGCAGGTCACTGTTTGACCTTAGGGAGCGGGCTGGGGTGTATTTGGTGATTAGTGAGGACAGGTAGTGGGGAGCTGAGTTAGTGAGGGTTTTGTAGGTAAGGATAAGGATTTTGAACTTAATTCTGCAGTGGATGGGGAGCCAGTGAAGGGACTCGCAGAGGGGAGCGGCAGAGACAGAGCGGCGGGTGAGGTGAATTAGTCTGGCGGAGGCGTTCAGGATGGATTGTAGGGGGGAGAGGCAGGACAGAGGGAGGCCAGATAAGAGATTATTGCAATAGTCGAGTCGGGAGATTACCAGGGCGTGTATGAGTTGTTTTGTGGCGACAGCGGTAAGAAATGGCCGAATTCTGGAAATATTACGCAGTTGGTATCGGCAGGAGGAGGAAAGAGACTGGATGTGGGGGATGAAGGAAAGAGCAGAGTCAAGTGTAACTCCAAGGCAGCGAACTTGGTTTGATGGGGAGATGGTGATACCCTCCACCGTGATAGAGAAGTCAGGAGGTGGGGAGGCATTGGAGGGAGGAATAAGTAGGAGTTCAGTCTTTGACATGTTGATCTTTAGGTGGTGGGAGGCCATCCAGGAGGAGATGCCAGATAAACAGTCACTGACTTTTGAAAGGACAGGGGGAGAGAGATCAGGGGTAGAGAGGTAGATCTGAGTGTCATCAGCGTAGAAGTGGTAATTGAAGCCAAAGCTGTTGATGATTTTGCCCAGGGAGGAGGTGTAGATGGAAAAGAGCAGAGGACCAAGGACAGAGCCTTGAGGTACACCAACAGATGGAGGCAATGAGGAGGAGGAGTTACCAGCAAAGGACACACAGAAGGACCTGTTGGATAAATAGGATTCGACCCAAGCGAGTGCAGTGTCACCGAGACCCAGAGAGTTGAGGGTCTGTAGAAGGAGGGGGTGGTCAACAGTGTCAAAAGCAGCCGAGAGGTCAAGCAGGATGAGAATAGAATAGTGGCCATGTTTTTTAGCAGTTAGGAGGTCGTTGGTGACTTTGAGGGCAGTTTCAGTTGAGTGTAGGGGACGGAAGCCAGATTGCAGGGGGTCAAGTAGGGAATTGGAGGACAGGAAGAGGGAGAGGCGGTTGAAGACTAGTTTTTCTAAGAGCTTTGATATGAAGGGAAGCAGGGATACAGGGCGGTAGTTGGATGGAGAGTTGGGATCTAGGGATGGTTTCTTTAGTAAAGGGGTAACTAGCGCGTGTTTGAAGGCGGATGGAAAGGAGCCAGTGGAGAGAGATAGGTTGAAGATGTGTGTGAGAGCAGGGGTGAGGGAGGAGGAGAGGGGAGGAATTAGATGTGAGGGAATGGGATAGAGCGGGCATGTGGTGAGATGTGAGGAGGACAATAAGGAATTGACTTCCCCCTCAGTGGCTGGGAGGAAGCGGCAGAGGGTGGCAGAGGGGACCTGTGGGAGTGGAGGTGGCAGATAACTATCTTGTGTTGGGATGTTGCGTCTGATATTTAGAGTTTTACTGAGGAAGTAGTCTGCCAGGTCTTGAGCGCTGAAGGCAGCTGTGGGGGGAGGTGCAGGTGGGTAGAGGAGGGTGTTGAAGGTGGACCAGAGCCATTTAGGGTTGGAGGACAGCGTAGATATAAGAGATGAGAAGAAGGATTGTTTGGCCAAGTGGAGGGCAGAGGTGTATGACCGGAGAATAAACTTGAAGTGAACAAAATCAGCTTCAGAGCGGGATTCCCCAATAACAGATTTTGCAAAAGGCCAAACACTCCAGTTTAAAAAGACAAGGGTCTATTCACTAAAAGGTGATACTCTGGAGAACTTTTGTAGAAGTGAAAATTCTAGGTTAAAATAGCCAAACCAGAAAATTTCTCCCATTTATCTCTCTTTCCAAATCGGTTATTTTGACCTAGAAGTTTCACTTTTCCAAAAGTTCTCCAGAGTTTCTCCTTTTAGTGAATAGACCTGATACAGTTTATTCCTTTTATAGGCAATGTTTTGGCTGCAGACAAAACCTTTGTCAAGCTTGACATAAACTGCATCTGCAGCTTAAATATTGCCTATGTTCAAATTAACATTCACCTCTTTAAAATGAAGTTCCTGGCTTCCACCAATACTGTTATTAAAGCATAGGTAAGTCTTAAACACATTCACCTTTGAACTTCCAGGCAATGCTACTCTGTTGGTTCTCTTATGTGCACCCAGCCATCGCCTCATTAAATACAGTATGGCCAGATGCATCTTTTGGTATTATCGTAGGGGTGAAGGAGTGTTTACCAAGTTGTAATGCTAGAGCAGATTGTTCCATGTGTTCAAGATTTACTACTAGTTGTGTTCTGGCTGTTGAAGGATGGTATGGCAATGCGTAAAAATATTTTTATGTATTCACAGGTTGTTGTTTTTTTCAATAAGGACAAGCAAAACACAAGGGGTCCTATTCCAAAGTTGGTGCTAACTTAAGCTGTTGTATCTTATCCAGAGCCATTAATGGGCACTATTCCCTAGTGAATGTTACCGGTAGCATTCGGGTGCGTAAGCGTTAAAGTCAGGATAAGTGACAGTAACAAAAAAGAGATTTGTGAGGGTCCTGAGGACGAGCAGCCTGCTCTACGGTGGGGCCCGCTCAGATCTCACAGGGTTTTTGCTCGATTGTGCCATTACAGGGACGAATGCTCCATATGCAAATCAGCCTGCTCTCACCCAGAAAGGGTGGCCAGTACTGATTGCCAAGGAAGTCGTCCCTGCACGAGAGGTGCAGCAACCCCTGACAATCGTTTCGGCCTTGTTAGGCCTCGTCAGGAGGGTATAGCTGACACCCCTCTAGGCACCTCGAGCAAAGGGGTCCACGTCTGGATAACCCTGTATACTTATAGTGAGAAAGAAGAAGGAAGTTTGTGAGGGTCCTGGGAACGAGCAGCGGCACTAGTGGCCTGCTCTACGGTGGGGCCCGCTCAGGTCTCACAGGGTTTTTGCTCGATTGTGCCATTACACCCTTTCTGGGTGAGAGAAGGCTGATTTGCATATGGAGCATTCGTCCCTGTAATGGCACAATTGAGCTAAAGCCTTGTGAGATCTGAGCAGGCCCCACCATAGAGCAAGTCACTAGTGCCGTTGTTCGTTCTCAGAACCCTCACAAACCCCTTTTTTGCTCACCATAAGTGACAGTAACGCATGCCCCCATGTTACCTTCCTAATGTTAATTAGGTAAAAAAAAAACAGCGAATTGGTGATTGCACTCTCTTGCCTGAGCTTACTGTATTTTGCGCATTCTATACTTAACATAGGGAGTGCAATCCGTAATTAGGGTTAGGATAAGTAAGATATTACAAGGTCCTAACACTAATTACTGCACCTGTGGATTAACCGATTTTATTATTTTTTTTCTACTGGCACCCAGAAGCTGGTGCTAACTGATTCCGCCTTTGCAGAATCAGTTAGCACCAACTAAACCCCCCCCCCTCCAATAAATCAGATACTCCCCTCTCATGCCGCGGCGAGAATGGTGGCCCGATCTGCCGCTTCTGGCCGCTGGAAGCAGAGGGAGACTCGCTAGCCCTCTATGGAGTTCTATGGACTCCAGGAGGTGATACTTGCCGCGTCACAGAAGCGTTACCGCGAGTATCCCCGAGGGTAGTGCTGCATTCTGGGGCAGGCTGCGGTACTAGCTCTGCCCTGGAATATGGTGATAAAATAGGGAATGCTACGGGGAAGCCTGCAGGCGCGGGTTTTCCCCATTAACATCCCCATTTTAGCATATAACAGGGAATAGGGCCCATACTCTATGGAGTTGTTAAGTTTACAACAGCTGTGGTTAAGTTAGCACCAACTTTGGAATATTGCCCAAGAGTTTTAGTCCGACATCCTTTGCATTACATTGCTCTATATACATAACAGAGTGCATTTATTTGAATACTTAATGCTATGGATTACGCTTTAAATCTTGCCACGTATAAAAATAGTTCTAATGAATACACTTTTTGTGTAGGAATCGAATTTAACTCTTGTAAAGTTTATTATGTTCTACTTAAGAATTTAGCACCTTTTTAAAACATTGCTGCTTATTCTCCTTACTACGCTCATTGGTCTGAAAGGGCAGTAATTAAGAATGAGCCGCAAGCAGTAAAAGATGCTGGATCGGTATGAATATGGACAGGAACAGTTTTAAATATTTAATAAAAGGCTCAGACACAGTCAAAACGACATATGTTTAAAGCATGTTAGAAAATATTTATTTTGTATGGAAGGTTAGACATTGCTGTGTAAAATAAATATTCATAACTTCATGGCTTTATCTCATAAAGCCATTTATGGTGCGCCTGGTCCTTTCATATGCAATTAACGAGCAGTGATCTTAGGTCCCCATTTGTTTCTTTTGGGTCCAAATGTTTCTTTGAAGATTCCGCTTTTTCATTTTCTATTTGTTATTTCATTTTGAACTCATTACAATCTGCTGCCATTTCCAGAGTGCCTGTTTTTATGAGTCGATACATACAATTAACTGTGGCAATTGCAGCCTTTCAGCTGAAATGGTTATAATAATAAAGCATGTAAACATATTACCCAATATCTAATTAATTTTTTACCCATTTTCCCTGTCTTTCCTTGTCTAGACTTTATTTTTTTTCCTGTTAAAGTAATGGCTAAAGTCATTGGGACCTGGGACCAGACATCAAAGGAATTTATGTTTATTTGTCAAACCAAGCCTTAATTTATTTGAATTTAAAACATAAAAATATGCTTAAAAATAAATATTTGTAAACATGTACAGAAGATTTAAAAACATTCTTTTCAACCGTAAGTTGACTTAATTTATGCTCCTATAAAATTGTCCTCTTCGTTTGAAGATGTAGGATACATGTCTTGTTCAAATGTTCTATTTGAAAATTGTCAAATTTGATAACATTCAGCAGTGTTTTCTTTGGCTGTAGAGGTTCTTGGTGAATGCATTGATTTGAGCTGGCCAATTTCGTTTAAATTAGATGAAAGAGAGAGAAAAATGTAAATATTTTTTAGACATTATAAGGAGGTGGTCTATGAAGATAGGCTACGTTTTTTTTTTTTTTTTGAGTAAGTATTTTACCAGGAAGGAAAAATTGAGGTTTCTCAAGTTTTCAAGTATGTCCCGTTTGGTGAGTGTACCATTAGGTGTCTTGCCCAAGGACACTTACTGGTGGAGAGGTGCTCTTGCCAGGATTTGAACCAGTGTCTCTGTAAGGATATAGAGTCACCCAGCATGCAGACAAAACCCAGAAAGGCAAGAAAAAACCCTAATCTGAGAAGCTGGTCCTTAGAATGGCCAGGTACTAATCTAAAATACATAGAAGTACAGATCAGGGACAGGAGAAATATCGTAGTAATAACAAGCCAGAAGTCGGTACACGAGATAAACATAAACCAAGGGATAATCCCAGAAAACACAGTCAAATATACAAGCCAGAAGTCAAACCAGAAAACCAATATGCAGAAGCTAAAGACACGCGCTGAGGGCTAGAATAAACCACGTCAGGGCTCAGAGCACAGTCAGTGACTGATATTTAAAGGCCTAGATCCCTGACCAGGTGCGGCATTCAAAGTGGCCTGATTCAGAGACTGGCGCTCTCTCTGTTGGGAAGGCCGCACTGTAGCAGCACCAGCAGGCATGACAGTTTCCATGGTTATAGAGCAGTGATGGTACCTCTACTCCACCCAGCTGGTCATCACCAGCACCCTGTTGTGGTTATTTCATAATTTCTATATTATAGACCTCTTTTTTTTTTTTAAACCAAGTCTATGCCATATATAAGTTTAATTTATAAAATTCTGATGTAGAATGGATATATATACTATATACTTTAGCTTTTTCGAACACCATTTGAGGTCCATGGTTTAAAGTGAGGTTATAAATCACAGTCCCGCAGTTCAGTTTCACAGAAAATCAAAATTCTGATCAATGAAAGTAAAATTAATGAAGCGGAACAAAGAAACAGATGGTAGATATTTGATTAGTGATATGATTGAAATAAATGTTCTAAAATAAGCAATTGAAAGGTGACTACCAGCTGTTACATACGTTGCAGAAGAAGTTGATTGTGTTGTGTTTTGTAAATATCCACTTATCGTGTAATCTTGGAACGGTAAAATAGATCAGTCGGTTGCAATTGAATGAGCAAGCGATGTCTTGCTTGTCCGTAATCAAAAATATAAGCCTCAAACAAACCACCCAGCAGCAACAATATTATCATCACTCAAATCCAAACCTGAAAATCTTTGTGGTTCCTTTGGACCAAAAATGTCAAAAAAAGGGAAAGCAACCATAGTGCTTAAACCATTTAACACAATTGATACAGCAATAAAATAAATCTGATCACACAGTAAAAGTGTGGATGAATATCTTCAAAAAGGCGTATCAAACAGAAATAGTCTCAACCTACAATAGTCACCACAAAATTCCATCTACAAGGGACTTCTTCCAGGCCATATGAATTATTCTGGGGCTGGATGTGAAATGACATGATAAATGCACAATACAGTATTCATAGAACACATGTTCAGTCGTTCAAGTGGACAATGACTTCTGAATCCTCAGAGAACCTAACCCACAGAAGGGGTAGAAAGACTCCTGCCACCATGATCATGGAGGCTAGCATATCACTATAAAAACTCTGATTATTTATTTTAGTGGAAAATGCATATCATACGGTCATTTTCTCTATTTCCTCATTCTTATTTTCTGTCAAATTTACATGTTGTAGTGCAGGGCCCAAAATTTCAACTCCCAAGCTACTAACCAGGGCATAAGAGTTGCTCGCCACCAGTTGCTCCACCTAACCCTTACCCAACCCTTAACTCTGCCCCTAAACACACCCTCTTAAATTATTATTATTATTATTCTTTATTTCTAAAGCGCCAGCATATTCCGCAGCGCTGTACAGTAAGCACAGTATAGACAGGGTTACAATACATTGAACAACATTTGACAAACAGTACAGGAGGAGATGAGGGCCATATTCCCGTAGGAACTCACAATCTGGGAGGGTTGGGGTTGGAAACAGGAGGAGAGGACTGTAAGGTGAGAGTGATTGATGGTTGCGTCAGTGAGTTGGGTGGTAGGCTTCCCTAAATAGGAATGTTTTCAGGGAGCGTTTGAAGGAAGAGAAGTTAGGGGAAAGTCTGACAGTATGAGGGAAAGCGTTCCAGAGAGTGGGGGCTGCACGTGAGAAATCCTGCAGTCTATCATGGGAAGAGGTGATGCGGGGAGAAGCTAGGCGCAGGTCGCTGTTTGACCTTAGGGAGCGGGCTGGGGTGTATTTGGTGATTAGTTAGTGAGGGTTTTGTAGGTAAGGATAAGGATTTTGAACTTAATTCTGCAGTGGATGGGGAGCCAGTGAAGGGACTCGCAGAGGGGAGCGGCAGAGACAGAGCGCCGGGTGAGGTGAATTAGCCTGGCGGAGGCCTTCAGGATGGATTGTAGGGGGGAGAGGCGGGACAGAGGGAGGCCAGATAAGAGATTATTGCAATAGTCGAGTCGGGAGATTACCAAGGCATGGATGAGTTGTTTTGTGGTGACAGAGGTAAGAAATGGCCGAATTCTGGAAATATTACGCAGTTGGTATCGGCAGGAGGAGGAAAGAGACTGGATGTGGGGGATGAAGGAAAGAGCAGAGTCAAGTGTAACTCCAAGGCAGCGAACTTGGTTTGATGGGGAGATGGTGATACCCTCCACCGTGATAGAGAAGTCAGGAGGTGGGGAGGCATTGGAGGGAGGAATAAGTAGGAGTTCAGTCTTTGACATGTTGATCTTTAGGTGGTGGGAGGCCATCCAGGAGGAGATGCCAGATAAACAGTCACTGACTTTTGAAAGGACAGGGGGAGAGAGATCAGGGGTACAGAGGTAGATCTGAGTGTCATCAGCGTAGAGGTGGTAATTAAAGCCAAAGCTGTTGATGATTTTGCCCAGGGAGGAGGTGTAGATGGAAAAGAGCAGAGGACCAAGGACAGAACCTTGAGGTACACCAACAGATAGAGGCAATGAGGAGGAAGAGTTACATAATTATCTTATGAAATTACTCTGTTATAGGTTTTATTTAGAATAAAGTTACAAAATAACATTAATATTCAGACATCTGACCCCAGATACATGTATACCGAGTCATCAGACCCCAGTGTGAGCAGAGTGAGGAGGCAGGGAAGCTCCTCTCCACCACCGCCCTGCCAGTGACAGAGATGAGCTTGGTCAGTTTAGGCAGCTGATTCCCTGCCACCATGTAGCCTGGGGAAGGGGGGCTGCACAGTAACACCACCGGAATACGCAGCACAAAATAATTTATTGTGCTGCCTGCGTGTGCATTTCTATTCGCCCTCACTTAATCTCCACTTGCCAAATGCGAGTAGGCGGGTGGAAATTTTGAGCCCTGTTGTAGTAGAAAGGGACTGATAAGTGTGAAAATAGTTTTAACTACTCCTGCTGCTAAATATTCCTCCAGTCAATGTGGTAAGAAGAGGAAAATAGTAGGCACGCAACGGCACGCTTTGAAGTGTAGAGACTTCTACACCTGATCGAGAGGGCTAGAGACCTGGTCGACTTTGATGGAATAACGCTCTTTGCATCTCAAACCAGTGGTACGTGTTTGCGATTTGCCTATACTACATACGGTAGCTGAGGGACCCCTGGGTTTTGCACTCAGATACATCAAGTATACAGTATCTTCATTTGCTTTTCAGTGTGGTAAGAATGACGCTGTTAAAATTTACAATATATACAGTTACTGTACATATCCAAGTGTAAAAACATCACTCCTGGGACTTTTCTGAAATTGAAATTTCAGTTTACTTTCCACTGGCTTTCATCAGTTTACTATATACATATATGTTTCACCAAAATCTGCTATTCATATAATACTTAGAAATTCACACTTATTTTAAAAGCTGAGTAAATATAGCTTGCAATTCTTGAAAGACATTGACTTGAAAAACATTTGACCATAATGTGGTATTAGATGCTGCCACAAGAACTGATTTCACCACCACTGCGGCTGGCCCCTATTTACTGTTCTACAGATCTTAGACCACAAGTCTTCTAATCATCAAAAGCGACTGGAGGGAAACTTTGAATTCGCTTTTTCTTGTAAAATAATCCTTGATTTTGATGCATCATTTAAGTTTGTGTTGCCAACTAGACTTGGTCAAAAATTGCCCCTTCTTTTTCTGATGCAAACTTAGTTACAAACTATTTCATGGATACACATCATTTTTAAGTATAGATGAGCAACCTGTTATGCAAAATATGCATTTTGATAAATGGGTGGGTTTGGGCCATACATCTCTTCCCTAATATTCAAATGGTCCTGTCTGTTATGATTCCAGCCCTGACTCCTGTATTTGGGCTGGTCTGGGTTGGCTCTTGGTTCTTGCCCTGTCATTTCTGCATTCCAGTCCATGAGTTATTTGCTTTTAGTTCTCTTCAGGATCACCTGTGCTGGCACTTAATCAGCTACCTATCTGCAGGTGTTTCTCCCAGGGTGCTATGCTTTGATTTGAGTAATTTTCAGTGTGTCTCTCTGTGATCCTGCTGCTAGAAAGCCCCTCTGATTTGTTTGTATATTTTTCTGCTTCATTTTTGTTCCCTGTTTTCCCTTGTTTGTTTGTCCCTTTATTTTCCCTTGTTTGTTATATCGCTCTGTTTTCCCTTGCTTTGTATTTGTTTAATTTGCCTTTGCCTTGCCCTCTGGTTTATTATTTATTTGGTTCTCTGTTTTTCTTGCCTTTGTTTTATTTGTTTATTTTGTCCCTTTCTTTAACCCTTCCTGCTCCTGTGTGTACCAACCTTGGCTTTCTCTATAGAATATTCTCTGTGCTTTGACCCTTACTGTGTTAACTACTCTGTACCGACCTTGACTATTTCTTTTATTATGTTAAAGCTTTAGCCCTTCATTTTCTATACTGATATGCTATTCTCTGTTTTGTCTGAGACCCTGCGCTGCCACGTGTCATCTCCTCCTAGGATAGATCTGGCTACTTTTAGGACTGACCTATCAGAGTTAGGGATTTCTTTCCTTTGGTTGTCTTGTGGAGTCCTCACCTCCTGCCTACTGCTCTACTGGTTGTTGGAATTTAGTCAGTTTTGTCTCCTGCCTTTTGGGCATTTAACCCCGAATATGGTCCCCACCTCAGCTCATGACAGGTGCCCCGGTTGACATTGTCATTGAGTTTATATTGGCATAGGTTGATATCATCATTGTTCATTACTTCGAAAAATATGTTTATTTCTTACGTAATATAATATATGGAAGAAATGGCCCCTTACAAGCATTGGTCAGATATTGTCGGTTAAAAATCTTGTAATCTTTTAGTTAAAAAGATGCAAAAGACGTCTTCATTAAAGTATTACATTAAAAATAGTCAATGCTTGATCGCGTTACGTTTCACAAATAATCTGCAATCTTAATCATTGGAAGATATGGTGTCCTACTGAACATATTCCTTACTGTTGGGAAGATTGGGATGGGAGCATGGAATCTATGTATTATCTCTATTTACAGGGATAAGCACATGGAATACATGGAATTCATATACATTATGTTAAACCCCACTACTGCTTCTGTGAAATGGCATCATTCACAGCTAATTACCAAACATCAGCAAAGCTCTCTGGGTCAGTTAAATTGGCTAAACATATGCTTTTTTGCACATTGACTTTACCTTTGTAATTTTGTATTTATTTATTATTTTTGAATCTAGATCCAAGCATACAAAACTTTTGGCGAAGTATCTTATTCAATCAAGCAGACCCATTTTCCATACCATATGTGTATATTTTATCAGACATGCATGACAAACTATATAACGTCTTGTGGCATATGTACAAGTGGATCAGCCAAATTGGGGAGGTGGAGGCTATTTTTACACATGGTCCTTGCCCGCTTTCTTATGTTTTTGTTGGGAGAGAAGGAATGAGTAAACCAAAGGTGTGCAGCTGCTTTTTAAGTAAGCCCCTGAGACTTTATGCTGTATTTAGTAATTCATATAGTATTTTAGGAATAGGTCCATCACTGTATTTATCCTTAACATCTGTTTGAACTTTAAAGGGGAAAGACATCTGTGCTGTAAACTCCATTTCATTTTTAGAGGTCAGAAAAACAAACACTGTAATATAACCGTTACTATTTCATACGCATTCTTTCCAACTTTTGCAACGTGACATTAAAGAACATTGTTAAAGTCAGGGTACCAGCTGAAACCAAGGCAATGGTTTCTAACTTATGTCTACCGTTTCAACCATTTACATTGGAGCAGGGAGTCCTCTAACATGATGCCATGAACAATATCTTTTGAAAACTAATAGGTGTCTCAGGACAAGGAACATGAATACTTTCTTTACTTCAAGGCAAGAATAACGTCAGGCGCAGATGGAGAATGAGCTGGTTGGAATAGCTTGTGCTAGGAGCACATTGACTCCTCCCATACAAAGTATAGGAGATGTTAGTGTACAATAAGCAGCTGCTACATCCGAGGCACAAGCTGAGCTTGCCTCTCAGATGTAATAGGGCGTTCTAAAATTGAGCACAACTCTCTAGCTGTTATGCTGTATGGCTTGAGTGCTGTGCTTAACATCCCAGTTGTGATTTGGCCACAGATTGGGTGCCAACAGGGGATAATCATTTCCTTTTGTTTTGTCTTAAGTGTCCTTTTAAGGCCTGTGTCAGACAAGCGCACTACGTGCGCGTGTACTGACGCACCTCCCGACGTCCATCACAGCGTTGTGACAGGGCGGGCAACATGGTGTAGCACGTGCTAAAACGAACGTGCTGAAATCCTCCCCATCAAAACGCTACTTCACGCATTCGACGGGGCTGCAAAGCGCGATCCTCCATAGGAGGATTGTGCTTTTCAGCTCTGAGCGCACTAACTGTGCTCAGCAAGGTGGCCAGACGGGCGCCAGAGTGGAAGGAACGTCCACTCTCATGGACATTCCTTCCACTCTGAAGTGCGCTTGTCTGACACAGGCCTTAAGGTGGCTATGTAATAAGAAGGCTAGGGTCAGACGAACGCATTTCTCGCATCGTCCGTAAAAAAGTGCGTCTGAACGCATGGACGTACTTTTTCACGGAATACACGATAGTGGTCATACGATGCGCAATTTCACCTGTGATTTCATACGGATCCAAAGCAGGAAACTTTGGGTGTCTGGACGTTATGTAGGCCGGACATGAGCAGCGTCTGACGTCTCCTAATCACGCACACACGCAGCTATGCGGACACAGTGAACTCGGTACGCTGAGGTTCGACATTCTTGCGAAAATGCGTTCGTTTGCCGCTTGCGTTGCGCGGCCGAACTTTCGTGCGGCCGTACTTCGTGTGTGGGCTTGCGTTGGACGTCATTTGCTGCTACCATGGCCGTCATAAAGTGCGCCTAAACGCACGTTCGTCTGACCCCAGCCGAACAATTCGAAACAATAATAACAATAAGAGGATCTCGTAAACACCAAATTCCGTACACACAAACACAATACTGTAAGACGTGACATACATAAATGTAGGCAATATATTGTTAAATAATTATTAATTTAGCATTAATTTGGCTGAAATGAACTGCAAAATGCTGTAAGCTTTCACAGTGTGAAGGAAGCAGACATTAAAATGTGCAACCCTCGCCACAGCTCTTGTTATCTCAAGAAGATGGCTCAATCGGATCACATTTTCCATCTCACTTTACTGCCCAGGATGCATTTCCAAGTGGCTGCCAGTTAGATTGCAGGGGGATGTTTTGCTTTGTAGCAGGTAAACCTTGTAATATTCATGATCTCTTTTCTAACGAATTGCTTGGAGTATTACATTTCACTTGTTTGGAAATTCAATTAAGATAACCGTTTCGCTGCTATTGAATTTCCTAGATAACGTCAACGGCTATTTCTGCTTCTGGATTTGGAGAAAGAGTATTCCAGTCCTGCATTACAAAAAATATTGAAATTAGGGTTGTTAGAGATTGTTGTTCCGTCTTTGGAAGTGTCCTTTAGCACTACTGTTTTATATTTAACTGGTGAAACCATATTGTGAACAGTCACATACCTCATTCTCCATTCTCATCATGTTCTTGTTTTTTTCTGTCAAGTAACAAATGTTCTTTAAAACATTTATCACAACAGATCCTTTATCCATATTGGATTTATTTTGGGTTAAATGATAGTGTCCCATGTTCATTTAGTGCATTAGCATAGGGGCTCTGCCAATCGGTGGCACTATTCCAAATTTGGTGTTAAAAGTCAGGCGCTAATGGAAAACTTGTGCTCCAGCCTCTTACCATTAGGGTCTCACGTTTAACACTCGGATTCCAACCTAGATGCTTTCTCAGCTTGAGTCGCAATACTTTTCAGGTGTTAAATTATAATGGCAGCGGTGCTATGTCCCGCTGCTGTTATCAGTTCCAGGAGTCCTTAGGCAGGGCTGCCATCAGAAAGTTTGGGGCCCTTTACTAAACCATCATCAAGGACCCCTGATAAATGCCAAATACCTCTGGCATCCCCGTTTTTGGTTTCGATTTCGACTTCATTCTTGACCACCCCAGTCATTAAGGCAGAGGCACAAATAGAAAAAAGATGTGCAAGTTTTTTTACATTTGTGAGTGTGACTTGCCATTACCAGCTCTAGCTCCGCTGAGTTAGTACATCAGCAGCACGAGTTGGAATATTTTTCATCCACTGATAGATGCCGGCAGCAGCGCTGCTGCCGGTATCGACTCCTGTAGTCTATAGGATTCCATGTAGTCCAGTGCAACGCTGCTTAATTGTGTTCAGAGAAAGTGTCACAATTCCTCTGGACCGTGGGATCAAGGGTAAGTAAAGGATTTTTTAACCCCTTTTAGATTAATGTGTTTAGTGATTTTGCTTGTACAAAATCACTAAACACAAGGTTCTGAAAACTGTATTTTCTCTTCAATACCGGTTACAGTTGAGAAGAAAGAACTATCATGGAATACCTAATTTTTCTCATTCTAGGCACAAATTAGTGGCTCCTATACAAGGTATATCAAGTATAGGTGGTGTTAATTTACCGTAACCTGTCGCACTTATATACCGTTATATACACACATATAAATAATTATTTTGAGGCTATATTATCAAAATAATTATGTATATTTATAGATCTATATAATGTATGTATGTACATTTAAAAAGAGTGGGCAGTGAATTAATTGGGGTGGTATAATGAATGAATTACTGTATGGTAGATAAACTCTGATATATGTAAAGGGGCATAACGACTGAAGGGCCCTACTGAGACTCTGCCATTAGCGGCTCATGCTGTTATTCTGACCGACCTGGCGCACAGCAATGTGCCACAATAGGACCTTCAGTCAATATTCCCCCTTCATATTTCTGAGGTTATTCCCAAATAATTTATTTATGAAGCCCATTGTCATTATATATATATATATATATATATATATATATACACAACATAGAAATAGATGGTGCACACGAAAGAATCTCCAAATATGCTAAATATATTAATTTTTTTGCCCTACGTGGACTGAAACGTCGACAATTTTATGCAATATATTTATACAGTATATTTAGCATATTTGGAGATTCTCCATGTGCACCATCTATTTCCATATGCTATAGTTACCCGGCAATTGGTGGCACTGTAGCAAGCAACCTTTTTCTTCACAGAGCGGAACCATTTATTCTTTTATAGATACATATTTTGATATTTTACCCACTCTCCTGCTTACCTTTGTGCAGGGGGGGGGGGTTATGTCACTGGTGGCAGCAGCGCTCCTTCAGTCTGAGGTATCTCTGGTGGTGAGTGCCGGGCCCTTGTGGTCTCTGATTTAACATTAATGCTGCTGGCCCAATGGCAGAGCAACAAAATCTCTGTCTCAATCAGGAGTTGACCACTCATTCACGCTGTTGGCACTCAAGATGAACCAGGGCACAGCGTTGACACGTCATCACGTCGGCGCTTGATTGAGACAGAGATTGCATTGCTGTGCATCAAAACACCAGGATCAGTTTAAAACAGATACTATAGAGGCCTGGCTGTCGCCACTGGACCACCAGGAATTCGGGAGCAACCAGAGAAAGGCCCGTTGCTCTAGCGTGCACGTGAACCCAGTGTCAGTACCCATGGGTGAGCAGGCACCCAGGCCCCAGACAAAAGTATTGGTTGTCACCCCCTGATGCGACCATGTACTTAGGACTTCATGGAGTGAAGTGAGAGTTCTTGCAAGCAAGGCGGAAGGATTTGTGAAGAAAAGTGGCAACTATTTGTTCCCAGTGTTCTACTGAGGGAGGAGGTGCATGATCACATCACTCTCTCCACAGAGGGAACTGAGGTGGGTATTGAAGTTTATTGGAGGGCTTAGATTTATGCGTTAAGTGAGTTTGCAGAAGGGAAATCACTTAACACCAGGGTTTATAAGACGTTATTAATTTCTAAACATCAGGTGCAGATAAAGAAAAAGCTAGTTGGAATAGCTTGGTTTTAATCTGCTAGGTTCACATTAACGTCTCCAATATAAAATATAGGAGATATTAATGTACAGTAAGCAGCCCAGATAGCCGAGACACACGCAGAGCTTGCATCTTGGGTGTAATAGGACGTTAAAAATTAAGCAGATCGCTCGAGCCGTTATGCTGTATGGCTTGTGTGCTCTGCTTAGCAGCAACCTTAGAATAGAGCCCCAAGTACGTAGATCTGAGTATAATACTTTAAACCTAGGCTGTTTAGTTTAGAATCTCAAAAATTACATTGACATTTATTATTTTGGGTTTTATGTCTTTTTAAGTTTCCTAAATCAGTTTATCTGGGCAGTTTGGTTGGCTTTTCCATATTGTTAAGGTCATATTTGTTCCATGACTTTCCATACAAGTCATATTTGTTCAGAGACAAAACATGTCAGAGCACATGTCCTAACAGCCACACATAACCTTTTATACTTCATTTATTGGTAAGTAAATTAAAATATAATTTATCACATCATTCTTGAGCGGACATATCGGTCCAACAAGACCTTCTCAAGGTTTCAAGGTTATCCTGAGAAAGTTCCCTTCGTTGGTCCGAAACATTGCCTTTTTATATGCTGTACCGAATTAAACGAAGGAGATGCTCGGAGTGCTGAACTATTATTTATTTTTGTGTTACGAGTTGTATAAGCTTTGGCTCCCACAGGCAAATTTTTGTGAGCATTTTACCAATTCATTAAATAAAAACTAAAGTTTACCCTGGCTGCCATATTTTCTTTTTGCGGTTTGATGAACGAGTGCCACTTAGACTCATAAGAGGAGAGGATGTGGTATGAGACAAAGTACTACTTTAAAAAGTGTAGAAAATACCCGTACTATTCAATTTTGGCACCTACAGTATTTAAAATGTTTGAAAAGTTTCAGAATAGTTATTTGAGGGTCCTCCTGCAACTAAATGTCTATGGGCTCTATTACATTCTTCGCGCAAACGTTAACGCGTGCACAAAAATGCATTAACGCGAGGGTCAAAACCCTTTGCGCAGAACGTCGTATTACAATGTCTGCGCAAAAAATGCGCGTTAACGTCTACCGCTGGTGAACTTGCGCGAACCCTTTGCGAGCGTAATGTACTTTGCGTGTCCTATACTTAACATTGTGAGCGCAAATGCGTTTGTGCGCTGGTACGCGGATGGCATTACAATCTATGCGCAAAATTTAATAGACAATGTTTGCGCGCATAATTTTAACATCTTTGAAAAGCTGGTGGTAACGGCAAATCTGAACGTCCTGCCTGAAACCAAATACACCAGCCCAAAAATAAAAATACAGCAAAGTATAGTTATACATTCTACACATACCCAATCAATAAAATGGAGAAGTTGTGCATGTTTTTATTATTGCTGCAGCATATATACTCAGATTGATTTTGGCAGGCGCAAAAACTTAAGGGGAGACAATTGTGGTTCTTAATTCTGATTGGCTGAATCTCGTTAAAAAACAGTCTGCCCACCGATTTCTGCGCGCAGCGTTAATGCGCGCTCGTTTTTGCGCGTCTTTTTTAGCGTGTTATTTTTTGACGGATGAAAAAATGAGCTTGGATTGTAATACCAGCTGTGGGGTACAGCTCAAATGGGGGGGGTACCCTTCCCAGGATAAAGGTAGTCCCAATCGCAGGATTTCTTTACAATGTACAGCCCTCTGTACTTTTATTCAAGAGCTGCATACAGGTCAAGAAGCAAAACAAAACAAAACAATACCCTTGCCTGTCCGGCACTAACTAAACAGTTAAGGTTTTCCCTCACTACCGTTTCAGACAACAAAGTGTATTCCAACCTTTCCTTTTTGCAGCCTGATCTCTGGTTTAGCCTTGCTCCCTCAGTAGCTGGTCTGAGTCCCAGGGTGGAGACCTGAATGAACCTCACTTCCTGCTTTTATTTCCCTCTAGCAGCACCCATCAATCAATTAAGCTTCCCCAGGGAAAACTGCAAAACCCGGAGATTTGTGTGCCCCGAGCTGAACCCAAACTCCGGCCTGGAGTGCTAGTCCCAACAATATGACAAAACTCGAGGGGACACATACCGTCCCTCAAACACCACTCCTCTCCTCTCATCACACAGCGTTAATTTACACACGTTAACGTTTAACGCTTCGCACAAAAAAAACACGCGCTGCACGAGCGTTTTAACGCAAAGAATGTAATAGAGCCCTATTAGTTGTACAAATAAATACTTTAGTGCTACAACATTAGCTCATCTATGTTGACTTTATTTTCCATACATAATAGTGTATGGCCGGGGTCAGACGTGCGTTTTGCAGAGTGGAAGAAATGTCTATGAGAGTGGACCTTCCTTTCTGTGTCGCCCGTCTGGCCACCTCGCTAGCGCATTTAGTGTGCTCAGCGCTACAAGGCTCAATCCTTAGAAGGAGGATCGCATTTGCATCCCCATCGAATGCGTGTCGTAGCACTTCGATGGGGAGGCTTTCAGCACGGCCGCAGTGCGGCCGCTGTTGCACCCGCAATTCGTGTGGACGGCCCCGTCGAAGCGTCACGTCAGTATGTGCGCATTATGTGCGCTTGTCTGATTCCGGCCTAAGCAGTATGACTTGTTCATTATCTCATACCTATTTTTCTTTTGAGGGTATCTTTGTGTCTCTATAACTAATGTGTGTTACTATCTGTTGTCTGCTACGCTGGCTCCTTGCTTTTATCTCCTTTTCATAGTTTATTCTTCTTGCAAATGGAGTGGGAACCAAGGTTAAAACAAACCAAATGAAGTACATGTCACATTTATCTGTCTTTTTAATGGGTGGATGTGGGTTGGCGCTGGTAGGGTGACTTTTCTTTACAACTGTCCTCATTTACTGATTAGGAATGCTGCTAGCACTTATGCTATCTCTTGGAGCACGACTCTTAAAAATGACTTCTCTGAACTGTTGAACTTTTCAAAGAAAGGGGAACTCTGAATAAATATTAGAGGGGATAAGATGATCCTCGACTTGGAACTCGGTCTTACGAATAACATAAATCAGACGTGTCATGGGCTGCAAACCCAATGAAAAATTGAAAGAATAAAAAAGTAAAGCTTGTGTGTTTTTCCCCTCTTTGTTCTTTCCCTGGCCTGAAAGCCTCTGTGAGTAATTATAATTTTCAGGAAATGTCAGTTGACGTGAAAACCAGAAGCAAACAAGACTGCCCGAAGTCTCACTCTTCCATTACACACTTAAGAATTAATCTGTGAGAGAAACGCTGTATATAATGGTTTCATTTTATTACTTTATTTGATGTAGAAATGCTCTGATGCAATATTTTACACCACATTAATCACTGACTATAGATGTTAACATTTTGCCCCAACATATCATATTTCCTGGATAAATTGGCTGTGAGTACGAAAAGTAAATGTTTCGTAGAAAGTTTGAGGAAATGGTTTATATTACTGGCAGACAATAATGTCACAGATTCCTCAGAAGGTTTTATTATCTGCTTTCTTCTATGTTTTAGGACTAAAAATGCTTTAATTCTGTGTTTAATTTATTTTCCTTAATGTATTGTTATAGGTTCACATCATACAAGAAATGTATAACTTGTTTTTTAACAAGGCATCTCTTTACAGTTTGATGTTGATTTCTGAGTTGTTGAACTTTTGGTCTTTTTATTTCCCACTTGCATATTTTTTTTATGTAACGTATTTGGGAGACACAGGTGTATCTCACTCGAGACAGCGGTTTATTGTTTTGGCTATAGAAGTATTAACATTACTGGTTTATCAGTCGGCCATACTTTCATTAACTGAGCAGCAAAGCAAGGTGCCGGTCACATTGGGTTGTCTTTTCTCAAAGACCAATTTTATTTCAAATGAAGAAACAACATTTCGACTTTACCACAGAGCCATCATCAAGCATACTCCTTACCTGCTCAACTATTTTGGAACCCTTGGTGTCCGTCCCCTATCTGATACGTGTGCCTGGTATTCCTGTTATTCATTAACTAGCCGGATTCCTTATATTTTTCCTTTTTTTTTTAAATTCATTGTCCCAAGTACTTACACCATGAAAATATAAAGTAAACACCATTTCAGTTATATATCAGATCAATAGATTTAAACCAGATAAACGAGTGAGAAACCAGTGTAACCCTTATTAATACGACGTGATTCTTTTTTGTAATCATGAAAGCAAACTACTTGCATTTTCGCATCCTAAAACTTTAAGTATCCAAAACTGGAGAAAAACGGCATGTTCTATGCATAGGTTCTGATGAATTGAGGTGTTAATTGGATTTCAATTGAGGTGTCAATATCTTCATCCTGTTTGACAGCCAGGACCCAATTCCAACCAAAACTGTTGGCTAATGGCCAATGCTAATGCTAATGGCTGGAACTTTGCATATAAATAAACCAGCCATTAGCTTAATGGCCCGAGCTGTGCACCCTGCTTGCAAATTGGGTGTTGTGCCTGCTTAGAGGAAATTGCAGCTAGCAGGAGAAGAAAGAGCTATTCCAACATAACTTGTTGTCCTTAGCTACAGCCTGTATCCTGCAATGCATACCTGCTCTCAGACCCTGGTGATAGGTGATTTTGCTTCGATCACTGGACACTTCAAAGCATGTAAAAATATCATACTTATCTCTGATCGCGTGGTGCAGAGAGTGGCATGATCTCTCGCTTACCCTGGCTGTATGTAGAAGAACACTGGGATCAATTAGTCCCTAATAATCTTTTGAAACCCAAGAGCTCACCCAGGATTATGCGTTACTCTATGCAGTTCTTTGGACTCCAGGAGTTGATAACAGCGGTGTTGCACTGTGCTGCTGCCAGTAGCTACAAACAGCTCCCAAAATTTCCAACTCTAACCTCTGATACAGCAGCTTAATTGGAATAGAGCTATTAATGGTAACCCACTAATGAATAATGGGCTACACACAATTTATCCATTGGTGAGTCGATATTAACAACTAAGTTGGAAAACGGCTCCCATGTTTATTGAACAGCGTGTGACCATGTGTCACGTCCAGTGCCCAGGATGTGATCCGGCACCACGCAGTGCTGTCCTTGCTGCTCGCTGGCTGGGCGCCATTTGACGTGTAGGCTCATGGTGGTCATGTGGGTGGTCAGGGGGCTGGGCGCGGCATGATGACGTGGTGCCACCAGGTTTAAAATCAGTCTGATCAAGCAGACTCGTTGCCCTGACGTGGTTTTGCTTCTCTCAGTGCTAACTGCAATTTACTATTACTTGCATGACTCTGGCTATTGAAAACAAACCCTCTGTGTATGACTCCGGCTATTTGTGAGAACCCTGATTTCTGTATGACCCCGGCTATTTCTGAGAACCCTGCTTTGTGAATGACCTTGGCTATTTCTGAGAACCCTGCTTTGTGTATGACACCAGCTATTCCTAACAACCCTGCTCTGTGTGTCATTCTTGGTATAAGGCTGATCATCTCTCTTGGTACTAAGACCTCTGCCACCTAGGCTAAGAGTGTTCTCCTCATCTAGTATCAGTTAACCCTTACTGGGTGCTACAAGATCTGTTCCCTGCAGGTAGTTAGCGTTACCTACCATCCAAGGATCTGAGGGGTATTTAGTATACTGTGTACAGGAACCAGTATCGTAAACGCAAGGGGTATCCGTTAAGCCATAGTTATATCATCTCCATCTTCTATTATAGGAGAGTACAAGCTCCTAGCTGCTGACTTTCACATGTTCGTAGAATTAGCTTCCATAGTACAGAGCTTTGTTTATAACTACTAAAAACCGCACTCGTACTGACAGTATTACAGAGTAATACCATTTATGTATATGCCAATGACATTCTTTAAAAACAATAAACAAAATATTAAGTACAATTTTCTGTACAAATTGCTCTTCAAAGATAACTGCATTATGTCAAGAGTGTAAATGAACAATACTGTTTTAAGAGGTTAATCGGAAAACAACAAAACTTTATCCGGAGTAATTTTGGCTGATCTCAAGAAGTGATTCATCCTGTAGGAAATAATAGTGGTCCAGTATTCCTGTATGTGTGTGGCATAGTAAGGGTGCCTCAGATTTTCTTCTTCGTTTTACCACACTATTCCTAAAAACATGTCATTTACTTTTTAAAAGGGGTGGGGATGGTATTTGTTCTTCTTTAAGCAGTGAAAGCTATTTTTGGGAGAAAAATCAGAATAACTTTGAATGTAGATTCTAATTACATAGTACTTAGAGGTTACATTTCAAAGGCCTCTTCTATTTGTAGTGCCTGGAGCCTGGAATATATAATCTGTCCTACGTAATGCCTGGCATACTCTCTATTTCAGTATTCATTTTGCTAACCTAATATAACATTTAAAAATCTAGCAACATTAACATTTTAATATGCTTTTATCTGATGATTCTGTTCTCAGGTTACCAGTATACAAATAATTATACTATCACAAACTTGCTCTCACCTCTGGGCTGCCTATGACAAGATTACACCAAAAGGGTTATTTAATAAGTGCTGAACTTGCCACCGAATTGCACCGACCTGTAAATTTCACTGTATGTTGCAATTTCGTAGGCCGTTCGTTTGCTCAGAAAATGAAATACGGTGTAGTTTGCTGCAGATCGCCGCAATTTGGCAATCTTCGGCGGCAGCGAAATTGGCCCATACAGAAGTAATGGTTAATCTATTCACAGAACGTCGAATTGCACCAAAGTGTCTGGGAAATGCCCTGATTTCCGGTGGTTCAGTTCAACAGGTTTAAACAAGCGAATCCCATAGGATTCAATGTAAAAAAATATTATTTTTATTTTATTTTTATTCAACCGTTTATTCTTTCATTTTCAGCACTGTCCTTTTATTTATTTATTTTTTGGAACATTTTGATGCAATTCTTGTATTTTTAGGCAAAATTTTAGTTTTTTTTAAAGGTGTTTTTCCTGTAATAGAACATTTTATTATTTTTTATAGGACCTTTTATGTTATTTTCATATTAGTTTAAACACCTTTTAGAAGAATAGCAGAGTTCAGGTTTTTTCTCTGCAGTTCGGCAGAGTTTTGCGGTCAGTTCGGCGCTCTTTGGTGGCAAATGGCAATCAGCGGTCTGATCGGTGGCGTTCGGTCTGATCGGCAGCCGCGGGGGGTCTTCAGCAGCTCCGCGTTCAGTGCACTTCGGAGACCCTGCAGTAAATACTGAATTCACACCGAAGAGTGCGCTGAACGAGAAAGCAACGAAACTTCACTGAAATTTTGGTGATTTCTGAATAACCCCTCAAGCTTAAATCATTTCATTTTTTAATAACCTACACTGCGACACTCCGTGGGCACTATTTTTATAAGTTCAAATAAGCAAACCTAGGCAACTTTTTTATATGAAACTATAAAACTTTCCACATTATATGCAAGGCTCCAACATATTTCAGGAATAGTTTATACAGGAGGTACCTGCTTTAAAGAAAGTAATAACTATAATTGAATAAAAAACGCAATTAAAAAATATTCTGTAACTGGTATGCATGTGTATGTCTATTTACTTTTATTGTTTATGTATTCCAGTAGGATTCCCCAGAGTGTGTGTTATATGTCTCCATACGGTTGCCATGTTTCTACGCGATTTAATTACCAGGTATGCGTGTGTTTTTCTTTTCCACCATTCAATCCCTAGATGATACTATACTGCCTGTATTGTAACAGTGCGCAGCATAATCAATTTTTCTCCGGCTTGGAAGATGATATTTTCTGTCTCCGCTTTGTACGGCTTTTAACATGCTTGCAAATAGAAATTTTGTTACATGCCACTTAACGCCGGAGAAGTGACAGGATACATTTGGAAAGTGCGGGGAAGATCAAAATGAAGCTTTCACCAAACGTCATTGAAATAATTGCCTGCTGTATTTTAATCTTCGTGAGCATAGTAGGAAATGCCATATTGATTTATTGCACCTGGAGATGCATTACAAGACGCCTGCCAACATCCTTTGCTCTCATATTCAGCCTTGCTATAGTCCATCTGCTTAAAAACCTGGTAGTCAATACTATAACTATTGTCTCCAGTGCTGGGATTTCTGCTCGCTCCGTTGGTTGTAAGATTGGACTATTTACCGCTTCATTGACCACCACTTTGGAGATTTGGTTTACGCTTTACATAGCCGTGTTCTACTGTGTTAAACTCAATCGTGTTGTCCATCCTCTGAGAGCCCCTCCAAATGGCAAGTGGCGCAAACATCACCTCATTGCTGTGATCTCACTGTGGATTGCCGGCATTGCAATATGTTTTCCGTATTTGGTTTTTGGAGATAATGTAGAAAACCTGCCTCCTTCAAACTCTTCTTTGTACTTTCAACATGGCTTTCTTCATAAGCAATGTACGAATGTGTTCAGAGACCAACGGGTGGACTTGTACTATGATAAAATATTTATGGTCATCGTAGACCTTCTTCCCCTGGTGATTTTGACCATGGTCAGTTGTCGCATTGTTCTACTTTTCCGAGAGCAAAAAAAGGCTACATATGGGAATATCTGGATTGGGCACGATGCATCTGAAACCGAGGTTTTGAGGGCCTCAAAACTGATAATACTGCTGATGTTATTGGTTACACTACTTTGGGTTTCCCATTTTGTCTTGGTTAATCTTTTAAAAAACCTGACCTCTTGGTGTTTAACGCCAACCGTTCTCATTGTGCTATGTGCTGGGTATTCTACCACTAGTCCATATTTACTTATGCTAATTAATTACAAAATCAGTTTAAAGATTAGGTCTTTGAGTTCTTTTTGTTGCATAAAACCAAATAAGCCTATTTTACCCGTGGTGCAAACCTCAGCGATTTCCGAAAAGCCTATTACCGAAGAGTGAGATTCATTAAAAATGATATTTGCTACATTAAGAAAAGGATGACTTTGCTCTTTCACATGTCATTAGAATTTGAATAAGAGTAGCTAGCTGTTAGCAAATACACTATCATTTTATTGATTTATGATTATGTGTATCGTTGTTAGAGAGGAGAACAGATGCAAATAAGCGTGGACCATACCCATGGCTGAGAGGATGGAGTTACTTTAAAGTATATACATTTATTTTCTAAATAAACAATGTTTTTATGTTAGAAAATGTTTACTACCTATAGCTAGCATTGTAATTCATAGGATAAATAGTTGTATTTTTTAACCTAGATATACTATATTAAGTTTTTTATTATTCTTTTTAATTATTATTAAGTTTTTTAATTAAGCAGCCTTTATAACCTATGTTTTTTCTTTTTACTAATTTTCAATGCATACGCACGAGTCTTTAATTACCCCTTTACTGGTGTCCAGGTTTTTTTTTTTCTAGACTTTCATATGCTTTGGGTTAGAATTCAGACTCTGAAATAATATCTTATGTTTTTTTTGCATGAAGACTGCATTTTAGCTGTGTCTGCTTTACTTTTAAGGCTAGGGTCAGACGAACGCAGTATTAACATGCATTTAGCCGCACTTAATCACGGCCGTGCTAGCAGCAAATGATGTCCAATGCCGGGCAGCATACGAAGAACGGCCGCACGAAAGTGGCAAACGAACGCATTTTTTAGAGAACGTCAAACCGCTAGTACTGACGTACAGAGTGCGCTGCGTCCGCTAGCGGCGTGTGTGCGTGATTTGGAGACGTCAGACGCTGCTAATGTCCAGCCAACAAAATGTCCAGACGCAAAAAGTGTTTTATTGATGATCCGTACAAAATCACGTACAAGAATGCGCATCGTATGACTGCTTTTGCGTATTCCGTGAAAAAATACATTCCTTCTTTCGAACGCACTTTTTCACGGACGACGCGAAAAATGCGTTCGTCTGACCCTAGCCTTAGAGAGTCTAATATTAAATGTCATGGTACATACAAGGCATATGAAAAGGATATTAGAATAAGTAGGTTTTACAGGAAAATTGTTTAGACAGCCACACTTCTAGGGCCATATTACATAGTTGCTGCTAAGGCTGGGGTCAGACCAGCGCCCTTTTAACGTGCGTTCTGGCGCACTTAATTACGGCCGCACTAGCAGCAAATGACGGGCAATGACGGCCAATATACGAAGTACGGTCGCACGAAAGTCCGGCTGCGCAACGCAAGTGGAAAATGAACGCCTTTTTTCGAGAACGCAGAACCGCTAGTACGGACGTACAGAGTGCGCTGCGTCCGCTAGCGGTGTGTGTGCGTGATTTGGAGACGTCAGACCCTGCTCATGTCCGGCCAACATAACGTCCAGATACCCAAAGTTTCCTGGTTTGGATCCGTAAAAAATCACGCACAAAAATGCGCATCGTATGACCGTTTTCACGTATTCCGTGAAAAAATACATCAATGTGTTCGGACGCACTTTTTTACGTTCGCGTGTAAAAATGCTTTTGTTTGACCCTAGCCTAACTTAACCAGAGCTGTTGTAAACTTACCAGAGCCATTATAGCCTATGGAGCTGTTAACAACAGCTCTGGTTAAGTTAGCACCAACTTTGTAATATGGCACCTAGTGTCTGTCTACATAAATAGACTGATCTGGTACTGATTGGACTTATTCCAGTCATAGAGTATATTACTCATCGAAAATGAGCAAGAATCTACAACACTCCTGTTGATAAGCAAAGATTTCTTTGCTGATTAGGGGTGTTTTAACTCTACATTGTCATTTTGGAATGTGTAGTCATTGGTTTGTTTGATATTAAACAACAAATTGTATAAAAATTTAAGGGTCCTAGTCTGTAGTTGGTGCTAAAATGGGGATGCTAATGGGGAAAATCTGTGCCTGCATGTTTCCCCCATAGCGTCCCCATTTTAGCGTGATATTCCGGGGCAGGTGCTACCTCTGCACCTTGCCCTGGAAGGCAGCACTAACCACTGGGAAACTTGCACTAGCGCTTCCAAGTTTGGACTCCATGGAGGGTTGCGCTTTCTGGGCCAGTAGCCCTGCGTGATCCCGCTCTTGTGAGATCGCACAGTGACGTGGAATGATTGTAGAAAGAGACTGGGAACTATCATGGTTATTCAGAGAGAGGTGAAAAGAAGGAGAATGACTGGAGAATGGGAAATTCTAGGTAAAAATAGCCGATTTGGAAACTGAGATGAATGGGAGAATTTTCCTGGTTTTGCTATTTTGACCTAGAATTTTCCATTCTCCAGTCATTCTCCTGCTTTTCACCACTCTCTGAATAACCCTGTATTTCTTCCCTGTCTCACTCTGCTCCCAGACACAAGACGTGGTGGATTGGGCCACTGTTCTCTCTGTGAGATGGGATTTAATGGGGGGTTTATGGGGTGCTAAATGATTTTGCAAATGCAGAAACATTCAGCGGCAGCTGTTAGGTGTAGCTAAAATTTTGGCTTGCGCATCGCTGCGGTAATTAGTGCTAGGACTTTGTAATACCTTACTTATCTTAACGCTAATTAATGATTGTGCTCCCCATGTTAAGTATAGGACGCACTGTATGCTCGCGGAAGCTAGCGCAATCAATCAATCACCGATGTGCTAAGTGATTTCTTATGGGTTTAGCGTCAGGAATGTAATATGGAGGGGGGCATGCATTAAAGTCACTTATCCTGGCAGTAACGCTTACACATATGAACGCTAATGTTAGCGTTCAGTAGGGATTAGTGCCCTGAGTATCAAAATATAGATGTAAAATTCTGCCGGGCGCACAAGCATTTAGAAATGCCCTCTCACTATGTTCTCAGACTTTAGTTCTTAGTTTCTTACAGTCCCATAAACAGAATTTGGAAATGTTTAAAATATAAAAATAATAACATTTTTTTAAAAAAAATAATGGATACTATGATGTCTATTTAATCCAGACTTAAAGGGTCACAAGCATTAGCTGCCTGAAGTCTTAATTAGTTGGAGACATTTCTGTGGACTTTTTGCCTATTGGTAAAACAAAGTGACCTAAGCGAGAGCATTACAATTCAGCCTCCCGGGGCCCCTATACCAAGATAGCTGCTGATAAAATAAGACTCTATATAATAGGCCCAGTTATGAGCTAGCTGCTATATTAGTGGCATGGCTAGTAATTTTAGGAAGCTAGTATGTGATACTGGCACTGCACCGCTGCTATTTAACTCTTATGGTATCCATTGGACTCGGAAGAAGTCCAATGATTTTATTACATGAGCAACTGCAAACAACGCTGTACCTTAGAATCGCTCCTTATTGTCCCACGACCTACTCATTAGAGCTTCCGATACAAAGTATAAGAGTCATTAAAGTACAGTAGGAAGCCAAACTAGGAGAGCCATTAAAGCGTAGGGTTGTTAAATTTAATGGCTCACTCATTAATGTTAATGGCTCAAGTGGAATAAGACTCACCGTGTATGTGCGATAATAAATAAGAAGGATGATGTATGACCAGCACTCTACTACATGAAAAAGGTTGGTAAAAGTGCTGTAAGATCGTCTTGTTTCATATATGCCAGATGTCAGGGGCCCACCAGGACTTTCTTTCTCTTTCCTACCTTGCCAGACTTTGCTGTACACACATAGGTGCACTAAAAAGCACTCTTCGTATAAAGTCGCTTTTCTTTTTGCTTGAATTTTCTGCGGTTCTATTGCCTATTTTTGTACTGCAAATTTGTGAAATATTACCTTAGCGTATGATTATTACCAAGGCACAAAAGGCATAAAATATACAATAAAATGCTATTTTACTATTTGGCACGTTGTCCTGTTTTTCTTGGTGTACCTTTTGCTTCTGTCGAACTCTGCTTGTTAGTCTTAATTGTCCTAGTGAAAACTCAATTGTTTATAGCCTTATATTTGATTCCCATTAAAATTATTCATAGGCGCTATGCAAGAAGGCTTGCAACCACACAGTTTGCTTTTTTTTGCTAAACTGTATGTGGTCTTAAATAGAGAACAGTACTGTTCTGCCAACAGAACGCCATATGGCAGTGTAACTCATAGCATGTGCAAGAAAACCTAATAAATTTGGCAATGGATGGAGAAAAGTGGGAGCCTTCTTGAGGTTTGTACTGTAGACCATACTTTGACTGATTAGGGACCAGGGACACTATGGAGCACGTGTAGCTACCGCGTCTTTCAAATTGTTCTTTAATTTAAGAAATCATAGAAATAACGATATTAAAATGATATAGTATCCCTTCCATGCCACGTGACATGCTTTTACAGTTACAAAATTGTCCCTAGAGGGCGAGTGGCTTACTTGGCGAGTCATGCAGGGAACAGGGTTATACTCTGTCTCCTTTCCCTGCCGGACTGTCCCGGGTTTGCCACTGCCGACTGTTTCCAATGTAGGCAAGTTGGCATGGCAATTCAATGTCAGTTTAGCCATGTGCTTGGTGTGACTGTCTCTGATAGCAATCAAATGGTATTGTGATGTAAGGGGTTTTCTCGTGTACCGGACCAGTACAACCTTTAGCTTGAAGGGGTTAATATTTACAATATTTTTTATTACAAATTAACATGACAGTAAATTGAGAAGAAGACAACTACAAATTAACTATATTTATGGGATTTAGCACAACTATCTACCATAACAGAAATCCATGAATTTTTTGTACTATTTGAAGCTTCCAAAGGAAATCCAATGAGTTCTCAGGATTTGGGAACTTATGTTGCAGTTGTTCCTATATATGAGTGCATAGCTGCATATGGGATGCACAGATTGCATAGCTCTCTAAAGCATGACTTAGGCTACTGTCAGACAAGAGCATTTTGTACGGAATGTGCGTCCGTGCTCAATGGACGTACTTTCTGACTGATGATGACAAGGTAGTGGCCACACGGTCTGTTTTTTTAACTGACGTTATTTTTGACTGATGTAGCAGGGAAAATAAATTAAAATGCAAAAACATTTTGTCCGTCAAAAATGCTGGACTTCAAAAATGCAGTTCGTCTGACTACGTTCCATACCTCACACACAAAGCTATGCGGACTTTGCAGACACAGTGCACTCTGTACGTCTGTTCTAGCGGATTTTCGTTCTTGCCTGCCATGTGTCCGTTTGCCGCGTCCGTTGTGCGTCCGCAGTTCGGTGCGGACGTACTTCATGTGTGGGGCTCCATTGGTCATAATTATATGCTATAACGGACGTACAAATGTGCAGCAACACGGACGTGATCAGTGTGCTCGTCTGACACTGGCCTAAAATGTGAAACAGGGGTTTGACATTATGTAGTTGGTGTATCTAAGAAGACACTTCTTGTACCATGGACCACATTACTCGGTGTGAGTTTACAAAGACTTGTTCCTCTAGTGCTCCTGGTATGGTGTAAGTAGATTGAGTGTAAACCAGTTTTTTTGGTGTGATATAGAACTAGGTTCATAAGTATCAGGACTCATTTCCTCAATAATGATATTTCCAATTTTCCAGTTTACTGAATAATAAGAAAAATTTTGAAAGAAGCAAATCTTGGGCAGAACTGGGTTAATAAAGACATCAGATTTGGATAGTTTGGTTTTTGATTTAGGTCACTCATCATATTTTCAGGTTAGGGTTTTAGCTACTTTTTTAACATCTTGGACTAGACGCTACTTCTCAGATATCAAATTATTTCATCTTGAATGTATTTTTCATGGAAAACTCATTTGTACTGAAGAGAGCTATATTTGGAATCCAGTGGCCGTTTCGAAATCTGGCTGTGAAGTTATAAAGTCTCCAGGTTCTAAAGTATTTTTGGGATTCTCCACTTCACTTGCAGTCAATCAGCACAATAAAACACCTAAAAAACCCAGAAACATCCAAGTGCACAACTCGGTCCAAACCAATGCAATAAAAATCATAAAGTGATACAATTGCTGTGTATTTCAATTACTTTGTTTTAGAGATCTCATGTTGCAGGACGTAAGCAGCAGTTCATTTTGGTGCAATCATTGTAACAGTAATTTGACACCCTTGTTACATTTAATAGTGTGCTTAAAGGCATGCATTTCACTACTTTTATCATAGTACCCGAGGGATTGTTAAATTACGCTTTGAACCTGACTTTTATTGATTAATAACTCATGTTTTTTTTAGTTTTTTTTGTGGTTTCAGAATATGTTGTGCAATGTTCTTTGTCTTTAGAATAAATATTGGTGGCATGATTAAAAAAACAGAACAAAATGGAGTTTTTTAGTGGGTAAAAGTAAAAAAAAAACACTATTCCATTAGTAATTATTACAATAATGCTAACAGTATTTTATATAGCACTTTCTTGAAACTGGACACATAAAACCAAAACATATTAGTTATGCGTAAAGTCATAGAAAATGCCACTCAAATGGTTATTCACTAACCTACAAATTGGCACTGAATGGTGAATTTCATTGTAGGTGCAAATTTAAAGCTGTCAATTCGCCAAATACAGGCAAACGGACATCGAAATACAGTGTAATTTGCTGCAATTCGGCAGCTCCGAAATTGTACTATAGAAGACTAGTATGTCTTCTGTGTCTTCTATTCACAGAATGCAGAATTGCACTACATGGTGTTGAATAGGTTTCAGCACCAAGGATAACAGCTGGCCTTGACACTGAATAGCTTTCAGCACCATGGAGAACAGCACTGAAGGGGCAGCGGGGCCCCGCTTAGCTGCTAGTCTTGGTCCTGAATAGGTTTCAGGACCAAAAATAGCTGCTGTCCATGGTTCTGAATAGGTTTCAGGACCATAGACAGTTCCCACCGAATGCAGAAGATTGAGGGAAGGAAAGAAAAAAAAGCCTTGTTGTTTTAAAACAAATTAGAAATCAAAAAAATTCACAAAAAAATCCTGAAAAATGCCTAGAGACCCATGTTTCAAATAAATATTATGATCATCTTTTTCAACAAAAATCGCTTAGTACTGGAAGGATTAAAACTTTTAGTAGAATCTGTTAAGAAGTGGAATTGTTTCTTCTATAGAATTAGCAACTGTAATTATTTTAGTAAATACGGCATAAAAAAACAAGGGTAAAATGTGATGGCAAAGAGAATTCACTAACAAACCTATGGGATATTGTGAGTTAGTGTAATGTTGGGGACTTCCAGCCTCTCCTGTGTGCTTGAGGGCAGCATGTCTGATGCTGCTCGCTGACCATTCGCCCAGTTTAAATGGAGACAGGCAGGGAGGTGGCTGCATGAGGCGCGGCTTGAGTGGGGGGCGCGGTCTGGTGAAGGTCTTTAAAAACCCTCAGTTCCTTCTCAGCAGTGCCAGATCGTGGTTATCCATACCTGAGCTCCTTGTGCCTGTATTCTATTGTGATTTAACCTGTTATTGACCTCTGCTTGTTTCCTGACTATTCTGCCTTCTGTTGCCCTAGACTATTTTCTTGTACTACGCTTCTGCACTGTTATCGACCCGGCTATTCCATTTGACTATTCTATACTCTGTATTCCTGATTCTGGCTCGTCTGACTACCCCCGTGTTGCTGACCTGGTTTTGTATTTCGACATTGTCTTTTGCTTAACCCTTTTCTGTCTAGCTAGTATACCTGGCCAATTCTAAGGACCAGACAGTTAGGGATTCTTCACGGCTACTCCGTTGGTAGCTTTTGGGCTCTGTGGAGTGTTGGGCGTTCGGTACTGCGTGGTGGGATCCAGGAACCGTGACAGTTAGCAGAACTACAGCCAAAATGAAAAGAAAAAAAATCTACAGTTTCGGGTAATTTTTTTTTCCACTTTTGATTTGTTTCACTAAAACACTATAAATAATACAATTCCAGAATGTTTTATTTGTATCAGGTGATCATATATTCATGGGATTACACGTGTCTGTTGTCTCTACATCCTACACATTTTTGCTATGATCGCTGTTTATCTGTGATTTCTCTTAAAATTATTTCAGGAAGACATTATATTCACTTTGCAGTATGTTTTACGTAAGCAAAACAAGAGGCTTTCCCATAATCCAGCCTCTATATTAAATATTACTATGCATTATGCCATGTTACTGATGTGAATGTGATGTGCGCCTGGGGCTTTCTGAACCCTGCCCTGTTTATCGTATGTCTTTCTTTTCCAGCATAAAGCTATTGTGCCGTAGGGAATACTCTGGACCTTTGCATGAGGGAAATTATTGCTCTAAAATATCGTTCCCCCATCATTAGAGACAAATGTTTGTGATTTTCTCAAAGTGATGTCATGCCATTTCACTAGTTTTATGTTCTCATTCAGTAGTTATATTGAATAATATGGGTTCAATCATTGTAATCTATAACCGTTGTGTCCTTGATTGCTTTAAGTTATGAAATCATTATGTAATGTTTTGTATCTTATCCAATATATACAGTGAGTAATTTAAGCCGCCGAGACTTGCACGTGAAGTTGCTATACAGTGAGCTTATATGGAGAATGGCTCCTGGCTCTAGCGAGACCTGTAATTACATGTAAATACTGGGTCTGCAAGGGTATAAGCTTATTTTCCATGCACTGGGGACTTGCCTATATTTTGCCAAAACTTTTGCTTTGTCAAACAAAACAACTGCCTAGTAACCTCATACGTTACTGCTTGGAGACTCAGCCTGTTGACTCCACCTAGATACGTCGTAAGCTGCACCTGTCATGATCAGGTGCACTTTGACTGCGATATCCCATCTTCAAGTGGCTATCACATTGGTCTTAAGGATCAATATGCTATCTTACCCCTCAATGAGATACCACAGCCAGTACATACCCAGGTCCAGTTCCTTTGTGGGCAGATGTTGTGAGGTGCTACATGACTGACCGTCAGTGGAGATACTGGGTTGCTGACTTGTCTAGGTGCCGACAGTCATTCTAGAGCTCCTTCTGGTGAGCATGACCGGATCACTTTAAAGAATGATAAATCGATCCATGTCCATGTGCTGGATGATCCCTCTATGGTGTAATATACACATAGGGCTCTATTACATTCTTCGCGCAAAAACGCTTGCGCAGCGCTATTTTGTTTTGCGGCAGCATTAACCCTTTCGCTGCTGAGGCTTTTCCCGCCTCTGTGCTGAGGTCATTTTTACCGGTTTTGCTCATCATGTTTAAACGCGTTTTGAAGGCTTATTTTAGTATATTACCCAGACATATTATATATCATTCTTTCCGTCAGACTCGGCAGATTAATAATATGTCATTATTATATGTATACGTCATGACCTGTCTGTATATTATAACAAAAAATGCTATAAAATATGAATTTTCAATAATTTACAGCGTGTAAAGTGGTTTTTTTCCACATTTTAACATGCGAGCAATTGCGGTTATATTTTGTATGGGGTGCGCTTGTTAAAAAAATTAGAGATGGGGTCTCGTTACATTTTTTTTTGGGGAAAATTACACGATTTTTAACAAACGCACCGCATACAAAAATCGTTAGTGCAGCATCATTGTTCACATTATAATTGAAATGGTAACAATATTGCTGCATTAACAAACCAAAAAAAAGAAAAAGTGTTTTTTTTTTTTTTTTATAATTTGTTTTTTAACCCTTTCGCTGCTGAGGCTTTTCCCGCCCCTATGCTGAGGTCATTTTTACCTGTTTTGCGCATCATGTTTAAACGTGTTTTGAAGGCTTATTTTAGTATATGACCCAGACATATTATATATCGTTCTTTCCGTCAGACTCAGTAGATTCATAATATGTCATTATTATATGTATACGTTATGTCATGTCTGTATATTATAACAAAAAATGCAATAAAATATGTATTTTCAATAATTTACAATGTGTAAAGTGTTTTTTTCCACATTTTAACATGCGAGCAATTGCGGTTATATTTTGTATGGGGTGCGCTTGTTAAAAAAATTAGAGATGGGGTCTCGTTACATTTTTTTTTGGGGAAAATGACACTATTTTTAACAAACGCACCGCATACAAAAATCGTTAGTGCAGCATCATTGTTCACATTATAATTGAAATGGGAACAATATTGCTGCATTAACAAACCAAAAAAAATAAAAAAAAAGTGTTTATTTTTTTTTTTTTAATTTTTTTTTTAAATTTTTTTTAATTTTTATTTTTGATTTTTTTACAAAATTTTTCACTTTCATGTTTGGTATCGTTGGAACGGCCATGCTCTGGCCGATCCAACGATACCAAAATTTAACCCCTAGCTGCCACGGATCGGGAGATAGGGAGTTCATTGGAACTCCCTATCTCCACAGTTGGTGGCAGTTAGGGGTTAAGTCTAGGACTGGCGTCATCGTGCTACGCACGATGACGCCAGTCCTCTGGGGGAGTTCCCGGAGGCTTGGCCGACATCCAAGATGTCGGCCAGCTCCGGGAAAGGATCGTGATCCGGCTCCCCAGGGGTTAATGCCAGGTAACATTTGGAAGGGCAGGCTGTGCCCTTCCAAATGGTGCCTGGGTTAACCCCCGCAACGCCGCCGATCGGGAGGGAGAGAGGTCCGAAGGACTTCCCCCCCTCCCTTTCAGGCGCCTCCTCCGCACATGCGGGGGGCGCCTGAATTAGGTGTCATCGCGCTGCCGCGATGACACCTAATTTCATCGGCGGCGGTTCCGGATGCTGGGCTGACATCGGGGGGGCCAGCAATCGGCCGCAACCCGGCCAAACGCTGACCCCAAAGTGAGGACGCGCTCAGCGCGTCCTCAGCACACCAGCAGCCATGCGGAGGACGCGCTGAGCGCGTCCTCCGCATAGAAGTGGTTAAACGTTAACGCACGCAAATTAACACTGGTATTACAATCTGAGTGCATTTTTTCATCCGTCAAAAAAATACCGCGCGTAAAAAAGAAGCGCAAAAACGCGCGCGCATTATGCTGCGCGCAGAAATCGGTGGGCGGACTGTTTTTTTTACGCGATTCTGCCGATCTGATTCAAGAACCACAATTGTCTCAAGTTAAGTTCTTGCGCTTGTCAAAATCAATCTGAGTATATATGCTGCAGCAATAATAAAAACACGCACAACCTCTCATTAACATTATGCGCGCAAACATTGTCCGTTAAATTTTGCGGTAAGATTGTAATACCTTGTGCGCACCAGCGCACAAACGCATTTGCGCTCACAATGTTAAGCATAGGACGCGCAAAGTACATTACGCTCGCAAAGGGTTCGAGCAGGTCCACCCGCATTAGACGATAACGTGGCTTTTTTGCGTGGACATTGTAATACGACGTTTCGCGCGAAGGCTTTTGTCCCTCGCGTTAATGCATTTTTGCGCACGCGTTAACGTTTGCGTGGAGAATGTAATCGTGCCCATAGTATATATGATTGGGAGGTCAGGATAAACGGAAAACTAATGAATGGGGTTTCGAGAGACGTTTAGACTACATCAGGCTGCAGATTGAAATTTAGAAAGGCAGATTTGTTTTTTGATAGGCATTTGAACCCTATTGGTTATAACATTCTATGAGCAGTGGGCTTACTACATGGGGGCTCAATGACAGTAATGTAAAGCACAGTATACCAATCCGCCCCTGTACCCTTACAAATGAACTTGACGCTAGTTGATACTAAAGCCGGGGTCAGAAGAGAGCGTTTTTAAGAGAGGAAGGAACATCCGTGAGAGTGGACGTTCTTTGCAGCCTCGTCGAATGCATGTCATAGTGCTTCGATGGGGAGGCTTTCAGAACTTCCGCAGCATAACCTCTGTAGCGCATGCAATTCGTGCGCGCTGTACAGTGTGTGGAAGCATCACAACGCTGCAACGGAAGCCGGGAGGCAGGTCTGTATGGCCGCAAATAGTGCGCTCGTCTGACCTCGGTCTAAGCTGGATTTATTAGTTTATCTCATACTATGATTGTAAGCCCATTTCTGTTTAATTCTATGCAAACGTTATATTTGCATAATTCATCGCATTACATGGCTGGATATTCCTGAGTGTCCCTGGTATAAATGAATCACATTGTGCAGACGAGATACTAAATCTGAGAGTTACTGCTTGAAGGAAGCACAATGCTACGGGCTGTGAAACTTCAGTTTATGGTACTTGTTAGTTTTGTACAAATTTACAGGAAACGGTAAAAGAAAGACAATCTACCGGTTGTGTATTTTTCCTGATTACTCATGGCTTGTTGTATGGAATGCTTTCGACACTGCTGGACAGATGTGTACACATGCTGAATGCTCGCTGTTTTAGCATCATTTGAGCAGCATCATAAAATTCCATTTGCACCCAGGAGCCAATTGAGAAATAACTGTGCAATATCCATGAAACATTTTACGATCCAACCTAGAAGGTAATTAACTGTGAATATACTAAAGAGAGACCATGATAATCTATTAACGGACAAGCGGACTGACGTATTAAAAACTCCATAAAAATAACTGATGGAAGTGTTCTTGTTTAATCATCTATGTTAAAATCGTATCTTGGACTGTATCGACTTCCAATCCATATGAAGATCAATATATTGGGTAAAAGGTCTTACAGCAGCATTGACTCATGGAATGTAAAAGTGGTGCCTTGTTTTAATGTTACTGTGGTTGATGCTGATTGTTGTCTTGCTTAAAAGCAAATCAATGGAAAAGAATGAAGGATGGTGAGCTTTCCAGGAAGAGTGCAATGCACAATATTGCTTACTATATGGGACTTGGCATTCATAGAATTTAATCATATAAACAAATTCCATAAAATTATAAAACCTGTAGAAAGTGCAATAATACAATCTTGTTACAGTACAAATAAGGCTAATGGTATTGACACATTGTAAAACTGAAAACATAGATGTCATACCGTCTTCCAAAAAAAGATTCCGCAGTTGAAATACCTTACACCATGATCGTGGAGGGGAGCTCCACGGGGGCTGCCACTAAAAAACAAATAAAAATAAATAAACAAGCTGCAACGCCTCACCACTGGCACCCTAGATCCTCAGATACAGGGCACAATGCATAAACCAACAGAAGGGAGTAGAAACAGCATTTTGTTGCTAAAAGATGCAGTAGTGTCTTTTAGATTTATACGTCACATGTATGGGTTCAACTCCTGGGGGCCACAATGGAGACTACCTGTTGCTTGGCCCAGGTAGATTTTGGAAGTCTACAGGTGATGCAGTTCAACCAGGGGCTTAAAAAGGGAACTACCCACTGCCGGACCCAAACATATTCTCATTGACTGATTACACTGGTCAACAAAATAAAACTTCTCTTTCACAAGAACTAAATTAACTGAATCTTACAGGGTAATTCAAAGAGAATCCGAATGGCTGCCGAAAGGGAACCGAACGCTGAAAATCAGCATTCGGTTACCTTTCTTGGCCATTCGGCTATCCAGAGAGCAGGCAATTCGCAAAAATCCTGGTGAATTGCCTGCACATATAGTGCCTGTTCGGTGCCTGTTCGAGGGCAGTGAATTCCCCATAGAGAAACAATGCTTCGGCTATTCAGAGAACAAAAATCCAGCAGTGAAAGGTTCCCGAAATGCCCTGCCATTCGGTGGTTTAATTCGGCAGGTTTATTCAAGTGAATCCCATAGGCTTCAATGTTAAAAATATTCCTGGTTTAATTCAATATCTAATAAACTGTTCATTATAATATTCTGCAGTAAAGAGTCTATTTATAGATTTTTTCGGATATTTTAAGCATTTTTCTGGATTTTTTTTAACATTTTTCTGTAACAGCCCTTTTAGGCTAGGGACAGATGAGCGCATTTTCTGCGGCCACCGTCAAAATGTACGTCGATGCGTGCGCACGCATTTTTTCACGGAATACGCTTAAGTGGTCAGACGACCACAGTCGCACAGTCGCAGGTACTCACCAACGCAATTCTAGGAAATCCGGCTGTTTGAACGTTATGTAGCCGCACACTAGCAGCGTCTGACGTCTCCTAATCACGCACACACTCTGCCATGCGGCCGCAGCGCACTCTGTTACGTCTGTAGCAGCGGTTTCACGTTCTGAGAAAAATGCGTTCATTTGCCGGTTGCGTGGTGTCGGCGCACTTTTGTACGCACGTACTGCGTATATTGGCCGTCATTGGCCGTTATGTGCTGCTACTGCCGCCGTGATTTAGTGCGCCTGCACGCGCGTTCCGACTGCCCCACTCTGACCCTAGCCTTAATTATCATTCATTGGACCTCATATGTAAATTTCAGACATTTTCACTAAGTAGTTTGTTTTTTAACCAGCGTTTCACTTTTCACACATGCAAGCAAACAGTTTTTTTTAATTTATTCACTCCATTCGTCTGCGTGTGATCGACTCCTGCTCGGGTTTTTCCGGCGTTTTTGGCGGGTTAATCCAGATGTTTTTCTGGGTTTCGGTGTGCGTTCACACTCGTTTTGCTGTGAGTTTTCGGCGGGTTTTTTCCTGCAATTCCCTGAATACACCGCAGGGTCGCCGAAATGGGATTGCCAAATCAAACCGAATTGAACGAAAAGTCACCGAAAGTGCGGTGGCTTTTCGATTCTCTTTGAATAACCCTGTTAGTGTCTTTGCCATGTTGAGCTCTAATATGCTTTCAGATTTTCACCAACGGGCAGGGGTTTCTTGTGGCACACGTTTAAATTTGTTATAGAATTAGTACTTATGTAACACTGAATGATAAATATACACCTCATTTTGGCTTACCTAACCGTTTTATATGATGAAGATTTTCAGAGTTATCACTTAAGGTCAGGAATTCCGGACACTTTGGTACAGGGTACTCTTCGCTATGTAATACAGGCACATTGCAGGTGGCACATTGGGATAGTTAACTGTATATTTTGCTTTAGATGTGGTTCCTCTAATGTTAAACAGAAATAGAAATCCGTTGAATGGTCCTTCTGTTTTCTCCAAATCGTAAGAATTGCAAATGGCGGGATCGGACGCGTGCTTCGGAGCTCCCCTGCAGACTCATCCTAACAGGCTATATACTAGTGTCCCCCCGTCGGCCACGGGTCTCTTAGTTACCGGTTTCCCTCTGGAGCTCAGAGGTCACGGCGACTGTTTGGAGGATCCTCCTGCGCTTTCCTTGCCGGACTTTGAGTAACCTCTTGTGGTCTTTGCTGTGTCGCCATCTTGGAAACCCACTGAAGTGCTCCGTGCTGCTGCGGGGTCCTGGCGGCCGATTTCCTGTCTGGTTTGCAGCGATTACTTCCTGGAGTGGTGGTGGAGCATCCCAGAGTTTAGCGGCCCTGTCATCTGCCTGCGGGCTGGGAGATTCGAGATCCTGAGGACGCTTCCCGGGGTCTGATGTGTGCGGTGGCCATCTTGCAGCCTGTTTTGTGGTGTTTGTGGCCCTGACCTTATTGGGAGGTGATATACTTACCTTCATGGGGAAGAAGTCCCAGAAAGCTGGGGAGGCAGAAGACCAACAGCTCCAGGACATCAGGTTGTCGCTGGGGGTTGGGCGTGCTGGTAGAGTGCAGCTGCCTCGTGATGAAGCCTGTTCAGAATCCTCGGATGAGACTCACCCCATGAGATGCCTGTTGGAAGCACCCTGCAACAGGGCCCTGCCAAGCCGCTCACTGAGGAGGTCATGCACAGGATAATGGATGACTTCAGGGGTCTCTGGCGCAGTGACCTGCAGGAGGTGCGTGCTGCAGTGGAGACCTTACAGTCCCAGATCTTGGATGTCCACGTTCGCTCCCAGGAAACGGCAGCAACGCAGGTGGCTTCTGATGTGAAGATTGCGGATTTTCAGATGCAGGTATCTCGCCTGAGCTCAGCGATGTTGACCCTGTAGTCTCGCCACCGACGCAGGAATATACATCTGCGGGGGATCCCAGAGGAGGTGCCCGATGGAGGGCTTCTCACTTATGCCTGCAGTTTGGTGGCCCAGCTTTTGCCGGCTGGCTCTGCTACCTCGGAGTCGCCTGTCCTTTCGGCCATGTGGGTCCAGAAGGCGGCCACTGCTCCACTGAATGTCCCCCGAGATGTGGTCGTGAATATTCGTGATGTGGCTTCCTACGCACAGATCCTCACCGCTGTTGGCCCTACATACAGAGTCTCGTACAACTCAAACTGCATCACATTCTTCAGAGATTTGCCGTTCCTTCCACTAGCAGCTCGGGGCTGTTTCCGGGATGTTACAGTGGTGCGCCGAGACCATGGAATTTGATATTGCTGGGGTGCTTCCTGCTCTCTTATTGTGACACACGAAGGCATGACTTACTCGGCTGCGACCTTGGAGGCACAGGCTGTTCTGGCCAAGCTGGGCCCCATGGCAGCTCCACAGAGTCCCCCGAGTCTGCTGTCTGACCCGGGACGGACTAGGTCCCCTCCTCTCCTGTTCTTTTTTTTTTATAATTCTTTATTTTGAAAATGTTTTAAACACAAAAAAAACAGGTAAACAGCCACCTGTGACATCGCCTCGCAGGGCAGAGAGGGCAAGCCGAATAAAACATGGTCTGGCTCAACTCATAAAATCAAGGTGGAAACAAATAAGCATACTGGTTGAGTTCGGATGAAATGTAGCAGATCAGCCCCTATGCCAAGCGCTTGGCATGCCACGTAGCCGACAGGACAGGACGAACAATAAGCCACGTACGACAGGAGAGAGAAAAGAAAAAGAAAGATAAGGACAGAGAAAAAAGAAAAAAGAAAGATAGAAAGAAAGAAAGGAGGAACCTCCCGCATCTAGCTCCCTTTAGGTATTAATCTGGCTTTAATTAGTTTCTTCCCAACGACTCCAGGTTTTATAAAACGAGGGAAGAGAGTTGTGAATCACCGCTGACAGTTTATCCATGTGATGCGCCTCGGCTATATAAGCCCGGGCCACCTCAACGGAAGGCACCTCCCCAGCTCGCCAGTGTTTAGCGAGAGCTCTCCTAGCGCCCAACACTATCCTGTGAAAGAGTTTACAATCCGGCCCCTGAAGGGATGCCGGTGACCTATGGAGCAGGAAGGCCCAAGGATCAAGAGGGAAAGGTTGTTGAAATACCTCCTCTAATAAATCACCAATCCGGTCCCAGAAAGAGCGCACCTTCGGACACAGCCACCACATGTGAAACAGGGTACCCCGAGCCCCACAGCCCTTCCAACAAACATCAGGGGTACCCGGCTGCAGATGCGAGAGCAAGACCGGGGTGGCATACCATCGGTACAACGTTTTATATGCCTGTTCTTTCAGCGTAACACATATAGACACTTTTGCAATATTTTCCCACATATCTTGCCACTCCTCCCCCTCCAACTCCTCCCCGATATCCGCTTCCCAGCGGGCAATGAATCCAGGGGTCAGCCAGGAGACATCCTCGCATGAAAAATGATTATATAAGGTGGAAATCAGAGCTTTTGGAGCCCTTCCGGAGTCACACATGGATTCAAAAAACGTCAATTTTTGACTAGCTGCTCGTGAAATGTTATGTTGAGATAAAAAGTCCCGTATCTGTAGGAATCTGAAGTGGTCGAAGGTCCGAAGGTCACCCTTCGATTGCAGGTCCGAGAAAGAGAACCAGTCACCTCCTGAAGATCTGAAATGCTTAATCCTCTGCAGGTCGATATTTTCGAAAGCTGTAAAGGCGGAGGGGGACAATCCCGGAACAAAAGCTCTGTTGCGTAAATATGGCATTAGAGGCGAATAGCAAGAGCAGAGGTGAAATTTGTCCCGGACGGAGTCCCAAACCCTCAGTGAGGTTAGAGTCGCTGTACAGGTGGACCGCAATAGCGGGCGGAACTCTTTGGGTAGCCAAAAATAAAATTGCGGGAGGTCTGGTGCAAATAGATCCGATTCCAAATCGGCCCAACGTTGGGAGTGTTGGGGCAGATGAAACATTACAAACTGAGCAATCTGAGCCGCTTGGAAATATTTATACAAGTGCGGAAGGCCCAGACCCCCTCGTTCTTTAGGGCGGTATAGGACATATTTAGAAACCCTTCTCCTGCCCCCCGCCCACACAAAACCCTCAATTTGGGACTGCAGCTGTCGAAGAGATCGAGGGCACACCCAGATCGGCAGGGCTTGAAATAGATATAATAATCTCGGAAGCAGGTTCATTTTTATGCAATTAATCCTGCCGATCCAGGAGACCCCCTCCCTCCCCCACCTCTCCAGGTCCTCGCCCAGAAGTTTAAACATTGCCTCATAGTTTAGGGAGTGCAATCCATTCACATCAGGTGTAAGCCACACTCCCAGGTATTTCAAAGAGGAGCGAGTAAAACGGAAGCCCGAAGATCTCTCAATTTCCTGACAGATCGAGTCCGACAGGGAAAAGGGCATAGCAACTGACTTTTCTAGGTTAACCCTATAACCCGAGACTGCTGAAAAGTCGCGCAGGAGGGAGAGCAGATGAGGAATGGAGGCGGAGGGATGGCTAAGAGTGAGCAAGACATCATCGGCGTACGCCGATACCTTGTATTCCTCCCCTCCCACAGTTACTCCCGCAATATGGGGGGAGTGGCGAATGGCCGATAAGAGGGGCTCGAGAGATAGGGCAAAGAGGAGGGGGGACAAAGGGCATCCCTGTCGCGTCCCATTTCCTACAGAGAAACTCGTGGGAACAGTACCCGGTGTAATGACAGCTGAGGTAGGGGAATCATACAGAGATCGGAGGATCGAGATAAAGGACATCGGGAAGCCCCACGTGGCCAAAAGTCGAAATAAAAAGGGCCATTCCAGTCGATCGAATGCCTTCTCTGCATCTAAAGAGATGAGCAGAGAGGGCAGTTGGGTGTCAGTCATTCGCTCCATCAGCACCACAGCCCGTCTGGTATTAGCAAATGCATGCCTGCCCGGGATGAACCCCACCTGATCCGGATGAATGATGGAAGCTAAAAAGGAGTTCAGTCTATTTGCCAGTATTTTTGTGAATATTTTATAATCAACATTCAAAAGGGAAATGGGCCTGTTATTTTGCGGGTAAGACGGGTCCTTTCCTTCCTTTGGAATTAAAATTATGTCTGAGCGGAGAAAATCTGCTGGGGCCGGGGCACCCTCCCACAGAGACAGATAGAATTTGTGTAAGTGTGGAGACAAAGTTTGTGCAAAGGTTTTATAGTAAAAGGCAGAGAACCCATCCGGGCCAGGAGCCTTGTGAGGTTTGAATGCCTTAATAACCTCAGCTATCTCTTCCTCGGATGGGGGGTGTCTAAGCGCCTGTCTCTGTGCGGGGGATAGCCGGGGGAGAGGAGCACTCGACAGGAAACGGTCAATCGATTGGCCCAATGGGATAGAGTCGGAAACGTGGGTCGGGGAGTGGTTGTATAATGTCTGAAAGTATGAGGTAAACAATTTATTAACTGTAGCTGGGGATGTGTGCAGGACTCCCTCCCCATCTCTGGCTCCCGTTATATGTTTGGACCTAGTTTGGTTGCGAAGTTTAGACGCTAAAAGGGTGTGAGATTTGTTGGCAAATTCAAAATAGGTTCTCTTGGACCAAGCCAATGAGCGGGCCGCGTCCTCCCCGAGTAATTGACGTATGGCGGTCCTGATCGTTTTAATCTGGGCGGTCAAGACGTCTGAGGGTGAGAGTTTGTTCAGGGTTTCCCATTTAGATAGGTCCTTGGTCAAAGAAACCAGGGAAGCTAGTTTTTGTTTTTTGAGTCTACTACCTAATTGTATGAGATGGCCCCGGATCACCGTTTTATGGGCCAGCCACAGGGTGGGGGAAAGGGTGGGTGAGTCATTTTCCAGAAAGTAGTCTCTAAGTTGTTGCTGCAGTTCTAAGATGTGTTCGGGTTTATGTAGTAAAGAGGAATTCAGACGCCACGACCACGCGGCGTGTGTAAGACGGTATGGATAACGTCATGAAGATTGGAGCGTGGTCCGACCACGTAATATCGCCTATGCTTGAGGTCGGAATTAGAGGCATCGTCGACAGGGACACCAGGAAAAGGTCTATGCGGGAGTAAGAGTGATGGGGGTTGGAAAAAAAGGTGAAGTCCCTATCACCCGGGTGATGGAGGCGCCATGCATCCACCAGGGAGTGGTCAAGCATAAAGGACTCCAGGGAAGCATCCTGGGGGTATCCCGAAGGCGTCCCCGAGGAGTCCCCCGATGCCCTTCTGTCCAGAGATGGCTGAGGGACGGCATTAAAGTCTCCGCCAAAAATAACTCGACCGTCAGCTTTAGTTGTCAGTAAAGAAGATATTTCTGTCCAGAAGTCAGGGTCATAACCATTAGGAGCATAAATGTTAAATAAGGTTAGGGTGGTGGAGGCTATCTGTCCCACTAGCATCAAATAACGTCCAGCTGGGTCTGAAACTTCAAGGTGAATTTTAAAGGGACAGGAGGAGTGGATCAGAGTAGCCACTCCCTTTTTCTTTTGTGGAGATGATGCCATGTAGGCAACAGGGAAGGCTCTGTCTCTTAATGAAAATTGGCGGGAGGAAGCAAAATGGGTCTCCTGGATCAATGCTATATGGCACGCGGATCGTTTAAGCTCCCTTAACAACAAACGCCTCTTTTGGGGTGTGTTTAATCCCTTAACATTAAGGGACAAAATCTTTAAACCGTTATCCCCCATTCAGAGTCAACATGAGGGAGGCGAAAAGGGAGCAGGGCACCACAGATATCCCCCCCATCTCTAACTGAGGGCAAGAGAGGGAAACTGGAATCAGGGGCAAGAGAGGAGGTAGAGAGAGAGAGATGAGGAAAGACAGAATGGAAAAGAGAAAAGCAAAGGAGCGGGTGGCACGCCCAGGAAACAAAGACCCACCAACAACGTAAGACAAAAACACAACATAACACAGAAAGCGCCTGGACTTATGGAGTGCCAGGCCGACCTTGGAGGGGAGGACACGGAGACCAAAAACTCCCCAAACCCCCACACCCCTTCACCCAACCAAGGTTGAGAGACACTAGCGATAACTGGATATGGCATTATAACCGATAGAGGGGAGAACCCCGGGAGGGAGGGTCCCCCAACCCGCCCTGGGTAGAACCGGCAGGGCGGACCCTCCCCCAGGGGGGGCCCCCGTCCGACAGTAGAAACTCAATGAGGCATACCAGAAGCTTTAAATCAAATAACAAGTGAACATCAGTGACATCAGTAAATGGCCCTGAGCCAAGGGCAATTAAAACAAAAGAAAAAGAAAAAAGCCGGAAAGCAGCAGCACACAGACCTCCCGTGTGGATCATATGGTGACCCACCACCATCTGGACTCCTGATCAACAACCCTCCAATGAGGGAGAAATTTGAAGGAGAAAAGAAGAAGAAGGAACGGGCCTCCAGGCCACAGAAACATCCTCAGCCATCCCCGCTCGTGATGCCAACTCGAGTCCAGCGCTGCTGTAGACGAGGGAAGGAAGAAGGCGGGAGCACGGGGGCGACAAAATCTTCCAGAGGTGGGCACTTCACTGCGGCCCAGAAGGCGGCAAGATCTGAGGAGGGGGTGAGGGCCACCTGCCGGCCCGCAACCGACACTTGTAAGCGAAAGGGAAATCCCCACGTGTATGGGATGTCGTGAGCAGATAAGTGTTCTGTAATGGGGCGCCAAGCCCTGCGTCGTCGGAGGGTTGCGGGATCCAAATCCTGGAACAGCTGTAGGGGTTTATCCTCAAAATCCAGTTGGAAGGTGCGTGCGGCTTGAAGGATCTGATGTTTCGCCGTGAAGTAATGCATGCGGAATATCACGTCGCGTGGAATAAGAGACGAAAGATTCGGGGGTCTTTGGGCTCTGTGAATCCGATCCATTAGCAGCTGGGCTTCCGGTGTATCCGGTGCAAGGCGACGTAGTATACCCAGCACCGTCCCATTGAGATCCTTAGGTGACACAGTTTCGGGGAGACCTCTCAACCTGATATTATTTCTCCTGGAGCGATTAGACAGGTCCTCCATCTTGGATTCCAAAAATGAGACTCTTTTAGCTAGGTCCCCGGTGCCCTCCGCTAAGTCGTTATGGGCCTGTGTTATCTCTGCGGCCTGGTCTTCCAGTTCAGCCGTGCGTGCGCCCAGCGAATCAATCTCTCCCCGCAGTTCTGTCCCCAATTTCGCCACCTCACCCGCCAGAAAGGTCTGCATCTGGGACATTTTGGTAAAGAGGCGTTCCACGTCTCCCCTCGAGGCCGGAACCGCTAAGTCCGCTGGGGTGGGTAACTCGTCCTCCGGGTACAGCGTTTCACCGTGGCCGCCATCTTGGGAGGCTTCGGCCTGCTTTTTAGCTGGGACGAAATGCTGGGCTACGGATGGGTCCGGCGGCCGCGTTTTTTTTAGCGGTTTGGAGGCTGGCATGCTGCTGGAGCTATAGAGGCTTTTTGTGAGAGAAAGATCGGCTCAGGGGTGCTCAAACCAAAGGCTTTGGTGCTAGGTGTGCGGGAGCCCCGGGATCACGCGGCCATCTTGGTTGGGTGCTAGCTCCGCCCCCCCTCCTCTCCTGTTCTTAATTATGCTAGTTGCCCTGCACTTTTATTTTTTATTTTTATTATTTACAACTGCTGACATTCCCTGGCACTTGTTGATTGTGGTTTTCTCGCCTGGGCGCTCTCTTTCTCTTGTAGAGGACTTTGTGGCTGGTCTCCCAGATTATCTTGCTTTGGCTGCAGGTTCGTCGGGACTCTCCCCCCCCCCTTTTTGGTATATGGGACGCCGGGATGACCTGGGTGAGACATCGATATGGCCACCATGGCTCTGGTCATGTCTCTTGGCCTTAGGTCTCCTAGCCCTTTGGCCTCTTCCGTGGCCCCCGGTCTTCCTGCGGGTTGTCGGGGTGAGCCAGGAATGCCTAGTTTCCTGTGCAGTCCCCATACCCCCTTTTTTTTTTTTTTCCCTTTCTCCTGGCGGTCCTCTGTGATATCTCCAGCCTCTGTGCGAGGTGCCCGACTTGTTTTTCAGCTGAACTTCTTCTGAGAACTTTATAGTCTGTTATTGCCTGCATGTTTTTGAATTTCTTTATAGATGTCATGCCCCGCTCCGCTGCCCGCTCCCGGTCCAGACCGCCATGCTGGGAGAAGTACTCTACTCACCCGAGATCCCTCGTGGCGCGTCGCTCCAAGTTCCTGGTCCACAGGATGGAGAGGGAGAGCCAGGAGACGCCCCACGCCGCCGACTGCATCCGAGTCCTGAAGAGGAAAGTGCGCACGCGCGCGAACAAACTCTCCTATGTAGTAGAAAACCAGGTACTCTGGCGCCCTCAGCTGGCCAATTAGGGGTACTGCATGACACCTGCTCTGGAGATCCTCGAATGCCTCCCATTGACCTACCAAAATTCCAGGTACCTCAACTCCACCTACAATACCCAGGTGAAAGGTATTTCCATGATCCCATGAACCCTATTTAATTCCGCCTTCCTTCCCAGCACATTAACCAGATTCTACTGTGCCTCCCGCCTCAGTTTCCTAGTGCTCCTCGTATCCTTTGACCACGTTATCTTCAACCCTTCGACCCGGATTGTGCCACCGACTACGCCACCTTCTTCAACCCTTCGACCCGGATTGTGCCACCGACTACGCCACCTTCTTCAACCCTTCGACCCGGATTGTGCCACCGACCCCGCCTGCCTTTCTCTTGACCCGGATTGTGCCACCGACTACGCCACCTTCTTCAACCCTTCGACCCGGATTGTGCCACCGACTACGCCACCTTCTTCAACCCTTTGACCCGGATTGTGCCACCGACTACGCCACCTTCCTCAACCCTTCGACCCGGATTGTGCCACTGACTACGCCCGCCTTCTTCGTTATTTCCTGTTGTTCTTTCTGGGACTTGCCTACGAATTTCATTCCAACCTTTTGACCGTATTGTTTTCTGGACTTCAGTTTCTATTCATGATTCACTAAAGATTGCTTACACTCCATCGTCTCCTGATTTCTTTACCCACAGCTTGCCATTGGGTTCCATACTCACACTTCACAGGGGACTCAAACCCTGCATTACAATAGATGACTTGTAACCCTACGTGTCCATATTACATGGTCTTTTGTTTTTGTGACTTTGTGTTAATTCCAAAAATAAAGAATAAAAAAAAAAAGAATTGCAAATGGCATTTGTGTACCATTTTTCCATCTGGTAAGAAGCCTAACACATGATACACAACATAAATTTGGGTCTTTATCAACATCACCAGTTTTACACCCAAAATAAAGCTCTTAACACTTTTTTACAAGTGGCGTGAAATTTCGCCTCTGAAACTTGAAGGTTCATTCACCATACACGCAGCAGAAATTGATGATATGGTGTAGGGTTCCCTCTGTTTGGTGTTGCACGTAGTAATAACGTGAAATGCTGTATCTCGTATGTGAAGTGGCAATAAGATTCCGTTGGGATGAGACCAAAGTGCTTAGTGCTCAAATTATAGAATATATGATAACATACATAAACATAAAAATGCATATCAAAGGAGAGAGGTGATTGTAATCATCACATTGGTCTAGGGCAGGGGTCAGCAGCCTTGGCTCCCTGATGTTTTGAGAACTACATCTTCCAAGATGCTCAGTCACCCATTAGGCTGACTAAGCCACATGGGAAATGTAATTCCCAAAACATCAGGGAGCCAAGTTTGCTGACCCCTGGTCTAGGATAAGACCACTAACAGATTAATAAATAAATGTGATGATTACGATCACCTCTTTCCTTTGATAAGCATTTTTATGTTTATGTATGCTATCATATATTCTATAAATTGAGCACTAAGCACTTTGGTCTCATCCCAACGGAACCTTATTGTCACTTCACATACGCGATACAGCATTTCACCCGACACCATATCTTTGATCTACCTCCAGGCGGGAGCAAAGCACTGCCTTATTACCCTCGGTAGGCTGCTTACGAACGCACTGAATTATAATTTTTAGGATTCATAAGGAGGGTGCTAACAAAGGGTACCCCTTTTTTTCTACCAAAAAACGTAGCCGAAATTGTCTGGATGATTGAAACACTTTCTTGGCATATTGAAACTTTTATTAAAAGTAATAAAACATAAAAATGAGAACAACATACAGCATAAAACACTACGCCTAAAGAAAAACAAAATACACATGTTGATGGGCTCACTACAAGTTCAATACTGGCTGTCTGCTTATCCTTAACAATGCAATATCAAAATGTGATACAACATGTCTTAACACCAACAAGTCTGCATAATGTTGCCAGCCCATTCTGCATAAAATTTCCCACATCTCACAAAAAAATTCAATTTTTTATAACTTACAAAATTCATAACACAGAAAGGCTGATGTATAGAAGTATATTATACAAAAAATGACTGTCACAAAAAACTATGCCTGATGGAAAAATTATTTTTACATATTTGAATTCAGGATAAAAAACTGCACTAAAGTCAGTATCTAGTTTTCTTGTGAAAAAAATTATGTTGGCCAGTGTTATCTTATATTTTCTGGTCCTCAGAAAACCTTACACCTGCTTCAAACACCTCTAATCCACACTTTACACGCAAAGCAGGATTGAGAGTGTCTGATGGAGTTGCTGCTCCCGACCCATGCCACAAAATAAGTGAAGTCTTGGCTATATCATACCTTCCAAAAGAGAAACAACAGAATGAGAGTAAGATTGTGCAAAAACACAATGGGTAGGTAAGTGGGATAGGCCAAAAATGCAGTGGGTGAGGGCACATACATCTTTGGGTTGAGGGTAGTGGGCCAAAGGTTGAGAGGTTTGGACAATGATATCACTGAAGACTAGCATAATCTTAAACTCCAGGCCCATGAAGCTTTTAGACTTACACTTATCACAGTATGCTCACATGTTTTGCAAAGCTACGCACAAAAAACCACAACATCCAATCCACCTAGGTCCAGACAATCTACAATATATTGTGGAAATATTATGCTTGTGCAGTCCAAACACCCAGCTGAGGTCTTCATACATCACTTCATTGCTCAAACTGCTTGACAAAACTGAATGATTGTGATTGAGTTCGCCTTCTTATTAAACCTCTTTAATTATGCATGCTGCAATCTTGGCAAGAAACCGCTTACTCTTTGCAAATAACCCCCCAGGGTCTGTTTTTTGGGGTGGGGGGGGGTGGAGGTTGTATTCATTTGGAAAATTAATGCTGTGGATAAATTATTCTATTTATTGACTGGTTATTAACGCAGTGAATAGATAAACCACTAAAATAGTTTGGCTATTAATGGACTCACATAAAACAAACTGATATTTAGATTTAAGTAAAACAAAAGTGAACCATTTTTCCCCTTAAGGTTAAGCTTACTGCTCATACTGGCTTTTTAACAATGACCAATATGTTCAGCCTCCAGGTGTATATGCTGCTTTTTTTATTCTTACTGGATCTGGATTACTGCCTGGCTGTTTTATATCAGAAGAATAATGTATCTAATATTTGCGTTTATGTATTTTCGATGATTTTCCTCTTTATAAATGTCCGGCTACGGTAGCTCGACATCTTACACTATTTCCCTTATTCCCCTCCCTTTTTCTTGTGTATTTTTGCCAGATAGTTTTATTGCTTTTTGAGCACTGCAATGAGAATTGCTTCATGTCATCAGCGATTGAATTACAGCTCCTGAAGCTTCCGTACTGCAGATTTTTGGTAGCCACCCGATACTTCCTGACAAGCAGAGGGATTAATGCATTCACTTAACACACACACAATATGTTCCCAACCTAGCTAATAGCCAGAGGTTCAGCTAAATGCACAATATTACACAGTGTAGCAAAGTGTCTTGTTTATTTTGAACAAAAAAGCATATATTTTTTTACTGTATTTTAGTAAAAATACATACTACATATTCAAATACACTGATGGAGGAATTTACTGAGCTTACAATATGTTCATTTAGTTCGTAAAACCTGTGAAACTCCATGATCATGGCATAAACACATTGGTAATAGATCTGACTAAAGTGAAAATACCACCACTCACCAAAATACACGATCAGGTCTATTCACTAAAGGTGAAACTCTGGAGAATTGACAGAAGAGAAGAGAACAATCTAGACCAAATAGCCGATTTGGAAAGTGAGATAAATGGTAGATTTTTTCTGTTTTGGCTATTTTGACCTAGACTTTTCACTTCTCCAGTCATTCTCCTGAGTTTCACCTTTCTTTTGAATAGACCTGTATAAAGGCGAAGAGTGAACGTTCCTGGAGGCCGGGCTGCTGGCTTCTCATTCAGTACGAGTTTCGTGCCAGATTATGTAATTTGCATAAAATGTGAACCCTGCTTTTTAGTGCATTTAGCCTTTTTTATGTACCTTTTGTAAAGCATATTGTTACTCCACATATTTCTCTCTGTGGGTAATTTTATTATCTCTGCTGCACTTGTATAAAGTGCTGTATCAGTAGGACAATTATCCTATGGGCAGGGCCGACTGTTCCTTATGTGTTTTTTATCATGTCTCATGTCTGTACTCCCTCATTGTAAAGCGCTGCGGATTCTGTTGCCACTATGTAAGTGACTGTGACTGTACATGTTGATTAAGTAGGCTATGGGAAGACTTTTTTCTGGGCGTACTTTTGTATAAAAGATGTGTATGTAATTAATTTTTCAAAGCAATTTAGTTCATAAAGTCCCCTTTCCTTACTCGGTCTGGTGTTTTTTACTCAGGAGAAATTTATTTCCCCACCAAGCCTTATTCTGTGCCTGATCTTCATTGCCTTGTGAGATTGTGAAGGATTCCCATCCTCTCTTACAACATTCTACGGCAATCTTTGTAGGTCAAACCTCATAGCTGCATTCTAGAAAATATGAAGAATGGATGATTTAAGTCATTGAACACATTGGCTACACATGGAAAATGCAGACCTTCCAACATTGGAAAGCGTTAACTCAGGACAGGATGGGCCGTCCATTATAGTGGAGCAACTACCCTTAAGAGTGGTGGACTCATCCAGAGCATGGGTGGACCTGCCTGTAAAAGGGGTAGTCCCACCCATAAGTATCAGACAAGCCCGTAAAAGGTGCAGACCTGGGAATGGGCTCAACCAGTAGGAAAATGCACAGTGTGCACACCTGGAGACACGTTCCACTGCCTCACATCGAATGCAGGGCAGATTACTTTCTCTGCAGGACAGCGACTCTAATTCAGGACTGTCCCACCTAAAGTGGGACCATTGAAAATGCATACCTTCCAACATTGGAAAGCGTCAACTCAGGACAGGATGGGCCGTCCATTATAGTGGAGCAACTACCCTTAAGAGTGGTGGACTCGTCCAGAGCATGGGTGGACCTGCCTGTAAAAGGGGTAGTCCCACCCATAAGTATCAGACAAGCCCGTAAAAGGTGCAGACCTGGGAATGGGCTCAACCAGTAGGAAAATGCACAGTGTGCACACCTGGGGACGCGTTCCACTGCCTCGCATCGAAAGCAGGGCAGATTACTTTCTCTGCAGGACAGCGACTCTAATTCAGGACTGTCCCACCTAAAGTGGGACCCTTGAGAGGTGTGCAAATACTGTGCATTCCATAATTTGTAAAGCATTCGACTGGAAAAACAGTGGAGGTTTAGTCACACAAAAAAATCAGGCTGTTAGGCCCCAGCACCTACCTGGTGCAAGTAGCCCCTACAACAATATCTGTTGGGCTGGCCCTGCCGGGAGATCCTCCTCTCTGGCATCGGGCGGATTAGGCTGGCCCGAATGGTCACAGGGGTCCACTGCTGTGGCAGATCCTGCCAGACCATTGGGTTTTCAGGGATGCCGCGACTTGTGGCTCCCCTTCCAGACAGGGTCTGTGTTGGCCACACCAACTCCCATAGAGGAAAATTTGTTTCAGGTATGTTTTAGCTTTATAGTAGTTGAAGTCCACAATAGCCAGAGATATATGATCACATTTTGTTCAGTAAATGATGACTGTTTCTGCTGTTTCCTGAGCAATGTAAGTATTACTATTCAGTTAATCTTCAGCGGAATTTCAAGATCCGAAACACATTCCTCAGACGGGGTTAGACTTCTCTATTTCAGCCACAAACAGTCTCTGTTCCTTCCTTTCAGAAACTCGACCTGGCGTTTTTGCTTTCCTTTTCTTCACAGCTAGGTTTATTTGACAGCTTCACCTGTATGACTCATGGAGTCAAGTTCAATCATACACGTTCCCTGCAAATTGTCACCTTCTCTGGAAATGGGACATTTTAAAGCAGAATTGGTATTGCGTTGAGTCTTGAGTGCCGTGGTGGATAGCAACCGGCTTACAAAATCTAGGCTAATTTAGTCAGGATGGGAACAAAGATCACTAACTGTAAATTACTGTATTTATTCTAGCCTGTATTTTACAAGTTGACGGTTCTGACTCTTAATAACTTAGTTATGTAGGTGCAAAATAGACTTTGGTCCATAAAGTTCAACCTTTCACACATCTGTTTCTGCTGGTGACACAAAATAGCAGAGAAAACAGCTTGAAGTGAATTTTTATGTTTGAATCGTAACAATCAGACTTTTTAGTCTACTTACATATTAGTCACTTGTTCATTAGCAATAATTTCTTTCTACGAGGGAGGTGACACTTCTTGGGAAGTTACTAAGAACTAAGGATGGTGCTTTTCATTTTTTTTTAAATGTCATTCATTTTAATATTTTTTACTTTTATGATTAAGGCTAGGGACAGATGAGCGCATTTTCTGCGGCCACCGTCAAAATGTACATCGATGCGTGCGCACGCATTTTTTCACGGAATACGCTTAAGTGGTCAGACGACCACAGTCGCACAGTCGCAGGTACTCACCAACGCAATTCTAGGGAAATCCGGCTATTTGAACGTTATGTAGGCCGCACACTAGCAGCGTCTGACGTCTCCTAATCACGCACACACGCTGCCATGCGGCCGCAGCGCACTCTGTACGTCTGTAGCAGCGGTTTCACGTTCTGAGAAAAATGCGTTCATTTGCCGGTTGCGTGGTGTCGGCGCACTTTTGTACGCACGTACTGCGTATATTGGCCGTCATTGGCCGTTATGTGCTGCTACTGCCGCCGTGATTTAGTGCGCCTGCACGTGCGTTCCGACTGCCCCACTCTGACCCTAGCCTAACATGACACGCAGTGATGTAAAAGTATGCCACATGACATATAATGTGTATGTATAATGTACACTGTTTGTTTTATCACTGGTGTAGCGCTCACTCCCGGAGGAGCCGCTGAAATTGAACCTCGGGTCAGTCTCCCCGCACTAGGGAATAAATATACTCCAGCACCGTTGTGGATTTTATAAATTATATAGTTTACTAGAATAAATGGCATATAATGAATAACACGGTGTTCGTATATATATTTACAGTACTTCGTAATGCGTGAAACGCGCAGCGGAAAGAAAACACAATGCTTCGTATTTCGAGGAAACGCGCAGCGGAAAATTATCTTTAACCCCTTTGTGATTGGGGAGTGAGTCCCGCACAGGTTGTGTCCCGGAATGTAAGTGTGTGTGTGTTATGGTACCCGGGTACACTATTCAACTGGCCAGTGAATTTCTCAAGATGTATCTTCGACTAGTCAAGTTGGGGCCCTGTGGGTTTTGGAAACAAACAGCAGCGTGCTTTCTTGGTTTTTTACAACGGCCTAGAAGGCCTCTCACCCATCCGCCAGATACTTGAGGCTCCGCTGGACCCAGGACGTCTCTCCGCTCGATATTGACTGGGCTCTCTTGGCTTCTGGATCCGCTGTCTGGCTTTCTGCTCCTGCCGCGACTTGTCCAGCTTACCGCCTGCTCTCCCAGTCCGATCGACCTGCGGTACTCCTTACTCGGGGTCTTCTGACTTCCTCAATAGCAGCTTGGGTAATCTTGTGGATCACTAGGTCTCCCTTTGGTAAGGCTGAGTAACCCGATCTGTGACTCCGTTAGGCCGCACCTGCGCTCCGGCCTGGACACTCTTACGTTCTGCAGCACTGTGTCTTGTCTCTCCCACTCCCTGGCGCGCTCTGCCATCTCTCTCCACGAGGCTCAGGATGTAAGTCTCTCTGTCCCACCCAGTTCCTGTGTCCGTTCCCAAAGCATGCCGGGAAATGTAGTCCCAATGTAATATTCAGTGTCTCACATTGCGCTTGTCTCCCTCCAGTGGCCAAAAATAGGTACTGCTACAATAAGGAATTAAACACAGCGCTACACTGGCTTGAATGATATTTTGGAGGAAAATACCCAAAATACCCAAGTATGCCTGAACAGGGGTCCGCTTCATTAAAAGGGACATGTCAGCAGCTGGGAATACACTGCTGTTATATGTGTTCTACAAAACTCTGTGGCAATCCTTGTCCTAACATATGCCCACTGATTTATGCAGATAATAGCACAGGGGGTGTATGTCCTCCCCGAGATAAATACAGGGGTACCTTGGTTCCATACATCTTACAGTTGAGTGTGTCTCTGGGCATTTGTTTACAGCTGCGTATGTCCGAGTGTCTGTCTGGTTGTTGGATTCAGCTGTGTATGTACAGTATATAAGTGTGTGCCTGGGTGCTTGTATACAACTGGGCATGACTGTTTACTTGAGTGCATATCTCCTAATTGTCCCTGTTTTTGAGGGACAGTCACTATTTTGGGCCTAGTCCCTCTGTCTCAATTTTTGCAGTGTCCCTTCTTTTCTGAGCTCCTCCATGTATTCAGGGTATGCAAGTATATAACAAAGATGAACGCAATAAATCCCCCAGCAATGCGTCTCTAAACTATTGTAAATGTTGTTCGTCACTGTGAATAAGATGCTTACCTTTTTGTTCTAAATTCGTTTTGTTGGAATAAATGCCCCGACAAATTGTGATACCGACTAAGAAGTCTGGGATTAGCCTAGTTTCTGAGCCTGCCTCCAGCGACTTCCCTAATGTGTGTATATATAGCTATGTATGTGTTTGTATCTCTCTTATACGGCTAGATATCGGTATCAGTTTGGACTTGTGACATGTCAATGCTAGTGCTACTCGATTCTCAGTGTCACGCAGAGCATGCGTCAGACTACAGACTGCAGAACATTGCTATGCAGGTTCTGTTAGGTGTCACCAGAGCAGCAGGAGGACAGACACTGTGAGGCAACGCTTTTATGAGCGTGAAGGGCCTATTCACAAAGCACTGAAATTGTGTACAATATCGATGCTTTGGACTTTGGTCTGTTTCGTCTCGCTTTGGCGATTCCATTTCGCTGAAAATATGGTGAATTCACTATTTAGCGAATGGACACCGTCTTTTGCCGAAATTGGAGTTGCTGAAGCATGTATCAGACGTTGGTGAAAAACGCTGAATTGTGCTGAAATGGCATTGGTGATTTCCACCGAACTGTAAAAATAAGTGAGAGACAGATTCTCTCCAAACCACAGGCTTTGCTCACCATACTATCACTAACCTCTGTATCACTAACCTCTGTATTGGCCCCCGATTTTCACAGAATGGTGAATTTCCCTTTCAATTTTGGGGCAATTTGTCAATTCACTAAATACAGGCAAATCCCATAGGTTTCAATGTAAAAAAAGTAATATCTTTTTTTAAAAAAATTATAAGACCATTTATTCTTAATTTTTGCAAAAAAAACTTTTTAATTTTCTAACAGACCTTAATATTTTTTAAAGGACCTTTTTTTATTAATTTAAACTCCTATTAGGAGAATAGGAGACTTCCTTTTTATTCTCACTTTGGTGGAATTTGACGTAGCCAATTCGGCTCTATTCGGCAGTTATCAGAGAAATTTGTCTGTTTTCACGTATACCCCACACAGACCTCACTGCTAGCAGAATGCATTAACCGCATTCTTCTAGCATTTCCCTCCGGCTGGCCACGTGGTCCTCCGAACGCCAGCTGGCCACGTGTTCTTCTGAGTGGCTGCCGGCTTGTGACGCACTCTTGCGATACCAGCAAGATCATGGCTGGGGACCACGTCACAGCCCGGCGGACCGCACCATCAGCTGGAGGGGAATGCAAGTGGAATGCTGTTAATGCATTATGCTAGCAGCCCCAACCCCTTGGATACTGGCAAGCCAGCCCAGCTCTGGCTTCTGGGCATCAGAAGAGGTATCAAGGCATTTGCACAAGTACTCGTGCAAATGACGGTATCGTCACCGTTTTCCGATACTAGTATCGGTGCATCCCTAGATTTAAGTGAGTTTTTAATGGAAACTAAAGGGTAAAAATGGGAGGGTGCATGCAAAGAGGATCAGGAGGGGGTTAATGTGTTACCCCCCATCATTGCCATCATGGCCCCTCCATTACTCATTATACGGTTACCCCCTCCCATCATTGCCAGCAAGGCCCCTTTGTGTAACCCTCCATTTTCTACTTCCTCTTGCTTTAAAACTTTAGTATACCTTTACGTTAACCATCATAATGATGTGTCACAAGAGGGTTATTACACCTTTCTAATAGTCACTTGATATGTTTGCATTTTCCAAAGTAACATTATACATATTTTTATACCAGTCAAGGGCAAATGGGTGACGTTTATGTCATACTGCTACGGAAATGTCATTTAAATAATAGTGCTACTGGTAAACAGGATGTTTTTGAATGCTTAAGGCCAAGGCCTTTAATGTATAGAGAGGTTGTTTCCTTTTATTCTCTTTAGCAGCAACATTGTTAAGGGCTGTCATAGTTCCTTGGAACCACATTACAGGAATCACAAACACTATACCCGTCAATATTCTTCCTGGAAAAGTAAAAGTACCTTAGCACTAAATGAAGAGGATGCCTTCTTACCAGGGATTCCACCAGATCCAACTTCCAGATGCTCAAAATAAAACAGGTCCAGCATTCCATAAATAATAGGGAAATTTAATTTATATCAACAGTCAACTTCTCTACCAGTATTCGGACTTTATCAAGTTCAATAAAGATCGCACACTGATTAAAATGATGCCCATTCAAAAAACTGCATTTAGACTTTTCATGGAGGGCTGAACCTGTTTTATTACCAATAGTCTTGAGTTAACCACTTTGGACATTCTATAAATCTAGATCGTTGAAGCACCATTTGCTGGGAGGTGTGCCCAGGACAGGAGAGGACTCTAACAATCACCCTGACTACAGTCTACTAAGCCCTTGAGTTCAGATGAGGCAAGTGTCATGAGAAGGGTTTGACTGATATCAGGTTGCAGAGTGAAAAGAGATCTATATCTAAAGGTATAAAAAATTGTCATGGCTTGGTAAGTCTTTACAGCATTGGAAGAGAATCATCGTGCCGTTTGGTGGTAGATAAAAAAAAATGTAAGGTTACTTTTGAGAGAACATCCCTAATATACTGTGTGAAGATGTCACCAACGTGCATCATAAACATGGTTTGATGTCTGCCAATGTGGTTGTGGAGTGCATGACACCTCCTTGGCTCAATAATGCATTCACTAGTCATCACACTATTTTATGCAACTCTCTTCCCAGCTCTTCTGCGTCCAATGATAAAAAGCTCATATTGACATGTGACTTGCATAAGAGCTGTTCTCCATCTTTAAACCTTGCCAGATGTCACCTTGTTGCCAGATGTCCACCTTGCCATTCCACTGACAACGGACAAAGCATTTTCTTCTACAATCAGTACAATTATCATACCTTCAATGACAGCATAACTAAGGTCTATTACTTTATCAAGGCTTTTCATTGGCCTTCAGATATATTGATGCTATGCTCCAGCCCCGATCTTTACCATCTTTCTAGCTCTGAACTTTGCCATAAGCGTTCTTGATCCCATTTTAATGCTTCAAAGCTTTCCGCACGGTTTTTACATTAGTGGTGAAATAAATCAAGACACTCTACACTGACTAGCACAAAAATAAATCATACTATTTTTTATTTGTTTCCATTATTGTTGACAAATTAGCAGTAGGGTTAAAGTGTGTCAGAAGCACAAATGAGAAAATCAATATAAAACCAAAATGATACAATTACATGTCAAGTTAATGTGATCTGAACAGGGAAGGGACGTGCTAAGTGCATGTGTTAGATGATAATAGCAATTTGTGGTGAATAACCCACAAGTGACACTGCTACTATCTAGTATTTTATGTGTATCCGGCTCCCATCTGTGCATGTGTTCTTAAAACATCTTAACCCCGTGATCTGTGCAACTTCATAAATCAAGAACTGACTGTAATTTGTAAATCTGAAATTCATTAGGGGAACGTGATCTCCAGCTAGTAATCACGGTTCAGTGCCATAAAACATATGAAAATATGCTTTGCATCCAACATTCTTTCTGCTTTATTTGGGTTTTCAAGCCAGGAACATATATTTACTGTTTCATGTTTAACCGTTTCAATATCACTGCCTGGACCCAGTGGGTTTATGGAAAACAAATTTGCATTACACATACATTGAAACTGTGCTTCAAGTATTGCTTCAAATATCAAAGTGCGTTTTCAAATGTGGGCATTACTTCACAGGCCGACGGTGCCATCTGCTGGTCAGGTAGCAGTATTACATCTCCACAGTACAGTTTAGGGTTTGTTTCTTCAGGAGAAAAAAAGGAATCCAAGATGTTCAAACTGTTTTGGCAATTCTGGTGCTAAAACGTTGGGGCCACATTTTGGAGGGCATTTGCAAATGAATTTTGTTTGCAAAAATAGAATTCCTTTGTAGACATGTGCACAACGAAATATTGTTTAGTTTCAGATCGATCCGTTACGTTTTTTAGTTTGTTTTGCTGTGTTTGTTATGTTACCGTGATTCATATTTCAGATCGATTCGTTAGTTTGTTTTTATTAGTGATTCGTATTTTTGGATCAATTTGTATTTGGTTTTTATTAGTTATTTCATATTGTGGATCGATTCATTATTTCATTTTTATTAGTTATTTCATTTTTATCAGTTGTTTAGGAATGTGAAGCAGATGCATTATTTACTTAGGGTAAAAAAAAAAGATACCTAATCCCCCTGTCCTTAATGCTGAAACCTATTCATCACCAAGGACAGCAGCTCCGCGGGGCTCTGGAGCAAAATATCCCCCTGTCCTTGATGCTGAAGCCTATTCAGCACCAATGACAACAACTCCGTGAAAAGAATAAACGGTTTAATAAATATTTAATAAAAACGGGGAATATTGGGTACTTCCTTACAGAAAATGTTTGTGCTTACTCAGCAGTAGATGTTTGTCATCCGCTGAATATGAGGAGAATTTAATGACTTTACATTGGTTAATGACAACAGTACCCTGAATCACAGAACTTCATATCATGACACACCAAACCGACAGGTCTATTCAAAGAAAGGTGAAACTCAGGAGAATGACTGGAGAAGTGAAAGTTCTAGGTCAAAATAGCCAAACCAGAAAAATTCTCCCATTTATCTCACTTTCCAAATCGGCTATTTGGTCTAGATTGTTCTCTTCTCCTGCCAGTTCTCTTGAGTTTCACCTTTCTTTGAATAGATCCGTATGTCTTTTTAAGTATTATTATTACTATTAATTTATTTCTATTGCTCCAACATATTTTACAGCACATAACAGGGGTTACAGTACATTAGGGTAATACATAGCTTTACAGACAGGAGGTAGAGAGGGCCCTGCTCCCTGTGGAGCTGACATTCACAAGGGTCACAATCTCCACATGGCCCACATTCCTGAGATTTTTTTCCAGCCTTGCATGCTCAACAGTTAAAAAACTTTACCTATGGATTAGTTAAATGCTTATACTCCATGCATAGTCTTTATCTGCTTGAACATGAAAATAACGGGTTTGCACAGTGGCATAGAAGTCTGATCTAGGCAATTTTCATTACAGTATATTATATTAAATATTCAAAGGATACTCCTATTAAAGATTAACCCTTCCTGACCCCTCACTTTTTGAACCAGTTAGTTATTTTAAATCTTACCTGAAGTCCTATGAACTTCACATATTGCCAACTTTGTGCAAGCCGCTATAGGTCATGTGACCATGTAGGCGCGTTCGTAAGCATCCAGCTAATCCAGTGGCTCTCATTGCAAGCATTTTCAGAGCCATTGGAGGTCCCAAATAGATAATCACGTCCAGTTCCTGATCCCTGAAGCTTTGGTCAGCTCTCGCTCATCAACTGATGTGAGGATCTAAGCCCTTGCAATTGGAGTGAGGAGAGGGGAAGGGGAGCTCTGGGCACTGTGAACACGCAGTCTGCATTGAGTGGTGACCATGCCTAGAAGAGCATCCCCCAAATATCATGTATGATGCATTTAAATATACAAAAAAAATACAGAAATGCACAACTTTTGGATTAATACTTTATGATTACATTTCTGCTGTGCCAAGACGGCGGCAGCAGGTATGTGTATGCTTTAATGGCTATAGATGTCACTTGCCTATACAAGAGAAATGCAATTCGTGATGTCTGTGTCCAGTCAGTACCCTCACAGTAGTATGTATACAGTACATTAAATATACCAACAATACATTCAATAAAAAGCACTCTCCATAAATCTTAACATTTCAATCAGATCACATAAATATATGGATAACTAGATGTTCACATATCATGATCTGAAATATCATTATTTAACACTAGAACACTTAATTCATCTGCGCTCCCACCACAATACAGCTGCCAGAAAGTCCGTTTGGACTCCAAGCAAAAGATGATGTCAGCACACCCTTCCAAAACCACTTTAACTGCGGATAATGGGGATGCCAAGCAGCAGTTATTAGCACTGAATTACTTTTTTTTATCCAAGGTCCTATTTAGAATATAATATACAGTATGTGTTTTCGCTTTGCTCCCCATCTGGAATAATCATTACCTTGTTCTATTGAGAATTACTCACCGTTGCACTTGAGCCGAGAAAGCAAATCAATCTTTTGTTGAATCGGCAAACCTTAAACAGCTTCAAATTAAGTGTTTTAATATATTGCTTGCGCTATATTGACAGAATGGATTGGGGTGATATTGCTTCCTTGTGATGTGGCTCATTATATTCCTTCTTTATGGTAAAAACACATGTGCACATATTAACGTGGTGACTCTATGCCAAGCTCGAAAAGGCAAGTTGATGCCAATGTGGTGTGACTTTGGGGTGAAAGGCAAATTATTTTTAGAAAAAGGTAGATTGAAAAAGAACATATATACAGGTGTTGATTATTTTGTTTGCATAAAACTACCGGTCAGATAAAAGAAGACCTCAAAATGCTGCTGCAGTATCACTACATTGACACTATCCAGCCGTACCTATACCTGATACCAGAATGGAATGAGGTGAAAAGTATATCCACATGAAAGGCAGCGCTCGCAACAGCAAGTGTTATGCACCTTTTTTTGTTTAATCCGTCTGAAGGGTGGTTTTCGGAGTATACTTTATAACAATACCAAGGTTACTCAGAGTGAACCTGTTGTGCTAATTTAATAGAGAATTATTCCAGATATACATGTATGTATTAGTATTTTATGGGGTTTTTTGCTAACACATATATTTGGATAAAAAGAAAAAGAGTAATTCCCTGTTAAAATGACCCTGTCACTCTCCGGGGAAGTGACAGCTCTGAGTGGAGTGCCATCCTACAGCAAAGCCCTTTACTCACCATGTGGGTCTGATTGTCTGTTGGTGCAATAGCATCACCGTTTAGGGCTCGTTGTGTGACGGCTCACAGCAGGCATCACCCATGGAGGGGTAAACATGGCGGAGTCCAACACTGGAGACAGGTAAGTACTGGCTGCTATATCTCATCAATGTGATGTCAAACAGGCACCTGGTCACACCGTTTGCACTTTAACTTCAGCATAGAAATAGCAAAACTATTGAAATGTTTGAAATGACAACACCTTTACCTACTTTTCTATTTCTTACAGACCTGTGTAAGTCTGACACTTAAGAAAATGTGCATTGAGGAATGATGGAAGCTCCTGAGTATCTCGATTTGGATGAAATTGATTTTAGTGACGATATATCAGTAAGTAAATGTTAATAACACACATTATTATACATACAGTATGTTAAATAAGTGCAATATGTAGTGCAGGGGTGGGGAACCTTTTTTCTGCCAAGATTTATAACACCATTCGAGGGCCATACAAAATGAACAACTTAAAATTTAGCCAACTATATGTAGGAGGAATTTTTTATAATTATTAAATTATTATAATTTTTTTTCTATCTTTAGGTTTGATCTGAAAGATAGATAATTTTTTCTTATTTTGTGCTCTTATAATAAAAATGTAAACATTTAAAAAAGAAATATGGGGGAAATTAATTAATTTCATCCCCTCCCCATTTATTTAATTTTACACCACCCAATTTAATTCATTTCACCCTTGTCCTCCCCCATTTATTTAATTTCACCCCCTTCCCATTTATTTCATTTCACACATGCCCTCCCCATTCAATTTATTTAATTTCAACCCTCCCCATTTAATTAATTTCATCCTCTTCCCCATTTAATTAATTTCTCCCCCTCCTCATTTAATTCATTTCACCCCCCTCCAAATTTAATTAATTCCCCCTCCCCATTTAATTAATTTCACCCTCCCACTTCCAATTTAATTGATTTCACCCCCCATGGCGCTTCCCCTGACCTCGGCGAGTAGAAGAATGAGGGGGTGGGGATTATCCCTGCTTCCCTCGCTGAAGCATGCCATATTCTCCTTCACGCTGTGCCCGGAAGATGAGGGGCACAGCGTGAAGGAGGATCTGGCGTGCAGCAGTGAGTGACAGAAGTGGGATAATCCCTGCGCCCTCATTCTACTACTCGCCGTGGTCAGGTGACAGGGCCACAGAAGAGGGAATTTAAAAGCCCCCCTGCTGTGGGGTTCTAAGGGCCGGACCAAGTGATTCCGGGGGCCTTTTACGGTCCGCGGGCCGGACATTCCCCATCCCTGATGTAGAGGGAGAGAGAGATTTGTCCAGTGCACATTGATGATACAGATGTTTTCTCCCTCAAAGTGACCCACCTCATATTTGTATAAAAAGGTTTAGGCACAGGTGGATGCAGCTCATATTACTAGAGTGTGCACAAATAGAACATTTATTACTTACAAATGACAAATATCGAACTATCAAAAATAGACAATTATCATGAGAGAGATAGAAAACATAAAAAAATTCTTGGTTTAGTATCTTGAAGGTGGACAAAGACCAAATCACCCAGCAGGCACGCTTTTTGTATATGCATGCCTATGGTCCTATAGTGTAAATGCCTATTTCCTAGGGATACAAAGACCCCTGGTTATGAAGATACAACACACTGGAATACTGATCTGCTGATGTATTAGTGCATGTGTGGTGAAAATCAGTGTAGCATTTACTAATGAAATGTGGTGGCATGAAATCAGCAACCTTAGAGATTGAATGGTCCAACAGCTGCTTGTTCTCATCCGTGTACAATCGTGATCATAATTGTGACTTTTTACTGGTATTTAACCCCTCAGACGCAAAGGACAAGCATGGAGCGTCCTCTATATTCCTGCTATTTTGCAGAGGATGCAGGTCCTGAGGAGGTACTCACCTCCAGCTTGACCTGGCGTTACTCCTCATGATAATTAGGCTGTGAGATGAATGGGTAAGGCCAGGGTTGTCCCCATAGTGCTCCGACATCATAACGTGTACACATAGCAATGATATATTTTGAATCTGCTGAGCCCTCCGTAAAATATAATGTATAGTATGTCTACATGGAGAACCTGAGTTCAAATCACGTTTAACCACATGGCTGCTAAGGACACGCTCAGCGCGTCCTGCCAAGTGCACCTCCTGTGCTATGGACGCGCTCAGCGTGTCCTAGCACAGGAGGCAGCAATCGGCCTGGATTCCAGACGATTGCTGGCCCCCCAGTGTGGGCGGACATCATGGATGTCAACCCGGCACTCCGTCATTGCGCTGCCATCTATTTCAGGTGCCCCCCGCGAGTGCGGAGGAGGTGCCTGAAAGGGAGAGGGGAGGTCCTTTGGACCTCTCTCCCTCCCGATCGCCGGGGGCCAGCGGTGAAATTGAGGTACCATTTAGAAGGGCACAGCCTGCCCTTTCAAACGGTGCCTGGCTTTGACCCCTTGGGGGCCGGATCACGATTCGGTGCTGAAAAGCGCCGGATCGTGAGCCTCTCCCGGAGCTGCCTGATATATTGGGTGTCGGCCAAGCTTCCGGGAACTCCTCCTGATTACTGGCGTCATCGTGCATAGTGCGATGACGTTAGTTCTGGAGTTAACTCCTAGCTCCAATGAACCACCTATCTCCCGATCCACGGCAGCTATGGGTTACTGTTTGGTATCGTTGGATCGGCCAGAGAATGGCCTTTCCAACGATACCCAACATGACCATGTAAAAAGTAATAAAAAAATAAAATAAATAAAAATAAAAATAAAAAAATATTAAAAATAATAATAATGAAAAAAAATAAACCAAGTTTTTTTTGTTTTTTTTTGTTAATGCAGCAATATCGTTCCCATTTCAATTATAATGTGAACAATGATGCTGCACTAATGATTTCTGTATGGGGTGCGTTTGTTAAAAATCGCGTAAATTTCACCCCAAAAAAATGCAACGAGACCCCATTTCTAATTTTTTTAACAAGCGCAACCCATAGAAAATATAATCGCAAAGGTTTGCATGTTAAAATGTGAAAAAAAAACACTTTACACGTTGTAAATTATTGAAAATTCTAATTTTATTGCATTTTTTGTTATAATATACAGACATGACATGATGTATACATATAAAAATTATACATTCTGAATCTGCCGAGTCTGCCGGAAAGAACGATATATAATATGTCTGGGTCATATAATAAAATAAGGCTTCAAAACGCGTTTAAACAGGATGAGCGAAATCGGTAAAAATGAGCTCAGCACACAGGCGTGAAATGCCTCAGCCGCGAAAGGGTTAAACACGATGAGCAAAAATTTTTCAAAATTGGCTCCGCAAAAAGGGGTGAAATGACTCAGCGGCGAAAGGGTTCATCTGCAGCTATACTGTAATATAAAGTAACGAGTAAAAGTGGCATCAATCATATTAATCCATTGTTTCTCCATGTCAGTTCTTCTGACTAGATCGCCTTCAAGAAGGCCATGCAGAGTGTTCCCTGTGCCTATTGTATAGACTTCCTGGTATATCTAGTAAACTAGTTGTGCATTTCCATTTATAGATTTATGTAGTGTTATGTGAATATTTATACACGCTACTAACGTAGAATGCAGTAATGGATTGTGCAGAATTGTATTGGCAGTCACATCTGCTGGCTTGTTCTTTGGGGGAACATGAAGACAACTGGCACTAAATTTTCCAACAGAAGAACACAACCCCCTGTTGACATCCGGAAGCATACTTGGATGTTTTCTATATGAAATTTGAGTGTATTAGTTTCAAGGAAACTGCTTAGTTTGGAGGGTTACTTCATTCTTGACACGTGCCATTTGGTGCCTGTATGAAAATATTTTAACGTCATTTCTGTTTATCCTGTGTTTTGTGCATTTTTAGAGATGTTTTTACCTCATAACTCTTTACTGCGCTAAATTCACCTTCCTCCTTATTCCCCCTTTTTGAGCTGTCACAAGATCTCGATGGAGAAACCTAATGTAGTTGCTAAGTATTTGGATAATGATACGTGTTTCGAGGGTTCAGTGGATTTGGATGGTGCTACCAGCAAAAGTGAAGTCATTGTCATGCTTTTTTTTTTAACTATATGAATTTGAGACCTCCTTGGAATTACAAGTGTATAATCTGATTAAAAGGGCAGAAACGGGGTTTGATCTGAACTGGGTTTATTAATATACAAAGAATAACATAAGTGAGGGTTGAGGCACGAGTAAGGCTGACTAGATACAGAGGAAAAGCACAGAGAGACACAACAGGAATAAGATTGACAAGGAATACACACAGCGATCAAGTCCTGCAGGAACACAATTCCCTTACTATTTTAGCAGGAGGAACTTGGTTCCCTTTTCGCTGATATACTGGGAAGCTGCAATACCTTTCTATATAGACACAATTTTATAAAACTGTCTATATTTAAGGGTTTTCCTGGATTTTACATTGGGAAGTCATGGGAATGACAATTTCTCAGTGTTTGCCAGACGAATGGCATTCTCCTGCATAAAGAAGTGCTGCAGCTGCTGCACCTAACAGTAATCTTTAAAACCAGAATGGACAGAAATGTTGGTGAGTTCCCACACTTATTTTTTTACGACTTGTATCCTGAATACCCAGTACTCAAGATAGAAACACAGGGGTTTTGCAGGAAAGGGGCTGATTAAGAATTACGGAACATAGGCACAGGGAGAAGAGAGGAATCCGGCTGAGGCAAGTATAAAGCCTCTACTAACACTGTCCGTTGGTGCAACAGGGCCTTGGAACAACAGGTGGGGTCTTTGGAAGTAACAGCAGGAGTCCTTGGAAATAGCAACAGGGATCTTTGGAACCAACAGTTGCGATCTTTGGATCAGGAACAAATAACCAGTCTAGTAATCAAGGCCAAGGGTCTACACGGTAGTTTACAGGAGAGCAAGCTTCTTGGTTCTCAAGCGAGCTGAATAAAATAATAAAGCAAGGTCTCATAACCTCTTCACACCCAAAAACGACATATTTTGATTTTGCGTTGTAATACATTGAAAAGCACTCCTTAGCAGATCAAAAGACTATTTTCACACCTTTTTAAAGCAGGATTAGTGTGTCCCCTGTGGAGAAACAAAATCCTTTGTTTTATGTCTCTCCAAGCACCCTGAAGAGACTTAAAACCATTTGCAAATAGTAGCCCTAACCCTCATTATAACAAATATGTTCAAATAGTGTCACGTTTTCCCATGTGTTTTCCTATGTTGCTTTTCCCTTGGATGCAGCTCAGGGGTTAAGTGTCTGCTTGTTAAGATCTGCTGTTGGTAATGTGGGCTGATATCTCCCTTATATAAAGCCATGGGCCCATATCTCTATCCTCTTGCATTTGGTTCACTACAGTCTTAGTTTTGTTCCTGAGAGCTCTCTGCCATTTCTGTCTGATTTTAGATTTAGTCCGTTTTCGTGTTTACCATAATTCTTTGATCTGTCCGTTGTGTATTTTGTTAGCCTAGGTTCCAGTTCATGTCCAGTGTTTTCCATGTTATTAGTTTCAGTGTTCTATTCTCATTCTAGTTTCATACTGATCTCATGGTTCTGACCCTCTGGCCTGGCTAACGGATTTTCTACTTGTGTATCTCCACTTCAGGTATTAGGTAAACATTCTGGTTTTGACCCCTGGCTTTCTTACTGACTACTCTATTGGTTAATCCCTGTCGGTACTGTTTATGCTTCTTTATTGGAGTCCTTCCCTGCAGGTTGTGGAGTATAACTCCTTCTAGTATTCTGTGTTCACCCTAGGACTCTGCACGGCTACAAGGTAACGTTTTTCCATTAGAGCAGATCCGGCCACTCTAAGGTCCGGTCTCTCAGCATAGGGCTTCTTTCGGTATACCCGTGCAGAGGTCCCCAATGTTCCTTGTGGTTATTTAAAGTATCTAGTGTTACTGTGTCCTACATCTCTGCATTAGGGGCTTTTACTTGTACTTGGGCCTTATTCGGCGCATGCCGGGTACCGCCACTGAGACTGACCGTGACAAATAGATTACTGCTGCATTACAACAGCCGGGGAGAGGGCAGAATACAGGGCAAGTTCTGGGGTCACTCACTGCTGTACAGGGATAAGATTCAGGGAGTTATAATGACTGAAAAATTATGTACTGAACAGATACAATGTGTTACTGTAATTTCCATTATGTCACATACAAATATTATTTTTATATTCTATTGGTATATATTTGGAGCTGCATTGCTAATAATCTCATTATGATCTCTACATATCCCCATTGGCAGAAGATCTGACCATTTCTATTATTTAACTATATCACAGTTACTGTATCTAGCACAAAGGTCTGTTCTGCCTGTATGATGATAATGCAGACCCCGTTTGAAATTGTAAGATAAGGGACACCACCTAGAGCTCAGAATCTTAGATTTCAAAAATATTTCTGTAAAGTATAAACAGATACATGAAAAATTGAATATGAGGAAATTAACATTATTTAAATTTTGAACTATTTGGTGAGAGTCTGCGGATTGTGGACCGAAACATTGAATTCACAATGAAATCGATATGATTTGACTTATGACTCGTGCTACGCCTCTGCTTCTGGATGCCCTGCTCTGCCCAGGGTGCCACGGCATGCGTAGGCAGGTGTGCTCTGCACAGCACTCTGTGACCGCCTTCTGCGCACGTGCATCCCCGTATGGGCTCCGCGCTCAGGGGTGACTTCACACTGACGCCGGAACCTCGTTGGGGGAGGCAAGTGTGTTGCCTTCTTACAGCAGACGCCCCGCGCTTACAGAAGGACAAGTGCTCCGGCCGACCAGGCAGAGCACAGCAAGGAGCAGAAACGCTCTGACGCCCTTTAGAAGTGTAGCCCCCCTCCCTGCGTTAAAGGTAAGCAGAGGGGGCAAAATGTTTTTTATTTATTAAATGTATTATTTATTTATGCAGAAAGGGGGTGGGGTTGTCTGGTGTGTGTGTGTATATATATATATATATATATATATATATATGTGTGTGTGTGTGTGGGAAGGGGGCTGGTGTGTGTGTCTGTATGTATGCATATGTGTATGTTTGGAGTGGGGGTCATGGTTTGTGTATACAGAGATGGGGGGTGTGTTGTGTTTATTATATATATATGTATATATATGTATGTGTGGTAGTTACTAGTGTGGTGCATTGAATGGCATTAACAGACTAGAAAATGCAACACTCCGATCAGACACTTACACCTTTATTCTTCTATTAGACTTGCATCATATTTTGCAGCCTCTGTATTACTACGCTTTATTTTATGACTCTCCCCTTCATGACATTGTCAAAAGGGCAGAATATAGATGCCATTAAAATTATGCGCCCCCCCCCCCGGGAAAAATTTCTGCGGACACCCCATGCCAACAGGTCAGGTATATTTGACCAGGCCTTTGAGTGCTTCTCCCAAAATGTTGACAGCTGAGCTGATGTGGTTTGTATCATTTGTATATCCTCCTCCCACCTCAACACACTTACACACACACACACCCACACACACACACTTTCTCTCATACGTTTTCCAATAAAAGGGAAATTGCATACCGTTTCATTCAGCTTTCACAAGATCTTTTCTAAGGTTGATGTCTGATTTAATATACTGAAGACTGAGAATTAGTACTGACTATTCCTATACACCACACTGATCAATAATCAGAGGACTGGTGATGATTGGCCGATCAAGCAATTCTGTTGTCACATTAATAGTTATATGTATAAATTTGTGCGTTTACAGCAGTTAATAAGTCACTGACGATCCAATATTATAGAAATTGGTCTTACAGATGCAGAGTAGCCATTAACCCCTTAACGACAGGCAGGTGGTGCGCATTGGGAGAGGGTTAACGCCGGCAGGGCGTACTAGTACGCTCTCCCCACCAGGAGCTGCCGCGGGCCTCTGATTCGGCTCCCCACACAACTTACGCGCCACGTGCATTATTGACTGCAGTGGGACGGTCTGAGTCCAGGCCATCTCGCAGCAGCGCACGGCACGCGCCGGCTGTGGGGAGGGGCCAAGGTGGCCCATAGAAGTCAACGGTGCCCGCATCTTCTAAGCACATTCACCACAGGGAGAGCATGGTATGCCCTGTTGCGGGAAAGTGTTTAAAAAGCTCATGTGCATTTGTGAAGATATATTGCAACCAGTTATGTTTTTTTGTTGCTAATGCAAGGGTTTCTGGCTTATTTTTTGATACATTATGATCTTAAATATTTGTTTTTAACCCCCTTTTTAGAAAAAACCCACAAACAACTTCACGTTACTATTTTTATTATTATTTTTTATTTCAAAATCACAAAAAAGCTATTGCAAGGAGATCCCTCTGCTCACAGAAGTTTCCTTTCAATATCTTGCAATATAATTTTGTGTAACACATGAGAACATTGTGCTGCATCTTTAAGAAATATGACAGGCATTTTATAGTACTCCTGGTACGAGACCACTGTTTTTTAGGGCTGGGTTGGGTATTGTAATGTTTAAACTAACCACAGCTGGAGGTTCTAGGGGTGGCTAAATTTTTTTCTAGCAGGTCATCTGCAAATACTTTAGCTTTTTCATGAAGAAGAGTGCCTTGTGTGTTTGACGTAAGCTGTCACAAAGAGAATTTTACAATGAGACATTTTTAAATTGTTAAGATTTTTAAGGCATTCTTTTAACACCTTTCAACCTGCTTCCAACAGTAACTAGCAAGCTAAACAAGCAAAAAAAAAAAAACAGTACGTGTAATCTTATACTTTGTATAGTATATAGCAGGGCTCAAATTTTCAAGTCCCAAGCTACTATCCAGGACTTAAGAGTTACTCGCCACCAGTCGCCTCACCTAACCCCTACCCTTAACTCAACCCCTAAACACACTCTTAAATTATCAGATACATTTATAACCAGACATCAGAGCCTAGTGTGAGCAGAGCGAGGAGGCAGCGAAGCTCATCTCCAACCCCTGCCAGTAACAGAGTAGCACTGGGTCAGGGAAGGCAGCTGCTCCCCGCCACTGTGCAGCCTGGGGTGCGACTCCTTGCAGGAGGCACAGGGGTCTTTGGACCGCTGTATCTCCGTTCCTCTACCCTGCCAGTGACAAAGATGCCGGGAGCAACCGCCTTCCCTGACCCAGCACGTCTCTGCTGCCTGGATCCAAGGAAGAAATGCTGCCCCCCAAAACTGCACCAACCAGAACATATTCGGGGTGTGTGGGTGTGTTTGAGGCTCTTCCATATATTCAGGGTGTGTTTTTAGGGGTTCATCCATATATTCAGGGTGTGGGTGTCTTTTTAGGAGCTCCTCCATATATTCAGTGTGCGCGGGTGTCTTTTTAGGGGTTTCGCCATATATTCAGGGTGTGCGGGCGTGTTTGAGGTTCCTCTATATATTATGGGCGTGTGGGTTTCAGGGCTAAAATATACACCCCTGTAGTTTACAGATTTGTTAGTGTGGGGGTTATTCAGGAAGCTGTGTTTGCTGTAGTTGCAACAGCAGCAAATTTTATCGTTTTAACAAAAGGGAAGTTCGTGCAGTGGCAGGAGAAGCTTCATTGATGAAACTTCTACCATTGTTTGACTTTTCACCATTACAAAAGTGAAATTCAAAATCTGTTGCTGTTGCAGCTGCGCGCACTCTGGCACCTCCTGAGTAACACTGACTTTTTAGTACTTTCAACGCCTTTATATATTCACAAATATTTTGGGAAACTAAAAAATAGAACGATAGAAAGGAGAGCTAGTGTGACTAAAATAAGGACTGTCCTTACTGACTAGGGACACATGGAAGCTGTTTTAAATGAAGGGAGCAGATGGGAGTGCTAGGAGTTGTAGGAAAGCCCTCACATGAGATGGGGGGGGAGGGTTTTGGTTGTATTAAATGAATGTGACATTTGTTAGAACGGCAATATAGGTTTCTCTTAGTTTCATTTTTTTAAAAACTTTTAAATCAATATTTTTTGCAACATTTCAATAAAGTTTCTGATCGAGGTATAGCAGCCTGAATATTACAGCAACCTATAAAACAATCAGGCAAAGGCATCATTAATCTAAACACACCTGTGAGAGCTATAGGAAGTCTATAAACATTATTTTTTCAGACCTTCAGTCTCTCCAGGTTTAACTCTTCACAATCCCTTGGGGGGGGGTCACAGAGTGACTGCAGCTCTTGGCTGCTGACCTATATCTGAGACCCCAGGGTGCAGGTTAAGGAGGACAGAGGGTGTAGTATGGGAGTCACTGGTGAGGACCACCTGCTGCCTGACATCATCCAGGCTCCTGAGTGCACACTTCTCATAGCACTGAAAGGCTGGTGCTACCTGTATGAGGGTCAGTAACCTGATGCCATCAAGATCTGCTGCTCTCCCCCATCATTGTGTGCACACTGCAGGGGGTCTGGGTGTGTGTTGCGTGTCTGTGGTCCTCCCCAGCCTCATCAGTGTGTGCAGGGTTCTCTGGGCCATCCCTGCCCCTTCAAAAAAACACATGCGTGCAGGCAGGGACTCCGGTGACCCGTGGCAGGCAGAGTTAACCTTGCTGTTGCTGGATAAAATACAGCTCAGCTGCCTATGTTAACCTTAGCTCTGCCTGTCAAACTTGTAGAGCCTGGTGCTGTGCTGTTCTTGCCTGCCCTGAGAGTCTCACTGGCAGGGGACTGGGCAGGCATGAGCAGCAGACGTCCGGCACTGGTGTCAGAGGGGGCCGGCAGCCGCCATCTTGGATCCCTCTGGCCAGCCCAGAAAAAAAAAAAAAAACACTGCCGCCGGAATACGCAGCAGAACAGGCAACCTGAAATAATTTATCATGCTGCCTGCAGCTGCATTCCCACTCGCCATTACGCAGTTCCCACTCACAAAATGCGAGCAGGCGAGTGGGAATTTTGAGGGCTGGTATATAGAACAGGTCAAGAAACCTTGAAATTGAAGAACAAATAAGGGAGAACATGTCAATACACATGTATATACAGTAATGTAATTTTAAAATGTGTTATTAAAATACATTGTAGCGCTGCTTTAAAAAACTGTATTCTGGTGCATTGAATTATTATGGCCACTAGGGGGAACCTGTGTATAACAGATGGAAAGGTCCATGCTGGAATACAGAGACATTGTGGAATATGCTGGACAGAGCGGACTCCATCTCCCATCACCCTTTGCGTGAGGACAGGAAGTGTGTGGTACAGGAAGAGGAAAGAGATCAGCAGCCTTGTGCAAGGCAGGAGGAGAGGGAGCGGAGCAGTGAAAGGTGGAGGACGCACGTTGGAGCTGTCAGGGATCGCAACCAGGCCGGAGTACAGACGCTGTCTTACTGGTGCTGGAGATCGGGACAGTAATTGTGTTGGGACCTACCTGCGCAGCGCTGAGAGGTCTAGAGGAAAAGCTGGTTCCGGCAGGACCCTGCGTTAGAAGGCCGAGCCAATCGATTGGGAGTGCAGGCGGCGGATCGTTGTTCCATTTGTGGAGATTTGGCAAGCAGGGAGCAGATTCAGTGACACGTAGTTCCAGTACAAAGCGGGGAAGATCTTTTGGTCAAGGCATCAAGTGCTGGACAGTTTCGTTCATCGGATGGGTGAGAGGTCTCCCAGGCCACAGTTCCAAAACAGAAACGCATGCTGCAATATTGTTTAAATTTACAGGGCCCCAACGGTGACTAGTCGAAGATTGCTCTTTTCGTTCACTGGCCAGTTGAACACATAGTACCCGGGTACCCTAGACAACACATATATATTTTTGAGTTATTTTTCACGGGACTTACACTCCAGAACTGAGGGGGTTAACCGGTTTCTTTTACCGCCGCGTGTTTTTCCCACGTTACGAATTCTTGTTACTCCAATACCATATTTGCGTATTATATGCTGCTTTATTGGGATCAGTAAAGAATATAATATAGAAAAATCCACAACAGTGCTGGTGTTTAATTATTTCCTAGTGCGGTGAGACTATCCCGAGGTTTATTCAGCGGCTCCTCCGGGGGTGAGCGCTACAACATATTAAAGCTCTAATGGAATAGTCTCTTAGGGTCTTTTATATAGCCGTTTGCTATAGACAGATGTAGCCAACACGCTTAACTCCTTCACTGCCAAGATCAAGAAAACTTCAAAAGGCACCATCAAGTCCTGATCGAGTTATTTCGATCTGAAAGACAAAAGCAAATGAAATTTGCTTGCTGCAAACAAATTTATTTTCCTTTCAGGCTGCAGAAGGTGCCCCAAAGCTTTAGCCCTGTGGGCATAATACCCGAGGTGCTAAAACTGTTTAAAATCGTCTGAAGCATGCCCTGATATATTGAGCTTTCAGCAGCCGATGCAGGGAACCACAAGCTGCAGCTCAAACTGCTGAAACTCCATTTGGCCAGTAGATGGCACCATCTGCCTGCCAAATAGGTTATTACAGTCGGAAATACACTGGGAAAATCAAAATATTTCTTACTGTATAATTAAAAAGGATTTTTCAAAAGAGCAACTAGTTCCTGACAATGTTTTTTTTTTTTTTTGGAAAATCACTTAGTGGTGAAGGGGATTACTGGAGAATGAGATGGTTTTGCAAGCACATTACGAGGCTGGCACTGAATACAGCAGCCTGCCCCGTAGCAGCTACTAGTCTCCTGGATGCTCGGGGCAGCTCTACCGCGCTGTCGCGAACATCCCCTCCTCCATGGTGGCTCGTGCTGCCAGGCCACATGACTGGCAGGATCTCGCCTCTCACAAAATCCTGCAGGCCTGCGGAGTGATCGAAAAGGGAGACTGGGGACTTTTTTTCCCCAGTATCACTGTGCTCCTGGCGGCCAGAAGCGGCAGATTGGGTCACCATCTTCACCGCAGGGTGAGACGTGTATTTGATCTTTTGGGGGGTTTACAGGTGCTGCGAACTGATTCCTCAGAAGCTCTAAGCTGTAGCAAACTTTTTAGTTAGTGGCATCGGTTTGTAATAAGTATTAGGACTGTGTGGTCCTAACGCTAGTTACTCATTGCTTACATTTTGCACTCCCCATGTTAAGCATAGGGAGCGCAAAGTACAGTAATCTTGCACTAAACAGCACTAGTATCGGTGAGCTAAAGGGGTTTTTAACCCGTTAGCGGTCGGGATGTGATCTGTGCGTCACACTAGCACCTCAATTACCCCAGTTCTAACGCTCATTTATGTGAGCGCTAGCGTTAAGGAGGTGATAGGGCCTATAGTTTCTTGCTCAAAGTGCCACGATATGAATGGGAAATAAAATCAAATACATGAAATCCATTTGGGAAAAAAAGATTCCTTGAACAGATGAACCTTCATTTTCTTTTAATTTTTCTTTTTAGCCGTGCAACCGTCAACTTGTGAGTCAAATTGATTTTCTTGTCGAGATTCTTATGGAGAAAGCACACTTTTATTTATTTTCTTTAGTGTGGATAAAGTGTTTTGTTGAATTTTCTAAATCTTCCCATAAAATGTACACAGGAAATGCCATTTTTAAGCATTAAATGGTTTCCTTTTTCCTCCAATTGACACTTCGCTTTCAATGACTTCCTGCAAAAATAAGCAAAAGCCATTGTTTCCAGTCAATGGCTCAGTTTGCTGAAGAAAAATATATTTTGCAGTTAGTTCTGATCTGCATTGCACCATTACGCAAGGTTGTGAAGAGCAGAGACTTTGTAAAAGAGAGTTATGACCTGTATAACGTTTTCACGTCATTCCTGCGTTCTTTATTCTGGCAATAAAATAGCACCCTTGGACTTGTTAAGGTTTGGATTTTTGGAGTGAAAAAATATATGGTAAAGGCATTTGGCACATTGTCACAAGGAACGTGTAGCAACTCCTAATCCTCCTCGATCTCATAATAATAAGTGTAAAAAAGATTGCTTGCCGTTTTCCTTCCACTTATAATTCTGAATGGCCAGAAAGGACTATTTTTGCTTTTAGAACATGGTTAGGAGATGTCTGGGGCTATCTAAACATTTTCTTTAACCCTTCACTACCAAGCAGTTTTTATTGAAACATTTTTATCATAACATTTTTTTCAAACATGGTATGCATTGCATATTTCACAATTAAATATAGGGAAAATTCTGTAGAGCGAGTGTTAGTCCAAGACCATTAATATATTATAATGTCAGTTTGCTTATTAAGCTTTCATGTGAAATTTATCTTTACTGTACAGGTATTTTCAGTCATTATAACCCCCAGAATGTTATCCCTGTACATCAGCGAGTGACCTCAGAACTCTCCCTGTATTCTGCCCTCTCCCGGCTATTGTAATAGAGCAGCAAAGTTTCTGAACGTTTTGTTACAATGGCCACAGTCTGTTCTCTCAAATATCTAGGTATGTGGTTAGACCCAAATCTATCCTTTGGCCCCCACATCGAAAAACTCTCATCTAAACTCCACCCCAAACTAGGTGCCCTGTACAGAAACAAATCCTGCCTGAGCCCTGCGGTAAGAAAGCAGATTGTACAACAAATGCTTATGCCGGCTATTGAATATGAAGATGTAGTGTATGCAGCTGCCCTGCAAACGCACCTTCATAAACTTACTACATTGTATAACTCATTCTGCCGCTTTGTGGTACAATGTATCTTCATGACCCACCGTTGTGACATGTTAAAAGAGCTAAACTGGCCGTCGCTGGACTCTAGACGCACCCTTCATCTTTCCAACCTGCTGGTTAAGAGCTTTTCTGGGAAGCTACTACCCTACCTGAATAGACTGCCTCCCCCAACAGTTCCTCATCCTATAACCTCCGATCCAGGATCTGCACCTTACTTGCAATACCACAATACAAAAAGACAGTGGCTCGGTCCTCATTTTCCTACAGAGCACCACAAATATGGAATAACCTCCCAGACACCATCAAATCTTCCCCCAGTCTAAAGTCACTTAAGAGATCTCTATTAACATACCTCAATACAGAATGCACCTGTAAACATGTAGCATAATGACTTTATTTCCTCCATATTTATGTTCTGATAATTTGTATATTTGTGTTGTTTTTAACCCCTTAATGACCACTGATGTACCATGTATGTCCTGCCCACGGGTCTCCCTTAGACCCGCGGACGTACATAGTACGTCAGCAGCTCCTAACCTCCCTCTCGCCCGATACCTCCCTCGCTGGCTCCAACGGAGTTCTGAGTTCTGGCAGGGAGGAAGCCTGCCTCTCTGTTTTAGAAGGGCCGGCTGGCACGATGACGTCACCACGCTGCATGGTGACGTCATCGGCAGCCCCCCCCCCCGTGGCCTGCATTGAAAACCAGGAAGTGGAGGGGGAGCCCTCTCTCTCCAACCATGGCACCTAAAAACATGCTTTTTACACCTCTGGAAAGGGGAGAGTCTCCCCTTTTCAGCGAAGTATAAAGTTAACAGTTTCACTGCCAGATCATGGCTCAGCGCTGAATTTACGATTTAAACCTAGAGGTGGCTGACATCTTGGATGTCAGCCAAGCCTCCAGGTCACCCCCCCACCCACTGACATCCCCACCATATGTGTGAGGATATCAGTGGGTCAGTTAACCCCCTAGCTGCCAAGGGGAGATAGGGGGATCCTTTGGATCCCCTTATCTCCCAATCCGTGACAGCTAGAGGGTCATGTTGGACATCATTGGAAAGGCCTGATCATGGCCTTTTTCCGATTATACCAAACATTAGGTTTGGTGTAAAAAAAAATTAAAAATAAAAAATTTGTCTGGGGATGTTTAGTTAAATAGGACCTAGGCTTTCATCTAAAAATAATGAGCAAAAAACAGTCAGAATGAGCTCAATGCACATAGGTGAACTGGCTCAGCAGTGAAGGGGTTAAAAAGCAAAAACATGTAAAAATTGTGTATTTCTATTCTCGGGACAAAATTTTGAAACTATTTAAATTACGAAAAAGTGTGTTTTACCATTTTTTTATCATATTTCATAATTTTTTTATAGTAAATTATAGGATATGATAGAAATAATGGTATTTTTAGAAGTCCATTTAATGGCGGGAAAAACGGTGTATAATATGTGTGGGTTGCATAAATGAGTAATAGGAAATTTTTTTGATATTCAAATTTTTTATTTTGTAACAATGTCAGCGGTACATAGAACAAAGTTAACAACATTAAGGGGGGATGGGGAAGGGACACTCGACATAGGCGACCAGGGAGGTGGTCCAGTCAAACATACATGGGGCAAAGCAACCACAAACAAAAAAAAAGTGGCTATAAGGGGAAAAGTGGAGGACAGCCCGGAAAAAAGTGGCATTCCTGGCTCACTCCAGCAACCTCGCAATGAGACTGGAGGCCATGGAAGAGGCCACAGGGCCAGGTGCCCTGAGGCCAGAGAAAGCGTTTAGAGCCATGGTAGCCACTCCAATGGCTTGCCCAGGGCAACCTATCGTCCCGCACTCAAAAAGGAGGGGGCCAAAAGGAGGGGGCCAAAATAAAAGAGTGGCCAAATGCCCAGATCGTCTCGCCAAACCACGTCCTGGACAGTTGAAGCAAAGTCCGTTAAAGAGTGTCCAGAGAGGGGGAGGGGGGGAAGAAATCAGCAAAAGTCCTGAAAAAGATGCATGTGTGTGGGGGGGGGGTGTCAGCAGGAACAAGAAAACTATTCAAGTTCTGAGTGGGGGTTTCATCTGTAAAATAAGCAAGAGTCAGATACTATAAAATAAAATGGGGGGCACAGGTCACAGCAAAGGGGTATCAGCCAGAGAAACAGGGCGATTGAAGAGCAGCCAGGGATCGTCAGCCAGTATCCAACAGCACGAGGCCCATCGCAGCCCATGGCCCAGTGCCAAAGAGGCCCAGCCATGCAAAGAAGGAGATGCCTCGGAGATGAGCCACCATGGCCTTGGGACTAATAGCAAGGCCATCACAGTCCTCCTCGGCCAAGGCCAACAAGCAGTCGCCATAAGACTCCAGCGTGTGGAGGAACAGAACTTCAGGAGGTTCCCCCTGGGCACGAAGGACAACAAGCCGTCCACCTTCCACCGCCTCCGGGACCGCAGGGTAATCTGCCACGGACAGCACAGCTCCCAGCTGGGAGGTCTCTCCGAGCAGCTCTCCGCCGCCACCTCCCAGGTTGAGCCTCCGACCCTCCAACCACTGCCGGTACCGGGCACCTCTCCTCCATCTTCACCACTGGACCGATATCTTGCGCCTTCAGCAGAGTGGCATCTGGGGTACCCCGCAGCAACGCCAGCAAGCGATGAACACCACCTCTGGTCAATGGTTGGTTTTCCCTGGTGCTTCCCTGCAGGAAAGTGAACCGCTCCAGCTCCAGGAACTCTGCTAGGCCTGAATATACGGTCCTCGTGTCATCAGGGGGGAGGGAGGCCGTCACACCGCCAAGCCCCATCAGGTCCATCTGTCCCCAGCATGGAGACATGCATAACGGCCGGGAAACGTGAGCCCTCCGTCACCTCAGTCAGCATCAGGTGTCCCACTCGGGGGGGGGAAGTGTTAAGCGGGTCCGCCGCGAGCCTGGGAGAAGGCCCCAAGATGGCCGCCGGTCTTAATCTCAGGTTGAAAAATGCAGTCGCCCCGGCTCCAAATCAGGCTCTGGCCCCAGAAGTCAGCAGGAGTGGTGGGGAAGTCAGCTAGGAAGCCATAGGACCGAGGTAAGAGCGATAGGGCAGCTGGATGGGTAAATTATCACCCAAAAACCTAAGTTGGGACAGGAGCCCAAGCACTCTGCATCCTCTCACCTCGGCAGTTAGCCACGCCCCCCGTAAGAGGAAAATTTTACCTAAACATGAACAGCGCAGAAACGTAAAAACATCAGCGGTCACTAAAGGACAGATTTGTGTAAAACCACCCGGTCACTAAGCGGTTATTATCTTGTATTTTTTTTACTTTGAATTGTTACAGTAGGTACAAAAATACAATGTTCTTGGACATACTTGAAAATGATAGAAAGCTCAATGTATTCTTCCTAAATAATAAATAAATAAATAATAAATGGGTTAGAGTGCTCCTCCTTGTAGCTTGTTTACAGTATGCTAGGGCAAAATGGAGAGAGATAAGACAGTGGATTTTGTTTCTCCACGGGGTCACACTAATCTTGCTTTAAAAATGTGTTACACTGCAACTAGATTTTGGGAGTGAAGGGATCATTTGGTTTTAGGCCCTACATTAAATTCTCTATTTTATTAAACAGAAATACAATTTAGTTCAAACCATTGAATTTTGCACTATTGTCTTTTTTTTTTTTATCACTGCTCTCTCTGGTACGATGAACGTAATCGTAAAATTGAATGTAATAGTTAAGGGAGAGGATCATGACTCTACAAAAGGTGACTGAAAAATATACAGAACGGTAAAAAGAGGTGGAGGTCTGGAAGAAATATAAATGGAAACTATAAGAGTTTTTTTGTGAATGATTCAATTAAGAGAAGATGAGGTGAGCAAGGAGCCTTATATGTATGGTTTAAAGGTGCCAGAGAATGTATGTAGTTTTAAAGTGCATTAAATAATTAAATAAAGCTGCCGTGAAAGATAAATGTTCTGAGAATTTAACAGCACCCACAGCCCCATTCCATTGAAGTCACACATTCCTCATCACTGAACAGGCCATGTGCTGTAATTACCACAATTTTTAGTAGGAAAAAAACAACCTTTAATAGCTTCAGGGTGTCCAGCCCTTTAAATATCAAACTAACGCTAAAGCAGATTTAAAACAAACTGTGCTGCCTCCTCGCAGAGTTAAGGTTCATGGCGTCACACCAGAGCAGGAACATGTTGCAAAGTGCTCAGGTACACGAGGTACTACATAAGGAATATAATGGGCCCTACTGGAGCAGCATAATGGATCATCCACCTGTCAAGAGATGGGTAAGTGTTACCATTAAAAGAAAAAAAAAATCCCGGTCTAGAACTGGAGCAATAGCAGGATCACTGTCCAGGTCAGGGTCAGAATACCAGGTATCTTCAAAAAGGCCTTCACAAGAACCAAGCACTGGACCTGATTGAGTTGCAGACACACTCAGCCAGGATCAGTTATGGCTACTGGTGGCTGGTGGAAGCACAGAAGCTATGGGTCCATCAACAGACCTCTGTAAAGTTCAGATAGCAATTCCATGGAGCACCTCGTATGATATATTCTAGATGTGGATTCAAGTCCATGATAGGGACAACAAAACAATGCTTGATAGGTCTCCTGGACATTTGAATGCAAGTGTCTTCTGTACATGCAGCCAATTTTGTTGATTTGCTTCAGCCTTCATTGTGCCTTTTCAGACAGATGTAACTGTAGCCATATCACCTGGATTACATTTCGTTTCTAAAGGCTGAATATTTTATAACACCCCTGAGGTTTGATTATCATATTTTACACCGTCGCCTGAGGTTTAATATTCGCATCTTAAAATGTCTCTGTGGTTTGAGATGTCCCATCCTGTTTTGGAACATTTTACCTATTATAATATCTCAAGCCATCTTCTATTTCATTATATGAATCAGGAATCTCACATTTTACCTGCTATATGTTTCTATACTACAATTCCCATGATTCTCTATTGCTTTCAAAGAATTAGGGAATTGTAGGATATCAACACCTGAGGTGGCTGGCTATATATAATAATATAACCAATTTTTGGGGGGTGTTAACACCTTTATTAACTAGAATGCTTTACATCTTAAATTGCCAAATTAAAGAGTAATTGTTTAATCCAGGGCTGTCAAACACACAGCCCCCCCCCAGATGTGATGCCTCCAATTCCCAGAATTCTTTCAACGTAATAGATTGCCAGGGAATCATGGACTTTGTAGTTCAGAAACATCTGGGGGGGTCGGAGTTTGCGAACCCTGACTTAATCCATTTCAGTAGTTTACTATGAGATGCAGTGGCCTTGAACTTTGTCAACTGGAACATTTATTCTGCGAAATTAAATGAAAGTACATAAGTGGGCACAGAATTAGTGAAAAGCAGCCAACACATCCAACTAAGGAAACTGGAGACTACAGCTTTGGGAATAAAGTCAATCCTGGTTACATAGCTACAGCCATACACACAAAACACAACCAAATAATATTCATATTACTTGATCATGTGCCCAACAGGCTAGTCAGTTACAGATCCAAAAATGATTCTCCTGAACCAGAAAAAGATGCACCCTACTTCTATCGTCATTTCACACAGCCCAGCTTGCTCATTTTACTTACCTCTTTGTGTTTTACATTTTCATGTATTTAACTTTGATTGGATAACCTGAAATCATAAGAAATTTGAAAAAGAAAGCACATCCTAAATAGTTAAAAGGAAATATACATTGGAAGTTTATTGCTTTTGAGATATATCAGTGTCACGAGGAATTTATGGATTAATCCCAAGGGAAATAATTCCTTTTGCTGCATAAGTATCCAGTAGGCAAACTATGTGCCCATTACATTCCACTGACATCTTCACAATTTCAGTGCGAGGTGGGGAAATCTATTCTAGTAGAACAGGGCATCTCTTGTCCTATTCACTCTAAAACCTACATGTACAAAGAAAGATATTTAATTTAGAAAAACACAGCAATACAGCCTTATTTAAATAAAAATCTTATTTTATTTAACCCCTTCACTGCGGAACATCATGGGAGTCTCCCTACAACCTCCGCTACATGTGGAGGACGTTCCCCACACGTCTTACGCTATGCGAGCTCTCCTCTGCATACTCACCTCTTCTCCGGGGTCCTGGGGCGATCTGACTTCATGGAAGTCAGACTCTGCTTTTAAAACCCCTCCCAGGGTGCTGATGTCATCGTGTCGGACACGGTGATGTCATTTTCAGGCGGCCCCCTGGCAAAGCCGGAAAATCGCCTGAAAGAAGGGGGTTTGTCGTTCGGACTTCTCTCCCTCCTGATTGGGAGAGGAATAAGGCAAAAACAGGCACCGCTGGAAAGGGCAGAGTCTGCTCTTTCAAGTGATGCCTGTCTTTAAACCCCGAGGTGCCAGTCCGTGATCCGACGCCATTCAGTGCCGGATCACAGATCTCTCCCAGAGGTGGCTGACCTCCCTGTCGATGTTGTAATGAAGACAGTTTTAGAATTAATCCCTAGCTGCCAAGGGGTTTGCCTATGGAAAACCTATGGTGGAGATAGGGGGATCCTTTGGCAGCTAGAGATTAATGTTTGGTATCTTTGGAAAGGCCAGAGCATGGCCTTTCCAATGATACCAAACATGACCATGTTTAAAGTAAAAATAATAAAAATACAAATAATGATTTTTTTTTTTTATAATTCATTTATTTATAAAGGATTTTACCAGGAAGGATACATTGAGATTTCTCTCGTTTTCAAGTATGTCCTGCAGCAATATTGTTCCCAGTTTAATTATAATGTGAACAATGATGGTACACTAACGATTTTTATGTTTTGGGGTTTTAGCCAAAAAGCAAGTAATTTCTCAAAAAAAAAAGTAACTAGTTGCCATTTCTAAAAAATGTTAACAAAAATACCCATAGAATATATAACCGATCGGATGGTAAAATGTGAAAAAAATAATTTTACATGATATTTCAGACAATCCACACTTGCTAACAGTTCGAAATCAGTCAATGTGATTTTAGGTTTGGCTTCGTAATAATGTTCAGATTGTTGGCTTTTTTTCAGGTTTCTTTTTACCTGCCTGGCCAGCGTGGCCTCAACCATCTCTGAACCGAAACCTGGTTACGTTTTTTATTATGTGAGCAGATATATAGGTGCACAGCTGGTAATAATAAGCAATGTAAATATTTATAACGGAGAATTTTAAGCATATTTTACATGGTGTCCTAAGTTAAGACATATGTTAACTTGGACTCAAGAAAATTACATAATTTATAAGGCACATGTTCATAAATGCTGAGTTGGACAGCTAATTTACGTTTTTCAGTCCATCCATGCATCACTGATTATTGCTGTAAGTATGTCAGTAACCCATCTGGTATTAACAGCTCACCAGTTTTTATAGGGTAGGAGAGTTAATAGGTATATGTATATCTTAACTTTAAGAAAGTACTGCCTTACGATGTGGTATATCCAAAAGCACCTCCAGGGATGATCAATGACTGATTATATTGTTGCTGAATGTAACAATTATTTTTTAATGGCAGTAATGTGCTAGGTAGGAAACTGGGTAAAAAAACCCAATCCTCTTTCTCATTCCGGAGAAGCAGTTGCAGCAGGTCTGAAACCAGCAAACCCCTGTTGACGTTGACTTGACCCTTAATCCTTTCACTACCAAGTCTTTTGGTTGAAAAAAATATTATTATAACATTTGTTTGAAACATGGGGTGCATCATTAACACTTAAATGTACTGTAAAATAAGTAATTTTGCATTAAAGTCGTTAGTCTGAGATTATCAGAGGATAGAAATTTATATTTTCTCATTTAAAAGTTTTCATGTATTTATTTAAAATTTTTATGTAACATTGTTGGGATAAAAGGCTCTAAATTGTAGATGGTGTCCATTAACATTCAAAATTCAAATGGGGTCTGCATTATCAGCATACAGGCAGAAACGGCCAAATACAGTAAACTTGTTAAATATAGAAAATATAAATAGCCAGATTTTCTGCTTGTGGGTTTTGTAGTGATTCTTATAAGACTATTAGCACTATAAAAATAATATCTGTATGTCGGCACAATATGGAAATTGCAGTATTTTATCTGTAGTATGCAGAGATTTTCTGCAATTATAAAAACTTGAATCTCAGGTCTGTACAGTAGCAAGAGACGATAGAGCTCTACTTGTGTAGAATTACAGTTTGTTGAACTTTTTGTTACATTGACAGGGGCTTCTCTTTTTTTTAAAACAATACAAAGTGACAAGAATGAGAATACACTGAAAATCTCACTTTTCACCAATATAACATTAATATTGCATTAAATATGTATAGTTGGGGATTATATGCTAGTATTTTCTTTTCATGGTATTTCAATGCAAAATTGTGTGTACAGCTTGACCACTTGTTTACAGAATGCTCTCCTGGTTTTCAGGAATCCAGACAGATTCCGAAGTCAGAGGGAAGGTGGGAATGCGCCAGTGGAGTCGTAAGACTAACGCTGTTGCCCTACCAACAAAATACATGATACAAGATAGTACAGAGCGCTTTGCCAGGGGCTTGCTGTACAGAGCCAGCATATCTCTCGCAGGCTCTGTGCAGCATGTTAGGAGCTGCACAGCAATTTTCCCTCCATGCTACTGCCACCCTTGGGCATGTGCCGGACTGTAGGAGGACCCATCCAGAGCGTCATGGAGGTGAGTAAAAATTTGTTAGGGTAGACTTCAAAAACGATCGGACTCTTCCAGATTTTGGAACTCTGGTTAAGCGGCCTTCAACTTGTGTATGTCGGGGTTCACAAGTGGCAGGTGAGGATATGAGCCCAAAGTGCAGTGAACACACAGGAAGCTAGGATGTAGTGGGTAAACAGGGGTTTATTACTCGGAATCACACACAGGTAAACACAGTAATGAGGGGCAAAGCAGGTACAGGGTTGACTAGGGATTTGCTTGGTAACAGACAGCACAGAACATAAGACAGACATACAGGGGAAACTTAACAAGGAAAAAAGGTGTCCTCTGCGCTCGTTTCTATGTGTTCCATGTACAACAAAACTGAGGTTTTTGTTTGTTTCAATGGCCATTGCAACGTAAGCTCACTCGCCACTTCACGGCACCTCTTTACAGAGTGAGTACCTACCTAATATGTACCAAAAGGCCGCTCTACTGAGCAGCTCCAAGCCCCTCCTGCTGCTTTTCAGCCAAGGAGAGGCAGAGATATGGTGGGTTTTATTTATACACGCACCAAACACTTCCCATTTGGGATTAAAAACAAAAATATGGAAAAAGGAACAGCTGCAGAACGACAGACTGGTGTTACAAGCATGATATACATAAATACAGAAAAAATGGCGTCGCGCCCATACTCACCGGAGCGGCAGCAACTGCCAGGAGTAACAGCCCAGTTAATGTATAAAACATAACAAGAAAAAAGGTGTCATCTGCGCTCGTTTCTATGTGTTCCATGTACAACAAAACTGAGGTTTTTGTTTGTTTCAATGGCCATTGCAACGTAAGCTCACTCGCCACTTCACGGCACCTCTTTACAGAGTGAGTACCTAACATGTACCAAAAGGCCGCTCTACTGAGCAGCTCCAAGCCCCTCCTGCTACTTTTCAGCCAAGGAGAGGCAGAGATATGGTGGGTTTTATTTATACACGCACCAAACACTTCCCATTTGGGAATAAATAAAACCCACCATATCGCTGCCTCTCCTTGGCTGAAAAGCAGCAGGAGGGGCTTGGAGCTGCTCAGTAGAGCGGCCTTTTGGTACATGTTAGGTACTCACTCTGTAAAGAGGTGCCGTGAAGTGGCGAGTGAGCTTACGTTGCAATGGCCATTGAAACAAACAAAAACCTCAGTTTTGTTGTACATGGAACACATAGAAACGAGCGCAGATGACACCTTTTTTCCTTGTTATGTTTTATACATTAACTGGGCTGTTACTCCTGGCAGTTGCTGCCGCTCCGGTGAGTATGGGCGCAACGCCATTTTTTCTGTATTTATGTATACAGGGGAAACTTACATGAGACAACAGACAGGTGGGACAGGAGAAGGGTAACCAAGATCTTGGGACACTGGACTGGAGACCAGGATGGCAGGGGCACAGTGGGGGAAACACAATGGAACACGGTGAGGTGCAGGGTTCTCAAGATATGGGATCAAGGGGTGATCCATAAACAAAGTCCAGATGGAAGCCAAGGGTCATAGGAAAACAGAAGGCAGCGAGTCCAGTAATCTAAGCCAGAGGTTCAGTACACAAATCAGGCAATGAATGGGATTCAGGGAGCAAGCTCCTTACAGGTCAAGCAGGTACACGGAATAGGTGAAAATCAATGCAGAAGCAGAGGGAAGGGTGTGACCTCCCGTAAATGAGAGCTGAGTCCAGCAGGAAAGTATGTGAATGCACCCAGGCAGCACCTTTCATGTCATGGCAGCACCGGATTTTCCCTTCTTGCACTGGTGACGGTGAGGGCCCTGACAGAAGATGTTTTTGGTAGTGATAGGATTGAGTTTAATTGTAGGAGCTCTAGATTCTGGGGAGCTGGCAGAGATCTTCATCATGTTAATACATGTATGTATGTAGACAGCACATATACTGCATTTGCACCTTGTTTTTAGTGCACTACGTGGACATCTCCCTTATTGTACTGGGTTGTAAGTAGACTCCGGTTGCTGGTAAGACTCTCACTGTTCCACCATGTGCCATGACATCTCAATGAATCAGACAGGACAGGAAACAACCTTAAATGATGAGGAAGTAAAAGAATCTTGGGCCATAACCAATGATTTGCGAATGTGACTTGTCCAGAATAATATATAGTGTTATTAAAAGATATATCATGACAGAGCTCATAGTGCCCCATTATTTATGTTCTGCATACGTGTTTCATGGTTTCATTTTACATCTTGACGCAGAGACCCACAGGATTCAGATTCTGGTCAAAGATCTAAAGAGAAATATATGAGCAGTGTAGTTGTATGAAGGAAGGTAATATTATATCAATTCTGACTGAAATTGGAAGATGATCCAGTACAAAAATTAAAGAAACAATCAAATTTTTTATTAAACTCCAATGTAAAAAATAGATTCCTTTTCCAACAAATATTCGAAATAGAATAGAGATTATTTATCCTTGTATTCCTCGCTTTCTTCTCTGTTTGCCTTTACTTTCTTCCAAACACATTTGAATATCCAATAAAAAGGAATAAAAAGAACAAAGAGATATAAATCTACACTGGAACGAGACCCTGGAATATTAATAGCTCCATCTTTATTGTGGTTACATCTGCGGTTGCATTATTCAGTTTCACTGTGCTATATTCCATTTCGCTGCCTGCTAAAAATAGATCATTATTTGTAAGATTTATGCATTTTTTTGGAATGGCTGCTTCTCTGTTTTCCACATTTTCTGATGATTGACGTTTTTCAAATAATAATGTTTTTGGTATACCCTGTGCAAAATCATGTGGTTATTACTAAGGCATTAACTTATTTATTTGCAAAGTATTTTACCAGGAAAGAAACACTGAGATTTCTCTCCTATTCAACTATGTCCTGGGTTCAAGAACATTGAAATGTTACAGTCGTTACAGAAATACAAAGTAATATATGCAAGATATTAAAAACAAAACACAAATATACAGAAAATAAATATGTAAGTAGTATAGTCACTATCAGGGTTATTCAAAGAGAATCGAAAAGTCACTGCACGTTCGGTGACTTCTCGTTCTTTTCAATTCGGCTTGATTTGGCAATCCCATTTCGGCGACCCTGCGGTGTATTCAGCAAGCACCACAGGGCCGTTGTAGTGCAGGGAAAAGCCGCCGCAAACCCGACGAACACTCACCGCAAAACCCGGTGAACGCATGCCAAAACCTGCAAAAACATCTGGATTAACCCCGCTGAACACGCCAGTGAAAACCGAGCAGCCGCCGATCACAGCGCAGAGCAGCCGCAGGAAAAACCCGACACCGCAGACGAATGGAGTGGAAAAAAAAAACATGCGCTTGAATGTTTGAAAAGTGAAACTCTGTTTGCAAAGAAACTACAGAACGAAAATGTCTGGAATTTATATATAAGATCCAATGAATGATTAAAAAAAGGGCTGTTACAGAAAAAAGAAAAAACGATTTAAAAAACCAAGCGGAAAAAAGATTTTCGCAAAAAAATCCTGAAAAATGCTTAAAAGATCCTAAAAAATCTATTAATAAAGAGACTTTTTACTGCGGAATACTATAATAAACGGTTTATTAGATATTGGATTAAAACGGGAATATTTTTAACATTGAAGCCTATGGGATTCACCTGAATAAACCTGTCGAATGAAACCACCAAACAGCAGGGCAATTCAGCAACTTTTCACTGCTGGTTTGTGTTCTCTAAATAGACGAAGCATTGCTTCTCTATGGGGATTTCACTGCTCTCGAACAGGCACCGAACAGGCACCGTATGTGCAGGCAATTCGCCAAGATTTGGCGAACTGCCTGCTCTCTGAATAGCCGAATGGCCAGGAAAGGTAAGCGTACGCTGAATTTCACTGTTCAGTTAACTTTCGGCCACAATTCGGAGCTCTTTGAATAACCCTGCCTGTTACATGTTTACAGGTGCATTAAACTCTGCATCCTTAATTAAGTCTTTGACTATAACTAAATGTTTATAAGTAGGGATGAGCCGAACACTCCCCGAGTTCGGTTCGGAGCCGAACCTGAACTTTCCAAATGTTCGGATCCGAACCCGAACTCGAACTCAATGCAAGTCAATGGGGCTGAAAATTCGGTTTTTAGAGTGCCCTCCAAGAGGGCATATATGCTAGATATTTGCCATAAAAGGTGTATGGGGGTCTGGGTAGTGCCCTGGGGGACAGGAAACAAGGACAAAAAGTTAAAAAAAAAAACGTTTTTAAAGGGACAGTGAGTTTTCCATGAAATAAGGGTTAAAAATAAAAACGAAAAATTCCTTCAAATATCGTGCCTAGGAGGTCCCCATAACCTGCCCGTGAAGTGGCGGATTTCTAGGATGTATAGAAATATGTAAAAACCAAGAAATGACATTTCAAATGACGGTAAATGCTTTTCCTTTAATCTATCCATAAACAACTGCTTGGGGCGGCAGTCTGTATGAAAAGAGGAGACATTTTCGGACACGCAGAAAAAGTTTACTGATTTTTTTGGCGGTGAAAAGCAGGAGAATGACTGGAGAATGGAAAATTCTAGACCAAATAGCCGCTTTGGAAAGTGAGAAAAATGGGAGAATTTTTCTGGTTCGGCTATTTTGACCTAGAATTTTCTCTTCAGTCATTCTCCTGAGTTTCACCTTTCTCTGAATAATCCTGTCAGGGTTATTCAGAGAGCGGTGAAGAGCAGGAGAGTGACTGGAGAATGGAAAATTCTAGGTCAAAATAGCCAAACCAGAAAAAATCTACCATTTAGGCTAGGGTCAGACTAGCGAATATTTAACGTGCGTTTAGGCACACTTAATCATGGCCGCACTAGCAGCAAATGACGGGCAATGATGGCCAATATACGAAGTACGGTCGCATGAAAGTCCGGCTGCGCAACACAAGTTGGAAAGTGAGTTAAATGGGAGAATTTTTATGGTTTGGCTATTTTGACCTAGAATTTTCACTTCTCCAGTTATTATTATATCAAATTGATTACCAGACTAAAAACACCTGGTGTTATGCCCGTTTGTGAACAGAGGTCATTTAGAGTTGATAATCTTTCCACGTACACATTAGTTTTTAATTCAGTATCTAATAAACCGTTGCTTATAATATTCTGCAGTAAAGAGTCTCTTTTATTTCTAGATTTTTTAGTATTTTTTTAAGCATTTTCTATACTTTTTTCAAAATTTCTTTTTTTCCGAACTCGAACTGAACACACCCAAAAAGTTCGAAGTTCGCGAACTTTCGAACTGCCAAAGTTCGGGTTGAACTCCGAACCGTCCGAACCCGAACAGCTCATCCCTATTTATAAGGTGATGAAGTCGATGGATTGTATGACACGTGATGTGCAGATGTTTGCCCAAACATTTTTTTCAACAGAGACTGTTTTCCTCTAACTACTGAACAGTAAACCTGTTTCCTTTTGTTTAACCCCTTTATGACCAAGATCAAGTATACTTGATTGTCAAAAGCATCTGCCGGTACCCCAACATTGCATATGCTCGATCTGATCTAATTCTGGAGCATGCTAAGGAATTTTGCTAACCGCAAATTAATTTAGTTTGCTGTTGAGTTTCACAACATGACCTGAAATTTCATTGGACATGACAGCCAATGTGTCGAAATTATTTGTAAAGCTTTGAGATCCCTTTTTCCTATACGTAACTAGGGCTTTAATATGAATGTAATAGCATTTTGTGTCCAGCAGGAGGCAGCCCCTGTCTGTCAAAAAGGGCTTATGTACAGTGAACATATACAGAGGGACACTTATTTCTATATTTACCCTGTGTTTAATGGAAAGTTATTTTCCATAAAACCACTGGGTCCTAAATGTGGTTTTATGGAAAGTAACTTTGTAGTGAAGGGGTTAATAAAGAGGTATTTTAGAAATATTTTGGTTTTGCAAGTCCTAATATTACTGACTCATGTTTTCAAAGTTTTTCATAACTGAAAGTTTATTTACCCCTTCACTACCAAGTGATTTTCCAAAAAATATTGGCAGAAACCAGGTTTTTTTGTAAAATTAATTTAAAATGATTTTTTAAGTAAGAAATATTTGAGTTTATACCTATTTTATGTCTTGCTGTAAATAACCTATTTTGGCCACTAGATGGCACCATCTTCTGTCAAATTGAGAGGTTTTAGTGGCTGGTCTATTTTCTTCTTTTCCTCTCTGCATCGACTGCTGAAAGCCCGATATTTCAGAGCTTTGAGCAGCTGATTTTACAGTTTTAGCTCTTTGGGCATTATGCCCACAGGGCTAAACCTTTGGAGGCACCTTCTGCAGCCCAAAAGCAAACAAAATTAATTTGCACCAAACTAATTTCATTTGCTTTTTGGCTGCAGATCAGCATATCGAGATATCTCCATATCGGGGCACCAGATGGTGCCTTTGAAGCCTGAGATATCTCGATATTGGTAGTGAAGGGGTTAAAGAGTCAAGCAATGACAAACAAACCAAATCTGAAATAGGACAAAAAAAATTTCATGAGAATAAATACACTTGAGAATAAAGTAAATGTGTCTTCAGAGTAGTAACAGCTGCGATCATTACACAGAGATAAGTAGTTGAAGAGTAAAAGCCACTTCAAGGTATCCACAGGACCCCAGAGGTCGAGCCTACATCAATTTACAAATAAGGTTAAAGCTAGGGTCAGACGAACGCATTTTTTGCATCGTCCTTAAAAAAGTGTGTCCGAACGCATGGACGTACTTTTTCACGGAATACGCGATAGCGGTCTTACGATGCGCAATTACGGCCGTGATTTTTTACGTGTCCAAACCAGGAAACTTTGGGTGCCTGGACGTTATGTTGGCCGGACATGAGCAGCGTCTGACTTCTCCTAATCACGCACACACGCCGCTATGCGGACGCAGCGCACTCTATACGTCAGTACTAGAGGTCTGACGTTCTTGCAAAAATGCGTTTGTTTGCCGCTTGTGTTGCGCGGCCGAACTTTCGTGCGGCCATACTTTGTGTGTGGGCCTGCATTGGACGTCATTTGCTGCTACCATGGCAGTAATAAAGTGCGGCTAAACGCACGTTCGCACTGCGTTCGTCTGACCCCAGCCTAAGACTGGCCTAGGGTTCCCAATCCTCTGGAGGGAAGAGAAATACCCCGTGCCACCTGGTGTCATGCCCCGCTCCGCGGCCTTCCCCCGACCCACACCGCCATGCTGGGAGAGGTTCCCTACTCACCCGAGGTCCCTCGTGGCGCGTTGCTCCGAGTTCCGGGTCCGCAGGATGGAGAGGAAGAGCCAGGAGACGCCCCACGCCGCCGGCTGGATCCAAGCCCTGTAAAGGAATGCGCGCACGCGCGAGAACAGAACCTCCTATGTAGTGTAAATTCAGGTACTCTGGCGCCCTCGGCTGGCCGATTTAGGGTACTGCGGGACACCTGCTCTGGAGATCCTCGAATGCCTCCCATTGACCTATCAAAGACCCAGGTACCTCAACTCCACCTACGAGAACCAGGTGAGAGACATTTTCATGATCCCATGAACCCTATTTAAATCCGCCTTCCTTCCCAGCACATTATCCAGGTTCTACTGTGCCTTCCGCCTCAGTTTCCTAGAGTTCCTCGTATTCTTTGACCACGTATCTTCAACCCTCGACCCGGATTGTGCCAACGACTACGCCACCTTCTTCAACCCTTCGACCCGGATTGTGCCAACGACTACGCCACCTTCTTCAACCCTTCGACCCGGATTGTGCCAACGACTACGCCACCTTCTTCAACCCTTCGACCCGGATTGTGCCAACGACTACGCCACCTTCTTCAACCCTTCGACCCGGATTGTGCCAACGACTACGCCACCTTCTTCAACCTTCGACCCGGATTGTGCCAACGACTACGCCACCTTCTTCAACCCTTCGACCCGGATTGTGCCAACGACTACGTCACCTTCTTCAACCCTTCGACCCGGATTGTACCATCGACCACGCCATCATCCTCGTTATTGTCCGTTGTTCTTCTTGGGACTCTGTTTAACGAATTCCACTCCAACCTTATTGACTGTATTATTTTCTGGACTTTAACTACTATTTTTTGGTTCACTAAAGATTACTTTACTCTCTATCGCCTCCTGATTCCTTATCCATAGCTTGCCATTGGGTTCCATACACACACTTCACAGGGGATCCAAACCCTGCATTACACCTGGAGCTAATAATACCCCTGCTGACGGAGCGGCATCAGAGCGAGCAAAAAGCAACAGATAAAAGAAGAAAGGATGAAGGGAAAAGCGGGAAAGAGAAGGAGAACAGAGAAGAAATGGAAAGAGAAGAAAGAAGGCAGAGAGAGGAGGAGAAAAAAGGGGGTAAAGGGGTGATAGTGACGAGGGAGGGGAGAGCATCATGGCACAGTAGACTTCCTGAAAGTAGAGTCTACCCCAAAACTTGCACATGACCCCCAGCAATCGTCAACAGTGCAGACAAAGGTAAAGAGTAAAAGAATCCCCCCTGGAAAGAACAGAAGTTCATACAAAGGCCCAGGGCAACACAGTGCCAATGGACCCACACGTCTCAGAGACCTCAACAGGATCATCACTCCTGCTACTGGAATATTATGTAACAATCAAATGAAGTAAAAATAATAGTATAATAAAAAAATAATAAACAGAAAACAGCATAATATCTATACACAAATATGTTGCCCTTCTAAGTGACCTTATTCTCAGCCTGATCTGATGGATTGGCTTCATGAAATACTATAGTGTGCTTTTCTCAAGGTTTCTCACTCAACTTTTGATCTCTTTTTAAATCATCTCCTGTGTATGTGACATGACACTTTTATGCATTTATAAGAAAAAATGAGCAAAACTGTAATTAGTTCCTTGTGAAACGGTTATATACTAGAGGAAAAGTAAGCTGAGTCTAAGTTCACGCTGATCTTTATGTCCATAAGGTTTCGATGAAATAGCTTTGCTGGACTAACTTAATTCTGTGAAATGATACTATTTTGTATACACGGTGTCGTGTATCTGAATGTAAACTCACAGACTAAATGTAACCAGGCACCGAATTATGTTTAATGGAGAAGTTTACTTTTGCTTCCTGAGTCTCTGTTTTTCATATATTTCCAAACTACTATAGAACACACAATGTTTAATTTAAATGTATTAGTGGATTCTGCTTCCTGTCACTGAACAAGACTGAAATGAATGTAGGCGTCTATTCGCTAAGCGGTAAGGCCTAATGCAACTTTGAAGCATTCAACCAATATGTATATTTGTTTCTTTGGCTTATATTTTGATGGTAGTTTGTTCTTACAGCATGCTGTAATAATTCAATAATCTATTTGTTTGTAAAGCATCTTAGTCAGAGTCTTATGCAGAAGGGTGTGCATCATTGGTCAATTGATCCTCCTATCGTCCCATTGGGTTCCAATCTAGACGTTTTTACACCAGGAGTACAAGTATTCTAAACTCCCTACTGGGATTATCTCTAACACAAGTAGTTGAGGAGCCGACCCGTAAAGAGGCCATATTGGATTTAATACTCACAAATGGATGTTTGGTATCGGACGTTGTTGTAGGTGAAAATTTGGGATCTAGTGATCACCAGTCAGTATGGTTTAATATAAGAACAGGGATGGAGCCGCACCACACAAGAACAAAAGTTTTAGACTTTAAAAAAACAGATTTTTCTAAAATTAGATTTTGTGTGAAGGAGTCATTATCAGACTGGAGGAGTTTAACCCTTTCGCTGCTGAGGCTTTTCCCGCCCCTATGCTGAGGTCATTTTTACCTGTTTTGCGCATCATGTTTAAACGTGTTTTGAAGGCTTATTTTAGTATATGACCCAGACATATTATATATCGTTCTTTCCGTCAGACTCGGTAGATTCATAATATGTCATTATTATATGTATACGTTATGTCATGTCTGTATATTATAACAAAAAATGCAATAAAATATGTATTTTCAATAATTTACAATGTGTAAAGTGTTTTTTTCCACATTTTAACATGCGAGCAATTGTGGTTAGATTTTGTATGGGGTGCGCTTGTTAAAAAAATTAGAGATGGGGTCTCGTTACATTTTTTTTTGGGGAAAATGACACTATTTTTAACAAACGCACCGCATACAAAAATCGTTAGTGCAGCATCATTGTTCACATTATAATTGAAATGGGAACAATATTGCTGCATTAACAAACCAAAAAAAATAAAAAAAAGTGTTTTAATTTTTTTTTTTTAATTTTTTTTTTTTTTATTTTTTTTTTTTTTTTTTTTATTTTTTATTTTTACAAAATTTTTCACTGTAGTGTTTGGTATCGTTGGAACGGCCATGCTCTGGCCGATCCAACGATACCAAAATTTAACCCCTAACTGCCACGGATCGGGAGATAGGGAGTTCATTGGAACTCCCTATCTCCACAGTTGGTGGCAGTTAGGGGTTAAGTCCAGGACTGGCGTCATCGTGCTACGCACGATGACGCCAGTCCTCTGGGGGAGTTCCCGGAGGCTTGGCCGACATCCAAGATGTCGGCCAGCTCCGGGAAAGGATCGCGAACCGGCGCTTTTCAGCGCCGATTCGCGATCCAGCTCCCCAGGGGTTAATGCCAGGCATCATTTGGAAGGGCAGGCTGTGCCCTTCCAAATGATGCCTGGGTTAACCCCCTGTGCGCCGCCGATCGGGAGGGAGAGAGGTCCGAAGGACCTCCCCCCCTCCCTTTCAGGCGCCTCCTCCGCACATGCGGGGGGGCGCCTGAATTAGGTGTCATCGCGCCCCCGCGATGACACCTAATGCTGGCGGCTGCTGGTCCGGATGCGCGGCTGACATCCAGGATGTCAGCCCGCACCGGAGGGGCCAGCGATCGGCCGGAACCCGGCCGAACGCTGACCCCAATGTGAGGACGCGCTCAGCGCGTCCTCAGCACACCAGCGGAATGCTGAGGACGCGCTGAGCGCGTCCTTAGCATTCAAGTGGTTAAAGGGAGTCCAGGAGAAATGGGATTATTTAAAGGAAGCATTATTGAAGGCCACAGGAAATTGCATTCGGCTTGTTAGCAAAAACAAAAAAGGGAAGAAACCACTGTGGTACTCTGCAGAAGTGGCCAAAATAGTGAAGAACAAAAAGACAGCATTCAATAATTATAAAACAACTCAGAGTGAAGAAGATAGGCAAACCTCTAAAATTAGGCAGAAAGAGGCAAAGCAATTTATAAGAGCTTCCAAAGCACACGCAGAAGAGAAAATAGCTCAGTCAGTAAAAAAGGGGGACAAAACATTTTTTAGATACATAAACGAGAAAAGAAAAGTAAAACAAGGATTAGTTAGATTAAAAACAAAGGAAGGAAGGTATGTAGAAGAGGATAAAAGTCTCGCTGACTGCCTCAATGAATATTTTTGTTCAGTCTTTGCAGAAGAAAAGGAAGGAAAGGGACCTCAGTTAGGAGAGAACACTAAAGAGACATTTACATATCAGTTTACAGAGGAGGAGGTTCTACAGCAGCTGTCTAAAGTAAAGACCAATAAGTCAATGGGGCCTGATGGGATCCACCCTAAATTATTAAAAGAGCTCAGTGATGTAATAGCAAAACCGTTAACAGATTTATTTAACCAATCCTTGTTAACGGGAGTTGTCCCAGAAGACTGGAAATTAGCAAATGTTGTGCCCATTTACAAGAAGGGTAGTAGGGAGGAATCGGGGAACTATAGGCCAGTTAGTCTTACGTCAGTAGTGGGGAAATTAATGGAAACCATGTTAAAGGAAAGGATTGTTGAACATCTAAAAACACATAGATTACAGGATCAGAAACAACATGGGTTTACCTCAGGGAGATCATGCCAAACTAATCTTATTGATTTTTTTGATTGGGTAACAAAAATAATAGACACAGGTGGTGCAGTAGACATTGCTTATTTAGATTTCAGTAAGGCTTTTGATACTGTTCCGCATAGAAGGCTTATCAATAAATTGCAATCTTTGAGCTTGGATTCCAATATTGTTGACTGGATTAGGCAGTGGCTGAGTGACAGACAACAGAGGGTTGTGGTAAATGGAGTTTATTCGGCGCAAGGTCTTGTTACCATTGGGGTACCTCAGGGGTCAGTACTTGGACCCATTCTCTTTAATATTTTTATTAGTGATATTGCAGAAGGTATTAATGGAAAAGTATGTCTTTTTGCTGATGACACAAAGATTTGCAACAGGGTTGACGTTCCTGGAGGGATCAGCCAAATGACAAATGATTTAGGTAAACTAAAAAAATGGTCGGAGTTGTGGCAATTGAGTTATAATGTGGATAAGTGCAAGATAATGCACCTGGGACGTAAAAACCCAAGGGCTGAATATAGAATATTTGATACAGTCCTAACCTCAACATCTGAGGAAAGGGATTTAAGGGTCATTATTTCAGAGGATCTAAGGGTAAGTAGTCAATGTAATAGAGCTGCAGGAAATGCTAGCAGAATGCTTGGTTGTGTAGGGAGAGGTATTAGCAGTAGGAAAAGGGAAGTGCTCATGCCACTGTACAGATCACTGGTGAGACCTCACTTGGAGTACTGTGTGCAGTACTGGAGACCGTATCTCCAGAAGGATATAGACATCTTAGAGAGAGTTCAGAGAAGGGCTACTAAAATGGTGTACGGCTTGAAGGAGAAAAGTTACCAGGAAAGGCTTAATGATCTTAACATGTACAGCTTGGAAAAAAGACGAGACAGAGGAGATATGATAGAAACATTTAAATACGTAAAGGGAATCCACAAGGTAGAGGAAGGGAGTATATTTAAAAGGAAACAAAATAGCAAAACAAGAGGACATAGTCTTAGATTAGAGGGGCAAAGGTTTAAAAGTAACATCAGGAAGCATTATTTTACTGAGAGGGTGGTGGATACATGGAACAGTCTTCCAGTAGAAGTGGTAGAGGCCAAAACAGTAATTGAATTTAAGCAGGCATGGGATAGGCATAAGGCTATCCTAAACAAAAGATAAATCCAGGTAAAGTATCCATGTAATTGGGCAGACTAGATGGGCCGTAGGTTCTTATCTGCCGACATTTTTCTATGTTTCTAGGTTTTTGTTTTTTCTCATTTGGCTCATGATACAGAACATGAAAATTTAATTAATAGTTGATAATTATTGTTGGTTGGGTATCAATAAGAGGCAGTGGTGACATGCAGAAATGCATGCTTTACTTATGCTATGAATCTTTACTGTTGAAGTAACCTATCAGACAACAGGCCTGTTCAGTTGCTCAGCAGCTGCTGAATTGCCACATTGCAGCAGTTCAGTTTGCTGCAGCAGTCTCACTGAACTCTTTGGCTGTGAATATTGAAGCAAAAGGGCGGAGGATTGCTTAATGGAATGTGCTGTTTCTGCAATATCCACTGTTGTGCATTTTATTACCACTTTAGTGTTAATGTTTACCATGTTCCAATAAATATTTGGTGTTTTGCTCCACCAAGACTTCAAACTGAACATTTCCTTATTGGATTATTTACTCCGTGGAGGCGGCCATCTTTCCCACATCACACTCAGCTACTCTGCAGCACCTCTCTACTTAGCAGTTGCAGCTAAGTTGGAAGTGCTGAACGCTGAACTGCAAGCACAGCGTTCAGTGCCAAGTTGATAAATTAGCACTTGCAGCGGTTGAGGAACCGAACGCGCCTCTGAATACAGCAATCAGCAGAGATGATGGAAGAAAAGTAATCGAGGAGACAACAGGAAAGACAAGAACTTCCTTTCTGTAGCTGTATCGACACGTGTATAGGCATATCCAAGCAGTTAGCTGGAGTGTAAGAGCGCCATCTACAGTTGAGGCACCAATCACAAATATATATGGTACAGTACATGCTATTGTATTTCCAACAATTACTTACAGTGTCTAAGGAATAAATGGAGGGGGTCAAGTCGAATCGGAACATTTGGAAACACCGTTCCTTCATTATTTTTTTCAAGAGGAATGGTGTTCCATTTTGGCCCACAAACTGAAAAGCTTTTATCGGGTTACAATCAAATGTTTCATTATTAAGTGACCAGAAATATATGACATTTACTACAATTATCAGAAGGGTTCCTTAACACCCAGCTTATTATAGTTTTGTTTCGTTAAGTTTTTCAATCATTTCATTTTCGGAATTTCGTAACTAATTTTGTTTCGTATTTCGTTTTGTTTCGGATCGATTTGAAATTTCGAATTGATTCGAATTTCATATATCAATTCAATAGTTGATATCAATTCAAATTTTGGATCACTAGATAAAACCCCAATTAAATCTGGACTGCTTCTGAGAGACTGATGGGGACATGCGTAATGTTTTACTTTTGGGATGACATTTTTATATGTTTTTGGTTCCTATCTCTGCCATTTGAATATTTTTTTATACACTTCGGATGGGTTTGAAAATTGTTTCTTTTAACGTTAAAGGGTTGAATGTTCCATTTAAACGTCACTCACTTTATGATGATTTGCGTCATAATCCCCCAGCTGTAGTGTGTCTTCAGGAGACTCATTTTAAACATCCTCGGTTGTATCTTCCCTCCTTTCCTCATCATTTACATGCCACTGCCCCGGTTAAAGCGAGGGGTGTATCGATCCTAATCCATCGAAATGTAACGTTTAAACTGCACAGGTCGGTGATTGATCCACATTGACGTTATGTGTTTTTGGGTTGCGACAATGATCATGTCACATGCACGATGGCAAATTTCTATTGTCCCAATGTTGACCAGCTGACACTCCTTAAAACTGCCTTCTTAAAATTGATGCGAGTTCATACTGGTAAATTGGTGATGTGTGGCGATTTCAATCAATCCCTAGACCTCCCATCTAGACCATCCCCTTCCCAACGGGCGTCAATACAGAAGTTTACTGCCCTCCTAGCTGAATTCCAATTATTCGATGTTTGGCAACTTTTTCATCCCACGGAGGTAGATTATTCCTTCTATTCTGGGGCACATAAAATGTACTCCAGAATTGACCACTTTTTTCTCAAACGTGATTTATTATCTAATGTTATGGGTTGTGAACTGGGAACCATATCATGGTCGGACCACGCCCCAATTACTTTGAACCTTCTGGACGACTCGATTAATCGAGTGTGTGCCCCGTGGCGTTTGAACGAATCCCTTCTATCTCGCCCTGAGGTGGTCGAGGAAGTGACTCAGACCATGACCTATTACTTTAATGAAAATTCCTCTCCTGACATTTCCCCCTTAATGTTATGGCAGGCCCATAAACCTGTAATCCGAGGTGTGCTACTTAAATGGGGTTCTCATTTTAAAAAAAGTCTGTTTCCCATAGGTTAGATCTTCTTCAGCGCATTCACAATGCTGCATTTCAACACAAAAGATCCAGAGATGTTGCATCACATGCCCTTCTTCTGGATCTGCAATCTCAACTGACTGATTTAGATAGGACGGATTATATGTGGGCTGCTCGTCGCCTACAGGCACGGCATTACCTGCATGGTAATAAAGCCAGCAAATTGATGGCCAACAAGCTTCGGCAACGCTCGGCGAACACTAAACTTGAAAAAATGTTTGACTAAAATGGTGACACTCATATCCATCCTAAAAAGATTGCTGATTGCTTTGCTGCATACTATTCAGATTTATATAATTTACGGAAGGACGACTCTATTCCCCAACCTTCTCTGGCTGACATTGTACCATTCCTACAGCGCTTGCACCTCCCGACTTTACCAGATGACCAACATTTATCTCTCACTGCACCGATATCCCTCTTAGAACTCGATACGTCTATTGCTTCCCTTAAATCACGCAAGGCCCTTGGCCCTGACGGCTTCACAGCACTATATTACAGGTCATTTAAATCCCCGCTGTCCCCATATCTCCTATCTGCGTTTCAACATATTTTTCAGACTGGAACTGCGTCCCCGATTGGCTATCTGCTACTATTGTCACTCTTCTTAAAACTTCCCCCCAGCCCCGACGTGTTCTAAATATAGACCCATTTCACTGCTCAATACAGACACTAGGTTTTATGCAAAAATCTTAGCGAACAGGATAGTGGACTTCTTACCCTCGCTCATAGCTGATGATCAAGTAGGTTTCATTAAACATAGACAGGGACCCGACAACACGCTCAAGGTAACCTTATTGATGGATATGGTGACTCGCACATGGACCCCGACTCTACTGTTATCGCTTGATGCTGAGAAAGCGTCTGAGCGCCTCCATTGGTTATTCTTAGAACATACTCTTTTGAAATTTAATTTCCCCCGAGCTTTAATTACTGCTGTTATGTCCTTAAACGCTAACTCGTCTCCGTCTGCATCTGTCCTGAATGCGGGTTTCCTCTCAACTCCCATGTGTATTACCAATGGAACTCGCCAGGGATGCCCTCTCTCTCCTTTATTGTATGCCTTAGCTCTAGAGCCCTTGGCGCAGGCAATTCGTCAAACGGATGGAGTGGAAGGTATTCCTGTGGGCCCGTCCTTTCGCAAACTCAGTTTATTTGCCGATAATATTTTGGTTATCATGACGAATCCCCTCACGTCCTTACCGGCCCTACAGGCGCTTTTAGAGGATTATAGTAGGGTATCTTATCATAAACTCAACATCACGAAGACCCAAGCCCTTCCTTTTGCTATCCCTAGTTCAGAAGTTGCCACGTTAAAACGCTGTTACCCCTTTGACTGGAGAGCAAGTTCTTTGACTTATTTGGGAACTAAGCTGTCCTTTTCTGGGAACGCCTTATTTGATCTGAATTACAAACCTCTTCTTTCCTTAACTAAGACGTTGTGCTCTAGATCAGTGGTCCCCAACCCTGGTCCTCAGGGCCCACTAACAGGCCAGATTTTGCAGATCACCATGGGGAAAAGCAGACTGAATCCTGCAATCACTGAGCAGCAAATCATAACACCTGTGCTGTGCTTCAGATATCTGGCAAACCTGGCCTGTTAGTGGGCCCTGAGGACCATGGTTGGGGACCACTGCTCTAGATGGTCTAAAGTTGAGTTGTCCTGGGTGGGTAGGATACATTCCATCAAAATGATGTTGTTGCCGAAATTACTATATGTTTTTAGAGCCATTCCTTTCGCAGCCCCCTTAATGTTTTTTAAGTCCCTTCTCACCTCATTATCTCATTTTATATGGCGTGCAAAATGCCCACATATTAAGGCGGACGTTTTGCACACTCCGGTGGCACTTGGAGGTCTTGGCCTACCTAATGTTCTGCTATATTACAGAGCAGCGGTGTTGGTAAATTTGGGCCGTTTGATGTCCCGAGTTAATTTGCCTCAATGGTCATCCATAGTTTTTCCTCAGTCACTCCCTTATGACTACACCACTCTGGTGTGGTTGCCTAAACTTAAATTTTGGAGATCTGGGATAAGCTCTGTTTTGTCCGCAATACACCCTTTGGCCATGGCATCCCCTATTTCAATTCTCTCCCACCTCATTCCTAATTTTAATTATCGCTTATGGGCTATGAAAGGTATAACTCATATTTATTATTTGTATGACTCTCAAGGGTTCTTGTCCTTTCCCAGCCTCGACCAGAAGTTCTCTCTGGGACTCCCTTTTAATTTTTCTTTCCTGAAAATTAGGTCCTGCCTCTCCACATTCCATTTGCTGAAGTTTCCTACCCAACCAACTTTATTAACCCCGTTTGAGCATTGCTGTATAGCCCCATTTTCGGACATTCGCCCTCTTTCCCTACTGTACCACCTGCTGGTGTCCTCTAATATGACATCCACGTGGTGTTTTAAAGCCAACTGGGAAAAAGATCTAGGGACCAAAATTTCTGACTCCGCCTGGGCTGATTGTTTTCTACTCGATACTTCTAAATTCCAGTGTATATCTTTGACGGAAGCTAGAAAGAAGATATTATACAGATCGTATATCACTCCTGATCGGGAACACCATTTTAATTCCAAGGTCCCAGCGGTGTGCTGGAGATGTGGAGAGGAAACGGGTTCCTTTTTCCATATATGGTGGTCTTGTAGATTGATCACTCAATTTATATTTAAAAAAAAAATCAAATTTTGCTGCTAAAAGAAAAGCTAGGGTTACATTTTAAGCTGTGTCACAGATTTAGTATTTGAGTCAAATTAAACCGTGAAACAAAATTAATTTGTTTCATAAAGTCCTTTGCTGACTATTACTTCGTTTGTAAGTTAAGATTATTTCGATAGGTGATATCAATTTGATAGTTCATTTCAAATTCGATAGTTGATATCAGTTATTCAAATTTTTCTTTTATGATGATGATGATGATATAAATTTGTTATATACCGTTTCGTTTCGAATTCGTATCGTATCGATTCGTTATTCGGAAGTACTTCCGAATACGAATTAGCAAATTTCGTTCCAAATTCCGAATTGTTCCGAAACGAATGCACATCTCTAATTTAAACATTGATATCAGATTTGAGTGTGAGGCTGTGGGTAAAGTGTGACATGTCAAAGGTTAATTGGCGAACAGAAATCTTCCAGAGTTTCCACACTTGTTTTTTAGGACTAGATCCCAGATTAAATGCAAAATGTGCACGCCCTAACATATGAGCTGCACATACCTATGATTGGTGGGATTGTATCTCTATATATTTACCTGTTGACCAAGCCTTATATACTAAGCACTACGAAACAGGCTCTCCAAACACAAGAATGTTTTAAAATTAATTATGGTATTTAGAAAAAAATATGCACCTGTCTTCCTGCATCTTATATCCTATGGCTCCAATATGCAAAAACAATGCTGCAGCTAGAAATCTGCTCACTTCTTCCTAACATCAAAGTTATTGCTTGCATGTTCTCCTTTGGCCTCCAGTGCTCTGAATGAGGTGTGTCTGCTCAGAAATCACAGTCCTGTCAATGCTCTTGCTCTGTGAAGCTCTGTGCAAGAACCCAAGCCTCTGGATGAACACATGCGTTATCGACTATTCACACATTAGTGCTGCACAGCTTGATCAGATCTTTTAACCCCTTAATGACGGGAGTAATTTTACAACTTCGGCGCTGTTTCGGAAGTGAAGTTTGCTGAAGTTTTTGCTCATCATGTTTAAACGCGGTTTTAAGTCACGTATTATTATACCACCCAGACAAATTATATATCGTTCTTTCCGGTAGACTCGGCAGATTAATAATATATCATAATTATATATAAACGTCATGTCCTGCCAGAATGCTATAACAAAAATTTTTAAAAAAAGTGAATTTTCAATACAATTTCAATCATCCACAGTGTGTAAAGTGTTTTTTTCCCCGCATTTTATTATCCGATCTTTGCGGTTATATTCTATGGTGTAGACTTGGGAACCCATTTTTTTTGTTGGGTCTGGGTCTGTTTTCACACAGAACCCTTCAATACTAGATGGCTTTTTATTAGCAGAGATCAGGTTTTGCAACTGCTTCATGCCAGAATGTTAATGTACTCCATCCCAGCAGGTGCTTACTCTAAACCTAATGCCCTAAAGCCTGTCCTTCTGAGAATAACCCTGTTATTTGCTATTGATATCTTCTGCAGTTTTCTACAACTCAAGGTTCATTAGGCACTGACCTAGTGAACCTCTAAACTATGTGACAGAGGGGTGCTAGCCTAATTGGGTGGTCAGCCCTTAACATGTAACATACAAAACTAGGAGAGGCTGCTGAGTAGGGTTTGGAGGGAGATAAAACCGTGCTGGTTAAACATTATCTCCTTTTGACCTCCCACTGGCAAAGGCAGCTAATATGGTGGCTATAAGAATGGACCGCCACTTTAAAGATCAGTCACTATTCCAAGGGACAGCTGAGGGAAGCTCATAGCACCATAACATTTATTATCACCTAAATGAACATAGTGGTTAGCGTTTGCCTTTTATTCATTTGATCATTGCTGACCATATGCTAACAAATGATAATATATCATTAATTGTAAATAACCATCAAGGATACTGAATATTTTTTGGTCAAATCTTCCAATAAGAAGAAAAATCCCCAAACAGAGCTATTTTACCAGCAAATCTATATTTAATTGATGTAGGCTATTCCTGTATCAGCTCTTTACTTTCTTTAAATGTTGGGTATGAAAAGATTCAGTCATTTCAGGGTTTTAGAATTACAAAACATGCTGAATATTCTTTTTTTTATGTTTTCTAGTATTCTATAACATCCCTCAAAACCATCCCCGAGCTTTGCAGAAGATGTGACCCGGCAAGCGAAGACAGATCAGGTATGACTGCTTCCATATGCTTCAAATGAATGTTCATTTCTGGGATTACCTGAGGGTAGAACCAAACACCACATTCTCACAACTCATGTTGCGTTATCATCACGTGTGTATAACAAAGGTTGACTGAATAACTCTCGGAAGCTTATTCGCTGAACAGTAAGCAGTGTAGCGTTGACAGAGTTGTCAAGCCTTAATATATGTGCTTGAAATAAATGACCAACTCACTCGATAGAAAACTGTCAGTTGTACATAACCCGTTCACTTCCAAGTAATTTTCCAAAAAAACACCCCCGGGACCCAGTGGTTTTATGGAAAATGACTTTCCATTGCACACACATTTAATAGATACAGAGGTTTCCCTCAATGTATCGGTTCACTTTAGATAAGCCCTATTTGACAGACACAGGGCTCCCACTGATGGCCAGAAAGAGCTGCTACATTTATATTTTACCTCGAGCTCTGTGGTTCCTTGTAGTAAAATTAAATATCAAAGATTTTCAAATAATTTCAACATATTAGCTGATGTGGGGGGGGGGGTTGTATGTGTCCTAAATTCAGCACCAATTTTAATGTGTGTAGGTGTGTTGAAAATGTTACCAGAAAAATTAGTGCAGCCAAATATGGAAGTGTGGGGTATCAACAACCTCTTAGATACCAAGAGCGTGAAATTAAAAATGGAGAAAAACTTCCTTAATAGTAATAATAGTGCAAATATGTTATATCGTGTATTTCCTTGTAAAGTCTAGTCTAAATAGACAAACTTTTTCTTCATCATCAAGTGGTCAGGAAAAAGTGATACTCCCTCTCCTGCTCTTCTTCACGACATTTACCCTGACACTCCTGACATCTGTTGGAGGTGTCTGGAGGGCCGAGGGACGATGTTACAATATCCATGTGGGAATGTCTGACTTTGCAACCTTTTTGGCGACAGATTCTTGTGATCTTGGGGGAATTTTTGGACACACTACCACCCTCTGACCCAGGGGTGATGTTCTCACACCACACACATTTTCCCCGTTGCTGTATACAGACGATCTGTAGCTATCCATATATACTGAACACGGCTAAGGGCTTAATCCCCCTTCCCTGGAAACAGCCCGCTTGTCCATCTCTTATGTCCTGTTATGATAAGATGAATGACCTCTGCTCCGTGGATAAACTCCACTACTCCGCGACCAATAGAATGCCCCGCTATCTATTAATCTGGTCCAGGTGGCTTCTGATCTCCCAAGATCCCGCACCCTTCTCCAATGCTAACACCCCCTGCCCGTTGGATCCCTCGCCAACCCCTCGCCACACCTCTTCCACCTCCACCTCCCTTTCTGCTTTTACATGTTGTGTTACCACGAACCTGCATGTTAATTACGTTTCGGTCCTGCGTGACCAAGAAACCTCCTGCGACTATATTGACAATGGTTTGAAATATTTTATTGATATGCAAACAAACACATATATACAAAAAAAAATAACAGCATGACCATTTCATACCATCATTTACCATGCATATATGGCAGGAGAAGCCGTTCTGATTGACATTTCAATTGCTCTGTTCAAAATTCACATCAGATGTCATACCCAGTAAAGAGCACACAAATGACTTGCAAATAATCTATAGGACAAGGATAGAAAAGCAGACTTTATTATCCTTTTTTTATATTGTACTTTATTTATTCTTCCACCTATTTTCTCCTTGAGTACTGAATGGACAAATATTTAGAAAATTCTTAAATGTACAAACACAACGGGTGGCTTGTTCAATGCTGATGTACGGTTTATGAGGAGCCACGCAAATGAAGTATTTCTTCTTAGAAGCATTAACATAAAGCTGCCATTTCTTTTCCCTACTAATTTATGTTACATTAGCTCCTGCTTGGGGCTTTAATAACAAAAAGGAGATTGTTCTAAGTTGATAAATGATTTAGAAGAAAATTGAGCCTACAAATTCTTCATTCTATACATTTTTTTGTAAGTGCTGTATTAGCAGTAAAGGGACACTCTAGTAGCCACCATGACCACTTAAAGGACAGTATTACAAAGCTGGAGCTAAATTGACCACAGCTGTTGTAAACGTAACAACTCCATAGACTATAATGGCTCTGGTAAGTTTACAACAAGCTCTGGTAAAGTTAGCACCAGCTTTGTAATACTGCCCAAAATATTTTAAAAAGGGTTTGGTAAGTTGGGTGTGCCACCCTCACCTCCCCATAACATCTCCCGGTGGACTGATTTAAAGGGAAACCTTGCTCATCCTGACCACTTTATTGCTTTAAAGTGGTCAGGATGTGAGAGATGCCCCCCTTACTGCCTCAATCTGGGGATATCAAAGAGTTTCCTCCACCCCATGTCACCAGCAGTGACGTCAGCACCCTCTCGGAAACCTCCGATAGTGAGCGGTGATGGAGAGGCAGTGATGGATCAGATCTGTGCATACCTGTGCAGCTCTGATCCATCGCTCTGTGCAGGCGCTACAGAACTTGCGTACGTAAAATGAGACAGTATGTATCCGTGCGCAGCTCGTAGATCCCGCGATAAACAAGTTGCATAAGAGTTCAACTTGCGTTAGATAGCAGGGTCTTCCAGGGGCAGGAGTCTCTGAACCGAAGAGGAGGAGCTGCGAGCACCAAGGGATCAAAGGTGAGTAACGTCACCAAACAAAGTAATTAAAAAATCATTGGGCAGAAGCTGTCAGCAACATCTCCCCAACTATTTAAGGGCAAAAAAACCACTCATCTCAATTTGCTGCCTGGTAAACAGACACCACCATCGATTTGCAGGTGATCCCAAAAAAAAAATAGGACTTTATATTAATATTGATATTTTTTAGTTTTTTTGTGATAATTAAGGCTGGGGTCAGACGAGCGCACCAGGTACGTCCGTACTGACGTGCCTCCCTGCATCCATCGCAGCGTTGTGATGCTTCAACAGGGCCGGTCACAGGCTGTAGCGTGCGCACAAATTGCGCGTGCGCTACAACCGGTCATGCAGAATGCCCCCTTGTCAAAGCGCTAAACACGCGTTGGATGGGGCTGCAAAGCGCTGTCTTCCATAGGAGGATCGAGCCTTGCAGCGCTGAGCACACTAACTGCGCTCAGCGAGGTGGCCAGACGGATGTCAGAGTGGAAGGAAGGTCCACTCTCACGGACGTTCCTTCCGCTCTCAAAGACGCTTATCTGACCCCGGCCTAAAAAGCAGTCTGATTTACATTAACGTTCAGTTACTATACGAACATAAAAATATGTGGCACTGCATGATGTATGACTTAAGCCATGTTCAGGGCACGATTCTTTTGGGACTGATGCTCTCCTCCTTGACCCCAACACACCTTTCCAGTCAACATTGGGTAAATCAATCTCTGTTACTGCTCCCCACCACTTTTACTCAAGGAAGCAGAATCCCACCAGATGTCTTGAGTCCAGTTCCCACAGCTTCCGATGTTTCTGTATGACATGCTCTGTCTGTCAGTCTCTTTATGTCGTACATTTTACGCTTCCTTTGTGTCTGTACAAACTTACATTCATATCAGTTTTTTTCTTTCGTCCATAACTGTATTTTCAGTTTTTATGTAGACAACAACTTGTAATCTGTTGATAGTGTTTTTCCATGTCGGCTTGGTAGTAGTTTCATTATACTTTTGTGTACAGACACCACTAAATGTACACTACGTCACTCAATCAACAGAAAACGTAATGGAACATTTTTTTCTGTTTTGTTTTTAAGAAACAGGGAATACATATTTCCTCCACCAATTAAAGTCGCCCGGCTTATTACAGGAAGAAACATTTCCTTTAATGATGGTCATATTTGTACATAATGATTTAATTTACCAATTTAGAGAATAGACGGGTTAATTTCGAGGCTTCTAATTTGCCCTTAGGCTTTCTGTGTCTGTGTATGGATTGAAAGACACACTGGTGTTTATGTATATCCAGACACTGTTTAGATTGTAGTACTTTTATAGGGGGGTTTAGTACTTTAGCCAAAGTCCTTTATGTAATGTTTGTTATGTTCACTGCGTTATAATAAATGATTAACCATTTTTTTAAACTTGATTAAGTAAATAGTAAGTCATGGAATTAGTAAAAGTAAAGGCACATGGTATAATGGGGCCACTGCAGCTCAGGTCATTCCATTCATTACACTCTATTCCGGCTCAGCAGGAGTTTCTTGTCACTGCAGGAAGTATTTTGTAGCCACAGTTTCTGGTTCAGCATTGAGTGTCCAGTGATTGAAGGATACAGTTTCATACTCACAGATATTTGGCAAGTCCAGAATTGACAGGGCTAAAACAAGCATCAGCATAATGGAGAAAATAAGGTATCTGAAATTCAAACTCTCCCAGTTCTATGTCTGTACATTTGATGTTCACGCTGTTACAGTTTGATCCGAGGCTCGGTGGTTTCTGACATGGATTGCATCGATAAGATAAACATCTCAAAATGTAATTAGATTGTGAGCCTTCTTTTCCTATTGCTCTCTGTGTTTCAATCCTGTTTGTTAATTTTGTTTGGTTCGCCCTGCCTGTTGTACGGTGCCACAGACTATGTTGGTGCTTTCTAAATAATTGTAATTCTAATCGGGAGATTTTTTTTAAAGTTTGTATATCTACATTATATATTTCATATGTAAATATATATATATATTTCAGAAATTAGAACTAATGCTAAATCAAGTTGGGAAATGATCCATGTGATATTACTGTATTACATTATTATTTTCTTTTTGTATATGATAGAGATAAAGTAATCAAGCTCAAGTGAAATGTTTGTACAGATCCTATAGCAGGGGTGCCGAACTTGGTCCTTCAGGTGTTTTGGAACTACATTTCCAACAAGGCCCTGTCAACCTAATGAGTGACTGAGTATCGTTGGAGGTGTAGTTCCAAAACATCTGGAGGGCCGAGGTTGAGCACCCCTGTCTTATAGAATGCTCCTCCCTGCTTTCCAATATATTGGTAGTCCTATTTTTAGTGGAGACACAGGTTCAAATCACGGCAAGAGCACCTCTCCAATAAGTGTCCTTGGGCAAGACACCTAACGGTACATACTCGCCACCCAGGACTTACTTGAAAACGAGAGAAATCGATTTCTCTCGTTTTCAAGTAAGTCCTGGGTGGCGAGTATGTACCGTTAGGTGTCTTGCCCAAGGACACTTATTGGAGAGGTGCTCTTGCCGTGATTTGAACCCGTGTCTCCACTATTATAGAGCAGTGATGTTACCTCTACTCCATCCAGCCGGTTTTTCACTCTTATCTCTGGCAGATTATTATATAGGGGCCTGGTCTGCTTGAAGGGGTTCTATGCAAGCATGAGCTCATGAAGACATGACTCTTGTTAATCCCCTACTTTTGTTAACCTTATTCTGACAAAAGCCGATGCTGGTCAGGGAATGATGGGGCTGTATAACGTTCTGGGATGGGCATGGTTATGGTTATGCAGAAAAAAAGATATGAGTTGGCACTCGTTTGGTCCAAGAATGTGTTTTTTCATTTATAGGGTTAACGCCTTAGCCCCACAGGTATAGCTGACAAAAGAATGTGGGCTGAAACGTTGCTCTTGTTGGCATTGATGTCATAAATTAAAAACCCTTCTTGGATCAAATGAGTGCTGGCTCCGTTATTTTTTCTTCACGTCATTTGAGGATCAGCCACCTCAGAGCAGCGTGCGCTGTTAATGAATCCTCCCCTATTATTGTGAGTGCCAGTTTCTGTTCCTTTTTTGCAAATCAAGATAATTAGGGTTATGGTCTGAGGCAGGCCCATAAATAAATAGCGCGTTGGGTGGGTTTACCCAGAGTGGGCGCAGTGTTTATCCAAAGAACATATGCAAGGGCACACGACAATACATCACCCCATCCGGGTGTACCAGGTTCCACTACCCAGTCTGCTGTATCCAGGGTTCAAGTCCTAAAAGAATAAGGGCCATATTACAATGTTGGTGCTAAACTAACTTAACCAGAGCTGTTGTAAACTTAAAACCTCCATAGACTATAATGGCTCTGGGAAGTTTACAACAGCTCTGGTTAAGTTAGCACCAAGTATGTAATATGGCCCTAAGTGTGGGAACTCCCTATAAAGATTACTAGGAGCTGCAGCACCTCTTTAGGCTTGACACTGAGAAATTGTCATTCCCATGCTTTTAATGTACTTAAATATAGACAGTTTTATAAAATTGTGTCTATATAGAAAGGTATTGCAGCTTCCTAGTTTATCGGTCAAAAAGGAACTAGGTTCCTCTTGCTAAAATAGTGAGGGAACTGCGTTCCCAAGCATTCCTGCAGGACTTGACCCCTGGCTGTATCCATATGAAGCATAAAGGGTATGTTTAAACTAGGTAAAGTTTGCAGAAAGGAGCAGATTTATTGGGAAATATGCAATGATTTGTTCCTCTCTTTAAGAAAAGTCCTAAGGGAGGATTAAAACGTTGCATATTTTCCAAAAAACAGCTGCTTTTTGCATACTTTACCTGGTGTGATCAGTCCTTATTTGCTTCATGGTAGCACAATTTAATAGACATGGGGCAGGGTTTGGGTCATAAGGAGTCCAGGGAGTGTCCAGTCAATCTAAAGGCTGAGATTGCAGAATGTGGGACCCGAATAGGTCTGTTCTTCCTGGTCTTGAAGCTTAGGGCAGCTCTCTCTCCCTGATCTTAGTTTCAAGGAGGAGCTAAGCCTCTGCTATGGGAGGGCTACATCAGCCCTCCAAGAGCCACTCCCACTCCAGAGGGGGAGAGAAGGAGGATACTCAGGGCATTGAGTATCCCTTTAATATAAACATGTACCTACCTACACATATACCACCAACTATAAAGTTAGAAAGACAAAATTAAAAAAATCAGGAACCCTTTGGTTCATTATATATTTTACTGCTATCACGTTAGAGTAATACTTTTTTTCTAAAAAATAAAGATTTCTAATTCCTGTTATCATATTTGCCCATTCTGAGTCATGTTTTGCTTTTTTATTCTATGGCACTACAGTGTGCAAAATGCACTTTTTTGCAGAAAACTGCCCCTCACTGAACAGACAATTTATATACTCATCAAAGTCACAATTTTCTTTGTCTTTTCACAATGTTGTTTTTCTTAAACTCTTCTGAAGCACAGTAAGAAGACAGCTCATTACAAAATAATCGCCAAAAAAAGAAAGAAAAACACTGCACTCAGATTTCAAGAAGTAGAAATAGTCATTTTTCTTTCTTTTACGGTTTTGAAGATCTCCTAAAAAAGCTGAAAGATTAAGACATCATGAAAAAAATAACAGTGGACACATAAACATCGCCGCGATGACTGATGCCTAATTTTGTAATAAATGTGCGTTGGATAGGCTTACTATAAACAAACAGCCCATTATCTTTTCCAAATATTTGGAGTAAGAAAGACACTAATTCTTCTTACCAGACCTGTCAACCAAACTACTATAAGCAGATAATTCCATTCTGTAGATGTCACAGGGCAGTGCTGGGGAAGAGGTCCATCTAGTGTTGGAATAATACATCATTGACAATTTTTCATGGTGTGAATAACTTTCGTAGGTCCAGGATGACCACCTAAATCTCTTCTGTAATCACAAGCATCTAGTGCTCACTGTCATTGAAATAAAATATTTAAGAATAATTGGGTTCCCCTTTAACCCAACTCCTCTTTTGCAAGATGACACTTGAACTACCAATTTACTCAATGGGAGAAGAATAGCATCTATCTTGAATGTCTACTCAAACAGGTTCTTTCTTAATCAGAATCAGAAATACTAAATTCCTGCAAATACGCTTAAGAACACTCCAGGGAAACACACAGCCAGGATCTATTCACACACTGATCTCCCTGCAGCAAGCATCTTAAGAACACTCCAGGGAAACACACAGCCAGGATCTATTCACACACTGATCTCCCTGCAGCAAGCATCTTAAGAACACTCCAGGGAAACACACAGCCAAGATCCATTCACACACTGATCTCCCTGCAGCAAGCATCTTAAGAACACTCCAGGTATCCAGTTTTCAAACATGATGGCCACCAGCGCACTACACAATATGCTATCCTCGCAATTGTATTTTGTATCTGCATTTCTTAATTTTTGGCTGATTTTATCTTCTAAAAATCCCGCATTTTTCGATAGAATTTTAACCTTTGCCCCCATGTCCCCCTCACCCCCATTTCAAAGGCCTCTGATGCCTAACACTTACCTGAACTCATTTCCTCTTCACACAGGGAAACACACAGCCAGGATCCATTCACACACTCAGCAGTCCCACCCTCCCTCCCCATCCACCCAGGACCGGCCTCTATTTTCAAGCATCCTTTCCAGCTGTCTACACTTCTTTCTCCAATTACTCTTACTAATCCCAGGCTTCTAATTCCCACCACCATCAATTACTCTCACCTTGCAGTCCTTTCCTCCTGTTTCCAACCCCAACCCTTCTAGATTGTGAGTTTCTACGGGAATAGGTCCCTCATCTCCTCCTGTACTGTTTGTCAAATGTTGTTCAATGTATTGTAACCCTGTCTATACTGTGCCTATTGTACAGCGCTGCGCAATATGCCGGCACTTTATAAATAAAGAATAATAATAATACCCTTCCCGAAATTTGCTTATTTGCAAATTCGCCATTGATAGCCTTCATACTAATAACTCTCACTCCAACACTTCTACAAGCAAGCAATATTCCTTGTTTAATCTCATCTCTTTATCTAATACTAAAGTGGTTATTAAAAGAGCATCGAATTGGCCAATGAATTTCACAGAGCGGTGAATTTCCCCAATTTTGTGGACATTCGGCCTGTCAAAAAGCTGGCGATTCACCAAATATTAGCGAATTGCCAGCAAAACATGGTGACCTTCGGCGGCAGTGAAATTTCCATAGATAACAATGATTAATCTATTCAGAGAATGCCGAACAGCACCGAAAATCTGTCAAAATGCCTTGATTTTCGTTAGTTTCATTCGACAGGTCTAAGCAGACAAATCCCATAGGAGTCAATGTAAAAAAAAAACTTTTTTATTAAATATTTATTCAACCATTTATTCTTTTCATTTGCAGCAAAAAGTCTATTTATTTTTTAGACGTTTTCAGGATTTTTTCAGCAAAATTTTTGATTTCAATTATATTTTTTAAATGGTGTTTTTTTTTCTGTAACAGACCTTTATTCATAGGACCTTATACATTATTTCCATGCATTTTCATGAATTTCTTTTTAAACACCTTTTAAAAGTTGCAGGCTTGTTTTGTTTTTGTTCCCCCGTTTGGTGGCTGGTCGGCTTTTTCCAGCAGTGTTCGTCCACTGGTTGGAGTCATTCGGCGGTCTGTTCAGTGGATCATCGGCTTTTTTCGCTGTGTTTCAGCAGTTTTTCAGGTCGATGCGGCAGTTTGAGGGTGCATTCGGTGTTTTTTTTGGCGGGTTAGCCAATCGATTCGGTGGTTTATCAGATGCGATCTGTGGTTCGTTTTGCTGCACTTCGGGGACCCTGCGGTGAATGCTGAATTCACCACAGGGTTGGCGAATTTAATTTGCAGTGCGCCGAACGAGAGAGCACCGAAATGTGGTGACCTTTTTGGTTCTCTCTGAATAACACCTTAAGTGACAAATCTGTACTCTTCTAGAATCCTCAGCCGGCTTTTTCACTTTACTGATATAACCGTACCAAACATTCTCAAAGGCCATCTCACTGTATACAGAACCCACAAAGAAATGTCTATCAAAATTCTCCACTCTTCTTGTTTCTCCATTCGGCAGGCATTCCTCCACCTGATAATTGTTAGATGTGTCAGCAACCCATTACTTTGCCATTGGCCCTGCATGTAGGTCCAATTGTTTAAATAATTCATCTTCCCTACCTTACTACCTTCCTTCTTTCTAACAGATGAATGAACCTGAACATTGACAGTGAACATGGTCAATATCCTCCCACAAAACGTAAAATTTCTTTCCATTCTACTTTGAATACAAGCTGCAATAGCCTGCAAAAACATTTTACACATTTTGTAAATTATTGCAACCCCTATTGTGTTTTATATAGGGAGAAACACCAATTTGTTTTAAAATGGTTCAAACTGTTAATTTTTTATATGATGCTGGACATCCTATATTCATACACTATCCTAGTCAATCCAACTACATATCAAATGAATCCATGTACCTTGATACATGAATCATCTCCTATTAGACAAACCTTCCCTCCCCGATGACGGACCAAAAGAGATAATTACTTATTCCCATTCCCCAAACCAACATCCTAACTCTTTAGTTTACAGTCATATATTAACCCCTTCACTCCCATGATCATATTTACAGGCTTATCATCAGCAAATACAGAAGAATGAGATCGAGTAAGTGTGCTCTGTACATATGCTGTGAAATTGCAAACTAATTTTCTTTGAAAATGGGCCCAGACATGCAACAAAAATTTAACAGCTTGGACATGACTCCCAAAGTGCTAAAACCTTTTGGATAGCTGGAAGTCCGTGTGTGAAGACAAGGACCCCCGGCTGATTCAGCACAGAGTCATATAAGGTTACTACAGTGACTGTATTACTCATGAAAAAGTTCCTGACAATGGTTTTCTGGAAAGTCGCTTGGTAGTGAAGGGGTTACTATACCTTCAGTCAGTTCTCAAAAGTAAAACAGCATCAGCAATCCTAAAAATAATTGTAGGTTCGAGATCAAAGAGAAGTTGTCAGGAATGACAGGTCAGCAATCAAGAGCAGTGCGGTGGCTTAATTTTTAGATGAAACAGTGTGTAGTAACACACGGTGCAATTTCCAAACTTGCTCCCAATGTGGGAAATGAAAAATTGACTTATTACAGCTGGATTGTTTGCTTTATTTTTGAAAAGTGGACAATGCGAATGCTTTAGAACAATAAGAAAATAAAAAGGAATTTTGTATTTTATTTGGTCTACTTATTTTGTACATTTTACACCTGGTTTATCACTGGAAAGAGGATAATGAGATTGCAGGAGGAGGGAGGTGTCCTCAGGACACAATTTTCTAGAAGTGGTTCGTGGCCAGTATGTGTAAAAGAAAATATAATAAAAATATAAAATAAAATGCAGTCCCTTTTTAATACTTTTGAGCTTCTTTCACTGCATTTTAAGGTGTTACTATACAATATTCAGTTTGTGGTGCAGCAAATTTTCCCCATTGTCTTTGGCCTGCGTATTTTATAACTGCTTTTTTTATTCGTATAAAGTACTTACTAATCATAAGCTGTAGCCACTGGCTCCTGAAGATGATTAAGCAGTGAGGGTGAACAGTTTTGGAAACCCTCCCACTGATGTGCTAACTTCGTGATGTAATTGCTCCTGTGTGAAGACTAACCACAAAATAAGATTTATAGCAAATCAAGGTTTGCATCCAAGCTCCTGTCAGAGACCAGGTAAAGAATTATCTCTCATGTTAAGCTAAAAGTATGAATCACATCCCCGAAAGGACAAATTATTTGTCTTTTGTCAATTAAAAAATGATATTTGATACTGACTAATGATCTAGGTAGCCCACTGTTGCTAGCCGGTTGCTAGCCGGTTGCTGAGCCTGTTGGTGTAAGTGAAACAGCAGGCATTAAATGTCATCAGATACTAGCCATTATAGCAAATCCAGCGCGGAGATGGCACAAACGTTGTGCGGGGAGTGTGTCAGTAATCTACTTGATGCGGAAACATCACGCAAGTTGTGTGATTCACAAGAGCAGTTACCCCATATCTATAAATTAGGACCAGGTAGAATGAGATGAGTTGGAAGCCCCTCTTGGTCATGGTTACAGTGAGATGGACCTTCCTTCTGCATTTTACTCTTGGTTCTAAACAAACAATGAAATAAATAAACAGTAGCACATAAATCCCTAACAGTAAAGTTCACATTCAGGTTAGAAGCCAGAACTGCAGATCCATGCCTGTGAGATTGACAAGACGCTGAAAATGTAGCCGTCTCTTCCCTGCTGGCGAGACCATTGTGTAGAGAGACGTGTTTTCATAAGGCTTAGACAGAATTCATTTCCATGCACCGCCTTTAAATGGTTCCTGTCAGAACAAAACAGCTGGAGAGCATATGGTATCCATTTCCCTGTATCACTTGGAAAAAATTTCACATGTAAATAAAACCAACATAAAAGTGTAGCCCTTGAACCCAGAATCTTACTCAAGACATAAATAAATCAACACAATACTGTCTTTGTATTGGACAGAAGACTTACCGTTATCCCATCTTGTCCTGCGATAACGTGAGCCATGAGCTCTATGTGTTATCTTTTAAGACTTACAAGGTTTATGTTAACCTTTTCAGGTTCAGACGGGCCATTCATAGTGCAGCAAAAACACCAAAATGTGTTTCCTCGTGTGCCCAATGAGGTTCCACAGTTTCAGTGAACAAGAAGGGTTATGCACTCAAATAGGTCACAATAGACTCAATCTTTACCACACTGTCACAGGGTGCCCGTGGAAATCCCAATGGCCTTTTCCTATTAGTAAATATGAGGTGGAAAATTGAATATATTTTGACAGTGAGCCTAAAGCATAACTTACACAATTGGTGCCAGCAGTAAATTAGGTAGACCTACCGTGAGAACAGGATATAAAGAAATATAAACTTATAATCCAATGATCCATGTTCCTTGGATATCTCAAAAGGAGACAAAATAAATAATACTGTACGTATATAAAACATAAATAATACAGTTCATAGAACAGAATGTAACATAGGTGTGGAGGTTTCTCACTCTCATGGCTGAAAGCCTGTGGTAACTGTTTCTGTACAGTCCGTGACATACGATCTTGTGGGGTAGCACAGACCTGTCTGTGGCTTGATCTTCAGAACTCCACAAAACAGAAGTAGAAACTTCATAGGGCAGTATGAATTCACCTTATGAGAGAATGTAGAATAGATTATCCACACTCACCTATGGTGGAGCCTATAGAACTGGCTCAAGGATACATGACTATGACACTGTTGCAGGTAGTGTGTAACCCCATCTGTAGTATCCACGTGTTTCCAGTGAAGTGTGGGGAACTGGTCAAAGTGGTAAAAGTCTTGCATCATGTCGAGGCAGTAAAGATGGAGTTTTATTATCCAAATAAAATTGGCTTGACCAAATAAAATTCAAAATAAATACAATTAAAGGCAATTATTAAAAGAAAAAGTACTGATACACGTTTCACTTATTATCTACCAGCTTCCTTAGTCAGTAGTAGTACAGAAGATGGAATGTCCTTAAACAAGTATGGGTATCTAGTGATCCAAGATGCCGCCCATGTGGCATGTCACATGTTTTCTGACTCTGTTCTTTTTGGGGTACCAAAATGGTGTCGGTATTATTCATTGAAAATTAAATAGAGAGCAGTTTATAATATAACTGAATTGCCTTTATAGTTTATTATTCCCTCAACCATCATGGTTTTGAAAATATTATTACATAACATAAAAAAACTAAAATCTGTATGTCACATAATTTTGTTTATAATTTGCAGCAGTTGATGTGCTATGTGCCCTGTATATTTGATGTAATATAGGAGGATTCATATAGACCCAAACACATGGTTTGTGTTTTAGATCATAAACAAATTAAGAAAAGAATGAGAGTCTTGGGAAATGTACCTCCTTGAATGTTGAGCACATCCCATCACAGTACTTGGCAGAAGTGACCGCTAGGTGGCAGCACAGCCATGACCGCAGTATAGCCACAAGAATCGCACTCCCACAGAATAAAATTGCTTACTCTTCGGGAGAACGTGTGTCGATACAGCAAACCTATTGGGTTACATGCTACACATCATGTGTGGCAGCAATCGAGAGGTTTATTTTTGAGGATTGAGATATTTCCAAGAATCTTGTTTCTTCCCCAGTCTCCTGATCTTACCAGCCTGGAATTCTTTTTGTGGTACTACCTGAAGTGTCCTGTCCTGTAACAAGCCCTGCACAATTGACGCCTTTGTGGATAACATTAGGAATTAGATCCAAAACATGGAAGATGCAATAGTGAGATGTGTTAACAAAAATCACAGCACCATATTGACAGGTGCCTAAAAGACAACTTTGGAAACCTCTAACACTTGTTGTAATGAGATGTGCCAAATATAAGAGGATGTACGTATCCCAAAATTCTTATTAATTTCCATTTATTTAAGATCTACAACAAAAACTTTGAGTTTGGGTCTATATAGAGAACCAGTATTGCATTTTTGGTCCACGCAACTTTACGAGATCTTGAGATACTCAACCTATGTAACCATAACATATACTGATAAATTCCGGGAACATATAGGATCTAACATTTTTCTGATCAGGCTCACAGATCTATACTTCAGCTCTCATACTGGAATGAATATTCTGATCTATAGTAGATTTCTAACCTTGGTAGATTCTATGGGAAATTTTTAGTTTCTATTGGTGTGAAGCATACATTTATAGATAAAAAAAATATAACAATTCAAGGGGGAGTTTAACCACTTCACTGCGGAGGACGCGCTCAGCGCGTCCACCCACAGTATTGTTCCTTGCGGAGGACGCGCTGAGCACGTCCTCCCTTTGGGGTCAGCGTTCGGCCGGGTTCCGGCCGATCGCTGGCCCCCCCGGTGCGGGCTGACATCCTCGATGTCAGCCCAGCACCCGGTACCGCCACCGGAGTAATTAGGTGTCATCGCGGGGGCGCGATGACACCTAATTCAGGCGCCCCCCCTGCATGTGCGGAGGCGGCGCCTGAAAGGGAGGGGGGGAGGTCCTTCGGACCTCTCTCCCTCCCGATCGGCGGCATGCAGGGGGTTAACCCAGGCACCTTTTGGAAGGGCACAGCCTGCCCTTCCAAATGGTACCTGGCATTAACACCATGGGGGCCGGATCACGAATCGGCGCCGAAAAGCGCTGGTTCGTGATCCTTTCCCGGAGCTGGCCGACATCTTGGATGTCGGCCAAGCTTCCGGGAATGCCCCCTGAGGACTGGCGTCATCGTGCATAGCACGATGACGCCAGTCCTGGAGTTAACCCCTAACTGCCACCAATGGTGGAGATAGGGGGTTCCAATGAACCCCCTATCTCCCGATCCGTGGCAGTTAGGGGTTAATGTTTGGTATTGTTGGATCGGCCAGAGCATGGCCGTTCCAACAATACCAAACATGAGTATGAAAAAAGTTTTTAAAAAAATAATAAAAATAAAATTATAAAAAAAAATAAGTTTTTTTTTCTTTTTTTGGTTCGTTAATGCAGCAATATTGTTCCCATTTCAATTATAATGTGAACAATAATGCTGCACTAACGATTTTTGTATGCGGTGCGTTTGTTAAAAATCGCGTAATTTTCCCCAAAAAAAAATGTAACGAGACCCCATCTCTAATTTTTTTAACAAGCGCACCCCATACAAAATATAACCGCAATTGCTCGCATGTTAAAATGTGAAAAAAAAACACGTTACACGTTGTAAATTATTGAAAATTCATATTTTATTGCAATTTTTGTTATAATATACAGACAGGACATGACGTATACATATAATAATGACATATTATGAATCTGCCGAGTCTGACGGAAAGAACGATATATAATATGTCTGGGTCATATACTAAAATAAGGCTTCAAAACGCTTTTAAACATGATGAGCAAAATCGGTAAAAATGACCTCAGCACAGAGGCGGGAAATGCCTCAGCAGCGAAAGGGTTAAAAGCCCTGGAAAAGGTTGAAAAATTAACATACTATTCAAGCAAATACAGTAAACTCATCAAAATAATATATTAAACTCGTCTAAATAACAATGTGTTTTAATTTATATTTAAATATAAACAAACTAGAAAAAATGCAAAGCAAACCAATAACATGGTCGGAGTACTTTTGTGGAAATTCAAATTACGCACTGTATTTTAGATGAGCTTTCTTATTCCCATATGAGTAATATTTTGTTGTCCAATTTGGCAGCAGAAATGTACAAAAAGTGACTAAGCATTGGTCACAAGCTTAAAAACCCAACTTACAAAATTGTATCACTTATAATCATTTAATACGATTATGTCTGGTACATTCTGGTTCACTTTAGACTTTACACTACACAAAGTGTCTTTTAAGTACAAAGCCACGTTCACCCACATAGACAACCACAAATATGCATGCTAAGGGAAAAAAAAAGTTGGCGCCACAAAGTCTTAACACATTGACTCTGTTGGCATTTCCATACTAGAAATTTTGCTATCACTGCAATACCAATTGCAATTATCAATCCAAAACCACTTATTTCCAGTACTACATATATATTAAATTATAGAAAAAAGGGACATCATACATTAGTGGGAAAAAAACTTTTTCTCCATTGAATGGACATTTAAATCAGCAAAATAAATAATAGTTATAGATATATTTGGAAATAAACATTTTTATACAGTGAAAAAGTCTGTTAAGCCATTTGAAACTAATTGGATTTCTACATAAATAAAATGTGAAGACTGATTGTTTAGCAAGACCTATGAGTTTAAAGTCATTGAGTTCACTCAAAATATCCCATCAAATAGGGGACAAAAATGAGTGGCTCTCAAAACCTGGCAATGTAAAACCTACCTCTCATCCCATGGTAAAAGAGAGAATGCCACACCGCCTCCTATTGCCACTTTTGAAAGTATCATAGTTGATGTGTGCACGACCAAATATTTCAGTTAGGATCCAACTCGATGTTTCGGAATACAAATATTTTGGATATTGTCATTTTTCAAGTTTGGTTATTACTTATTCAGACCAATCTGAAAATATCCCACCAATCCAATATCGGATCGGAATATAGCCATTCATATTCAGAAAATAGGGTTACTTTTAGGACTTGAGTTAGGTTTAGGATCACTATTAGGATTAGGTTACTTTTAGGGTTACTATTTCTGCTTGTTTTTAGGGATGGGCTGACGGTTCGAATCTGTCCGAAGTTCGAATCGAACATCGGCCGTTCGACAGTTCGGCGAACGTTGAACTTTTTGCGATGCTCGCCAAAAGTTCGAAAAATAAATGTTAAAAAATCTAAAAATAAAGAGACTCTTTACTGCAGAATATTATAAGCAACAGTTTATTAGATATTGAATTAAAACGGGAATATTTTTAACATTGAACCCTATGGGATAAAACATTCTTGTTGCTAAAACATCAGGCAGACACGGCCCTCTAATCAGGCATTGTAAAGGGCTGCCTGCTGGGGTCTCCCAAGGATCCCCTTGAGGAGCATGCGGCCGCCGGATGACAGAGCTGCGACTGTGTGGGCTGGCTGGCCGGCCAGGTGCAAGTGGCAGAGAGGCGGCGCAGGGAGGGAGCCACTGCACCTGTAGCCACGGCAGACCCCCCCACAACCAGGATCCAGGGAGCCCCCACTGACCACCAGGCTAAGGTAAGGCGATACATTTTAAAAACAATAAAATCCAAGGTCATTTTTAAATGTCCCCGGGAACATAAAATAAAACTTTTTTTTCTTTCTTTCTAATACTCACCTGATTCCTGGATCCACCAACAAGCGCAGCCTCCCGTCTCCCACGCTGTTAGAAGCTGCATACACCGGCGCGCTGTGTGCAGCTTCTGAGAAGATACGCTATTAGTGTAGAGGGAGCGATGCAAAATGCGCAGCAGTGTGAGGATTCATATGCTGCATTAATTATTCTTTTTACAATTGTGGTTACTTAACCCGTTTGCATATGGATTGTAATATTGTGACATCCAGGGCCCCGGATGGCGATCGGGGGGGCCCCGGCGCAGCTGTGAGTGAGACGCCGGGACCTTTAAATCAGGAGGGCGCGCTGTACACCTTGCCGTGCTGTGGAGTTTCATTCCCGCATCGCTAGCTTTCCGAATCAGTTTGTATACTTGTTACTGACCCTGCTTGTTCTGAGGACCCGATCTGTTGCCAACTTTGCCTGCCATTTGACTATTCTCTCTGTGTATTCCCTGCCTGTTCTGTTTTCCTCCTGTTCTCACCATATACAGTAGCGCAGTACTAATGGGTAAACGTTGTTGACCTGGTTTTGTTATAACGACTACTCTCGCTCTGTGCCCCTGTCTGGTATATCTGCTGCCTGTTACTGTTGGTGTGTGCTGCAGATCCTGCCACATATAGTAGCTCAGTACAAGTGCCTAAACGTTGCTGACCTGGTTTTGTTATAACAACTACTCTCACTCTGTGCCCCTGTCTGGTATATTCCGCTGCTTGTTACTGCTGGTGTGCTTCCATCCTGCCATACACTATAGCGCAGTACAAACTTATATTGATCTCAGTCTGTGGTGTATATTGCTGGTGCTGTCTTCCTGGCCTGTGTGGCTGCTAGAGGTTAGGTTTAGTGGTCCCGACCATCCTAAGGATCGGAGGGTTAGAGGTCTGTTACCAGGGATCCTACCTGGTCTGTCCTGGGGAATTGTTACAAATATGCGGTGAACACCACAGCAAACGTTAATGCTCACGCAAGTGAGCGTTAACGTTTGCGTTAAGATCGTAATTTTCCCCACTCGTTGTTGCTTAAACATTTCCCATGGCTTCAAATCCCGTTTAAACATGAGCAAAAGCGGTAAAAATTAGCTCAGCGCACAGCGGTGAAATGGCACTCAGCAGTGAAAGGGCTAAAAATGTTTGGTTTTTTTAACTTTTTTTTCATTGTTTCCTGTCCCCCAGGGCACTACCCAGACCCCCATTCACCTTTTTTGGCCAATATCTTGCATATATGCCCTCTTGGAGGGCACCTTAACCCCTTAGTGACCGGGCGGTTTTACACAAATCCGTCTTTTAGTGACCGCTGCTGTTTTTACGTTTCTGCGCTGTTAGTGTTTAGGACAATTTTTCCTCTTACTCGTTTATTCGACCCACACATATTATACACCCTTTTTCCCGCCATTAAATGGACTTTCTAGAAATACCATTATTTCCATCATATCGAATAATTTACTATAAAAAAAATATGAAATATGAGAAAAAAATGGTAAAAACACACTTTTTCGTAATTTAATCCCCAAAATCTACAACCACCAAAAAGACCCCGGCTAAATAGGTTCAAAATTTTGTCCCGAGACTAGAAATACCCAATTTTAACATGCGTTTGCTTTTTAACCCCTTCACTGCTGAGACAGTTCACCTATGTGCGCTGCGCTCATTCTGACCATTTTGTGCTAATTATTTTTAGATGACAGCCTAGGTCCTATTTAATTAAACTCCCCCCAGACAAAAAAAACTTTTAAAAAAAAAACATTTTTTTATTTTATTTAATTTTTTATTTTTTTTTATTTAATTTTTTTTAAAAAAAATTTTTAAAACCAAACCTGGTCATGTTTGGTATCATTTGAAAGGCCATAATCAGGCCTTTTAAATGATGGCAAATATGACCATCCAGCTGCCATGGATCGGGAGATAAAGGGATCCTTAGGATCCCCTTATCTCTACATGGCAGCTAGAGGGTTAACTGGCCCACTGACATCCTCACACATATGGTGAGGTTGTCAGTGGGTGGGGGGGGACCTGGAGGCTTGGCTGACATCCAAGATGTCAGCCCCCCTCCAGGTTTGAATCGCGTTTTGGCGCCAATTGGCGCCGAAAAGCGATCCGGCAGCGAAACTGTTAATGCCATACACCTCTGGAAAGGGGAGGCTCTCCCCTCTCCAGCGGTGCAAACGGCATCTCCCTAGCTTCAATGGTTGGGGAGATAGAGGGCTCCGAAGGAGCCCCCCCCTCCCCTCCATTGAAACACATGGGGGCACCTTCTGATGACGTCACCACGCAGCGTGGCGACGTCATCAGCCTCGCCTGCCCATGTAAATCACATGGGCAGGCTTCCTCCCTGCCAGATCGCCGTGGGATCCGACGAGGGAGGTGAGTATCGGGCGGGAGGGGGATTTGGCGCCGCTGACGTACCCTGTACGTCCTCGGGTCTAATGGAGACCCGAGTACAGGACGTACAGGGTACGTCAGAGGTCCTTAAGGGGTTAATTTTTGAACGTTCGAGCCCCTTTGACTTGCATTGCGTTCGAATCGTGTTTGCATTCGAATTCGAACTTTTTCAAATGTTTGCGTTCGAATGCGAGCCATGGGGTTGTTCGGCCCATCCCTACTTGTTTTATGTTAGGGTAAGGCAATATGCATTGTTTTGAGTTATCCGAATCAGTCTGATTTTTTTTAAATTGATTTGGATTGATTCAGAAAAATTGTTTTCAGAAGCGATTCAGTTTGACAGCTTGGCAACTTGGAATTCGGGTGCTTCTGAATCACTGAAATCCCTGATATTCTGCTTATTTTGTATTCAGTCCCAAATAAATTGCACAAGTCTAAAGCCTTCTTTCTGCAAAAGCTACCCCAAGATACCACATGCATGAAATATTTTCTAAATCTTGAACAACACTCCATGGGGTCCTGAGGACATCAGGAGTGCATACCAGCAATGGTTCTAACGTGCTCTGATCACCCGCCCTCTGAAGACGCCTTCTCTTGATCCTACCTACCTTTTGAACTATCCCATCTTTTTGTTCCCCTTTGGCTCCAAAATCTTAGACTGTCTGGTCTATAACCAGCTCACCAGTTTTCTCACTGCTAACTTCCTACCTGACCTGCACCAGTCCGACTTTTGCTGCCAGCACTCTACTATGACTACTCTGGCCTAGGTGACTAATGATTTAGTTGCTGCTAAAACTAAAGGCCACTTCTCCCTGCTTATTCTCCTTGACCTTCCACTGCATTTGACACTGTTGACCACCATCTCCTGCTCTTCACACTGTGTAAACTTGGCCTCGTTGCAACTGCTCTCTCCTGGTTCTCTTCTTATCTCTCTCTTCTCTCCTTCAGTGTCTCCTTCACTGATGCCTCTTCATCCCCGGTTCCTCGCTCAGTTGGGGTACCTCAAGGCTCTGTTCTGGGTTCCCTACTCTTCTCAATCTACACCACCTCTCTTGGTAATCTCATCCTATGGATTCCAATATCATCTCTATGCTGACGACCCCCAAATCTCATGTATGGGAGGGGGGGTTATGAGCAAAGTCAGCGCTTCCTTCTGTTTATTCCTTCATTAGATGGAAAACAATTCGATAGGCCTTCAGCGTTGGTTTGAGTTGCAAGAGAGCCTCCAAGAGAAAAATATCATACCTAGCATAGAGCCACCCAGATACACCCAAATCTACCTTTCCTCTTCCGATCGCTCTCCTTCTGTGTTGGACCGTGTTACTGCCGGCTTATCGGCTTTCTCTGACTGGATGACTTCTGGTTTCCTAAATCTCAACCTCTCTAAAATTTGAACTTCTCATCATCCCTCTCTCTAAAGCCTACATTCTTGTGCTCATTTCCCTTCAGTTGAATGGTGCCACCATTGCTTCTACCTAACAGGCTCGTTACCTTGGTGTCCTCTTGGCAAATATTTGGTCGTGCACACATCACCTATGATACTTTCATACTTGAAATACTGCCTCTTATGTGCAAGCAACATGGGCACTATTGGCATTCTGGATCTTCAGATAGTTCAAACACTAGTTTCTTTCTCTATATTTAGTGGCATGCTGTGAAGCAGTCGGTTAGACTATAGGGGGTTATTCAGAGAACATAGAAATGTCAGGGAATCAAATTTCCCCCACCCTGCTGTGAATTCAGCATTCACCACAGGGTCACCAGAGTGCAGGGAACGGACCCAAAAATCCGCAGCATAACCGCCGAAAAACACATCCGATAGGATCCGAAGAATCAGATCACCCTAACCGCTTCAAAAAAACACGCCAAACACATCCGTAAAAAGCCGAGCCGCCAGACACAGCGCAGACCAGCTGCTAGAAAAAGCCAACAAGTTGACGAACAGGGGAAATTTTTTTTTTTTAAAAAAGAAATATTGAAAGTGTCAAAATTGAAACGCTGTTTGCAAAAAAACTACTGGACGGAAATATCTGGAATTAACAAATAAGGTCCTATGAATGACAATAAAAAGGTCTGTTACAGAAAAAGTCAAAAACACTATTAAAAAAAAGGAAAACAAATTAAAAAAAAATGCCTAAAAGATCCTAAAAAAGTCAATAAAGAGACTTTTTACTGCAGATTAAAGAAAACGGTTTATTAGATATTGAGTTAAAACGGGAATATTTTTAACATTGAAGCCTATGGGGTTCGCCTCAATAAACCTGACGAATGAAACCACCGAACGGCAGGGCATTTCACCAACTTTTCACTGCTGTTTGGTGTTCTCTGAATAGATTAACCATTGCTTCTCTATGGGGAATTTCACTGCCTGAACAGGCACCGTACATGCTGACAGTTCGCCAAACTTTGGAAAACTGGCTGCTCTCTGAATAGCTGAATGATCACGAAATAGCACCGTTCGGAGAAATTCACTGATCAGTGCCATATTGGGGCCAGATCGGCCGTCTCTGAATAACCCCTTAGAAATTGCAATTTTTAAGTTGGCTGTCGACAACGCTTGGATAAGTCATTGAGTGAGGGCAACAGCCGACCAGTTACCTGCTAGCATTGTGGGCACACTTGACATTTTGCATCATCAGACAGTTCAAACATTTGCCTCCTCTCTATGCAGTGGCATGGTGTTGAGCCACCAGGTAGACTTTCAACATCGAGTACTCTAGGAATTTTTTTTTTTTATAAGATGTGAAAAATATCCTAAAAAAAGTGTATCTCAAGAAAGACTTACAACACTTTGTAAAACTCATGTCAAATGGTACTCAAAATTTTTTTTTCTGTCACTTGACAATAATTACAGTTTACATGATCCCCACAAAAGTAACATTGTATTATAGTAATGATACAGTTATTATGAAAATTTATAGTGAAGGACATTGTTTGGAGAACTAGCCTACAGGCTCATAAAATTAACGGCATGGAGCTGTAAGTGTCGCACAAGACTCCAATAAACATATATGGGTAATAATTTGCTGTTACACCTCATAAGTTTTTCTACCTTTCACAAGTGCTGGGAAAGCAAAATAGCAAAATGTCAAAGATGAAGCCGTTAACGACCCATAAGTGATCATTTCCTGACTTATGAACTTATGACCCTGAAATGATATAAGAGGCTGTTTTAGCAACAAATTACTGCAGTTTTTTGTTTTTCTAAGTTACACACAAGAGACCTTTAATTACCTGTGCTATCATCCCTCATTAGGCAAAACAGAGTCGTTTTTGGAGTCAGACTATAGTTATTATTGTCTAAGCCTCTAAGGTTTGCGTGTTTGGGTCTTCAGAATAAATAATAGATATAATAATAGATATTCACATTTGAATGCTGGTATCGAATGGATAGATTTAATTATTTCACCTATTACTTCTAAACAATAACGCATTTTGTTAAACGTAATATGTTCATATAAATATTTAAAAGGTCTTGGGAAAAATTCTTGTATTGATTCAAATCTCCAGACATGGTGTATTCTTGTGACATGTTTTTGTATCCATAATTTCTTATGATAAGATTCTGATTAAAATGAATTATATATATATATATCAGTTACAAGTTTTTATAAAGCGCTAACAAGTTCTGAAGCGCTGTACAATGGGTAAAATAGAGTAACAATATACATATAAGTTAGACACACAGAACTGTAGGAGAGAGGAACCTGCTCGAGAGCCTACAATCTAAGAGGAGAGCGTTTGACACACTAAGTTTGTGAGGGCTCTGAGGACGAGCAACAGCACTAGTGGGCTGCTCTACGGTGGGGCCCGCTCAGGTCTAACAGGGTTTTTGCTCGATTGTGCCATTACATGGATTAATGCTCCATAAGCAAATCAGCCTGCTCTCACCCAGAAAGGGTGGCCAGTACTGATTGCCAAGGACGTCGTCCCTGCACGAAAGATGCAGCAACCCCCGACGATCGTTTGGCCTTGTTAGGCCTCGCAGGAGGGTATAGCTGACACCTCTCTAGGCACCTCGAGCAAAGGGGTCCACGTCTGGATTACCCTGTATACTTGTAGTGAATATAAGAGAGGTTTGTGAGTGTCCTGAGAAATTGAGAACCTGAAGTAGCGGGTATATGTGGGCTGAGTGGGAAGATGGTGCAAGAAATGTACAGTGGGGGATTATGGAGTGAGCAGATAGGCTTCTTTAAAGTAATTTGTTTTCAGAGATGTGGAGAGTAATGTTGCGGGTGAGGGAGTTCCATAGAAAGGAAGAGAGAAGTCTTGAAGGCGTGCGGGTACGAGGAGACAATAACATCAGAACATTGGAAGAGCGAAGTGATCAGGACAGGATATAGCTGCTAATAAGGCTGGAGATGAAGGCAGGGGCGCGGTTATGGGGAGCTTTGTACATGAGCACCAGTATTTTGAATTGGATTCTAAAGGAAACAGGGAGCCAGTGTAAAGATTGACAAAGGGGTGAGGTGTGAGAGGTGTGGGATGTGAGATGGATGAGCCTGACATAGGCATTCATTACAGACTGCAGAGGGAGAATCTGGGATCTCTTAAAGCCAGAGAGAAGAATATTACAATAGTCAAGGTGGGAGATAATGAGAGCTTGGATTAGCATTTTCACAGATTCCTCATTAAGAAAGGGGTGGATGCGTGCAATGTATTTTAGGTTGAAGTAGCAGGATTTGGTTAGCGACTGAATGTGAGGAGTAAAGGAGAGATCAGAGTCCAAGAGGACACTGAGGCAATTAGCCAGTGAGGTAGAAGTAATAGTGGCACCATTCACCTGAGGGGAAATGGGTGCAGGAATGTTAGCTTTAGGCTGGGGTCAGACCAGCGCACTTTTAACGTGCGTTCTGGCGCACTTAATCACGGCCGCACTAGCAGCAAATGACGGGCAATGACGGCCAATATATGAAGTACGGTCGCACGAAAGTCCGGCCGTGCAACGCAAGTGGAAAATGAACGCATTTTTTCGAGAACGCAGAACCTCTAGTACGGACTACAGAGTGCGCTGCGCCCGCTAGCGGTGTGTGTGTGTGATTTGGAGACGTCAGACCCTGCTCGTGTCCGGCCAACATAACGTCCAGACGCAAAAAGTTTCCTGGTTTGGATTCGTAAAACATCACGCACGAAAATGCGCATCGTATGACCGTTTTCGCATATTCCGTGAATAAATACATAAATGCGTTCGGACGCACTTTTTTACGTTCTCGTGTAAAAATGCTTTCGTTTGACCCTAGCCTTAAAGGGAGGGAAGACAAGAAGTTCAGCTTTAGAGAGGTTAAGCTTTAGGAAACAGGAAGCCATTTCTGTTGGATTGGATCAAGAGATTCTTTAGAATGGGGGTGATCAGAGCATGTTTGAATGCAGAGGGGAAGACACCAGAGGAGAGGGAGAGGTTAAAAATATGAGTTAATACAGGGGCAACTGGTAGAACAGACCAAAATAAGGTGCGAGGGGATGGGGTCAAGTGGACAGGTGGTTGGGCAGGAGGACATGAGAAGTGCCGAGACATCCTCTTCTGAGACCAGAGAATAGGAAGACATAATAGAAGAGGGGACAGTGAGTGAAGGAGTGAATAAGGTTGAATGGTTAATGGAGGAGGGCAGTGAAGAGATAGCTTGTCTGAATTTAGTAATCTTATCTCAGTTAACCTCTAGGACAATACGACCTGCCGTCTTATCTAAACATTCCCTTTTAAACCTCATTAATTGTTGAATGCTGTAGATTGAATAAACAAGAGCAGCAAAGAAAAACTTTTGCACCAATTTTGGTAAGTGTTGCATCATAGGAAAAATCCAGAAAATGGAAACAGGAGATAAAAGGAACAAATTTTATTTTTCGTTTTTTTTACATGCAATTACCACAAAGAAAAAGTGTCCCTTTAAATTTTAGTGAATTTGATTTTTTCATGTTGACATACGTAGCAGCGATAAATCACAATTGTCGCATTTTTCCAATTGCGTCCTTTGGGGAATCCTCAAGATGAAGAAACTGATCTATACATTCTCTAGATTGTAAGCTCCTATGAGCAAGGCCCTCCACACCTCGTGTCTCCATTCCTATGGTTGTTTGTGTCCTGTTCCCATTGGCTATTTTAAAGTGCTGTGGAAAATGTTTGTGTTGTATAAATGATGATGATAATACTACTAATAATAATACATTCTATTCAGTGGAAATGGTTTTCAGATTATTACTATGCTGTGAGACTGTTAATGTTTTTGTTCTGTTTTAAATCCTGAGGCTTGTATGTTAATTCTTGGTACCTTAGAATTGATATTGCATAAATATAATATCTTCTTCCAAGTTCTGTTTAATTACTGTATGTCAACAATGTGAACCTTCCGTGATTAATTGGTGTCTTGTTCATATTGCAGTTTCCAGTAACACATGGAGCTGCGGGGTGTCCGCTCTTATTGGAAACCCACAAAAACCAACTGGGATTGCAGATGTGTACAGTAAGTTCCGACCTGTGAAGAGAGTTTCTCCGTTGAAACATCAGCCAGAAAGTCCTCAAAACAATGAAAGCGACGACAAGAATGAAGAAAAAGAGGAGAATGAAAAGAATACCGATACTGAAAAGATTCCAGACAGTGTATCCGATGGTGACGTAGGGCTTAAAAGTAAACCTGTTCCATCCAATGGCTTGCTGGGTGAGCTAGAACATTATGACCTAGATATGGATGAGATCCTAGATGTGCCTTACATCAAATCTAGCCAGCCAATGACTCTGTTCACTAGAGTTGCTTCAGAGAAAAGGATTTCTAGCATTTACACAGCCAAGGGAAAGACTGGTCCTATAGGGAACTTGGACAACCTGTCAGTCAATGCCTCACAGTTTTGCGTTTTGTCTCCTGTTAAGAACTCGGCACATTCTTCTGTCCTTGATCAGAGCAGACATTCATCGGGGGGATTAGAGCCCTCTCAGTCTAATATTCAGTGCAGCTCAATCCTTGACTCTGAATACCACAACAAGGGTTTCTTGAATAGGACACTGTCTGATTCCCATGCACAGAAGGGTGAAAAGACCATGCCAAACTGCCAGCTCAGGACTTTCCATCTGCAGGCGGCCGCTACAGACACGCAACTGGATGGGTTAAATGGGAATCTCAACTGGAGCTACCCCGAAACCGAGGATATGAAGAAAATTAAGAGTATACTAAATATAGTTAAGGAAGGACAGATATCATTGCTGGTAAGTAACACGAAAGCAGAGCTTTAGATTTTTTATGGATTTTTTGTTTGTTTTGTTTTGTTTTTTGTAACTGCTATATCATTGCAGGTACAGTGTTTATTCTCGAGCTGCATAGTATCTGGATTAGGTCGACGCATTCTCTTCATTGTCGACTGCAGTTACTATTGTCCCATTTAAATTTTTTTATGGAAAATGACTTCAGTGTTTACATAGGTGATGGAGAGTAAAAAAAAACATAAACCAAATTAAAAAAGAATAACAAAACAAGGATTGTAATTTCATTCATACGTCAAGTTTAATTCGCCAGACCTGACCATTTACATTAAGCCAACATATTTTTTACATTTTGTACGTGGTTTAGCTATTTAATTATGTATTGTCAGTAACTCTCGCAATGTGTTAGCTCTTGAAATTCTTTGCAAATTATGTACTGCTCAGTCTGGCTCCCATCAGTTTCTTGTCATTGGTTCACCGTGGGAACACCAGGCTGTCTGTTGTTCTTTGATTAGTATTCAGAATTGGTTTTTGTGCCAGTATTTCTCATACCAGCTTTTTGTGCCCATAAGGATTTGAAAACTAAGCTTCGAGTGACCAAACTGTTTTCTTGTTGCTTGACGTTGATTGGATGCCGTGATTACTGGTTGCCAAAGCAACGGTCAACCTCTTTTTAAAAATTGATTGAGGTCATGGAAGCTTAACTCTTCAAATGGCAAATATCAGTTCATCCTCCCAATTTATAATGGAATGGTTTGTTTCATTTGTCCATTATGGAGTTACTGGTGACATTTCACAACAATCACACTGAGAGAATTCACAGTGAAACTGTTTCTGGTTAAGAAATATAGTTCATAGTTTATTTTCTTTAGATGTTTCATTAATTCTCTAGCAGTTTAAGACACTGGGAACAGTTGGTAAGTCAGTAGGAAATCCGTTATGTCCATTAATCTCAATTAAGGGTTGCCTTTTCATACAAACAGAGACGGAATGTGTTGCCTTGACTTCAAACCAGTGCTTCATATGGAGTTCTTACTGATTCTAAATAGTACACACGGTATGCTGCTGTTTATATTAACGTTAATTGATGGTTCAGATGATTTTATCCAAAAATAAAGCATTATGTTGTTCTTATAGTTGTAGTTATCATGTTAAGTTTTGCAAACAGACAAAATACCCCAAATTGGCTTCAGTAGGCTCATGGGTGGCTGTGCGTGTTACTTATTCCTTTCATCATCGATGTGAGTGTGACCAAAGCACCTGGTATAAAATGTAACACTCAGATTTAACAAAGTGAGTATTTGCAATAAACAAAGGAGGGAAACTCACACAAACATGAGCAACAAACAAATGGCAGTTGGGTCCCACAAAGCGATAGCAGGAGCCACAAACGTATTAAGCAAATAACAGAGAAGATGGTCACTGCATCAGTAGTGAAAAATGAGCTGGCTTATTTATGATTTGATGTTTTGACCCAAATTTATAGGATTTCTCAGGCATCTTCAAGCACGCTCAAAATAGGCTCTAGATTTTGGCTGAAACATTACATCAGTAACAGTAAACATCTTACATTAACCACTTAATTTTTCACTACTGATGGGGTTGACATTTAATGTTGTTTACTAACACAATGATAAGATTTTATTGACAGTGTATGCCTACCCACCTCCGTAATCCCCAACTACATAATATTTATTCTGTAGATCAGTGTTGCCCAAACCTGTCCTCGGGACCCACAACCAGGCCAGATTTTGCAAATGACCTTGGGGAAATACAGACTGAATCCTGCAATCACTGAGCAGCAAATCATATCACCTGTGCTGTGCTTCAGATTTCTGGCAAAACTGGCGTGTCAGCGGGTCCTGAGGACAGGTTTGGGATACACTGCTGTAGATCACTCTACTGTATAGAACAAAATGCTAAAGGGTTGTAGAACTCCCACCCTGCACCCCATTCTCATCCAAAAGCATCAGGTATGTACAACTTGGTCCCAGTACCACCTTGGACCTGTCCCACATCTAACACAGTTTCAGAGAGTACCCCACTCTCATTCACTTACTTTTTGCTTCCACCTACTTAGGGTATACGCTTCATATTAACGGGAATACAATCTTCTTTCACCTGGTCTGAGCTAACTTTAGCATCAGCATGTTTATGAATTGTGCCAGGTAAAATGAGTCTAGCATACACAAAAAACAATGTTGTGGTTCCAACGTAGGACCACAGGGTGGTGCTGAAAACCAGATCCCAAAAGGGCCTAACCAACCTCAATATTCATACAACAAAAAAAGTAGGGATGTGCGTTTCGGATTTCGGAATTTTCACAAAATTTCCCGATTCGTGTTTTCGGATGCGGCCGATTTTCCGAAAATTTTTAGATCCGAAAACGGCAGATCCGAAAAGTTTTCCGAGCCGAAACGAAATATTTTCGGAATTTTCGAATGGACTTGAAATGTGTCAAATCGAAATTTATTGCTTTGAAACGAGGAGAACAGACGTTCCGAAAAAACGAAAATTTCCGAAATCACGAAAAGTCGATACAAAAAACGAGCTAAGTGACACGAAAATACGAAAAATGGTCGATATTCGGAAAAAAAATGTACACGAAAAACGAGTCGACCCGAGCCGAATCGAAACAGAAATCGGTCGAAACGAGCCGAATTGAAAAGTTTAAACATCCGAAAAATCGAATCGAACTGAAAAAAAAATCGGTGCACAAGCCTAAAAAAAAAGAAGCACCATGGCAACCAGATTCCTACCGGGTGCTTCTTTTTTTGTTGTATGAAAAATTAGTCTAGTACCTGACCAACAGGTTGTTTGCCTCTCGCTAGAATCTGGAAAAATCACTTAGTGGGTGTTAATTTGCGATTCGTAGTGCACGTTTACTGTACTTATCTTAACATGGGGAGCGCTAGAGAGCACTTGCGCTACTGTAACCAACAGATCATTTTGTTCCAGCGCTAAGTTTTTTACAGACGCTAAACGCAAATATTTACCTACTGCTCAACCCTCGTGTTAACTGACGAAAAAGGGAAAAAAGTGAAAGGTCCTTGCCCAAGATTAACAGGCAATTGAAAGGAATGCAGCACAGGTGTTGTCTTGACTCCCTACAACATAGCAATGGATCTGGTCAGCAATGTCACTGCTGTTGCAGTAGGCTCTATTATGATTTATATGTATCCTTTATCCACATATATCCTTGTTCTAATATATTGGCTAATTTTAAACATTTTATGCTGGGGGTTATTCATAGAATGTAAGCGGTTGTTTATTAGGGTGACCGTGTGGACCATGTTTAAAGGGACACATGAAACATGTATTATTTATATGCTGCAACAGGGAAATTATTGTCGCTCACCTGGCCTTCCTTTTTGGATCTATTAAATACATTGTAATGATTCTATATGCTGTTGGGTGGCATTTATCATGCAATTCCCATCAGCCTCAATTAATATATGTGTGCATATAAACCTGGATGATACAGCCACCTTGGAGGATTTTAATAATGCAGGGTGTGAGGGCTCTTGGCTGGATGTGTTCATACTTATACAAGCTTGTGAGGGCAGAGGAGAGGTATGACCCGGCACTCTGCACTGGAAAAAACAGTAATATCCTGTACAGAACTGCACTAGTGCTGGGTCTCAGCCCGGGTCTAACATTTCCCTAGCATGTGCTAAATGACCTAGTACACGGACTACCACTGACGAGGTGATGTGTTGGTGGGTTGACACGCACTACCTTTTAGCGACTTGTGCAAGATTTTTCACGTAGCGTTGGCATTTTAGCTCACATCAGGTGATAAGACCCTTCTTTTTTTTAAGGATATCTTTTGAGGTGGTCGCTCCACAGATATTGGTGGCACCTGACGAGTCTTGCATGATGGTAGTGCTGCTTTACATTGTGGAAGTGTGGTACTGGACAATGGCCATAATCTCATCTCTGGATCTGTGCGTTGTTTGATCTAATTCCAGCTCAGGATCCATGGCATTTATTGGGTCAACAGCACCAGGTAACCTCCATGGGTTACGAGATTCTCAGTAACTGGTTCTGTAGCTTTTTACCCACATAAGGTAAGGGTTAAATGAGATTTTTTTAATATTCATTTTAACATAATCCAGAAAGTACATTTTAGGGAATAAACATCCGAGAGATTGACAGAGTATAAATTATGTTCTCTATACATATTTTATCTCGAACAATCAGTAACTGCTTGAACATTTCATTGTTGGCTCACTAGAATGAGTGGTTTGGTTTAATGTGCTGTCGGAAAACTTGTGTGTGTGGTTTTTTTTGGAAAGTCCTTTGCCATGATTTTCTCAATATTTTTTTAGAACGTTTCAATAGAGTGCCTTGTTGCATAGCAACGATTTATTGTAAATTCAGCCAAGAACAGTTGGCAAGCCACATGAAGGCACAGCTGAAATATATATATATATATATATACTGTGCTATGCTTCCATAATGTAAAGCTTTACACTTGACCTCCTGCAGCGATCTCCCTTTACATAATAGACTATTCAAGCTGTTCTTCACAGAGCAGCAATTAATCGGCAGTTTGTCATTGACGTGGTAAATGCTGAAATATTACTAGTTTCCTCTGAGAACCTGATTTATAATCAGCTTTGTCAAATGTGCTGCAGAAATGAAAATAAATAATCCACCCAAAAAAATCAGTCATGTCCCATTACTCTTTTAAATTACATATAATCTCTTGCCAATATGTTTTTGTTTATTCCATATATGAATTTTTTCTCTATTGAAATTACTGTGATTACTTGTTTTTACCCAAGTACAGCTGAACTAGCAGCATTGTCTCATTGTAAGATAAGTAACAAAGCCACAGGACTTTAACATGTCTTCTGAAGCATGATGAAACCAAAGATCTATGGGATATATATTGTCTCACGTAAGAATGAGGAATTTGGAAGCATTGGAAGCACAGCCCGGCCAATGCTTTGACTGAAATAACCTAAATTTGCAAGAAATGCACAAAAAAAGAAGTATATATTTCCAATGATAAAGGCACCAATTACACAGCAAAATGTGGGATTCGGTCCCTCCATATAGTCATACACTAGCCAAAACTAAAGGGGTTATTCATAAACGTCATCAATTCGGTGCACTCAAATCTACGGTGAAATCACTATTCAGTGTAAGGTTACCTTAGTGCACCGAAGATGGAGTCGTCGAAGCATCATGAAAAAGTTGTTGAACGTTGCCGAAGACAGTCGAAGAGCAGTTAACTGGCCTTGGCGAAATCCACCAAACTGCAAATTTTTAAAAAAAATAATGGAATTCTCCTATTCACCTAATAGGTGTTTAAACCAAAAAAATACATTAAAATGTGTCTAAATAATAAAAAAGGGTCCTTTTAAAAAAATAATAAAAAGGTCTATTGAGCAGGTTCCTCTCTCCTACTGTTCTGTGTTTCTAACGTGTATGTATTTTGTTATTCTGTCTTACCCATTGTACAGCGCTACGGAACCTGTTAGCACTTCATAAATACCTGTACCTGTAATTGTCTGTTACAGAATAAAAAAAAGCCTTTTAAAAAAAATTGGAAACAAAAATTTTGCCTAAAAAATGCAAAAAGGTGTTCCAAAAATAAAAAAGGGATTTTTCCTGAAAATGAAAAGAATAACCTTTTTTTTAAAAAAAAAAAAAAAGTAAAAATGATATTAATTTTTTATATGGAATCCTATGGAATGTGACTGTTTAAATCTGTCACACGGAATCACTGAAAATCAGGTAATTTCGACACTTCGGTGAACTTCAGCGTTCTGTGAATAGACAGACCATTACATCTCTATGGGACAATTTCTCTGCCGCCAAAGGAACTGCAGCGAACTGCTCTGTATTCCGCTGTCAATTTGTCAGTATTTGTGAATAGATGAACTGCCCCGAAATTGCAGCATACGTTGAAATTCACCATTCGGTGCCCTTCGGTGGCAAGTTTATTTATTTATTTATAAAGTAGCTTACTAGGAAGGATACATTGAGATTTCTCTCGTTTTCAAGTATGTCCTGGGTTCAAGAACATTAAAATGTTACAGAAATACAAAGTAATACAATGCAAGATATAAAAAAAAACAACACAAATATACAGATTAACAGAAAATAAATATGTAGGAAATAGTCATTATGTTACATGTTTACAGGTGCATTCCGATTGAGGTATGTTAATAGAGATCTCTTGAGTGACTTTAGACTGGAGGAAGATTTGATGGCATCTGGGAGGTTATTCCATAACTGTGGTGCTCTGTAAGAAAATGAAGACCGAGCCACTGTCTTTTTGAATTGTGGTATTGCAAGTAAGGTGCTGGTCCTGGATCTGAGGTTATAGGATGAGGGAACCGCTGGGGGAAGCAGCCTAATCAGGTAGGGTGGTAGCTTCACAGAAAAGCTCTTAAACACCAGGTTGGAAAGGTGAAGGGTGCGTTTAGACTCCAGGGACGGCCAGTTTAGCGCTTTTAACATGTCACAATGGTGGGTCATGTAGTTACATTGTAGCACAAAGCTGCAGCATGAGTTATACAATGTGGTAAGTTTCTGAAGGTGTGTTTGCGGGGCCGCTGCATACACTACATCTCCGTAATCAATAGCCGGCATAAGCATTTGTTGTACAATCTGCTTTCTTACCGCTGGGTTCAGGCAGGATTTGTTTCTGTACAAGGCACCTAGTTTGGGGTAAATTTTAGATGAGAGTTTTTCGATGTGGGGGCCAAAGGATAGATTTGGGTCTAACCACATACCTAGATATTTGAGAGAAGTGACTGTGGTCAGCGTGCCATTTGATTTTGTCCCCACACATAGATGGGGTGTTTGCAATTTATGTAGTTTAAGTTCAAAGTACACCATTTGTGAGGGGAATCCTGCTCTACTCCACATATATAAGACTGTGTTGCTACCTTACTTATTTACTTCACTGCAGGAAACAGTCAAAAATTACATGACATTGAATGAGATAATTAAAAAAGTTATAATTTAACAAGCTCTTCCAAAGATCTCAAGATGACACGACAACCCTGATGCTGTTTGGTAGGCATCAAATGAAGATGCACATGACATTATCATTTAATATATCTAGTATTTTTACTCAGACCCCTCTGCCATCCTTGTTAGAAGCAGTAACCACTCCTTAGATGGTTAACCACCCTGGTGGTATTCCCAAGTGTGGCTCGGGTGCAATTTCAGTGCCGAAAGCGGTAGCCCCGAGCCACACTAGGGCTGATACCTACCTGTCCCTGCGTTCCCTCAATGTCCTCCCGCAGTCACCTCTGTCTGATCGTGGCGTTCTGCTTCAGGGTTTCCTGCCCGCGTCAGGAACACAGAAGCAGGCGCCACGATCAGTCGGAGGTGACTGCGGGAGGACAGCGGGGGAGCGCAGGAACAGGTATGTATCAGCCCGAGTGTGGCTCAGGGCTACCGTTTTTGGCACTGAAATTTAACCCCGAGCCCCACTCGGGAATACTGCCAGAGATGTAAATAGTATGTCCCAATTTGACAAATAAAAATATGTCATAATCTGCCAACCAGGGCGGTTAGAGGGAATGTAAAACATTATGGGCTAGATCACACCTTACTCATCAGGCAATCAAATGGGGCTGATAGACATAAAGGATCCAGCCAATAGCATAACAATCCTGACGATATTACAACCGAGCTAGCTCTAATTGTGACTCGTAAGTTTCAGCAGGTTACTGTAAATTATCGGCTCCGTGCGTTGTATACTTTGTATTAAAGCTGCTAATTTGTGCATAGAAGGAGAAGAATTAGCTATCCCAAAGTAGCTGGTTCTTCTCCCCCAGAGACGGTATTAAAAAAAATACTGGCTTTCAAAAGCTGGTGTTACTTGGTTATGCTTGGCCATAGTCTTTGGAATTTCTAAGTTTAAAAGAGTTCTGTTTAAGTTTACACAACTGTTAGAATGCAGCCCAGCCTTTTTATATATAGTTATATTAGATCTATATATACTGCTAAGTGATACTACTTTCATCGAACAAGTAATTTCGAGACGTTTAAAGAATTGTGCTGATTGCTATACGGTAACGTTAACACTGAAATATGTAAATGAAGCTCGTGGACATTGAAAAGACATATGTTATGTGATTAAATTACATTTTGAGTTATGGAGTCCTCAACTTTATGAGTAACTGGATTTCTTCATTTGATAAATGTATTTACACTTCAGTTCTCCCATGGATAGTCATATACCCACTAAAATTTTCTAATGGAAACAGAAAATCAACACGCGTGCTTGTACTTGCGTACTTAACCTGGTGCTAACATGTAAATTATTTCAAATTGAAAACCATGACAGTTGAGTATATATACAGCAATTCCCCCAAGGAGACCCTGCAGTAGTCAAGATATTTATATATATCGCGATACCTTTTATATTTAAATAGCTAGTGAATGTTGGTCCTCTCTTAACTTCGTTATCGTCAGGTTATTAATTAGGTTAAAGATATTTTGCGAAGGGCCATGTCCAAGCTGAGGCCGAATGAGCCATAATGTATAGTGTACATTTGATTTCACACACCGCTCGGACTCGTCTCCATGCAATCTTTCTGGTCCTGTCCTCATAGTGAAAGCCAGTCTAAAAGTTGGTAATATATTAAAAAAAGTGAGATGGAAAATACATATTTTGCATTAAATTGCACTTGTCATGGCCAACAGATTTTGAACTCATTTGATAGGGAATCACACCCTATACAGTATATGATAGCAGTTTTTCATTTTTGTGTAATTCCCTGTCAAAAGTTTTACTGTCACTCGCTTCCAGTAGCATGCGGCCCGAGTGAGTGACCGTTTGGAGCAGAAGAACCATCCTACAGGACAGCCCTCCATTCAATCCTCCAACTCAGTTGAGTGTTAATGCACTGACTGATTCCGAGCAATCGGAAGCTGGATGTGAGGATTATGAAAGTGTGCCACCCACAAAAGGATGATGGAGGCAGGAACTGGGATGGAAGTGGTTAGCAATATCTCATAAAGGTTAGATGAGATATAATATTAATCTTCATGATACCTGTGTTATTCATCTTGTGGCAGGGCCTCACTGGTAATAGGAACCCCACTGCTACAGGATCACTTTTAATAATTTTATGAAATGATGCCTGCACAACAAAGTGGGTTTTAGACAATGATCTCTGAAATATGAAAGTGAGTGTAGTTACATGCTATCATATGTTGATAGGGACATGACAAGACCTGTAATGTGTGAGAACTCAGAAAACAGGATTGAAAAACTGTTTGCTGATTGAATTTACGCTGGCCTTGTCATTCCAGTACTAGTTCCAAGACCGATACAAAGCTGTTTGTAAAATCTGTTCACTCTATTTAACTTGGATGCATGTTCTTGGCAGTCATATATTTATGCTTTATGCTGATCTACCCTGTGACAATTCTATGCAAATGTGTGTACACTACAAAATGGCAGCATTTACACATACCTACATTACAATTTACTGCGAGAGAATGCATGTGTTCAAGAGTCTATATGTAAAAGTGGATAGATTGTGTGTTTGTGCTTCTATGTGTTAGTGGATTTGTAGAAATTAATATATAGACAAAGTATGAATGCTGCTCAGTACTGGAATATAAATATTTCTCAGGTTTGCACCTATTTATTACTAGAACTAAAAAGCCCAAGTATATAGTACTTCCCATGCCGGTGGGTTAATCTCATAGAAGCAACAGTTGGTCACATTAGAGTAGATATTGCTAAAATACGGCACATTGGCATTGAGTAGGAGTCAGGGCTTTAGAAAATAAGTATGGGAACTCACTAACACTTTCGCTCTCCTCAGTACCTGTTGATACCCTTAACCCACCTCATCACACTCAAATTTGATGGGAGAATGCATTGCTAAAGCAAGAATAGATTGCACTTCCACTTGACACAAGCCCTGAAAACACTTTAAATATGGGCAATTTTTTTACAACTGTGCGTGAATAAAATATTTTGGACCCAATCACCTGATGTGAGCTAAAACGCCATCGCTAACAGAAAAATCTAGCGCGAATCGCTAAAAGGTAGCGCCTGACAACCCACCAACAGATCACATTGTCCACGGTAGTTTGTGTACAAGGCCCTTTAGCACACGCTAGGGAAACGCTAAGACTCGGGCTGAGACCCAGCGCTAATGCGGTTGTGTGCAGGATTGAACTGTTTTTTTCCAGTGCTGTGTGCCGGGCAATACCTATCCCCTGCCCTCACAAGCTTGTACAAGTATGAACACATCCAGCAAAGAGCCCTCAAACCCCTACATTAATAAAATCCTCCAAGGTGGCCGTATCATCCATGTTTACATGCACACATATATTAATTAAGGCTGATGGGCATTGCATGATAAATACCACCCAACAGCATGTAGAATCATTACAAGGCCTTTAATAGATCCTAAAGGAAGGCCAGGTGAGCGACAATAATTTCCCTGCTGCAGCATATAAATAATACATATTTCAGGACAAGACTTATTCATGTGGTCCACATGGTCACCCTAATAATCAAACGCTTACATGTTATGAATAACCCCCAGCATAAAATGTTTAAAATTAGGCAATATATTAGAATTAGGTTATATATGGATAAAGGATACATTTATAATATAGCCTACTGCAACAGCAGCGACATTGCTGACCAGATCTATTACTATGGTGTATGGGGCTGCATTCCTTTCAATTGCCTGTTAATCTTGGGCAGGGACCTTTCACTTTTCTTTTACTTTTTCTTCAGTTAATACCAGGGTTGAGCAATAGGTACATATTTTTCGATTAGCGTCCGTGTAGAACTTAGCGCCGGGACCAAACGATCTGTTGGTTACAATAGCGCAAGTGATTTCTAGCGCTCCCCATGTTAAGTTTAGAACATGGTAAGTACAGTAAGCTCACGCTTTGAATCGCAAATTACTGCGCGCTAAGTGATTTTCGCCATTGTAGCGAGGCAAACTATCTGTTAGTGCCAAGTAAATTCAGTCTAGCGCTGGACCAATGCAAAAACATGCCAATGCTAGGGTTAGCTGACACCAGGTGATAGGGCCCATGGAGTATTTATAACTTTGGAAAAGGTTTTTGGCCCCACGGAACAGCAGTATCACATCTAAAGATTTTCATTGCATGGGCCAAATGGTAATTCTTTTCCACTTGCAAAAATAGTGAGGGACATACATTCCCAAGTGTAAACGCTTGACTTAGTGATATGGCAGGGAATCCTGGTGTTGTGGCAAGCTTAATTTATGTATGATAATATCTTGATACTAAAGTCTTAGGGACTATTACACAGCGCTAACTGTAGCATTCAGGCGAGTAAGCGTTAACATCAGGATAAGTGACTTTAACGCATGCCACCCATATTAACTTCCTAATGCTAAACCGTGAAAAATTCATTAGTGCATTGGTGACTGCACTAGCTTGCGCGAGCTTACTGTACGTTGCGCATCCTATGCTTAACATGGGGAGCGCCATCAGTAATAATCGTTAGGACTTTGTAATACCTTACATATCCTAACACTAATTACCACACCAATGGGTTAAATGGATTTTTACCGTCACCCAGAAGCTGGTGCTAAATGATTCCGCTTTTGCAGAATCATTTAGCACAAGCTTAAAATAAATCAGATACTCACCTTTTATCCCGCAGAGAGAACGGCGGCCCGATCCGCTGCTTCTGGCCACCAGGAGCAGAATGAGACTGGGGACAAATAGTCCCCAGTATCCCTTTGTGATCATACCGCAATGCTGCGCAATCTTGCAGCCCGGCAGCAGAACCCTCCATGGAGTCCTATGGACACCAAGAGGTGATTCTCATGACGGCGCGGAGTATCAGGGAGGGTAGCACTGCGTTCTGGGGCAGGCTGCTACACTTGCACCTGCCCTGGGGTATGGTGCTAAAATAGGGATGCTACGGGGAAACGTACAGGCGCAAATTTTCCCCCATTAGTTTCCCCAATTTAAGTAGGGAATAGTGCCGTTAGTGTTTTAACAAAGTAAGGTATTTTTCAAAACATTACCCCTAGGTTAAAGTGGAGCAAGCAACGTTTTGGTATGTTGTAGTTGTGTGTATTATTTAGATATATTGCTGGGCAGCTCTATAAACCCTAACGATTTCACAGCATTCACATACTTTTGACTTTTTCAAGATTCATAATAATAAGAAAAGCTCTGAAATGTTTTATATCACTTGGCTTTGTTTACTGGATATTTCGCAGAATATTCGTGTTCCCATTTGTCATATAATTCCTTAATTTTGTTGGGCTAAAATATTAATACTTTTATATTAATTTTCAATGTGTACTGTCCAATTTATGAGTTCATAGCACATCATTTACAAATCTATGATAATTCCTCAGTGAGTTTGCTTTTTGTTCCGAGGCGGGTCTGTAATTCTTCAGTTTGTTGAATTTGTAAAAAGTGAAGAACCTGCATTATCAATTTTAATTAAAATATATGTCATGAAGCCACACCCTAATGAAATGTGCTGTGCATATATGTGTTAATAATTAAGATGCAATTAGTATATCTGTATTGCCTAGTCTAGTGTATTATCAAGCTTAGAACATATGCTACAAACTTTGATACTGTCATGGCTGATTTACAACACTTAACCTGGTTTTGTTATGCCGTCTTTTTCCCAGCCTCACATTGCAGTTGATAATTTGGATCAAATTCATGATGAAAATGGAAATAATCTGTTGCACCTAGCGGCATCCCATGGGCATGCCGAATGCTTACAGCATCTCACATCCTTAATGGGAGAAGACTGCCTAAGTGAGAGGAATGATGAGAAGCTAACTCCGGCTGGTTTGGCAATAAAGGTAACATTTTTATTGTGGTTTGGCATGTTTTGCAGATTTGTTGGATGACATAATCCTTAGACTATAACTCATTTTCTGATTTATAAAGCACTTGCTATGTGAACAGGCCTGTTAAGTCAAATTTGACAAATGGTCCACCCAGTCACCCAACAATCTTAGGCTATCAAATGATTTCCAGGTGGACTATGGGAAAATGCACTGCAAGCAATGCTTTATGTCACTCACAGTGCTGAAATTGTTAAAATCAAGGAATTTTAAGTTCATACACAAGTGCTAACGCAGCTCTTGTGTATAAGCACCCCTGATTGGCTGCTCAGCCAGACAGCCTATTATGCTGGTTTCCTTGCACTCCAGGATGACATTCCTCTTAATGGGAGTATGGACATCCTAAGTGATGCATATTGTATGACCATACTTCCCGTCAGCCATGCATCCTGTCCTCTTTTTCTCATCAGGTCTCCGTGAAACATATTATACTAATTACATAGTTTCATAAGCTGAATAAAAGACGTGCGTCCATCGGGTTCAGCCTTTGACACATCACCTACTGCTGTTGATCTAAAAGGAGGCAAAAAACCCAGTCTCGCCAATATGCAACATACTGGGGGGGAAAAAATCATTCTTGACCCCAGAATGGTTCAGTGCGGAAGGTGAAGTTTACCAAGTCATGTAGTCCACTTTTAGCACCCACCACCTTGTAAATTTAGCAGTTGTGTCTAGTTCTCACTCATCCTTTATCTCTGTCAAGAAGCTTGGGCTCCAGAGGAATTTCCATCTGCACTGTTTTAGTAGATTTTATTACTTGCAATATAAAAAGTCCTAAATGTGCTAAAAATGACACAATAATTATTGCATTAATTGAAAAAATTTATAGAGACCAACTAATTTAACAAAAAAAAGTGCAATTTAGATTTTGGAAAGCATGTTTAATGAGCATTCTAGTTCCTCTTTTATTTATTCATTAGTGATTTTTATTTTATTATTTTGTTTCTCATGTTATATTCACTCTTTTTATGTATATTTATCTAAATATATATCATATAGGAACCATTTTCGAATGTTAGGGTATCCCTTAGAAATAAACACTGTAACCTTTGCCCAATATAAAGCTATCGAATACACCTCAAGTGTTGACATCCTACTTTCCAAATTACTTAACATGTTGGAGTCTAGCCATTTTCCATTAAAGCACCTATAAACTGAAGCAGTTATGAAAACACACCTCAGACTCTGAGTGTTAACCTCTTGAAAACATTAAGACTTTTATAAGGACTCAGAAACGACAAACTGTTATTAAGAAAGTGAGTCCAATAAGTATTATTCAATCCTTTACATTTTTACGGTTCTAGTCTAGGTAAACATTCTGTGCCTCGGTGATCTATTAATGATACAGGGCTATTGGTATCTTTAGTATTAGAAGCCAGTTTGATCTTTTCAACTTGATGTTATCTGAAATTTACATCTCAAATTAGAATTTACATTTTTGCCGGAAACAGCAGCATCAATCAGTTTCAGCATTTTTTTTGCTGGAATAATACGACCCTAGCTTTTCTTTGGGACATACTATGCAGAGAGTTGGAGATTTTGGGGGTTATTCAGAGAGCACCGAAATGTTGTCAACATTTCAGTGCCCTCTCGTTCCCCGCGCTTCCCTGCACTTCGGGGAATTAAAGTTCCCCAGCCTGCAGTGTATTCAGCATTCACCGAAGGGTCCCCGGAGTGTAGGGAAAACCCGCCGCAAACCCGACAACCACTCACCGAACACTCACCAAACACTCACTGAAAACCCTCAAAAACTGCTGCAAAAACCACGATGAATGCGCTGGAAAAAGCCGCTGAGTCACCGATCACAGTGCAGAGCAGCCGCCAGAAAGACCCGACAAGCAGACAAACAGGGTAGAAAAAAAACAGTACGCTTGAAAGTTTCAAAATTGAAACAATGTTTGCAAAAAAAAACTGCTGAATGAAAATGTCTGGAATTTACATATAATATCCAATTAATGATAATTAAAAGGACTGTTACAGAATAAAGAAAAGGTGATTTAAAAAAAAAAGATTTTTTTTGCCGAAATCATCCTGAAAGATGCCTAAAAGATCTATAAATAAAGGGGGGATGGCACTGCACGTGCAGGCAATTCGCCAATATTTGGTGAACTGCCTGCTCTCTGAATAGCCGAAAGGCGCCAAAATGTCACCATACGCTGAATTTCAAGGTCCAGTTACATTCCGGTAACATTTCGGACCTCTCTGAATAACCCCTTTTGTGTTGAAGAGCCTGTAAATGATTATTTCTTTCTAAACACATCCGTTGGGGTCAGGGATGAGGTCTGGAAGACGTTGTCATCTTGCTCTGTGTGTGCGGATGACGCCCTAGACGCTGTTCGGTCCTTCAGCGACTGGTAGGTTCTCGGCCATTCATTTTTTTAATTTTCCGGCTGCAAGCAAGAATATTGAGTGACCTTGGAATTGTTTGTTATTCTTTGGCTGCAATAAGACAGGAGTCATTAGTATTAATGAGTGGGGTTGTTATACTTAGCATCTCATTAATCCTTTAGACTCGACGGGAATCGGGCCCCTAAGTTGATGTTTTGTTCTGTTCAAAATGTTTCCATTGCTCTTACAGAGAGTTGAGGACTCTGTACATTAAAAACAATTATTCGATTTAAAGACAGTGCTACAAATAATGTCCTTATCACATGTGCACTGAAAATCTCCTGCTGTTTTAAGCATTCACTACAAATATAACTTTATTATATGGCCAGTGGCAAAGAACGTTGATGACAGATTCCACCTTAAATATATTTTACTGAACGTCTACTTTAGTAGCTTGATTCATAACCCCTTGTGTATTTCAACTTTAAAATGATTTTGCCATAAGAAACAGTTGCAGTTAACCATTATTTTGGAACATTTCCAAATCGGAGTCTGTCTGTTTCAGCAAAGATTACAATATATTCGGAAAAAGACGAACAAGGGAATTCTGCAAAACACCTCAGATTCATAAATAATATGTAATCATATGGAAAAATATATAAAATATATGTCTGAAAGTCTGTACAGACAGAATGTTAACCTTTACCCCATAATTATAAATGATTACAGTGAAATCATGCGTTATGGAAACATTGTAATGAAAGGGGACTAATTAACAAATGTGTCTTGGACCATGTTGGAAATTAACTTTATCTATTAATGTAAAAATTATTTGTGTGAAGAGACAGTATACGTCATAGGCTATTACACTTGACTGATGCCTGTCAATGCATTCTAAGGATTACAATAAGGTTAATTACGCACGTAATTTATCACTTGCAAACTAGCAAGCATTATGTTGCATATACCCACAAAATATATTAATTTCTTCCTTGATAGAGAAGAGTGTGGAGTTGAATTTAACGCTCTAAACTAGGGATGTGCGCGGCTGAAAAAATTGTTTTGTTTAGTTTTGTTTCGTTACGTTTTTAAATCATTTCATTTTCGGAATTTCGTAACTAATTTTGTTTAGTTTCAGATCGATTTGAAATTTTGAATCGATTCGAATTTCATATCAATTCGATAGTTGATATCAATTTGGATCATTAGATGAAACCCCAATTAATCTAATTTTGCTGTTAAAAGTAAAGCTAGGGTTGATATCAATTTGAGAGTTCGTTTCAAATTCCATAGTTGATATCAGTTTGATAGTTAATTTCAAATTACATAGTTGATATCAATTTGATAGTTAATTTCAAATTCCATAGTTTATCAATTTGATAGTTCATTTCAAATTCCATAGTTGATATCACTTATTCAAATATTTCTTTTATGATGATGACACCGTGTAAAACAAAATAAATTCGTTATATACTGTTTATTTTCGTTTCGAATTCGTATCATATCGATTCGTTATTCGGAAGTACTTCCGGATACGACTTATTTATTTATTTATTTATTTATAAAGGATTTTACCAGGAAGGATACATTGAGATTTCTCTCATTTTCAAGTATGTCCTGGGTTCAAGACTTATCAAATTTCGTTCCGAATTTTTCCAAAACGAATGCACGTCTCAACTCAAAACCAGGGCTGTCAATTCCCAGAATTCTTCCTATATAATAGATGACCAAGGAATCATGGGCGTTGTAGTTTAGAAACATTTGCAGCAGTTTGACAGCCCTGCTCTAAACATTCCATAATACATAAAGATTTGCATGGTTTGGAAGAAGGTGGCTTCATGCCCAAGCCTCTTTATTCTGGTTATTAGTTTCAAGGAATGTATGCCACTACTGATTTGCATATCATTTAACTACCGCAAAGTATAGCTAATGTTAGAAGCTATATAATTAAATAGGGTAAAGTCAACAGATTACAACTTTAACTCAATTCATATTATGGGGAAGTGACAGTTCTTCTTTAATGCAACTTGTGTAAAATCACATTTCTTACAGATAAGCTCCTCATCTGAGCAAATATCATAGGTAGACTTATGTCTCTGAAATAATGGCTGGGTGGAGTAGAGGTAATATCACTGCGCTATAACTGTGGAGACACAGGTTTGAATCCCGGCAAGAGCCCGTCTCTCTAAGTGTCCTTGGGCAAGACACGTAACGGTACATACTCGCCACCCAGGACATACTTGAAAATGAGAGAAATCTCAATGTATCCTTCCTGGTAAAATCCTTTATAAAAAAAAAAATACACATTAAAAATTATAAAATACTCTCTACACTTGTGTCATAGTACTTGGATACATTTATTGCTTATTGGATCTTTAATGAAACCACAAACCTGGTGAGATGCAAATCAAACCTTTGATGGAGTATGTTTATATGCTGCTATTACTCACAATAAAACACAAGTATATAATTTATTTAACATAAAAAAGAAATTCGCTGGTACAAGAGAATCAAAGCCTCCAGTTGCTCAATGTGTCTTTTGTGATGATTTTTGTGGCTATACTTTGGTTCATATGATGCCCTAGTTATTGTGATTAGTGGTGTCCTCGTATATTATTTCTGGTAACTGTGTCATACAGTGGCAAGAAAAAGTATGTGAACCCTTTGGGATTATGTGGAGTTTTGCATGAATTGGTCATAAAATGTGCTCTGATCTTCATCGAAGTCACAACAATTTGAAAAACACAGTCTGCTTAAAATAATACAACACAAACATATGTGTTTATCGAACATAACATGTAAACATTCACAGTGCAGGGTGGAAAAGGTATGTGAACCTTTGGACTTAATAACTGGTTGACCCTCCTTTGGCAGCAATAACCTCAACCAAACGTTTCCTGTAGTTGCAGATCAGACCTGCACAACGATCTGGAGTAATTTTGGACCACTCCTCTTCACAAAACTGTTTCAGTGTAGCAATATTCTTGGGATGTCTGGTGTGAATCGCTCTCTTAAGGTCATGCCACAGCATTTCAATCAGGTTGAGGTTAGGACTCTGACTGGGCCACTCCAGAAGGCATATTTTGTTTTGTTGAAGCCATTCTTTTGTTGAATTACTTGTATGCTTTGGGTCATTGTCCTGTTGCATCACCCATCCTCTTCGGAGCTTCAGTTGGCGGACAGATGGTCTTACGTTTTCCTGCAAAATGTCTTGATAAACTCTGGAATTCATTTTTCCATCAATGACAATAATCCGTCCAGGCCATGAGGCAGCAAAGCAGCCCCAAACTATGATGCTCCCTCCGCCATGTTTTACAGTGGGGATGAGGTTTTGATGTTGGTGTGCTGTGCCTTTTTTTCTCCACACATAGTGTTGTGTGTTTTTTCCAAACAACTCAATTTTGGTTTCATCTGTCCACAAAATATTTTGCCAGTAGTGCTGTGGAACATCCAGGTGCTCTTTTGCAAACTTCAAGCGTGCTGCAATATTCTTTTTGGACAGCAATGGCTTCTTCTGTGGTGTCCTCCCATGTACTCCATTCTTGTTAAGGTTTTCCTTATTGTAGATGTGTCAACAAAAATGTCAGCATGTGCCAGAGATTTCTGTAAGTCTTTAGCTGACACTCTAGGATTCTTCTTTACCTCATTAAGCATTCTGTGCTGTGCTCTTGCAGTCATCTTTACAGGATGACCATGCCTAGGGTGAGTAGCAACAGTGCTGAACTTTATCCATTTGTAGACGGTCTGTCTTACCGTGGACACATGAACATCAAGACTTTTGGAGATACTTTTGTAACCCTTTCCAGCTTCATGCAAGTCAACAATTCTTGATCGTAGGTCTTCTGAGAGCTCTTTTCTGTGAGGCATGGTTCACATCAGACAGTGCTTCTTGAAACCAGTAAACCCAAAACTGGTGTGTGTTTTTAAAGGGCAGGACAGCTTTCAGCAACACATCCAATAATATCACACTGATTGGACTCAAGGTTGGCTCACTCCTGGCTCCAATTAGCTCTTGGAGAAGTCATTAGGCTAGGGTTCACATACTTTTTCCACCCTGCACTGTGAATGTTTACATGTTATGTTCAATAAACACATGAAAACATATAATGTTTGTGTTGTATTATTTTATGCAGACTGTGTTTTTCAAATTGTTGTGACTTAGGTGAAGATCAGAGCACATTTTATGACCAATTCATGCAAAACTCCACGTAATCCCAAAGGGTTCACATACATTTTCTTGCCACTGTACTTCTCCTTGAAAGCAAGGAGGCTACAGGGGGCAGTTAACATTTATCCATTTATACCGAACAGGGTAATTTATTTTTCCATGGAGTGTCTAAGCAGTTCTGATAAATAAATACAAGCAAACCAGCATGAAGCCAAGAGGAGTTAGGACTCCTCTAAATGCAGATAAGCAAAACTCAACTGAGCACTGAAAAAAGTACATGTTAGAAACGGAGAAAATTGTTCATCCGTCAACATTATTGGAAAAAGAAACATGATACCACATACCAGAGAACATAGAGTGGGCAAACCGTGGAATCGCATGTTAAAATTATGAATCTGTAAAAGGGAAACACAAGTTAAAGCTTGTCTGGTACAACAGTTGACAAGCTCTCTCCATGGAACTCAACAGATTGCAATCTCCTTCAATATAATGACTGACCACAGCTAGAGAATACTCTACAAGAGACTGAACAAATATTTATCAAATACAACCAAGAAAATAGCAGTGTGACAGAGACAAGGAAAAAGAGAGCTTTTGAGATGCATGACTTTAGATTAATGCTTCCAGCCAAGAAAATCTGAGAACCCACCTGAGTGTTATAAACATGAGCCAGAATTGTCAAAACCAGGGTTCTGTGATCTCTCTAAGGGACTGACATCCTGAATTAGATGCATTTACAATATTTCTTTCATGTAGAGCAATATCTCTCATGCAAGACTTTGTATACTGCAGAGGATCAGTTATGGTTGCAGTTACAAGTATTTATAAAGTGCTAACAAGTCCATAGCGCTGTACAATGGGTGAGACAGAACAACAAATATACATACAAGTTAAACAAACATAACATTAGGAGAGAGGACCCTATTCCAGAGCTTACAATGTAAGAGGAGAAGCGTGACACACTAGATGAGGGTAAATAGAGATACTGAAGTAGCGGGTGCATGTGGGCTGGGTGGGAAGATGGCACAAGAAATGTATAGTTGGGTGAATCATGGAGTGAGCCGATAGGCTTCTCTAAAGTAATGTGTTTTCAGGGACTTCTTGAAGGACTGGAGAGACGGGGAGAGTCTAAGGTTGCGCGAGTTCCATAGAAAGGGAAGCAGCTCGGGAGAACTCTTGAAGGCGGGAGTTGGGGGTGTGGGTACGAGTAGCCGATAACATCAGATCATTGGCAGAGCGAAGTGGTTGGGAAAGGATGTACCTGCTAATCATGTTAACCCCTTAAGGGCCGCTGACGTACCCTGTACGTCCTGTCCTTGGGTCTCCCTTAGACCCGCGGACGTACAGGGTACGTCAGCGGCGCCTAATCCCCCTCCCGCCCGATACTCACCTCCCTCGCTGGATCCCACGGCGATCTGGCAGGGAGGAAGCCTGCCCATGTGATTTACATGGGCAGGCGAGGCTGATGACATCACCACGCTGCGTGGTGACGTCATCAGCAGGCGTCCCCATGCATTTCAATGGAGGGGAGGGGGGCTCCTTCGGAGCCCTCTATCTCCAACCATTGAAGCTAGGGAGATGCCGTTTGCACTGCTGGAGAGGGGAGAGCCTCCCCTTTTCAGCGGTGTATGGCATTAACAGTTTCGCCGCCGGATCACGTTGCGGCGCCAATTGGCGCCAAAACGCGATTCAAACCTGGAGGGGGGTTGACATGCCAAGCCTCCAGGTCCCCCCCACCCACTGACAACCTCACCATATGTGTGAGGATGTCAGTGGGCCAGTTAACCCTCTAGCTGCCATGTAGAGATAAGGGGATCCTAAGGATCCCTTTATCTCCCGATCCATGGCAGCTAGATGGTCATATTTGACATCATTTGAAAGGCCTGATTATGGCCTTTCCAACGATACCAAACATGACCAGGTTTGGTTTTAAAACAAAATTTAAAAAAATAAATTAAATAAAAAAAAATAATAAAAAAATTAAATAAAATAAAAAAATATTTTTTTTTTTTAACGTTTTTTTGCCTGGGGGGAGTTTAATTAAATAGGACCTAGGCTGTCATCTAAAAATAATTAGCACAAAATGGTCAGAATGAGCGCAGCGCACATAGGTGAACTGTCTCAGCAGTGAAGGGGTTAAAAAGCAAACGCATGTAAAAATTGGGTATTTCTAGTCTCGGGACAAAATTTTGAACCTATTTAGCTGGGGTCTTTTTGGGTGGTTGTAGATTTTGGGGATTAAATTACGAAAAAGTGTGTTTTTACCATTTTTTTCCTCATATTTCATATTTTTTTTATAGTAAATTATTCGATATGATGGAAATAATGGTATTTCTAGAAAGTCCATTTAATGGCGGGGAAAAAGGGTGTATAATATGTGTGGGTCGAATAAACGAGGAAGAGGAAAATTTGACCTAAACATTAACAGCGCAGAAACGTAAAAACAGCAGCGGTCACTAAAGGACGGATTTGTGTAAAACCGCCCGGTTAAGTATAGGGAGTAAAAACTACAGCAAGCTCGCGGTATAAACTGCTAATACCGATGCATTAGAACGCCTGTGCACCTCACTCATCTTTATTGTAAAGACAGGTGTAGAATACATAAACTTAATAAACCTATAACAAGAAATTTTCCAGTTCTATAATATTCACCTCAAATGCATGTTCACTGTTTTTACGTACAAGACTGTCAAAGAAATCTGTAAATAAAATCTATAGCAAGGCTGCTTTTCAACCACTACAGCCATCAGTGTGCAGGCAAAGTCCAAGAATACCACTCTGTGGGACCTATTACACACTTGATAGTAAAGTGGAGACGGTAAGCAGGAAAATCTGCATCTAAATTTCAAACTAAATTTAAAAACAGTCATATTTGACCAGACCAAAACATAATTTTTAATGTATTGTATTTTTTTTCCTAATACAAAAGCAGGGTGAGACCGAACAGAAATTTGTATCACGTCTCTACAAAATTAACCTCTAATGATTTTATCTAGAATAAGACGTTTTCTTATAATACAACTTAAAAAATCACCAATCATCTCTACTTGGATGCTTTGGACAATTTCGAATGCAAAACCGTGCTGAACGAGCGATCTGTAATAATTTATTTGCTGTAGTAATCTATTTACAGACTGACTTATAACAGCCTTTTGTTTTCAATAAATGTTGGTCAATTGCCCGTGGAAACCGTTTGAAGAGTATAATAGTATTGTTTTCCTCTTTGAAATGCAGCAAGGTGAGCTGGAGTGCGTGAGGTGGATGGTGAGTGAAACGGAAGCCATTGCTGAATTGAGCTGTACTAAAGACCATCCCAGTCTTATTCATTATGCTGCCAGCTATGGTCAGGTATGGAATCTAATATAAACCACAAAACAAAATTTTCTGCATTTTATAATATTATATTATCCCTGTTTGATGTCTATTCAAATTTGTGATGTTTTGCCAGCATTTAGGTACTTGCATGCCAATGACATGTAAAAATGCAAGAAGTTGGTACTTTATAAATTATGGAAAGTTACCGTAGATACTCGAGTATAGCACGACCCGAACATAACGCGATGGATAGAGATTTATTATGGAAATGAGAGAATACTCAAGACTCGAATATAATGCGAGGAACAACATTTTTACTGTACCGGTAAACAATTAAAATCCTTTGAGGTTCTCTTAACACAGTCAGGCTACCCCTCAGGTCAGGGTGCTCTGCTCTAGAATGATTGCAGTTGTTACTAAGTATGAAGCCACCGGCCACCTGTCTTCTTTACTAGCAATTAGATGGCCAGCAGAGGCGAGCGAGGTGAATGACTGGTTTAAACTGAGTGTGCTCTCTGGTCATGATGGATCCCACCTCTCCTGAATCCGGGAGTTCCTGAAGTGTTTGCAAGCACCAGGGAGCCCGCATACACTTCAGCGAGACTAGCAGAACTTCCGGGAGACTTGGGAACCAGAGCAAGGCAATTTTTTTTTTTTTTTTTCATGCAATGCAGATGTCTCGAATGTAACATGACCGCTCCAATTTTAAGGTAAATTTTTGGCACCAAAATCTAGCGGTATACTCGTATCTACAGTACTTTGTTGCTCATGTATGATTATATAGATTTTGCTCCCTGTTTTCTCATCTTTAACTTCTCATGAGGCATTCCCTGTTCCTTTTTGGTTTTCTAGTGGCCATTTGGTCATCCTTCTCTTATCTAACAATCCACTTCTTGGGGGCTTTTGACTCTACCCTGATGGTAACAATCTGAGGCACGTTGGAGGGTCACAACTGGTAGATATGTCATATTTGCCGTTTCCTGAAATTACAAACTTTAATTGGAGGTCCTGGTTTTCTAAGTGATTAACTATAAGGCTGATGTGTCAGAGCTCCAACAGAATGTTCTTTTTTACACAATCCACATTTATTTTCTTCTATGTTATGATTATATCATATAATTATTGGACTGAGAGTGCTTTCACATCTGGTGAAGTTCATGTACTTGTTTTAAAGCCACTTCTATCACCATTGTGATGATCCAGTGACAATTATTCTGTAAGTTTGCCTTGTCGAACTTCCAGCTATTAGTCAACTTCCCACAGGAGTGCTATGACTTTCTTACAGGTTCCTTCAGCTAGATAAACAAATTCAAAATTGTATAGGTGTACACAATGGTTACTGCAATATATCTTTGTTTCTTTCCCTTTAACTAGGAAGTTTGGAAGTTCTAATCATAACTCTTTGTACATGATTTTTGTACAGAAAAGTGAAAAATGTGTCATTACTGCTTAGGAAGGAATGGCATTGTGACACCGATGGGCTTAAGAGATTTCAATATTTATTCCAATTTAATGCCTGATAATGTTCAGATTTAAATGTTATAGATCTCAATAGTCATTCAGTGGTGTTTAGCAACAAAACAAAAGCAAGAAAATACTGTATATAATAATAATATATAATATCTTGATGTCAACTCAATAATTTTGTGTAAAGCAGTCTGCAACTCACAAGTTAGTCAAGTTCGATGAGCATTAGGCTGGAAGAATAAAGCAATTAAATGTACAGTAATGAGTTGCAGAATAATGATGTTCTTTGGAGTCTTTCCTCTAAACAAAGACTTTTCAATTGGCTCTTGAAGAAAAGATGTATGAAATTGTGGTCTAGTATATAAGCCATATATTACTGAAAAAATATGTCTAACTGATCTTAAGTGAGAAAAAAGGGGGGTTGTGAGGGTCCTGAGAACGAGCAATTGTACTAGTGGCCTGCTCTACAGTGGGGCCAGCTCTGATCTCACTAGGCTTTAGCTCGGCTTTAGCCCTTTCTCAGTGGTTGCAGTCTGATTTGCATATGGAGCAGCTGTGCTTGTAATGGCACTATCAAGCTAAAACCATTGGAGACCTGAGTGGACCCCACCTCACAAACCCACCCTTTCTCTCACTAACTGATTTTAAACATATAGTTTAAAATAGTTAAATGTTTCTTACTTGTTAGGTTATCATTTGATGTCAAACAAGCATTTATTCTTTGAGGACATCAGTGAGAACCTGATGACTCTCACATATACCTCTCCTCCCCTGATCTCTCTCCTGCTTTCTTCGATCAAGTCACTGACTGTCTCTCTGCTGTCTTGAATTGGATGTCTTCCCACTTCCTTAAATTGAATCGTGCTAAAACGTAAATTCTCGTTGTTCCTCACTTCAAGAAAAACCCAATGCCTCCTATCTCACTACGAGTAAATGAAACACTCATTAGCCCAATGCCTCAAGCTCGCTGCCATGGTGTCTCTTTCGATTCTGACCTAACGTTCTCTCCCTACAAACAGAGAGTGACAAAATGCTGTTACTGTCAACTCAAGAACATTGCCCCTGTCTGCCCCTTTCTGACACAAGACACTACAAAGGTGCTGGTTCACACGCTTGTCATTTCACGGCTTGATTAATGCAACTCGTTCCTTATTGACCTCCCCAATGACCGTATTGCCCCTTTGCAATCTGCAATGAATGCAGGTGCCAGGCTTATTTTTCTCACCAGACGCACCTCGCGTACCTCCCCCCTCTGCCAGTCCCTCCATTGGCTTCCTGTACGTTTCAGGATACAGTTTAAAATACTGACACTCACATTCAAATCGCTCAGTAACTTAACCCCCCTTACATTCTCGTCTAGACAACTGTGGTTGGCGGACAACCTCCGCCTGTACTCTGTCTACACCTGTGCTGCAAACTCTTACCTCCAAGACTTCTCAATGGCAGCTCCGGTCCTGTGGAATGACTTACCTCTCCCTATCCAACTCTCCTCTACTCTTCAGGCCTTCAAAGAATCCCTCAAAACCCATCTATTCAGATTAGCGTACCACATCACTGATGCAACTCATCCCCCTGCTCACTTGCTCACACACTATTGAAGCCTCTTCCATTGCCCCACCATTCCCAAACCGCTGGCACTAATGATCCTGACATCCAGTAAAACTCCCCTTGTCTTCCTCAACCCCAATCCCTCTAGACTGTAAACTCCTATGAGCAGGGCCCTTTACACCTTGTTTCCATCCTATGTCCATTAATCTGTATTTTTTCCCCTTTGGTTAGTGTAAAACACTGAGGAAACTGTTTTGTGTTTTAAAACAAAATATATGCAAGGCAAACTGAAACAGAGATATAAAATGATACAGCAGATGCCTATGGAAGGCTAATGTATATTTGGGATTATTTTCATTTAATAATCATATGTCCAGTTTCAAGTAAAATCAGGAATTATTCCCACTTTACTGTTTGGTAGCAGATTTGACCCTTAGTTAAAAAAAAATAGTCATAACATATTCATTCAGTCAGCATAACTTCTAAAACCACAGACTTGCTCTCTGGCCATACAAAGCATGGTTTGCGAACCGGTGAACCGACATGGATTTATTTTATATAATGTTGGAATACAGTGAGCTTCTCCTCATGCAGAATAATGTCTGCATATCCCATTCCAAGTCAATTCGAACCTGATGCATCCACCAGAGGGGAAATTAAACTCTGAATGTGCAATGAATAACAGTTGTTAAGTGTCTCCATAAAAAACGGTTTCACGCTTTCTGCCAGTACACCTAGGTTTTAGTAATCTCTGATTTTCAGCACTTGGGTGTGTGTCCGTGAGACTGAACATTATCTTGCGTTTATTTTCTTTCAGGAAAAAATACTACTGTGGCTTCTTCAGTTTATGCAAGAGCAGGGAATTTCCTTGGATGAAATCGACAGATGTGGAAATAGTGCTGTTCACATTGCATCCCAGCATGGGTACTTGGGTTGTGTTCAGGTAACAGAAATACTTTCAAAAATTTGACTAAAAAGATAGTAATAAAAATAATGCATTTTTTTTAAAGATTAAGGGCCCTATTACAATCTTCGCGCTAAAACACTCACGCACCGCTCAAATTTGTGCAAATTAAACGTTAACGCACGTCAATCAACGCTGGAATTACAATCCTCGCGCATTTTTTCATCCGTAGAGCAATAACGCGCGTAAAACGGACAGGCACAAACACGCGCGCAGCAACGTTGAGCGCAGAAATCAATGTGCGGACTGTTTTTTCACGCGATTCAGCCAATCAGAATTAAGAACCACAATTGACTCACGTTAAGGTTTTGCGCCTGTCAAAGTCAATCTGCGCATATATGCTGCATCAATAAAAAAAGCACACTCAACTTCTCAAATTTGTTGGTTTGGTATGTGTAAAATGTGTAACTATACTTTGCTGCATTTTTTTTTTTTTTGGGCTGGTGTATTTGGTTTCGGCCAGGTTGATGGAATTTACCATTAACACCAGCTTTTAGGAGTTGCTAAAATTATGCGCGCAACGTTTATGCATTAATTCCTGCGCATAGATTGTAATACCATCCACGTACCAGCGCACAAACGCATTTGCGCTCACAATGTTCAGTATAGGATGCGCAACGTACATTAAGCTCGTGCAGCGTTCACGCAGGTTCACCTGCGGTAGACGTATACGCGCGATTGTTGCACTGACATTGTAATACGACGTTCAGCGCAAAGGGTTTTGCCCCTTGTGTTAATGCGTTTTTGCACCGGCGCAAACCTATGCGCTAAGATTGTAATAGGGCCCTAAGATTCTTTACATAATCACACTGCTTTGTCTTATTTTAGCAGCAAAGTCCAAATATACGGGGCAGTGGTGTCCAGGAACTAAATATAAGAAAAAATATGTCATCTACGCTTATTCCCATTATAAGATTACATATTTTTTCTTATGTTTTATACATGGGCTGGATACATATAGTGGTTGCAGCCGCCCCATCGGGGAATAGGCGCGACCCCACCCCTCCTGTAGTGGAACTAAATATATTCTTCAATATTATAAATATTATTCAGCTTGCATATTTGTCATAAACCTATAATTAGATTTAAAAAAATGCCTACCTCCACTTAAAAGGAAACTGTTTGCACTTTGACCACTCATTTTAAATTACATTGAGTGGTCATAGTGACCTGCATTCCCTCACACCTATCCCTCCCGCCTTGGGAGTCTTGGAGGGCTGATTAAGCACTACGAATGCAGGAGATTAGTCTCACGTTATGTTACCTACTCTCACCAATGGGTCTCAATCTGCTAGGGACTGAAATTCATTGTATTAGCTGTATGCACCATCAAGCATCAGGAATCCCCACAGTTTTGTGACAACCACAGCTTACAGGAAGCCAACAGCATTACACTTCTAGACCATTGCTGAGGGAGCAGGGTTCTGGATTTAATTTAAGTTTAAAACCAAACTAAACCATCAAATCGTTTTTATGGAGAGCACTAACTTTGTTCAGTTCATCATTCGTTCTCTTGAAATTTACATAGCATGGCCAGCTCCATCTAGTGTAAGACAAGTTAGATGTATGTGAACCATTAATAGACACTGCCGGATTGCACGCGGTCAGGTTAGATAAGGATACAGTGTATGTTCCTTGATAAAAGCAGCATAATGAGAAACAATACATGGAATTTGTTTCATGACTGTTCATCATTTCATGGAAAGATACAGGGACGGGGGCAAAGCAAACAACCTATAAAACTAAACTGCCGTGGACAACAACTCGCATTATGCTCAGGGAGGATTGGCCAAGTCCCTCTTCTTTGAGAGCGAACGATTTAGTGTGTTATTTTTATGTTTAGGCTTCCAGTGTATCTCTTATTAACATTAAACTTTAGGATGTTTCAATGGTTAACAGGACTACCTTCTTTTTTTCTCCCAGTTCGTCTCTGGTTCATAATTGAAAACATCATAAGAACTGTATTCCTTGATAGTAAACCAAAGCAAATGCCAAAAGGTTGTCTGAATTTAATGAGTCAGTTTTTGGCATCCTCTAAAACATTAGCTGTCCTCTAAAATATACATTAATATAAAATAGATCGGCCAAAACTCTGAATGCTTCAGGTTTAATGCCAGACACCATAAACTCAGAGGTTTTCATTTTTATTTTCTTAAGCACGAAATAGCTCAGATAACAAATTTGTGCACTTACTTTCTAATTGTTAATTTGTATTTTAATGGGACGTAAGGGCTGCAGTGGTAAAAGACACACCGGAAGGCTGGGTTTGCAACCATACACACAAGTAATGAAGATATTGTGTTACACAATAGATGAAATAATAAATGTATGAATGGGTAAATTAATTATTCAGACAGTAAAACATTAAGTATGAAACTAACCCTTTAATTGTTCTCAAATTCCCTCTTTATAGATCGCCAGCTCTGCCTGGTACTACTAGCACATCTCTACCGTTTGTAAGCTTGTCTTGGTCATTCCATGAGATCACTAAGTAAATTTTAGAAATTAGATTTATTAGACTTTGTGAAATAAATTAAATTACAGCATGTTAGGCTTTAATTAATCCCAATCTGTAATACATTATACTGATTAAGCATGGATAAAGTATGTAAAAAGTGTCTTTAAAAACACACACCTTTACATTTGAACTTCCTGCAGAAACTAGGAAGTATGTGATATGCAGGGAAGTATCAAACTCTAGCCCGTGTGGAGCAGGTGGTAGTTGTTACTGGGTGCTGGTCTCATGGTATGGCAGGTAGGATGATCTGTGTTTCTCCTTTACATACTACAAGTCTGGGGAGGATTCATGATGAATGTTGATGGTATTTCAAGTCCAGAATGATGGAATGAATTTTATAAAAGAAATTGATATATAAAAAATTAAGTTTATTAAGATAATATAAAAAATTTATATAAATTAAACCCGACGCGTTTCGTCTATGCAGTAGACTTTTTCAAAAGCACAATAAATATGAATAGTAAAAAAGCAAATCACATCCAACAACATGTGGCGAACGGGCAACATCACAAGGTTTGTGTGAGTCCTGAGAATGGGCAGACGCATTAGTGACCTGTCCTACAGTGGGTCTCTACTTCTACTCAGGTCTCACATTTCACGATCAGCCACTATGGCGGTACACGGCCTGCGCCAAGTAGGGCCCAGGTATGAGGAAAAGCCGCTATATGCAGAGATGCGTGACACAACAATCAGGATAAGGAAATCAACCACATTAGACACTGAGGACCTCTGCACGGCTAATACCAAAGGAGCCCTATACTGATAGATCGGTCCTTAGAGTGGCCGAATCTGCAGTAATGGAAAAAGGTTACCTTGTAGCCGTGCAGAGTCCTGGGAAGAACACAGACACCTAAAGGAGATATACTCAATAACTTGCAGGGAAGGACTTCAATAAACTAAAGCCGTGGTCTACAAGGATACACAACATATAATACGATAAGCACAGAACCGCTAGGGATGTCCAGAAGAGTGGTCAATAAATAAGCCAGGGGTCAAAACCAAAACGTATACCTTGAGCCAAAGCGGGGATATAGCACCAGAGAAAATCCGTTAGCCAGGCCAAAGGGTCAATACCAGGAAGTCAATCAGAAACCTAGAACTCAGACAAGGGGGAAACACTGAGAAAGAACTAGGATAGAATAACAGGGAGCTCTCAGGAACAAATCTGTAGCTGAAGTGAACCAGGATGCAAGAGCATGGTGATATGGGCCCATGGCTTTATATAGGAGAGTAATCAGCCCATATTACCAGCAGAAGCTCAACGAGCAATGAACTTAACCCCTGAGCTGCATGTCAGGGAAAGCAGCACAGGGAAACACAGACATAAGGAATACAGAGGGCAGGGAGACAGGGTTGGAACATGGGAACGTGACAGTAGACCCCTCCAAAAAAGGTGACCTCAGGGCACCTACAAAAATCAAAAAAAAAACAGACACACTCAGTCTTCTGAGTCGTCTGAATCTTCAGCAAAATTCTCGATGAGACTAGGGAATCGCTGGAACACAACCCAGTGTGCCTCCCGGACCAGTAACCCAGAAGGAGTCCTCACAAAACCATTAGGAACATTTCTCCCTTTAGGAAACATTTTACCAACCAGACTCCCCGATTGCTGAGATTCCTCAAGGTAAGCTAGGAGTACAGCCTTATCAGACTCGGAAAGGAGCATGATATTCTCGGACCCTGGGCGAAGAGTGGCATCCTCGGACCCAATGCGACTGGGGTTTTTCACCCTCTTTTGTCTCCTCTTAGAGCGGGACTTGAGAGGGGTAACCCTATCACAGGACAAGACACTGGTGGAACCACTGTGGGACATGGGCACAGTGGGAGTGCAATGAGGCTCTGGAACCGCTGACACACAGCTTGACTGGGTTTCTGGAACCGCTGACACACAGCTTGACTGGGTTTCTGGAACCGCTGACACACAGCTTGACTGGGTTTCTGGAACCGCTGACACACAGCTTGACTGGGTTTCTGGAACCGCTGACACACAGCTTGGGACTGGCACCGCTGACACACAGCTTGACTGGGTTTCTGGCACTGCTGACACACAGCTTGGTACTGGCACACAGCTTGGGACTGGCACCGCTGGCACACAGCTTGGGACTGGCACCGCTGGCACACAGCTTGGGACTGGCACCGCTGACACACAGCTTGACTGGGTTTCTGGCACCGCTGGCACACAGCTTGGGACTGGCACCGCTGACACACAGCTTGACTGGGTTTCTGGCACTGCTGACACACAGCTTGGTACTGGCACACAGCTCGGGACTGGCACTGCTGGCACATAGCTTGGGACTGGCACACAGCTTGGGACTGGCACCGCTACACACAGCTTGGCTGGGTTTCTGGCACCGCTGACACACAGCTTTGGTCTGGCACCGCTGACACACAGCTTGACTGGGTTTCTGGCACCGCTGGCACACAGCTTGGGACTGGCACCGCTGACACACAGCTTGACTGGGTTTCTGGCACTGCTGACACACAGCTTGGTACTGGCACACAGCTCGGGACTGGCACCGCTGGCACACAGCTTGACTGGGTTTCTGGCACCACTGACACACAGCTTGGTACTGGCACACAGCTCGGGACTGGCACCGCTGGTACATAGCTGTGTCCATTAACCCCTTCCACTTAGACATGAAATCATCAAACAGGTGCAGCATGGATTCAAACAATTTACGCAGCTCTGCGGGCTTTATGGTTGGCTCTTGCATTATGTCACGATCAGCCACTATGGCGGTACCCGGCCTCCGCCAAGTAGGGCCCAGGTATGAGGAAAAGTCGCTATATGCAGAGATGCGTGACACAACAATCAGGATAAGGAAATAAACCACAGTAGACACTGGGGACCTCTGCACGGCTAATACCGAAGGAGCCCTATACTGATAGATCGGTCCTTAGAGTGGCCGAATCTGCACTAATGGAAAAAGGTTACCTTGTAGCCGTGCAGAGTCCTGGGAAGAACACAGACACCTAAAGGAGATATACTCAATAACTTGCAGGGAAGCACTTCAATAAACTAAAGCCGTGGTCTACAAGGATACACAACATATAATACGATAAGCACAGAACCGCTAGGGATGTCCAGAAGAGTGGTCAATAAATAAGCCAGGGGTCAAAACCAAAACATATACCTTGAGCCAAAGCGGGGATATAGCACCAGAGAAAATCCGTCAGCCAGGCCAGAGGGTCAATACCAGGAAGTCAATCAGAAACCTAGATCTCAGACAAGGGGGAAACACTGAGAAAGAACTAGGATAGAATAACAGGGAGCTCTCAGGAACAAATCTGTAGCTGAAGTGAACCAGGATGCAAGAGCATGGTGATATGGAACCATGGCTTTATATTAGGGATGTGCGTTTCGGGTTTCAGAATTTCGGAATTTTCACGAAATTTCCCGATTCGTGTTTTCGGATGCGGCCGAATTTCCGAAAATTTTTAGATCCGAAAATGTCAGATCCGAAATGGTTTCCGAGCCGAAACGAAATATTTTCGGATTTTTCGAATGGACTTGAAATGTGTCAAACGAGGAGAACAGATGTTCTGAAAAACGAAAATTTTCCGAAAAACGAAAATTTTCTAAAAACGATAATTTATGAAAAATGAAAATTTTTCGAAAAAAAGAAAAGTCGATACAAAAAAAGAGCAAAATGACACGAAAAATGCTCGATATTCCGAAAAATGTGCAATTCCGAGAAACGAAAATTTCCGAAATCACGAAAAGTCGATACAAAAAACGAGCACAGTGACACGAAAATACGAAAAAATGGTTGAAATTCCGAAAAAAAATGTACCCGAAAAACAGACCGAACCGAATCGAATCGAATCGAAACCGAAATCGGTCGAAACGAGCCGAATCGAAAAGTTTAAAAATCCGAAAAATCAAACCGAATCGAACCGAAAAAAAAATCGGTGCACAAGCCTACTTTATATAGGGGAGTAATCAGCCCATATCACCAGCAGAAGCTCAACGAGCAATGAACTTAACCCCTGAGCTGCATGTCAGGGAAAGCAGCACAGGGAAACACAGACATAAGGAATACAGAGGGCAGGGAGACAGGGTTGGAACGTGGGAACGTGACCTCACAAGGTTGTGGCTTGATGGTGCCATTACAAAGGGGACTGGATCATATGCAAATAAGTCTGTTATCACATAGAAAGAGTGGCCAAAGCTTAAGTGCCAAGGCAGCCTCCCCTGCACAGGAGGAACTGCAGCCCACAATGATGGTTTTGGCATTGTTAGGTCTTGCGCAGACATAGCAGATACCTCTCTAGGCACCTCGAGCGGCCCACTTGTGGGTTACCCTCTAAACTAGTAGTGAGCTAAAATATGTGAAGGGCTTGAGAGCGGGCAATGTCACAAGGTTTGTGAGGGTCCTGAGAATGGGCAACAGCATAAGTGGCCTGACTTAGGGTGGGTCCCCACTCAGGTGTCTCAAGGTTTTAATTTGATTTAATTTGGCCCAATAGCTGAAATAGTCTTGTTTGGCTGAAATTTGCCATTTTCCGGCTAGGGACACTCAAATTTATTTATTTATTTATTTATTTATAAAGGATTTTACCAGGAAGGATACATTGAGATTTCTCTCGTTTTCAAGTATGTCCTGGGTTCAAAAACATTGAAGTGTTACAGTTACAGAAATACAAAGTAATACAATGCAAGATATTAAGAAAACAAATTAGGACATACCGACATTTTGATTCTCGATAAAAAACACAGCTCATACATTGGCTTTCACAACTAAACTTTTTAATGGAAATATCGTCTACAGCAAAGCAACTTTATTTTTATCAGTATATCAGCTTCTGAAAAATATAACAGGTGCTGAAAGAGGTTAATAAATGGATTTTAACCAGTTATCAATTTAAGGAGTCAGACTGAAAAATTATTAAATAATGGATTTTACAAATAGCCATAATCAATGTGATGCTAGGCAAAAATGTCCTTTTTCAAGTGTTTAGCAATCCTTTTTTTTTTCCTCAGGAACAGCGTGATTTTTAAAAAATAATTTTGGCTTTTCCTGAATTTTTTGAATTGAGTCAGCTGATATTTCGAAAAAAATTACCGTCCGAAACATGCCGATATTTAAGTCAACTTTTCAAGGTCATATTAATGACCAGGATTATAAAACCGATTAATGTGACCACCAGTTCCCTTATGACATGGTTTATACATTCCGTGATGGTTATGCTTTAGTTGGCCCTGCTAAACAAAGTCAAGGATGGTTCCATGAAGACTAAGAACAATGTGAACACCTCACAAAAATCAGATCTAACCTTTACATCATGTAACCTGTACAGGACCTCCTGGAACATACCGTACAAGACATATTTCATCTTCATTCCTCAGGTTGAACTGCAGGTTGTGTTCTACTTTGATTAATGGTGAAATATAACACTACACACAGTTTGAGACCTTGCCCGACGACATTCTAGTAATGACTGAAATTGTTCTGAAGGCTCAGGATGATGTATACAGTCTTTATTTTAACCCATTTGCTATTGAATATGTAAATACAATACTGTATCCCAAACCATTTGTTGTGTTGAGACATGCAGTTAGTGAATTATTTGTTGTGTATAGAAGCGTTTTATATTTCATATTCATTCAATCATTTGTTGAATAATCTTTGGTGGCTTGCATTAGCTCTTGCTTTTTATATGTATCTGCCTATACTTCAAGTTCAGAAACTATACTATCGGGTTGAATTTTAGAATGGAAATAAAAAAAAGAGATTGACGATGAGCATTTGCAGAGATTACGTTGGCATTTGGGGAATGCACTAACCCCAAATTCCATTAGAATGTTTATATATCTGCTTAAAATCAGATGCCTCTATTAAAAGCCATTAATGGCTGCTACTACATCACACAGATAAGCCCCAAATTGTAACCAGGGCCCTTCCTCACCCTTATCACTAAGTGCTGATAATAGGTGGTGCCATGCTGTGCCACATATAGTACACTGGGCTGAGAACCGTGGCAAGAGAAGAGAGGAGGTAGATTAACCTCATGTAATTTCGGTTTACATTGCAGTGCAATAATGCCAAGCTACGCAAAAGAGTTAATATTTTAACAATATGTTGCTACAATTTCTGTTATATAGTATTAATAATGCCTTGTCTAGAAGAAGACATTATTTCTTGAAAAAGCATGCTGAGATCAACAGGATCAAATCCAAAAATGTATGTTAAAAGAGCTCGACTAAAACAACACCTTCAGTTACGTTGAGTCAGAAATTTTCTATGATCTTAACAGTTTATAGAAATCAATTCTCAAGTCCCTGTTTGAGAAAACTGCATAATACTGGTATCTTCTACTGCAATTCTTTATTATACCATTTATGATTTCTTTTTTTTGTAGACGCTGGTTGAATATGGAGCAAATGTCACCATGCAGAACCACGCAGGAGAAAAACCATCGCAAAGTGCAGAGCATCATGGTCACACCATGTGTTCCAGATACCTTGTAGTAGTGGAAACCTGTATGTCGCTTGCATCTCAGGTCGTAAAGCTCACCAAGCAACTAAAAGAGTAAGAATAATAATAGTAATAATGATAATGAAAGATTTAGAAGTACCTAACAAACAAGGCGGAATGTTGTAAAAATAACGAATCAAATAATAAAGCAAGACTAGTTAAATGAATAAACCACACAAGCTAGTGAATAAGACAGTAAAGAACACCAAAAGGGTGGGCACCACGTCCTCTATTTTTCTAAAATCCTTCTTGGGTTTGGAGGCCAGCAAAGATAAGTACACAACTCTCCAGCATAGATGATAATATACCAAGAGGAGTATATATTTCGGCTTTAGGACATTTTTCAAGAGCCATAGATCACAAAAATACAAAAGGGATTATTCCGAGAGGTCCAAAATGTCGCCGAAATGTAAGCGGATGTTGAAGTTCAGCGGACAGCGCCATTTCGTGGGCGTTCGGCTATTCAGAGAGAAGGCAGTTCACAAATTTTGCAAATAGCGTTTCTATTTTGCCACTTTATAATATTTTTATTTTATTTTTTTTACCCCGTTCGTCAGCTTGTTGGCTTTATCCGGCGGCTGCTCTGCGCAGTGATCGGTGGCTCATTGGTTTTTTCCGACGTGTTCAGTGTGTTTTTTGCAGCGGTTTCTGTGGGTTTTTGGTGAATGTTCCGTGAGTTTTCGGCGGGTATACAACGGATTTTCATCGAGTTTGCGGCGGGTTTTCCCTGCATCTGGGGACTCTTTGGTGAATGCTGAATACACCGCAGAGTGGGGAACTTTGATTCCCCAAAGTACAGGGAAGCGAGGGGAACGAGAAAGCACCGAAATGTCTGCAACATTTTGGTGCACTCTGAAAAACCACTAAAACCTTCCCTATATTCTCCACGCCTACAAAGTTCTTCTAAAAAGTCCTCTTTTTTGTCCAGAAAATCATATTCATCTTTACTGGCATTTGGTTTTGTGATCTACCCACAGATGAGATCTAGCTTGGCTCTTTACTTGCTATGTCCCAAATGACCTTTTGTTAGTGTTACTATACACCATATTTTAATATTTGTTAGAAGTTATAATTATCCTATCAACAGATTGACCTTTATTATGAAACTGAATGTAACAGTTCTGGTTTTAAGGGAGCACTGACAAAACCAGATACATTTATCCTTGTTGGAAATATAGGGGTCTAGGGAGGAGATGCATCTTTACTATGAAATTTGTGCCTGGATGTTCCTAGGATGTATAGCTTTATAGTGAACATTTATTTGGTTAACGTCTGGTCGTGCAGCATATGTTTCCATTTACAAGATGCTTAAGGTGAGAACCGTGACAATAAAAGCCGTGCAGACAGTGTAAGTGTATGGGGAGTTGCGCTACACGTTGCCGTTTGTCAGCTTTGCAGTACTCAAACCTGAGGTTTAAATCCCTATTCTTTTACAGGCAGACGGCAGAGCGGATCACCTTACAGACGCACCTTCAGCAGCTACTGGAAACACAGAGTGCTGAGGGGAGATCACTGCCAACATCCCCCAGGTAATATAATGGAACCCGTTCATGCCTTGCCAGATAAAGAAGAAAAGGAGGAAATGGCATGAAGTGACAGAGGAAAGAGAAGGAGATATTAAACAGAAAGTGTAGTGTGAAATCAGGTTCTGTTATACAGGAAAAACACATTTCCTGATTTGCAAAAACCTAACTCTTTGCAGTGTTGGTCAGTTATTAAAGGGCCACTACCACTAAAAAATGAAATGGCCTTATGGAGTTTATTATATGTTGCTGATATTTTAATGTGGATAAGTGCAAGATAATGCACCTGGGACGTAAAACCCCAAGGGCTGAATATAGAATATTTGATACAGTCCTAACCTCAACATCTGAGGAAAGGGATTTAGGGGTTATTATTTCAGAGGATCTAAGGTTAATAGTCAATGTAATAGAGCAGCAGGAAATGCTAGCAGAATGCTTGGTTGTGTAGGGAGAGGTATTAGCAGTAGGAAAAGGAAGTGCTCATGCCACTGTACAGAGCACTGGTGAGACCTCACTTGGAGTACTGTGTGCAGTACTGGAGACCGTATCTCCAGAAGGATATAGACATCTTAGAGAGAGTTTAGAGAAGGGCTACTAAAATGGTGTACGGCTTGAAGGAGAAAAGTTACCAGGAAAGGCTTAATGATCTTAACATGTACAGCTTGGAAAAAAGACGAGACAGAGGAGATATGATAGAAACATTTAAATACGTAAAGGGAATCCACAAGGTAGAGGAAGGGAGTATATTTAAAAGGAAACAAAGTAGCAAAACAAGAGGACATAGTCTTAGATTAGAGGGGCAAAGGTTTAAAAGTAACATCAGAAAGCTTTATTTTACTGAGGGTGGTGGATACATGGAACAGCCTTCCAGTAGAAGTGGTAGAGGCCAAAACAGTAATTGAATTTAAGCAAGCACGGGATAGGCATAAGGCTATCCTAAACAAAAGATAAATCCAGGTAAAGTATCCATGTAATTGGGCAGACTAGATGGGCCGAAAGGTTCTTATCTGCCGACATTTTTCTATGTTTCTATATCTTACATGTGCTTTGTTTTTCTCTTATATGTTTAGTTAAGAAAATATTTTACTCTGTGTGTCACTGAGTGCATCCATTGTGTGATCTTGTGTGTTGTAAACTGCCCCCCCACACACACACACAAGCATAGTATCTTTTGATCACTTGATCTTCACTCTGTGGCACTGGTCATACCCTGGAGTCAATGTCTCAAATCTCATTGTATTGTGTGGGAAGTATTCAAGGGACATCAACAGAAGGTAGATTAGAAGGGCCCTATTCTCCAGTGAGCACTAACGTCCGCATAAGTGATTTTAACACATGCGGGCACAGTTTTCCCTCCCTAGCACCCGCGTTTTAGCGCTAGGATCGTAATTTAGCCCTTAGCCATTTAGCTAGAAGATATTAATGACACATTGTTCCTCCTCTCTATTACGCACCTTCATGAGATCAGAAACAATATTAACCATCCAGTCAGCAGCCAAAAAGGCGAATGAAGGTTCCCTTATACTGGTACTGCTGCCTTTTGTAAATAAAATCTGATATACAAGAAAATAGGGATTGGAATCCAAATTGATAAAATTAGAAACGCTTCATGTTGCTGTAGGTATCATTTTCTTCATTCAAGACCCCTACGTATTCGCACTCACGAGATTTAAGATGTCAACAGGCACATAAATTATGCTGTTACCACTCCACTGGAGAGAGCTTCTGATCCGGTTCACCCCGCTGCCACAGGACATACCACGGGAAAGCTGCTCCAGTAAAAAAAAATAAAATTGAATATACAGCAATAAAATAAACAAAACTCCAACGCGTTCCGTCTGCAAAAGAAGCAGACTTTATCAATGAGAACAAAGATAAACATCCCCCTCCGCAGCCGACTTTAAATACTGTCCGCATTCAATTCTCAAACTTTTCCGTCCATACTTCCAGTTTTGTGCATTTCGTCTACTGCGCATGCCCGGAACCAAACAGATCCTCTGCTGGAAGTGATGTATCGGTATGCCGAGAGACCCCCCTAGCTCCACTTGGAAGCTATGGGGCTAACTGGCCAACTGACATCATCACACATATGGCAATGATGTCAGTGAGTGGGGGGGGGTGACTCCGGAAGCTTGGCTGACATCCAAGATGTCAGCCACAGCCAGGAACGGATTGTGATTTGGCATCTAAGGGGTTAAAGAGAGGCACCACTGGAAAGGGCAGACTCTGCCCTCTCCAGCAGTGCCTCTCTTTTTTTTTTGTGCAGCCGGTTGGGTGGAAGAGGGGTCCAAAGGACCTCCCTCCCCTTTTAAGTTCTCCCCTGCAGACACAGGGGATGCCTGAAATTGGCATCATCACACCGGGTGATGACATCTTTGCGATGGCCGAGGCCTATAAAACCGTCGGGTTGGCTTCAAGGAATGAAGACCGACATGGGACCCTGTCCAGAGCTGTGAGTATAGGGAGGGAGGGGGGTTAAAGGACATGGTATGTCCTTGGTCCTTAGAAACATAGAAACATAGAAACATAGAAAAATGTCGGCAGATAAGAACCTTTCGGCCCATCTAGTCTGCCCAATTACATGGATACTTTACTTGGATTTATCTTTTGTTTAGGATAGCCTTATGCCTATCCCATGCTTGCTTAAATTCAATTACTGTTTTGGCCTCTACCACTTCAACTGGAAGACTGTTCCATGTATCCACCACCCTCTCAGTAAAATAATGCTTCCTGATGTTACTTTTAAACCTTTGCCCCTCTAATCTAAGACTATGTCCTCTTGTTTTGCTACTTTGTTTCCTTTTAAATATACTCCCTTCCTCTACCTTGTGGATTCCCTTTACGTATTTAAATGTTTCTATCATATCTCCTCTGTCTCGTCTTTTTTCCAAGCTGTACATGTTAAGATCATTAAGCCTTTCCTGGTAACTTTTCTCCTTCAAGCCGTACACCATTTTAGTAGCCCTTCTCTGAACTCTCTCTAAGATGTCTATATCCTTCTGGAGATACGGTCTCCAGTACTGCACACAGTATTCCAAGTGAGGTCTCACCAGTGCTCTGTACAGTGGCATGAGCACTTCCCTTTTCCTACTGCTAATACCTCTCCCTACACAACCAAGCATTCTGCTAGCATTTCCTGCTGCTCTATTACATTGACTACTTACCTTTAGATCCTCTGAAATAATAACCCCTAAATCCTTTTCCTCAGATGTTGAGGTTAGGACTGTATCAAATATTCTATATTCAGCCCTTGGGTTTTTACGTCCCAGGTGCATTATCTTGCACTTATCCACATTAAAACTCAATTGCCACAGCTCCGACCATTTTTTTAGTTTACCTAAATCATTTGTCATTTGGCTGATCCCTCCAGGAACATCAACCCTGTTGCAAATCTTTGTGTCATCAGCAAAAAGACATACTTTTCCATTAATACCTTCTGCAATATCACTAACAAAAATATTAAATAGAATGGGTCCAAGTACTGACCCCTGAGGTACCCCACTGGTAACAAGACCTTGCGCCGAATAAACTCCATTTACCACAACCCTCTGTTGCCTGTCACTCAGCCACTGCCTAATCCATTCAACAATATTGGAATCCAAGCTCAAAGATTGCAATTTATTGATAAGCCTTCTATGCGGAACAGTATCAAAAGCCTTACTGAAATCTAAATAAGCAATGTCTACTGCACCACCTGTGTCTATTATTTTTGTTACCCAATCAAAAAAATCAATAAGATTAGTTTGGCATGATCTCCCTGAGGTAAACCCATGTTGTTTCTGATCCTGTAATCTATGTGTTTTTAGATGTTCAACAATCCTTTCCTTTAACATGGTTTCCATTAATTTCCCCACTACTGACGTAAGACTAACTGGCCTATAGTTCCCAGATTCCTCCCTACTACCCTTCTTGTGAATGGGCACAACATTTGCTAATTTCCAGTCTTCTGGGACGACTCCCGTTAGCAAGGATTGGTTAAATAAATCTGTTAACGGTTTTGCTATTACATCACTGAGCTCTTTTAATAATTTAGGGTGGATCCCATCAGGCCCCATTGATTTATTTGTCTTTACTTTAGACAGCTGCTGTAGAACCTCCTCCTCTGTAAACTGATATGTAATTGTCTCGTTAGTGTTTCCTCCTAACTGAGGTCCCTTTCCTTCCTTTTCTTCTGCAAAGACTGAACAAAAATATTCATTGAGGCAGTCAGCGAGACTTTTATCCTCTTCTACATACCTTCCTTCCTTTGTTTTTAATCTAACTAATCCTTGTTTTACTTTTCTTTTCTCGTTTATGTATCTAAAAAATGTTTTGTCCCCCTTTTTTACTGACTGAGCTATTTTCTCTTCTGCGTGTGCTTTGGAAGCTCTTATAAATTGCTTTGCCTCTTTCTGCCTAATCTTATAGGTTTGCCTATCTTCTTCACTCTGAGTTGTTTTATAATTATTGAATGCTGTCTTTTTGTTCTTCACTATTTTGGCCACTTCTGCAGAGTACCACAGTGGTTTCTTCCCTTTTTTGTTTTTGCTAACAAGTCGAATGCAATTGCCTGTGGCCTTCAATAATGCTTCTTTTAAATAATCCCATTTCTCCTGGACACCCTTTAAACTCCTCCAGTCTGATAATGACTCCTTCACACAAAGTCTCATTTTAGAAAAATCAGTTTTTTTAAAGTCTAAAACTTTTGTTTTTGTGTGGTGTGGCTCCATCTCTGTTCTTATATTAAACCATACTGACTGGTGATCACTAGATCCCAAATTTTCACCTACAACAACGTCCGATACCAAACCTCCATTTGTGAGTATTAAATCCAATATGGCCTCTTTACGGGTCGGCTCCTCAACTACTTGTGTTAGAGATAATCCCAGTAGGGAGTTTAGAATATTTGTACTCCTGGTGCACCCAGCAGTTTTGGTTTTCCAGTTCACATCAGGAAGATTAAAGTCCCCCATGATAATAACTTCCCCCTTCATTGCCATTTTGGCTATTTCCTCAAGCAGCAGATTATCTAGCTCTTCTACTTGTCCAGGGGGTCTATAGATCACACCTACACGAGCTACTGTATGATTGCCAAATGTTAGCGTAACCCAAACTGACTCTATGTTCACCTCGCTCACTTTTATTTGGTTCGTTTTTATGTTGTTTTTCACATACAGGGCCACTCCTCCTCCTTTCCTACCTTCTCTGTCTTTTCTATATAAAGAGTACCCCGGTATTGTTATGTCCCAATTTTCCCCAGGACGCACTATGTACTTCAGTGGTCCTTATGGGGTTAAAGGCAGTTTTGTAGGGTACCCTACAACAGTTTATGACAATCAAAAAGGCTGAGTTTAAATTTATTTCTGCTCACTATATGATGAGCTTTGTGTATGTTGCCAGGAATGGGTTGATTTTTTTTTTAACCACTTTATTCTGGTGTATGAAAAATTTAACCGACATTATAGAGTTAAAGCAGGAGAGGGTAGAAAATGGGGGGTTAAACATTAACCTCTCCTGACCCCCTCTGCACCCCCTCTCCTGTTTCAACCCTTTTGTTTCCTTTAAAAGCTTACCTAAATCCAGCGTTGGTCGTCTGCAGAGGGGATGATTACTCCGGCCCATTCAGTGGCTCTCTGTGTAGGAAGGCTTTGATACCATTGAATGAGAGTGGTTCCCAAAGGTCTCCAAACCCCGAAACCTAAGAAGAGGGTCTGGGTGGACTAACCCCTGCATTTGTATGGCTGAGTCATCAATCAGATAAGATTGTGTGCTCACACTGTGTGCGTGTGTGTGTGTGGTGTCCCTTTAAGTATAACATACGCCATGACCTACACTGGGACTGTTTCACGTTGACCTTGCCGAGTGGCTTTTGGAATAACAATCTGCACTTCATTCAGCGGTGAGTGTTCGTTATGCTTTACATCCCTGTATGATGCCCAGTGTTTGAGTATTTGTCTTCTGACCTGTTGTTTGTTCGGTGAGGTTCCTTCAGGGAGGACAGAAATCTCGCCATATTATAGTAAATAAGATTTGCTGTCTGGCCTTCTGCTGTTCCCTGTTGATCATTTGGATTTTGTGTACATTTTCACAAGCTCGAGTTACATATCTTGAAATTCACTTATAAGTGTTCTGTTATATGGGATAACTGTTTAGCACGTTGCGAATGAGAAAACCCAATATTATCACACACCATTACACTTTCACAGGGACTACACATCAACTAAAGTGGTCATTAATGTTAATGCTTCAGTGAAATATAATAGGTGAGATAAGAAAGGAACCTACAGTGTTGAAAATGTATTTCCTACAAAAAAATACAAAACAAATATTTAGAAGCTTGTAATATAACTGTGTAACAAAATGCCAAATCTACAAATCTGGAGACACATGGAGATTAGATTCTAAAATAGTTCTAAATGTAGTTTGATTAACAGCTGATATAGGGGATAGTAGGATAGAAACATTCTAATTACTTAATTAGTTTAAACAGGGAGTTTGTGGCAAGGAGTGTCCATGCAAACTAATCTGGGCATCGAGGGGAATGAGTAAATGGAGAACATATTATTTGGTTTGAACATTGGTCTAATTGGTGGAGCAGAATTTCTTTCTTTTCTGCTTGTTATTCCTTGTTAAAAGCAGGAGTTTAAAGAAGCACATATACACACTGAATAAACTTTTGATAATTTGAGAATGCTCTACTAACAGATTCCTAATATTGTATATATAAACCTATATATATATATATATATATATGTCCAAGACCAAGCTCCTTCTATTTCCCCCCTCTAACTCTATTCCGATTTCTGACTTCTCCTTAATTGTCAACGGTTTCACCATCCTTCCTTCAGTCCATGTCTGCTGCCTCGGAGTGACTCTTGACTCCAGTCTTTCCTTTAGCCCCTACACACCTGCCACCCTACCTGAATTGACTGCTTCCTCCAGCAGTTCCCTCATCCTATAACCTCCGATCCAGGACCAGCACCTTACTTGCAATACCACAATACAAAAAGAAAGTGTCTCAGTCCTCATTTTCCTACAGAGCACCACAGTTATGGAATAACCTCCCAGACGCCATCAAATCTTCCCCCAGTCTAAAGTCACTTAAGAGCTCCCTATTAACATACCGCAATACGGAATGCACCTGTAAACATGTAACATAATGACTATTTCCTACATATTTATTTTCTGTTAATCTGTATATTTGTGTTGTTTTTTTTAATATCTTGCAGTGTTTTACTTTGTATTTCTGTAACATTTTAATGTTCTTGAACCCAGGACATACTTGAAAATGAGAGAAATCTCAATGTATCCTTCCTGGTAAAATCCTTTATAAATAAATAAAATAAAATAAATCTTGCCACAATCACCTTCGCAATATTGCCAAATTGCGTTCATTTCTGACTGCCAACACCACCAAGCAACTTATCCACTCGCTTGTTATCTCCCACCTGGACTACTGCAACAACCTCTTAACTCCTTCCTATCTCCCGCCCCCCCCAGAGGAGTCCATCTTAAACACATCAGCACGGCTTATCCATCTCACCCATCGCACTGTCTCTGCTGCTCCTCTCTGTGAATCCCTACACTGGCTCCCCATCCACAGCGGAATCAAATTCAAGCTACTCACCCTCACCTACAAAACCCTCACTACCTATCCTCACTAGTTACCCAATACGCCCCAGCCCGCCCACTAAGATCCAACAATCTGGCAGGAATACTGACCTGCCTCCTGTATGTATTGTAGAATTTTCCTGTCCATTGCACCTGTGTGCAGCGCTGCAGAATGTGTTGGCGTTTAATAAATAATAATAATACTAATATATCACCAGTCTGCAGGGGCGCACTTTATCATGTTCTAGACACATTCCAAATTCTGTTATCCTTCCCTGATATCAAATAAATTTGTCAACATGAAATAAAGAGGAAATGCTAAAAAATCTATTGGTCATATCTGCGATAAAAAATTTAATTTAGTACCAAAGCAAAATGTCTTACACCAAAATAGTGCTAAATAAACCCTCATTATACTCTATAGATTAAAACTATGTGTTTTATTGATGTGCAGTTTTCTTATACACGTTCACACCTTCAAATATATGGCGGAAGCCCTAAAGGGTAGAAAATTATGTTTTTTGTGTTTTTTTTTTTAAATCCCTTGTTACTGCTCTTTCTGTAACTCAACGCGTATTAAAAAAAATGCTGCCACTTCCGATCTAACTCCCAAGGCTTTGGCCTATACAAATAACCACCCTTGTCAGTCCCCACCTATAGGTTAAGCTGTCACATAAGAAGATTAGGTTATTATGTAAGACCTATGAAAGTTTTACGTGCGTTTAAATATTTTTACATCACTTAATGTGCTTTTATGTTTGTTTGGTATAAGTAATTTCTTAATTGTTGTCGAAGGTGACCCCCAACAAAATATTTTTGCACACAATATTCCCTTAATCACCGATTTCACATAAACATGGATTTCATAACGTTGTAAGTAGTGACTAGTATAATGATCAACTTTAAGGCTGGGGTCAGACGAGCGTAGTGTTCACGTCCGTGATTGCGCCTAAAAGTACGTCCGTGATAGCATGACAGAAAGCCCATTGGAGCCTGACACATGAAGTACGTCCACACTGAACTGCGGACGCACAACGGCCGCGGCCCACGGACGCAAGGCAGGCAAGAACGCACATCCCCTAGAACGGCCGCACAAAGTGCGCTGCGTCCGCAACGTCTGCATAGCTTTGTGTGTGAGTGATGGAACGTGGTCACACGGACTGCATTTATACATCCAGCATTTTTCACGGACAAAATGGTTTTGCTTTTTAATTTATTTTCCCTGCTACATCCGTCAAAATATACGTCAGTGAATAAACGGACTGTGTGGTCACTACTGTGTCTTCCGTACTGACGTACGTCCGTGTGCACGGACGTACAGTCCGTAGAAATCACGCTCGTCTGACCCTAGCCTAAAAACACTGACAGGTGAAGTGAGTAACATTAATTTTATGGTTACTTTGGCATCTGTCAAGGGGTGGGATATATTAGGCAGCAAGTGACCAGGCAGTTCGTGAATTTCATGCGGTGGAGGCAGGAAAAATGGACAAGCAAAACGATCTGAGTGCCTGACAAGGACCAAATAGTGATGGCTAGATAACTGGGTCAGTCAATCTCCAAAATACTGAAAAAACATATTTCTGGTCATGATAGAAATGTGTCAGAATACACTTGGCACATTCCACCTGCCTAAAGATTGTTGAAGACCATGCACACCCCTTCATGGCAATGGTGTTCCCTGATAGCAGTGGCCTCATTCAGCAAGATAATGCCCCTTGTCACACTAAATAATTGTTCAGGAATGGTTTGAGAAACATGACAAATGTTTCAAGGTGTTGCCTTAGCCTCCAAATTCCCCAGATCTCAATCCAATTGAACATCTGTGGGATGTGCTGGAATAACAAATCCGATCTATGGAGGCCCCACCTTGCAATTTACAGGACTTAAAGGATCTGCTGCTATTGTGCTGGTGCCAGATACCACAGGACACGTTCAGAGGTCTTGTCGAGTCCATGCCTCGACGCATCTGAGCTGTTTTGGCAACATAAGGGGGACTTGCACAATATTTAAAAAATAAGTTACATTTTTTTTACTATCTATGAACTACAGAACTGTGGAAAGTCCATTATTTTGAAATGTAATATTGACTTTCTTTCCAGTTGTAAATCTGGTGCCAAAACTAAGCACTCCAGGTGTATTTTCATGTCTTGTACACATGTCTATAGTTAGTTTTAAATTAAGTGCTAAAAAGTCATTTTTGTGTAAGACATATTGGTCATGCGTGTTCTATAGAGTGATTGTGATGTGCAGCTTAAATGCTTCTTGGCATTGTCAATACTCTGTCTCTTTATATTCACAGTTCGCCTTCTTCTCCTACTTCTGCAACTATCCAGTGGAAAACAACGGAATCAGAAGATATAATGAAGAGCAAACTGAATGGTATTCATGAAAGTTATCAAACCCTTGGAACATCTATTCCTAGCAGGCTGCGATGCAGGGCGTTGGACGACGAATCTGATAAAATCTTACGGCAGTTATTGGGGAAGGAAACTGTGGACAATGTCTCTATTTCTGAGAAACTGAACCTAGAATTACAGGATGGACAAACAAGTCGACTTGGAAAAAAGATGCCACCAGAGAGGAGGGAATTCAAGTTAGCACGTTTACGACAACTTATGCAACGGACTCTTAGCGAGTCTGACACAGACTCAAATAATTCAGAGGATCAAAAGAATACTCCAATCCGAAAAATTGACAAGCCTAGACCTCAACCGATAGTAGAAAATGTTGAAAATGCCGAAAATCTTCAGCTAATGATAAAGAAGCATACGCAGTCAAGCAATGCAAATCGACGGTTCCCCTTTGCATTGAAAGCTTCTAAATCTGTGGATGGTCATAGTCCTTCCCCAACATCTGAAAGCAGTGATCCAGACTATGAAACACAATACCAAACAGGGAGTGTGTCGCAATCTTTAGGTTCACCAGAGTCTTCCAATTCTCCATCACACGGCTCCAATGCACAAAAAACAACCAGCCCAAAAAGTGCTCTAAAATCACCCTCTTCTAAACGCAGGACTGCACAAAATTTGAAACTTCGAGTGACTTTTGAGGAGCCTGTAGTTCAGATTGAACAGATAGAGGAAGAACTGAATGCGGAAAAAGAAAAAGATGGTGGCAAACCTCAAAAATCTTCTTCTGCTAGTGAGAATGGAGATCAACACAAAAGACCCTTTGGAGCATTGCGTTCTATAATGGAAACTTTCAGTGGAAATCAGAATAACAACAATAATTACCAAGCAACTAATGCAGCCAAAACATCATCCTCATCACCTTTTACCTCAATAGGAAAAAAGTCATCTGATACAAAGACAAATTCTGCTAACACGGTGAAAGGAAAGAACAAATCAGTAAGTGTTCTGGTAACATGTGCCGTGTATCAATGATTTTTCTATCCAGGTGAACTACATATTCCTACTTAGGAACAGAAAGGTTTCCTTAGATGAACAGTCATGAATCCAGATAGCAAAATACTATTTTTATTCACTTAACACTGGGAAAAATAACTTAAAACAAGTTGAATAGTACCATCAAAGTCAAATAATACTAATTCCATTAGGAAGGACTAAGCTTCAGGTACAACCCCAACTCAATTATTTATTATACAAAAAAGAACAGGGTATAGCGTTCAATCTCTCATCTGAGAGATTAACGTTGAACGCTATACACTGTTCTTTTTTGTATATTTGTATGTTTGTGTTGTTGGTAGGATCAACATTTAGGATACCAGCGATCCGTTTTTATGGCCACCATTTGTCGTTTACTTAATTATTTAATAATTAATTGGTATACTGGGAATGTGTAGTAGCAGCAGGATATTTAGATGTGTTATACTTAATTTGATGTTTTCCTCCTTAAACTATACTACAGTATTCTGGTTCTCGAAGTAATGTGGATGCAGTACCTCAGGTATTTGTCATTTCCAGGTAGTATGACAAAGACAAGAGGACCTGCTATTGTCCAGAGCACTTCAAACCTTCACAGAACATGATACTGAGGAATTGGGAGTGATCTTTGTCTGTGTAAAATTGTCTTTAACTCGGTAATCGGAGCATCCTTTAACCAGCTTTTATCAGCAGCTTGTTACACACTGATTTTCAGTTTCTAACGATCTATTATTTAAAGAAAAACTCCTAGATATACAACAGGAATGTGGCCAAAAACGTACCGTCACTGAAAAGAGAACATATGCTTCTTCCTGGCCAGGTGCTATCACTGGGCTGCGTGCTTATTGAGAGACATTGGCCAATCCACTCTGCACATCCTATGTAGTACGAATCATAACCACAGAAGGTTGTCCCAGTGAGAACTGATTGACAGCCATCCTTACAGAAGGAAGCTTTCTGCTTTGGAAGGCTGTCAGAGGCTACAGGAACAACCAATAGGAAACGGTGTGGTGTCCCTGTAGCAAGTTTGCATACGCATTTAATGCATGATATCTAACATGGCTCAAGACTGCAGTTTCAGAAATATCCAAATCTGACTCCGGTAATAGCCCCAATAACAGGGTTATCATCTGTACTGTTAGGAAACCCCCTCTATCAGTCATTGCCATTTACGTTATTCAATATTGAACACAATTCTGAGTAGCAATGTATTTTTAGACAACAGAAACACCCCCCCCCCCAAGCAGCAATTAATGCATTTAGCTGTTAGCAACACATATTATATATTTCAACACAGTCAGGCCCTTTATAATAAGAAATGTTTTACTTGTAAGGCTTATATTCCGTTTTCTTTTGCTTATGTCACCTTTACACAGTATCTGGCTTTTATCTGTATGTCTAATGCATGCTGCATGTTCTGCATGTACTGATATCTGCATTGAAATTTCTCAGGCATCATACACCTGCTATGCCAACCCTTGCTCTAGCACACTGCCTGAAGATCTTCATCCTAATCATGCATGGTAGGTGGTTCAAGGGCCTTTCTCTGTGCATTTTCTGTCTTTTTTTATTTCTTTTGGTCTGCATATTTCTTTCAATCACTTTTTGTTATGTTTTGCTGGGAATGATGCAGGAAAACCTAATGAACCTGCCCATTCCGATTAAAACGGTATATTCACAGCTAGCTCCTGCTGACAGCTCTAGTGATGCAGATTTGTGGCTGTGCTGGCAACCCTTATATAAAGTGGGACGTCCCACTCATAAATTCAGATTTCCGCATGCAACATCTTGGCATGAATTTAGTCTCCATTGAGCAAAAGTCATTTTGCAGATGATGTGAATGGAAATTAAATTTCCTGTCATGTGTGGGAAAGTAGACATGTGCAAGCAGGAAAAATGTCGTTCGTTTCGGATGGAAAAGGTTTCATCAGAAATGGAATTTCATTCAATATTGATTAATTGTGTCCAAAATTTCATTTCGTATCTCGGAACGATTCAAATATATTTTCAGCACCAACGGCAATGGACAACGAAATACAGTGCATTTCGCCACCCTTCAGCAATCTATATATAGAGGAATTATTCAATGGTTTTCTATCTGACAATTTCGCTGCTGCTAAACTGCACCAAATTGCACCGGATTTCCCTGTCAATTGGCCTGTGGTGCTGAATCAAATTTTTACTCTTTTTATTCTCACTCTCTTTCACTCTTTTTACTCACTGATGAGATTTGCCTCGTCGTGGCTAGTGGACTTACGCTTAGAGTCGCCATTGTAAATTAACCAAAAGTCTCTTGTTATAGGCTATACAGAGTTTTGAAAACACATATGACATCAAGTTTTTTTCTTGTGCAAGGTCTGGAGCTGGCAGATAGCATTGCGTAGCTTCATGGGAGTTGGGCACGCAACATTTTCCTCTCTTACAGACAAGGAAGAGACAACTTTTCCAAGACAATGTGTGCCACTAACAGACACAAATACACTGATAGAGACAAGGAAACAATAACACAGACAGACACACAGACATTGACAGACACACAGACATTGACAGACACATGCACAAAGACATTGACATATGATGAAAGACTTGCACATGAAATGAGAAAGAGACTGACACCGTCAAATACATTCAATAAATGGCAATGTCATACACTGAGCCAATAACAGAAATTCACCCACAAACACAGAGACACTAGGAAAGACACAAATAAGACAGACAATGGCTAAGACACTGATAGACCCACGGGTATTCGGACAGACACACAGCCAATGGCAAAGACATAGAAAATTACAAAGACACTGACAAAGACTTACACAGATCATAAAAGAAAGAAAGAGAAACTGGTCACACCATCTTTCTCCATGTCAGGAGGATCATTTTAAAAAAAGAGTGCAACCTTTTGGTTCCCTTTCAGGGGGTTTCTCAAGCATAGTGATTCTAAATAACACGAACGAATAAATACAGAAAATAATAACCAAAGGGTATACAACACCTGTGGAGATGCCGTGTCACTGGATTATGGTCATTAGAAAAAAATGGCGTGTAAATTTCACAAGAGCAAAACAATGCGTGGACGTGCTGGTACTATAATAAATGAAGAGTTTATACTAAAATACTAAAACGAGAAGACATCAGTACTAAAAATCTTGCTAACGAGAGGAAATACATTTTAAAAAGTACACAGAATCTGGCGGTCCCAAAAAATAAACATGGCGGACTGATCTCTGGTCACTGTTTGAGGTAGTTGCAATGGAGCTGTTAATTCCTTGTTTGTTTTTTATGTATGCAAAATCCTTTTTTTCATCCTCCATCAGCCATGATTACTGTGGTCTGGCTCCACTTGAGTTTAATGTGCTCATCAAATGAGCATAGCAATGAGAAATGAATAAAGGCATTGCGAAAAAATCTGAAATAAAGCACATTTGACCATATTTGTATTGACAAAACAGCCCAAACCAAGTGTTCTTAATTATTAAGTAGAAGTAAACTGCTTGTTCCTTTACAAAACATAAACCAAATATAGTTGCATAAGATTATTTTACCTGTGAGCTGTGCCAGCCACTGACCATCCTTGTTGCAAAGGAAACACAGATAAAGAGCACTATTTCATACTTTGCACTAAAATTGAGACAATAATGAGGAAAACCTGTGCCTGCAGGTTTCCCAGTCTACCGTCCCCATTGTAGCGCATTGTTACAGGCGCTAGCTCAGCACTTCGCCCCGGGAAACACATCGCTAACTGCTGGGATACTTGCGGTAGCGTTTCTGTGCAGCTGCAAGTATCACCTCCTGGGGTCCATAGGACTCAATGGAGGGATGTGTTTCCGGGATGGAAGATCGTGCAATGCCATGGAGTGATCGCGGAGGGAGACTGGGAACGATTTGTTCCCAGTTCCCAGTCTCCCTCTGCTTGCGGCCAAAAGAAGCGACGGATCAAGCCACCGTTCTCGCCGCGGGATGAGAGATGAGTAATGGATTTATGGGGGGGGGTTTAGGGGTGCTAAATGATTTTGCAAATGCAGAGTCATATAACATAAGCTTTGAATAGTATCTAAAATTTTGCCTTGTGCGACCCGACAGTAATTAGCCTTTGTAATACCTTACTTATCGAAACGCTAATTAACGAATGTGCTCCCGATGTTAAGTATAGGATGTGGAAAGTTGAGTAAGCTTGCAGAAGCTAGCGCAAAATCCGATGCTCTAGTGATATTTTACGGGCTTAACATCAGAAAGGTAATATGGGGGCATGCATTAAGTCACTTATCCTAGTGGTAACACTTAACCATCCAAAAGCTAATATTAGCGTTTACTAGGGAATGGTGTCCAAAGTGTTTCTTTAAATTACTGGATATTGTATAGGGAATGGAGATGTGGAGACAGCACTTATGTATGTGTTTTATCTTGTACGTCAGGATAAAGTATTAGGGTGGGTGCTGCCACTAGAATATAAAGTGTCCACACACCTCAAAAGACACAGTAAGATAAAGCAAGAGAAAGGGTTCCGGGCTCACCCTAATGGTTATGTACTAAAACAGCATATGTATGTATATATATATATATATATATAATAAGAGCAATTTGCAAGAAAAAACGTAATATATACTGATACATGTCTTGCTGCCTGGTCTTTTCCATCGATACACATTTTTTCCTGAGCCCACTTATTTGTCCATACCACCCTGGAATCTGGATTACATCGCTGGATCCAAAGAGAAGAAATCAACTAAATATAAGTATTCCAATCTTCCAGTACTTCCATCCTATGCGTGAATTATTCAGTATATATTAAATTTTTCTTGCAAATTGCTTTTATTATATATATATATATATATATATACATACATACATATGCTGTTTTAGTACATAACCATTAGGGTGCGCCCGGAACCCTTTCTCTTGCTTTATATTACTCGATATTAATGAAGCTGTAAGCAATATAACCGTAAAGAGCAATAAAAGAGCACAGTGTTAAGACAGTTTACGGCAGGGTGAGCATCATGGGAGATGTAGCTCTGAAAAAATCTTCAATGCCAAGATTAGTCATCAGTGTCCTACATATATTAAGATCAATTTCTTATCCATATACTAAGCAATAATTTTGGAGGTTTTCTCCACTTATACTAAATACATGACTCGATTATATATTTAGTGCCATTGGAAAAAATACATATTGGAACTGCAAACTTTTAATATCAAAATGTAAAAATTCTTAATAAATCAACATAATTATAACATAAGTACTACTTAAATCAACTGGTTTTAGTGTACTTAAATATAATAAATATACAATTTAATAAGTAATCGGTTAAGGCAAATTATTAATTGTCTGATCACAGATAAATCCCCTATGCTTCCTCTATTTATTGCATTTCTAGGCTGATGGAAAAAGAAGAGTTGTAACGAGGACAAGCCAAGCCACTCAAACCGATGACAACTGAATATAGTCAGCAGGGAAAGGAAAACACTGTAAATGACACTTTGTAATTTTACAGCTTCATTCTCAATATGAATTACAGAACAATCATGCATCTTTTAATTTCACTTGAGACACATCAATGTATAACAAATAGTTCTGCAGATAGACAACCAGAATGAGTTTTAATAACTTTGTACCTAATGACAGAATTATGCTGAACGACCTACAGTGTAGCTGTAAACCAATTATACATTTAAGAAATAGAGTAATTACACAAGGAATTGGAAAACTGGACATGCAACCTGGAGCATCATGTACTGCTTAATGGTGAAACTGACAAGTTAATCATCCAAAACACATAGAAATAAATCAGCACACAAATATTAAATATGTTTTATTATAAATACGCATTTAAATCTTTTAAGGCTTTTTAAAACACTTTGGGCCATATCCCATAGTTGGTGTTAACTTAACCAGAGCTGTTGTAAATTTACCAGAGACATTATTGTCTATGGAGTTGTTAAGTTTACAACATCTCTGGTTAAGTCTGCACCAGCTTTGGAATATTGACCTTTTGGTCCTATTTTGCTTAGCTGGTAATGGCAAGACACTAATGGGATACTCTGATAATCTCCCTACTACTAGCCATGTTATGAGTGAGTGGCTATATATATATATCCCCAGAGTATAGCAGTAGTAGCAGAGGCATAACTAGAAACCTCTTGGCCCAGGTGCAGGAACCATGACGGGCCACTCCACCCTAGGCAAAAACATTTTGTGCCCCCCCCAGTCAGCATGCATTGGTCCCCTCCAGGTCCACAATGTTAATTCCACAACCGGTGTTTCATGTTTTCCAGGTCCACTTTGACCTCTTCAGTCCATCCCATTTTTAATGTAATGTGCACTCTGTGTATCTCACAGAGCTCCACAGCAATAAACCTCACTGTAATGTGCAGTATGTATGAACGTATCACAGAGCTCCACAGAAATAAAACTCACAGCAATGTGTATGAGCATATCACAGAGCTCCACAGCAATAAAAAACACAGTAATAATGTGCAGTGTGTATCAGTGTAAATCACAGAGGTTTTCAGCATCAAAACTCACAGTAATATGTGGTGTGTATGAGTGCATCACAGAGCTCTAAAGTAAAACTCACAAAGAAGTCTAAAATAAACAAATAAAAAGAATTATATATGTGAGCGCTACACATATAAAATATAGGCAGGCCCAGGCTGACAAGTGTGGGCCCCCCAGACTCAAGGGCCCGGGTGCGGTGGCACCCTCTGCACCCCTGGTAGTTACGCCCCTGATAGTGATACCTTTTTTATTGGACTAACATTACATTTAAAAGACAAGCTTTCAAGAGTATAACTCTCTTCTTCAGGTCTGGAAGTTATACTGAGCAAAATCATAGAATTGAACAATAAACAGCCAGGCAGAAGGATGGGTAGTGATATTATGGTAGTGAGTTAAAAAGCCAGAGTCACTCAATACCATAATGTCACAAAGCATTCAACATCGTTCCTGGTTTATGTGGTTTTTATTTTCTTCTGTTTTTTTGTTTTTTTTAATTGTGTCATTAACTTCCTCTTCAGGCACCATCATCATCAGATGCACAACCTGATATTTATCTGTGTTGTTTTATGGGCCTATGATGTTTGTTTACCCTTCTCGACCATACTGTTCCACTATTCAGTATTTAAGACACCCATCCTAACCTCCGACCCTTCTGCTTGGCTCTTTATTGTTCAATTCTACGATTTTGCTCAGTATAGCTTCCAGACCTTGAAAGCTTGTCTTTTAAACATAACTTTAGTCCAATAGAAAAGGTATCACTACTACTGCTATACTCTGGGGATTTTGCCATCTGGACAAACACGGCTCATCCAATCTATACTAATATATATTATATAGACAGGTGATCTCTCAAGCCTTCAAAGAAGTGTATGTGTATTTTGTGTGCTCTGTTTACTTTTATGTATATCTTGAATGATTTCATTATTTACTGTCATTTTTAAATTTTATATTTCTGACATACAGATAATAAATGGGCATGACACATACATCACACATTAGTATATCACAACATACGTCTGCACATTCCATATTCTTCACTGTTACTACACTTCTTTTGACTGCACTACATTTTTTCTGTTCTAAATGTACTTTCTCACAAACAACATCTGCTGACAGTCTAGAGGCCTTTGGAATCATTCAGAAAACACATCAATGGGACATTTTAATGCTTTTGGAGTACTTTCAATGTATAATCCATCATTCTTAATGAAAAATAAAGGAACATCTAAATGGACATCTGCATCTTCAATTTTCCATATTTCACTAAAATACCATATCGACCATAGAACAAAAATGAAGTGAATGCTATTTACTGAATGTTTAAACATTTTTTTAAATCAATAAAAAAATAGTAATTCCAGAGCATTGGAAAGCAAATTATAGCTATTATATGCTAGAATAATAATATTTGTATATTTTCTTTTAAATCTATGTCCATTGGTAAGTGTTCTAAAAGCCTGATCTTGACAAGAAGTAAAACATGTTTCTATGCAGCTGTAACATTTTCGCAAGTAGGCCAAAAACTTAACAGATGTCCTTTGCATACTCAGCACATTAGCTGTCTTGTCTTACGTCTGACGTAACATCTGGTTTGCTTCAGCGTTCAAATCTGAACCAGGTGAAATTAATTTACGTGACATTGAATTAAAGATGTGCAATTTCAAAATCTCTTATTGAGAACACGTTCATTGTTTTAAAAACAACACGCTTTGTACCAAAGTAACTCAGGTGAACACAATACCGGCTGGGTGGAGAAGAGGTAACATCACTGCTCTGCGTGGAGAGAGCCTGTGGAGACACGGGTTCGATCCCAGCAAGAGCACCTCTCCAGTAAGTGTCCTTGGGCAAGACACCTAACGGTACATTCTCGCCACCCAGGACATACTTGAAAACGAGAGAAATCTCAAAGTATCCTTCCTGGTAAAATCCTTTCTTAAACAAACAAAAAAAAAGAACTGAAGCTGAAGTCACCAAACACAATACCCAAAAAAGCCACGTGAACAGACCAAATACAAAAATAAATAATGCACATGAACACAATAAATGAATAATGCACATCAAACCGAGTACCAAATTAACACACCAAGAACAGTTAAACTGTTTGTAACACAGTCAAGTAGGGACGTAAGCAACACGGGTGAATACTCCAAGCAATATATATATATATAGGGTTATTCAGAGAGCACCGACATGTCACCGTCATTTCGGTACTCTTCCGTTCGCTGCAGTTCGGGGAGTTCAAGTTGCCGACCCTGCGATTAATTTACCATTCACCACAGGGTCCCCGATGTGCAGCGAATCGACCCGCCGAACGCATCCAAAAAAACGCTGCAGATCCACCGATTCGAATTGGAAAACCACCTCAAAACCGCCGAACGAATTGAAAAAGCGCCAAATCGATCCGAAAAACAGCTGAAAAACCGCAGAATGCACCCAACAATCGGCGACAGATGACCAGTCACCATAAAAAGCCGATATGCCTCTGAACAGGGGTAAAAAAAAAAACAAAAAAACAACACCGCAACTTTTAAAAGGTTTTTAAAAAAACTACTGCATGAAAAATCCTGGAAATAATATATAAGGTCCTATGAATAATAATAAAAAGGTCTGTTACAGAATTAAACAAAACGGCATTTTAAAAAAATCGGAAAAAATAATTTTGCTGAAAAAATCTTGAAAAATTACTAAAAAAATCAAGAGACTTTATGCTGCAAATGAAAAAAAATAAACGATTGAATACATGTTTAAGAAAAATGGGGAATTATTTTTACATTGAAACCTATGGGATCCGCCTGTTTAAACCTGTGTCTAACGAAACCACTGAAAATCAGGGCATTGCATTGACATTTCAATGCTGTTCAGTGTTCTCTGAATAGATTAAAAATACTTTAGAAATAAATAAACAAATTAACCATTACTTCTCTATGGGGATTTCACTGCCACTGAAGGTCACTGTATTTCGCTGGTAATTTGACAATATTTTGTGAACTGGCAGCTTTTTGAATAGCCGAATTGCCACAAAATTGCCCCGTATGGGGAAATTCACTTTTCGAGGCAATTTTGCGGCCAATTCGGTGCTTTTTGAATAACCCCTCTAGTAAGTAATGGTGAACACAGCAAGTGATGCAAACAGTGTGTTCATTCTAAACATGAGACAAAAAATTACATAAACACTGCGCACAGTAGAAAATAAACACAAATGAACTCACCAGAAATGAATGTATGAATGTAACAACTGAAAACACAGAGAATAAAGTAATAGAGACACACCATACAGCAAGGGTAGGCAATCTTAGTCCTATATTTTGGAATAACGTCTCCCATGATGCTCAGCCACTTATTAGGTTGATGGGGACTCATGGAAAATGTATTTGCGAAACATCTGGAGGGCCAAGGTTGCTGATCCATGTCTTACAGTGAACAATAGTATGCAGAGATATTGTTATAACATACAATTTGAAATATAATCGTAATTCAATATAATTAAATACTTGTATAACGAACAATGTGATGCAAGCAGGTGTAACAAGGTTCTACATATATATATATAGATACAAGTGATACAGTATATATGTATATATATATTTATAGTGTCTGCTGCGTACATAAAAAGTGGTACACCACACTTAATACATGCAAAAGAAAACCAAACAACAAGTGACTAATGTAGATAAATAAATAGAGAAAGAAATATTTTAATGTAACTATTCATGAAGTGAATTGCACAGCGCACGTTACGAGCACTGGCGGATCCAGTCAGGGTGCACAGGGGTCATTTGCCTTCCCCTGAGCTGAAATCCCATTGTAGGTGACACAAGGAACCTTTGAACATATGAACCCCTGCATCTTTGGTATTATACACCCTGCTTGGTCACAAGAGATGTCATTGGAAAGGCCAGGATCAGACTTTTCCAATGATACCAAACATTGCCATGTAAAATGTACAAAGTAAGAGATAGAAAAATCTATTCCAAGAGAATCTGTTTTAAATTTTATTGACATACATGGACTGATAGTTCGTGATGCTGACCAAAAAGTCTGGGAATAGCCTAGTTTCTGAGCCTGCCTCAAGCAACTTCCCTAAATGACATGTGTATATAGCTTTTAGATACTCAAAAAACATTTCATCCACACTAGGATGATAGGGGGAAAGAATTTAGTGAATACATTTAGTAGGATTCTCAACAAAGGCACCCTATATAGCGAGGTTAACCTGTATGTATACACTAAATACCACCCTTTCTAAAGAAAGTAACCTTGAAAGTGCCAGCACGTACAAAACATAAAACGGAATGTTTTTTATTTACATATAAAAGAATAAACACAAAAGGCAGAACAGTATACTAGTCACCGCATTCATACAAATAAAATCCAGAAGCTTCACATGAGTAATATCCTCAAGGTAACCGTGTTAGGTTACAATATGCTCGTGTTACTCATCAATAAATAGACAGAAAATAGTCGTGAATCTGATTTCCACGGGCAGTAACAAGAAAAGGAATTTGCGATATGTGTTACATTTGCTGGTGCCACGACTCAACAGTCTGTAGACACAAAATAGTCATAAGTTAGGGCTTCAGGTTTCAGGTGCAGTAACACGCAGAGTAATACAAAAACACACCATGAGCTGAATACTTAATACATTACACATCCTATGTGCAGTGATCTGCATTTACCAGGACCTACAACAAACAATGGCATAATAGTTAGTCAGTACAGTATGTTTGCGCAATTACATAAATACAATTTTAAATAAGTCTACTCTGTACAGAGCATCTTACAATATTGAGGAATAGCTCTGTGTGAAAGAGCTTCTGCCCCTTTAAGTAGCGATTGGCTGCCTTCTATGTGTTTGTCCTGTACTCTAGTCTCTGTCAGTCGATACAAATACAATATTGTGGTTATGAGCCAAAACGAACAGGGGCTTTCCTGTACATTCACTTGGTGTGTAATTGGTAGGTTCACTCAACTTAACCCTGTTCTTCTATAATTCTGGTGGAAAGTAAAAGGCAGGCAACGGACCTCCAAACTTGAAAGCTAGTGGTTCTGTTCAGTCCCATTATTTAACACAAGTTGCATCTTTGATTTGATTTTTGCTTTCTATAGTTTTATAGGGTTACAGTGTGTGTTCTTTCAGGTGTGGGGGGGGGGCTTAGGTTGCACCTTTCCTTCAAGCCAAACCCGAACACTCAAACGTTGCACAGCATATTATTTTTTATGTAGAGTATACACACTTTGGGCTGTATTACAATGTTGGTGCTAACTTAACCAGAGCTGTTGTAAACTGAAAACCTCCATAGGCTATAATGGCTCTGGGAAGTTTACAACAGCTCTGGTTAAGTTAGCACCAACTTTGTAATATAGCCCTTTGTGTATGAAGTATGACTGAGGTCTCCCTCTGATGGCGTTCACACAGCTGGGTCAGCATTCAGTCGCACATGCGCGATGTCGGCTGTACTCTGTCTCAGCGTCCTAATGCAAGAGAAAACAGGAGGCGTTTGTGGATTGTGGGACAAGAGGGGAGTATAGATTCTTTAAGTGAGTTTGCAAATTCACTTCATATCACGTTCTCAGAGCTGTTTGTCTTTTTGGATGGCGTTTTTATACTGATTCCAGATGAGAATCATGAGTGACAAGTTTGATATACAGTAGACTCATTCTGTGTTGAAACTTTGCCTAGTCCGCTTGGGTGGAATAAAACTCTCCTAATCCTGGAGTTGGTGATCACCACTTGCTCATACATTCTTAAGAGACCCCAGACCACAGAGCCAAATACTGACAATGTGTGGTATCCTGATTTGTTTTTAATCCTGATAGTGACATAGGGAGGCATGAATAAAGATACTGCCAGAGCCACATTGAGAAACTAACACTCATGTACTCAGACTCTCAAGTACATACAGGTACACATTCAGACACACAGGCACAGGTGCTCACAAATTTGCAGTCACAAAGGCTCTCAATGGTATACAGTCACACAGGCACTTACTGGTATTCAGTCCAGGCCTGGTCTGTTCTGACTCGTGTTCAGCTGTGAGGGGGGCTGAAACCTGAACGCATGATTACAAATCCGAACTGTCCGGGTTAAAACCGGACAGGTGGCAAAACTAGGGGGGGGGGTGAAGCTTGTACTTCACTTTCACTACCAGCCGAGGGAAAGTGTAGGGTGAGTGCCTTAACCCTTTCGCTGCGGAGGACATGCTCAGCGCGTCCATCCGCAGGTAGGGTTGCATGCGGAGGATGCGCTGTGCCCTTCCAAACTGGTTTGGAAGGGCAGGCTGTGCCCTTCCAAACCGTGCCTGCCTTAAACCCCTTGGGTGCCGGATCACGGTTCGGCGCCGAAAAGCGCCAAATTGTGATCCTTTCCCGGAGCTGGCCGACATCTTGGATGTCGGCCAAGCTTCCGGGAATGCCCCCTGAGGACTGGTGTCATTGTGCATAGCACGATGACGCCAGTCCTGGAGTTAACCTCTAACTGCCACCAATGGTGGAGATAGGGGGTACATTGGAACCCCCTATCATGTACCCCCTATCTCCCAATCCGTGGCAGCTAGGGGTTAATGTTTGGTACTGTTGGATCGGCCAGAGCATGGCCTTTCCATCGATACCAAACATGACCATGAAAAAAGTTTTTTAAAAAAAATAAAAATAAAAAATAAAAAAAACAATATTTTAAAAAAAATTACAAAAAATAAACAAGCTTTTTTTCTTTTTTTTGGTTTGATAATGCAGCAATATTGTTCCCATTTAAATTATAATGTGAACAATGATGCTGCACTAACGATTTTTGTATGCGGTGCGTTTGTTAAAAATCGCGTAATTTTCCCCAAAAAAAATGTAACGAGACCCCATTTCTAATTTTTTTAACAAGCGCACCCCATACAAAATATAACCGCAATTGCTCGCATGTTAAAATGTGAAAAAAAACACTTTACACGTTGTAAATTATTGAAAATTCATATTTTATTGCATTTTTTGTTATAATATACAGACAGGACATGACGTATATATATAATAATAATATATTATGAATCTGCCGTGTCTGATGGAAAGAACGATATATAATATGTCTGGGTCATATACTAAAATAAGCCTTCGAAACACGTTTAAACAAGATCAGCGAAACCGGTAAAAATGAGCTCAGCACAGAGGCGGGAAACACCTCAGCAGCGAAAGGGTTAAAGTAACTAGGGTATGATTAAGGTGCACAAAGTGACATAATGAAGCCCGGCAGTGGAACCTTCCATGGAGTCCAATGGACTCCAGGAGGTGATACTCGCGACGGCGAAGAAGTTGAGGGTAGAGCATGGTTGTGGGGCGAGGAGGTGCTGAAGAAGCACCTGCTTCGGAATAGCACGCCGAAATGGAAACGCTACGGGGAAACCTGCAGGTTTTCCCTGTTAGCGTCCCCATTTTAGCGATGCCCTCTTAATCGTGCCTGAAGAAAAAAAAATGCTCAAAATGAGCTCAGCACACAGGGGTGAAATTTGTCAGCAGTGAATGGGTTAAAGAAAGGGACAGAGAAACAGGAAGGGGAAAGCAGAATAAAAAACACAGGGAGGAGATAGAGCTAAACAGAGAAAGGCGTTTTAGAGAGAGTTAAACACACAGAGTTATACACACATTGTGAGAGAGAAGTTTGATATACAGAAAGGAAGAGATTTATATAGAGAAACAGTTATACAGAGCAAGACATTTAAACACATGGAGAGCATTATACAGAAAGAGTTATACACATGGACAGAGGGTATTATACAGGGAGTGAGAGAGTTATACGAAAGGGAGAGAGTGTTATACAGAGAGAGATTGTTATAGAAAGGGAGAGAGTGATATACAGAGAGAGATTGTTATAGAAAGGGAGAGAGTGTTATACAGAGAGAGATTGTTATAGAAAGGGAGAGAGTGATATACAGAGAGAGATTGTTATAGAAAGGGAGAGAGTGTTATACAGAGAGAGATTGTTATAGAAAGGGAGAGAGTGATATACAGTATAATGTATACAGGGAGAGAGTGTTATACATAAAGAGAGTTCTAGAGAAAGAGTGTTATGCACAGTAAGAGAGAATGGTATACAGAGAGGGAGAGCGTTATACAAATTCAGAAATAATTACACAGACAGTATGTATATACACAGGGGAGAGTTATACACAGAGAGCGATACACAAAGACTGAGCATTACACATTGGGAGAGCGAAAGTTATAGAAAAAAAGAGTGATTCAAAAGGAGAGAGAGGGTGAAAGCACAGAGTTATTCAGTGAGAGAGTTTTATAGACAGAGAGAGAGTTATACAAGGGAGAGAGAACGTTAAACATGGAGAGGGAGAGAGATACTCCTACAGCGAGAGATATGCACAGAGTGATGGAGTTGTATAGCAAGAGCGTTATACACTGGGAATGGATAGAATATTATAAACAGAGAGAATTATACACTCAGTTATACACAAGGAGAAAGAGAGGGGTTGAAGGAAAAGGAATCCTCAGACCACCATCTGCTAACCTATAAGAAGGACCCTATAAGTAGTTAAATAACACCCCAGGAATTATAATATTAATAGATAAATTAAGGTTTAAAATATAAGAAATAGTTTTAAGATAAATTGATAATCAGCAGTATTATAGGACTAAGGTTCACTTCTCAAGATGTTTGCAAATGGTCTTTAGAATGACAAGGATACTGATGTTTGCAAATGTTTTTCTCAAGTGATAAAAAGTCTGATGTCTTAAAAAAAGTACTGATGTCTTAAGAAATGCTGATATCTCAAGAAATCACATGCCGAGGCCACGGGACTGTCTAGAAATGTGTCACCAGACCTGTATTGAAACTGGCCAATGAACTATGTTATGTTTTGAAATGTTAACCAATGAAATAAAGAGACAACTTTTTGTTAGAAGCAAAATATGCGTCAAAAAAACGTTGGAAGGCAGAGAGAAATTGCCAGACAAAATTACATGCCTCGTGTGTCCTTTTTGAAAGGATTTTCTCTCTCCCTGCGCAGAAGGAGAGTTAACTCAGGTGTGCCTAAGACAGGGTCTTAGGGGTTAAGACGGACAATTGGAGACCATTATTCTCTTCAGGGGTTTATGCAGATCAAGCTATATAGGGAATTCTAAACCGAGAGGGTGAGGCCCACAAGGAAATGAGAGAGATTGGGAGGAAAGGCGAGACAGACAATGAGAAAGTAAGTTAGATATAAAGAAAGAGAATTGAATTGAATTGAAAAGAGACAGAAAGGAAGAAATGCGGAAGCACACACCGGAAGACAGAGAAAGAAGAAGAAGATAGATACGGAAAAGGAGAGAGAGTGAGAGAGAGAGACTGACAGAGAAGGTGAGAGAGACAGAAGAAGAAACACCTCAAAAGAGGACGAGACACATAAAGGAAGAGAGACAGACCAACAGTGCAAAACCAAGACACTCTCATGCAATATCCCTTGCGACGCATCACACATTCATATATGTTTTAACAAGAACAGAAATCTGGAGAGCTGGCTATTATCACCGAGGACGTACATACAGTATATGCCAAAGTAGGGCACCAGACGCTGCATATGAATCTTTACGTAAACCATGATTGCAGGACTGTTTGATTTCATATATAAGGAAAGTCATAAGGAGAGCAAAATACATCCTCATCTGTGTTTTGTAAACTTTTTGCGATGGCGCTGGGGCACTGTAATTTCAAATGTGAGAGGAGATGATAAATATGGGTAAATGGGAAATGAGGTTGTAGTACAAGTGAAGTGGCCATAGGGAGCAGTTTGCATTTTATAGGATGTGAAGAATTTGGGGAAGGCACGGCACAAAATGAGTAGATATTAACCCCTTGCCTCTGGGTGGGTTGTGCCTGGCAGCGAAGTGTTACTACTGGAGGGGCGTACTAGTATGCCTTGCTTGCCAGCTTCTGTGGCAGGCCCCGCCTACTGACACACAGCATACTTCATTGGCTCCAGGAGGACGGTCTGGGTCCAGTCAGCCAGTGGCACGCACTGCGCCATCTGGTTTGGGAGCGGGGAGCAGAGCTGACCATTGAAACTAGCGGGGAGTGCTATACCACCCCGAGCTTCAAAACTCACCCACTGCGAGTGCGGCATAGCACGCCCCATGGGAGGAAGTAAAGAGAAAGGAGAACAACAGGGTTAAAACTGAGGATATTGGGAAGGAAAAAGCATAAAATACTATGGATCATATTATAAATTTCAAGCAGCCTTTTTTTAATCATTGTTCATTTTGTAAGATCATAATTTAAAAACCAAAAATGTTAAAATAACTGCACAACACAACGCTTCATCCAAAGTAAACAGTTAAAAAGAGAGGTGGGGTTTGTGTGGCATGGGTCTGGTGTAGAAGGTGATGGGTGTGGTTAGTAGTGGTGAGTAGCTTTTCAGCCTGGATAGTAACTTATGACATGAAATTTTGAGCCCTCACAGAAGAGTGTCCCTGCTTGGTTAATGGCTCCTGTGTTTGATATTTAGGCCCTCATCTACAGTTTTTTGTATTTTCTTATTTGTTCAAGAGAAAAAACAGGAAAATGAAATACTGGCACCTGCATGTGCTTTTAAATTGTCATGAGTTCATTTTATTTATTTATACACTTTCTGTATGCACCACATACAGAATCTGTATGTACTGTCACTGCAAGTTTTTATGACACATATTTTTTGGATGTTTTAGTTGTGTTATCATTGTCCATTGATGCGGCATCTTTACTGGAGTTTTATTTATTCTGTAAAATATTTTAGTAGGTTATGCACCGTTCATGCATTTATCATGATTTGATTATCACGAGCCTGCACATTATATCTAAGGAAAATTAAGTGTTTGGGATTATTTACAGTTGATAAGTAATAAATATTACATGTGTGCACACCCTAAAAAAGGCCTGCGCATGCATGGTGTATACTGCACTAGGCACGCACAGATACTGGTTTCTCAGTATCGAGTACAAGTACTGATATTTGTATATCAGTACTCGCCGATATTGAATACCGATACTGGCGCTTGAAGCCATACTGGCACCCTGACAAATCAGAAAGCTGGCTGGCAGGTCATGACACGCCTCCTGAATTCCTCATTGGCTGGGAGGCTGGTTCTAGGCTCCCTTGTGGCACTGCCATCCAGAGGGAGATTTTACAGATTTTTCTGCTGTCTGTGAGTTCGGGGGAACAAACTCCCTCTGACCTGCATTTCCAATATCGGGAAAGGTATCGGAGCATTTGAGAGACTACGAGTACTCGCCAAAATTTGTAGTATATACATATGTATTCAAAAAGAGAGAACAATTAAACAGAGTGGGCAATGATATTCCAGTTCCGTGTGACTAATAATTGTGTTTTACAGCACAGATGTCAATATAGAAGTCTTACAAAATGGTTATATTGTCTCAGAGGACAGAACCTTAATTCCTTGAAAGTCTCAACAATTTGTACTGTAATTTATTATTCTTACGAAAAAGCTAATTGAAAAGCCAGATAGTTCTAAACGTAAGTATCTTATTATTGTTCTTCTCTCTCCTTTTAGGCTTAACACAGTTGATGGCACTATAAGACTTCTACTTGGTGAAAAGACTAACGAGGATCAAGAGATGCAAGAATTCTTCCTTTAAATCAATGTTATCTCGACACAACTATAAAAGTTCACCAGCAATATTATGCTTTAATGATGCCTTACATTTTTACTGCTTGTATTTTTGGTGACAAGATCATTGTTGTTCAGGGGCTATTTTTTCCCTATCGTACCCTTACTAATACTTTCATACAAAAAGCAATTGTTTTAATACACTAATGATGTTGCGTGATCAAAAACAAGATTTAGGACTCTGTTTCCAGTCTCCTGAGAGTTTCCTATAAATAATAATGTGATATTTATTAGCGATCAAGAAAACCTGTCATATTGCCTCTGACATTGTGTCTATAAGTTCATCTTACTCATGTTTCTAATGAATTAGAAATAATTATTTGTAAATTGTTATACGTTTAAACGCAGCAAAATGCATACATACATACAAACTATTAACAATTGGAAGTATTTATTTCTTTGTAATGTCAGCAATTAATAAATTTTTTTCTGAGAAAAGGTATGCAATAAGATAAGAGACCACAGACTGCATTTCTAATAAACTTCATCCCTTTAGGCACACTGAACGTGATAAAAGATGATAAAAGATGTAGATCACAGTTACAGTATAATGTTGCTAGAGATTGCTAGGTTAGGCCGGGGTCAGACGAGTGCACTATGCGCGCCCGTACTGACGTGCCTCCCGGCGTCCGTCGCAGTGTTGTGACGCTTCGACGGGGCTGGATACACACTGTAGCGCATGCACAAATTGCGTGTGCTACAGCGGGCATGCTGCAGACATTCTGTAAGCCTCCCCATCGAAGCGCTACAACGCGCGTTCGACAGGGCTGCAAACGCGATCCTCCATAGGAGGATCGAGGCTTGCAGCACTGAGCACAATAACTGCACTCAGCGAGGTGGCCAGACGGACGTCAGAGTGGAAGGAACGTCCACTCTCACCTACTTTCCCTCCGCTCTGCAAAACGCTAGTCTGGCACCGCCCTTAAATGTAGTTAATAAACGTATTGAACAACATTGGCAGCCGTACTTGCACTAAACCCAAGTTTATGATAACCAGTCAAAAATGAGTCATAGCTTCAGGTGCTAATCATTTTTATACTGAAAAGAGTCAAATTTAACTGTAATACAAATAATTCATTGCCATCCAGGTGTTAAATTTGTATAGTGATGGATGTTACATAATGAGTATTTTATGTATTAACTCATCCGTCCTCACGTGAGAGTCTTTTTATTGAGATGTGCACTGTTATGGTAGTTATACTATGTTCAATATATTTATGTTGCCTAGTGGAGATAGAAGAGAACTAAGCAATAGTTTCAGCAGTATTTGAGTATTTCTTTAATAAGTGTTTTATGTTGGGTGTCCTTTGATATCCCTGCCAAAATGTATGTTCCTTTGGACTAAAACAAACGCAAGTATGTCAAATTATGTAGATTTATTACCGTTATTTGAAAGAAGCAAGGGTTTTTGAAATACTATAATACCTATGCCTGGAACGTTTCAATTTCGTCTCACGGATATTGGGCCTGCAGTGTAGTAGTTTGTTGTCCAGTCCCGTCCTTTTTTCCTACAACTCAAGATTTGTTTGCAGCTATATGGTAACCATTCCCATACATTCTAAAACCCATTAAATTCATAAGTATAATTTATTTAAAACCATACCCTATTCAATCCAAATACTTCCAGTCATTCTAACCCAAGCTTCCCTTGATTTCATGCACTGCTCCTTCCTCATCGATGTGAAAGAAGTCAGAGTCGATTTCCTAAAACTTCTTTGCTATCCTCAACACATTGTATTGACTTTGATGCTTTTTAAAGCCTCTTTCTTCTCATGTGATCAAATTACAATCCACTATCCATCCTTTCCATCCGCTGTGAACCAGTTTCCATTGACTCTTCAAATCAATCAACTTTCTGGTAATTCTCTATACCAGGGCTCAAAATTTCAGGTCCCAAGCTACTAGCCAGGCCTTAAGAGTTACTCGCCACCCAACCCTTACCGTTAACTCTGCCCCTAAACACAACCTCTAAAATGATTGTTTAATTATCATTAATAATATAACAAAGTAGTGTAAACATAAAGGAAAATGTGTGGTGTATATGAGTGTATCACAGAGCTCCACAGCAATAAGCCTCATAATAATGTGCAGTGCGTATGAGCGTGAGTTTTATTACTGTGGAGCTCCCTGATACACTCATACACACCGCACTTATCAGGGAGCTCCACGGTAATAAAACTCATGCTCATACACACCGCACATTGAGTTTTATTGCTGTAGAACTCTGATATGCTTATACACACTGCACATTACTGTGAGTTTTATTGCTGTGGAGTGTAGGAGCGTATCAGAGGTCCAATGCCTTTTTTTTTATACCCCATCTCATTCTTTTTAACCCTTCCCTCTTTCTTTTTTTCACCCCTCTTTCTTTTTTTCCATCCCCTCTCATTCTTTCTTTTTTTCCATCCCCTATCATTCTTTCTTTATTTCCATCCCCTCTCCTTTTTTTATTTCCATCCCTTCTCATTTTTTTATTTCCATCCCCCCTCATTCTTTTTTTATCCCCTCATTCTTTTTTTATCCCCTCATTCTTTTTTTATTTTTATCCCCTCATTCTTTATTCTTTCCCCTTTCATTCTTTTTTTCATCCCCTCATTCTTTTTTTCATCCCCTCTCATTCTTTTTTCTTTCCATCCCCTTTCATTCTTTTTTTTCATCCCCTCGTTCTTTTTTTTATCCCCTCATTCTTTTTTTATTTCCATCCCCTCTCATTCTTTTTTATATCCCCTCTCATTCTTTTTTTCTTTCCATCCCCTTTCATTCTTTTTTTATTATCCCCTCTTTCTTTTTTTATTATCCCCTCATTCTTTTTTTCTTTCCATCCCCTTTCATTCTTTTTTTATCCCCTCTCATTCTTTTTTTCTTTCCATCCCCTTTCATTCTTTTTTTTCCTCCCCTCATTCTTTTTTTATCCCCTCATTCTTTTTTTCTTTCCATCCCCGTTCATTCTTTTTTTCATCCCCTGTCTTTTTTTCATCCCCTCTCTCCCATTCTCAGTCTTTTTACTCCCCCCAAAATAGTCACTTACAAATTGCGATGCTCTGTCCTCCGTCTCTTCTGCACGCTCCATTGGTGCCGCCCCTCCTGCTCGTCACCTGACCCACCCACGTGATGCTTTGTTGACTCACAGCACATTGTGCGACGCTTCACGTGGGTGGGCAGTTGAACAGCGCTGAACAGACAGCTCCGGATTCGGACTCCGAGAGTCTGATACCGGAGCTGTCAATTAAGAAGACGGCAGCCCACTGAACCGGACCCCCGCAACTGACGGGTCAGTCCGCCCACTCGCCCTCAGATAATTTCCACCCGCAGAATGCGAGCAGGCGAGTGGAAATTTTGAGGTCTGCTCTATACACTCTGCCCTTTCGTATACATTATTCAACGCATACAATCTTCAGCACCCAGCTAGAAAAAATCCTTACATCTTTCTACTCATTGTATCACCCACTCATCTACACTTTCAATTGTGCTTTTCATCTATTCCCCACTTGTTTCTTCTAATGTCATCCCTTATGCTCCAGGGGGGTAATTTAAGCTTTGTTTTTCAATCTTTTACACCCTTCTCCAACCCTTCACACACTACCCTTTCCATCACCTCTCATCATATCACCAACTTTCTCAATTTTTTCTTGTTTTTGACACTTAATATTTAAATTAATTTATCTGGGAACAAGAGCAATATATTTTAGCCACACATTCATAGCTGGAGTTACTTCTTGTTGAAGGAAAAAGTGTCTAGTCAGAGTATGGTATATATGAAGCCAATTGTGTGCTGGGAACAACACTTACGGAGATCATCTTTATGTTGAGTGACATGTTTGATTTTTTTGGAATACTGTGTTGCTTGTCATGTGTGTTTCAAAAATATATTGAATCTGCTCTCCTGGGTGTCATAGAAAGAAAAGTATTAAGTTGTGGTATATTCCCTAAGGGCACTATTCCCTTGTTGGTGCTAAAATGGGCCATTTTAGCAGCATATTCCAAGGCAGGTGCCAATTCAGCAACTTGCCTGGGAACTCAGCGCTGCCCTCGATGACATACGCGGTAGTACTTCCCGCCACCACATGTATCACCTCCTGGAGTCCATAGGACACCATGGAGGCTTTCGCTGCCGGGCCACAAGCCCTGCGCTATCTCCTTGTGCTGCAGAGTGAATGCTGAGGGAAATTGGGATCTATTTGTTCCCAGTCTCACTCTGTTCCTGGTGGCCTGAAGCGGCAGATCGAGCCACCTTTCTTGCCGCGGGATGAAAGGTGAGTATCGGATTTATTTGGGGGGTTTAGCTGTTGCTAACTGGTTCTGCAGAAGCGGAATCAGTTAATGCCAGCTTTTGGGTGCCGGTAACAATCCGTTTAACCCATCAGTGCGGCAATTAGCGCAAGGACTTTTGTAATACCTTACTTATCCTGACGCTAATTACTGATAGCTTTCCCCATGTTAAGTATAGGATGCAGAAAGTACAGTAAGCTCGTGCTTGGTAGCGCAATCATGGATGCAGATTTTTTTCCCTGATTAGCTTTAGGAAGGTAATATGGGGGGAATGCGTTAAAGTCACTTATCCTGACATTTACACTTACTCACCCGAATGCTACAGTTAGCGCTCACTAGGAAATAGGGCCCTAAGACTTTAGAAGCATAAGTATTATGACTTATTGCGATCTACGTGCAGAATAATATAAAAATATATATATTTTTGGAAATTGTCTCTGTCAAAACTGACAGTAAAAAGACCGAAACCTGATCCCCAAAAGATGGATTTAGGAAGTTATTCAGTAAGCTGTAAGCGCAAACAACAGGGAAAATTATTATTATTGCAAGTGTAAAAAAACATCAGTGTTTCAGAAAGAGAACTTCAAATCATGGCAGGAGAAGCTTCATCAATGAATCTTCTGTTTCTGCTTTTCAAATTTCCCTTTTGGGAAACATTGACGTTTGCCGCTGTTGCAACAAAGGCAAACACTAGCACTTATTGAGTGACCAACAACAATGATTTCTATAGTCACACTATTTATCTGTTTTCCTCGATAGAAAAATAATGATTTTTAAAAAACAATTCTAACTTTTTAAACATTAGTGTTTTTTTTCAAACAAGGTTCCACAAAACAAAATATACAAATCATAACCGCAAAAAAGTGCAGACCATTCAAGTCCTTACAGTGGGACATTCTGGCCTTGAAGTCTGGGAACAGCCCAGCCGCAATGCCAGGGTCCCGTAACATCATGGCGCATCATATGGGTATGATCCTATGTGACCTTGCCAGAGCTACCAGTGCATTGGGTTGCTGGCAAACCAAAGCTGGCAGGTAAAGGGTTTAATATGGAGAATGGGTAGGTCGCAGCAAAGCACACCTGCACCCCATCCAAAAACCTATGGCCTTTAAAGATTTAATTACACGGGGGGGGGGCGGTTTTGCAAATCCCACCACTGAAGTCCATGGGTCAAAATGGAATGTTAGGAGATTCACTCAAGTTTGCCCAACCCGTAATCTCATGGGACTGTGTAAAACTGGTATACAGATTCCAAGGAACAATGTGTTCTCTCGTTATTCTGCCTCAAGAAATGGCAGTATCTCGTATTCTCCTCTTCCCTGGGAATTAACCGGTAATTGTTTATGTGTTCTTTACACATTTCATTTTTTTTGTCCTCCAAACCGACTCAGAATCGCTTGTTATTTACTGGCGCTCACAAGTTTTGCGTTTATTATAAAAAGTATAATACATGTAAATGTACCATAGCCACACATACAGGACAAGCTGAAACACAACATATAATCGCAAACGAGCTGGTAATATTCGCGATTAGCCAATAAATAGCAGACCAATAACAAATGCAAAAGCCTACTTGGAATAGTTACCATGGTTTTTTGGGGATGGGGGGCGGATTTACAAATTATGGATTTTTTTTCTAGCTTGAGTGTCTGAACTCATCATCAAAATATTATTTCCTTGTTATTTTAGGCATTTCAAATTCTGTGGAATGTGGCAGCACATTGTCTTTTATGTCACAATATATCAAATACAATTTGACAACATACAAGAAAAAGCCTAGGACACGTAAATTGGGTCCTGAAATTAAGGACAAGAAATAGTGTGAGCAGAACCAGAGAAAAGAAAAATAGTATTTATGAAAGATAATATTTTTTTTATTATTTTTTTTCACAATATGTGAGTTGATACTCTGTCTCGCAGTCCAGAACTAATTTATATGCTAGGAATGTCATGCAATTTTCTGTTATTGAAATCATTCTTCTAACTTCCTTTTCCCACAGTACGATTTTATGGATCGTCTAATGGTACATTAATCAAACAGCTTAAATAACCGTATCAACTGATTCCATACAGCCAGTAACAAAACAGCATTGTTTTATGAGAGTATAACATGCACTAAATATAGTAATTTAAAAGTAAAGCATGCCTTTCGGGTCACAATATTTTACTGTGAAAAAATATTCAGACCACAAGAAAAATAAAAAAGCATACATGTCTGTTAAATTAATAAGCAAAGGTTATGATTGATAAATATATAAAATTACAATGACTTTTCATTTAAGATGAGCCAGATTTTCTGATGGTCCATGAACAGATTAGCAGCATAAACAGGGTGTAGGATTCTAAGAAGAAATGTGTTTGTGTAAATGAGAATGAATGACAGATATTGAGGGAAACTAAACTAATTTGTAGGCCTAGGGTGTATTTCTTTTTTATTAATTTAAACTTATATTGGCAAATTACTTTGTGCCCCATTTAGGTAGACTAATGACTAGAAAATGAATATATTTGTTTATAAAAGCAAAAATAAACACAGGTTTCATACAAATAAATAAAATGGCAGATCTAAACATGTCGGCCTCTATTACACGCTTCGCGCAACGCAATTTTTTTGCGCACGCAAAAAAACGTTAGCGCGTGCAAATTAACGCAGTAGTACGCTCCGAGCGCAGTTTTTCAGCCTTCAACTTTTTACGTGCGCAAATCCGACGCGCAAATTCGTACAAATGAACGTTGCGTGCAGGAATCGGTGGGCAGACTGTTTTTTCACGGGATTCAGCCAATCAGAATTAAGAACCACCATTTTCTAAAGTTAGGTTGTTGCGCCTGACAAAGTTAATCTGTGCACATGTGCTGCAGCAAAAAATATTTTTGACAAATTATAAATTTTTTATGTCTGGGTATGTGTAGAATGTGTAACTGTAGTGTGCTGTTTTTTTTTTTTTTTGCTGAGTTATTTAGTTCATCATATTTGCAGCTAACACCAAGTTTTCAAAGATGTTACGAAATTTCGCGCAAACGTCGCTCGTACGACTTTGCGCGAAGATTGTAATACCATCCGCACTAACGCATTTGCGCTCACAATGTTAAGTATAGGATGCGCGCAGAAACTTGCGCTAGCGCTGGGTTCGCGCAGGGTCACTCGCATTGAACGTTAACGCGCATCGTTTGCACGAACGTCATACTACGACGTTCCGCGCAAATGGTTTTGTCCTCGCGCAAAAGCGCATTTGCGCGCACGCAAATGCGCTGCGCGAAGCGTCTAATAGGGGCCGTCATCTTCCTCTAATATGTTTCGGAATGCATTGTTTTTGTTTACCATCCCAAGAAGGGTCCCTGTCCATTCATGATCTTCAAGATCTAGGCTAGATGTCCCCTTACTATTACAGAGACAAAGACCCTTTGACCAATATTGATATTTTGCAAGTTTTTTTTATTTTGTGAAGGATACAATGGTTTAATTTCAGGAACATCTTTATGTCTTTTCTGGAGAATGAAATGGTTACGCACGTGACTTTTGAGAAAATAATTCTACTGGGTGTAATTTGGTCGGATTTTACAAAATGAACTTTACATCATGCAAGGAATACCTATGGGAAGTGAAAACTGTAAATCATTGCATGATTCTCCTTTGTGGTTTGTAGCTGTAGGGTAGAGATTAGCTTAGTAGAATTTGAGAAGTATCAGTCCGAGGCTGAGGAAATGTAACTGATCGGAGTATTGTGGGGACAACGAGACATTCATTTGTGAATATACAGCGTGATCTGCTTGCGTGAGAATAAAATATTTATAAAGTGGCATGGGATGAATGTGGGAGTCGTTTTTGTTTTGTTCTAATATTACAAATGTATTGTTTGAATCAATATCATTGTCTTCTCTAAAGGAAATGCGTTATCAACGAAGGAGTTTTTTTTTAATTCTGAGCCTTTTACTAAAACTGTAAAAAAACAGAACTGTTCAATATTAGATGTTTGTATTTAACAATGCCTGTTTCACAATAGCTAGATGATCACTTCATTTTCTTGTCAGAAATATTTTATGAAAAATGAGCACTTTTTTATGCATACTAATAATGTTGACTTTGCTATTGTGAATTTAAATGTTTTCACTGACTGTATCTTTTGGATGCAAACAATAAAATTACCTTGTAACACAACTGCTTGTTTTCCTTCTTTACTGATTATGATACTTAAAAATGGACAACACTGTGCAAGGAGCACCTAGAGGAACTGAACGTTTGGGCCTTGGACCGTAACTGGACTTCTGGAAAAACGTACCATCACTGTTAAGGTCTGAGGAGTTTGTAAGTTTACACCAGGTTTGGAATCTAGCCCACAGTAATTAACCTCTTCACTGCTAAGTTGTTTTCCATAAAACTACTGTCAGTACCCAATCACTTATTATCCAATAAAACATCATTGAAAAATTCACAAACAGGGTTATTCAGAGAAAGGTGAAAACTAGGACAACTGTCAGGATAAGAGAACAATCTAGACCAAATAGTCGTTTTGGAAATTTAGATAAATGGGAGAATTTTTCTGGTTTGGCTACTTTGACCTAGACTTTTCACCCCTCCAGTCATTCTCCTGGGTTTCACCTTTCTCTGAATAACCCTGAATGTGTTTGTTTTTTTTACTTGAGTAGCCTTATTTGACAGGCAGACACTGTCATCTGCTGGCCAAAAAGGGCTACTGCAGCAAAAAAAAATGCATTGTCCCAGTTAGGTACGGTAATTCATAAATGTACAGTATTAATGAATTTGATTTTGAAATTTGATGAAAAAAATTACCTGGTGCAAGAATATGTGATACAGCATTCAACTCAAATAAAAAAACTTCACCAAAAAACACAAACTCGACTCTGGTCATCCCAGTGTCCTTCCACCAGACCTGTGAAATTGCATTCATGCAGAGAGCTCTCTCTGGTCTCCATGGAGTCTTATGGGCTCTAGGAGACGATACCAGCGGAGCAGGCGGCTGCGTTGCAAACAGTTGTTAGCAGTTTCATTTGTTACATGTTGAAAAACAAATATAGTAGGGCACTCACCCATAGAACGTTAACAGGGGGCTGATAATGCTTATGGCACCGCATTATTCCACTGATGGCTCCTTATTACTGAGCCGGAATTGCCCCACCAACACCATCATTCCTTTAACCCCTTACTATCAAGGGATTTTCCATAAAATCACTGTCAGGAACCACCACCACAGCATTGGTTAACCATTTTTAAGTAATTTCACAGTAAGAAATATTTGGGAATATTCTTAATGTATTCCTTACTGTAATAACCTATTTGGCGGCCAGATGTAGCCACCTACTGGCCAAATGGAGTAATTGCAGATTGGGCTGTGTGCATAATCAGCTAGGGAGAGGTAATTCAAACACATTCACCTTCTGGATTTAAAAAGTTCTGCAATTATCAAAAAGGAATTGTGTCACAGAACAAGCAAATCACAATCATTCTTCTTACACTCTGCTGCCCACTAGTGTCATTCCCCTTAATACAATTTAATTTGCATAGAAAACACATGTTGGCGCTATATAAATGACGACAATAATAATAATACGCAATCTAGTAAATGGTATGCACAATCGCCAAGGTTTTCGGGGATTATATCATAAGCACCCTTATTCTCATTGCGAAAAATATCATATATATACAGTTTTTCTCTCAACGGCCCAAAAGCCCTCCAATTGAATGTACATGTAAAAAAAGAGAAATAACGAATAGTACAATATATGAAGGATCTAAAAATAGTTTTGATATTTAGCAATATAGTTCAAGACATATCCTTCAGAGGCTTACAGGTCTATTCAAAGAAAGGTGAAAATCAGGAGAATTGGCAGGAGAAGAAAACAATCTAGACCAAATAGCCGATTTGGAAAGTGAGATAAATGGGAACATTTTTCTGGTTTGTCTATTTTGACCTATAATTTTCACTTCTCCAGTCATTCTCCTGCGGTTCACCTTTCTTTGATTAGACCTGTATATATTGGCTCTGTTAATAGTGCCTGTGGGTGTTTCAACAAGGTCTTTCGGGTACCCATAAAACCCTCATACTTTGCTTCCTCCTTCGTCGAATACCATGCAGTAAAAGCTACAAACAGAAACAAGAGACAGAGTTCCCTAGTGTAATTCCATATACAGTAGATACAATATTTCAAAATATACATATAGGTCTATTCAAAGAAAGGTGAAACTCAGGAGAATGACTGAAGAAGTGAAAATTCTAGGTCAAAATAGCCAAACCAGAAAAATTCTCCCATTTATCTCACTTTCCAAATCAGCTATTTGGTCTAGATTTTTCTCTTCTCCTGCCAGTTCTCCTGGTTTTCACCTGTCTCTGAATAACCTTGATAGAACTCTGACAAGATAGAAAGCCCTCCTGGCTCTATCTATTCACCTTTGGGTTTTTTCAATGAAGCCAACCTCCACCTCCACTCAAAATCAGGTCTGCTGTAGACTTTGGTTACAATTAAAATAAATGTGTTACTTAAAATCAGTTTAAAAATAGAAAATAATAAAACATTATAAACCCAGAATGCAATTCTCTCTCTTTATGAGCTTCCTCAGCTGGTGACATAACCCCCGTTAAGGTCCACATCTTTATACATATATGTCTCTATGTCCATTAATTGATACTTTGGCCTCGCTATCTTCTCGGCGTGCGTTTCATGCCTCGGATCCCTCCTGTATCACTAAGGCTAAGGTCAGACTAACGCAGTGCGAACGTGCGTTTAGCCGCACTAAATCACGGCCGTGCTAGCAGCATATTACGTCCAATGCCGGGCAGCATACGAAGAACGGCCGCACAAAAGTGCGGCCGCGCAACGCAAGTGGCAAACAAACGCATTTTTTCGAGAACGTCAAACCGCTAGTACTGACGTACAGAGTGCGCTGCGTCTGGCTAGGGTCAGACTAACGCATTTTTCACGTTGTCCGTGAAAAAGTGCGTTCGAACGAATGGACGTATTTTTTCACGGAATACGCAATAGCGGTCATACGATGCGCAGTTTCATCCGTGATTTTGTACGGATCATCAATAAAACACTTTTTGGGTCTGGACGTTATGTTGGCCGGACATTAGCAGCGTCTGACGTCTCCTAATCACACACACACGCCGCTAGCGGACGCAGCGCACTCTGTACGTCAGTACTAGTGGTTTCACGTTCTCGAAAAAATGCGTTTGTTTGCCGCTTGCGTTGCGCAGCCGCACTTTTGTGCGACCGTACTTCGTATATTGGCCGTCATTGCCCGGCATCTGCTGCTAGCACGGCCGTGATTATGTGCGCCTGCACGCGCGTTCGCACTGCCTCAGTCTGACCCTAGCCTCTGCTAGCGGCGTGTGTGTGTGATTGGGAGACGTCAGACGCTGCTAATGTCCGGCCAACATCACGTCCAGACGCAAAAAGTGTTTTATTGATGATCCGTACAAAATCACGGACGAAAATGCGCATCGTCTGACAGCTATCGCGTATTCCGTGAAAAAATGCGTCCATTCGTTGGAACGCACTTTTTCACGGACAACGCGAAAAATGCGTTAGTCTGACCCTAGCCTCACACACAACATATTCTGCCCTGTACTCACAAAGCTGTCAGCTCCGATCCCATACAATAAGTCCTGCTGGGATTCATACTTATATTTAAAACAGTTTTTACTAAACAATTTTCCATATATAAACATTCATTAATACCAACAGACTTTTCCTTTAACCCATGGCTTTTCGTTTTCTTTCTAACCCTAAATCACTTGTGTTTCATCTCTCTATTTCCACTTGTTTTCGTTAATTAAATCTCCCCAATCCCTAAAGTGTTAAAACCTCTGGACTATTCTTATCGCTCCAGAAAATGCAACAATTCAAATCAGCGTTTAACCCCCGTTCACCCCCAGTTACTTGAACCTATTTATGAAGAGCCAGATTTGACTGAGGCTCACGTGGCTGGGTGCGTATTATTGCACAAAAGACTTTAAAAAAGTGTTAGCACCCCAGGCTTCATGTCTGAGGTGCCAAACCTTTAGGGGCATGTTTTGGGACACAAATGCAAACTAATTTTGTTTGCAATAATACAGCATACCTCTACATCACGTTAACATGATCTTGCAAAGCTCTCACTAACTCAGCTCCCCACTACCTGTCCTCACTAATCACTAAATACACCCCAGCCCGCTCCCTAAGGTCATCAAACAGTGACCTGCGCCTAGCTTCTCCCTGCATCACCTCTTCCCATGATAGACTGCAGGATTTCATTCTCACGTGCAGCTCCCATCCTCTGGAACGCTCTCCCTCGTACGGTTAGACTTTCCCCTAGTTTCCCTTCCTTCAAACGCTTAAGACATTCCTGTTTAGAGAAGCCTACCACCCAACTCGCTGACGCAACCATTCCATCATTCCCACCTCGCAGTCCATCACTTTCACCTTGCAGTCTATCATTCTCACCTTGCAGTCCATCATTCTCACCTTGCAGTCCATCACTCTCATCTTGCAGTCCTCTCCTCCTGTTTCTACCCCCAACCCTTCTAGATTGTTCCATGGGAATAGGACCCTTGTTTCCTAATGTACTGGTTTGACAATTGTTGTTCAATGTATTGTAACCCTGTCTATATTGTGCCCATTGTGTAGCGCGGTGGAATATGCTGGCCCTATATAAATAAATAATAGTAATAATAATCCTGTTCTGGTGTGTCTGCTGCTGGTGTTTGTGTAAATGGTAGTGAAGGGGCTAAGGGAATTCAGCCGAATGACAGTGATTCTTAACCCTTTCCCAATGCTGATCCTCTATCATTTGGATGTTTTATTTTCTTAACATTCCAGTTTTTTTCTTGGATGGAATACTGCATTTCAATTTATTAGCATTTATTCGTTGCCATTATTAATAAATGAATGTTAACGTAGAAATGAAACAAGGATTCGCAAGAGCCAATTTTTGTGATCTATAATTATTAAATGACCTTTTCGTAGTGTAGCATTCTTTAAAATAATAGACATTGTTTATGTGTCAAAAAATAAAGAATTCTTTTAATAAATAAGCCCTGGATTGCAGATATGATGCCAATTATCTAAACAGGTCTGCTGAATGTAAAATTATTATAAACAAAACATGTTTGCCAATATTTTGTTGCTGGAATAATATTATTTAGAATCCTTTATTTATATAGCGCCACAAATTCCGCAGCACTTTACAAGATCAAGGTTGATACATTAAAATACCACACATGGATGATGACCTGATTCAGGGGGACCCTGCTCCCAAAGGAATTTACAATCTATGAGATGCTTTAAATCGTTTTCCCCAAAATCATCTGTGCTCTTGTTATCAGCACAAAAAAAACAGTAAGAGGGCATCTTTCGTGACACTGTATTTGCAACAAATTAAGTAGGTTAATTAAAATAGGTAAGACACGAAAAAGTTGCATGTTTGCTGCAAATTTCTTTTTAATTATTTGCATAAGACAAATATAACATGAGTCCTCGCGCACAAAATAAAAAAAAAAATATATAAAATCTTTGATGTTCTTCTTCTTTATATATCCCCCTTCTTCTTACCTATAATACACAAAAGTGGAACACACATTGTGCAGTATGTCTGATAGGAAGAGAATGTGGATAAGGGGGATATCTGTTCAACTCACTTGTTTAAGAGTCCCAAATATGCCGGCACTGAGCAATGATGGCATATGGTAAAAATGGCAATGGATGTATTCCTCACCGATACTGTCTCGCTGCCCGTCAGAAGGTCTCCTCCAGAAGTGTGGGGAAAGGAGAATGAACAGACTGCAGCTTGCCACAATGAGTAGAATAAAACCACCAAGTGGATATTTAATGGATAAAAATTGCACTGACGCGTTTCAAAGTGCATAGTAAATTACATAACATACAAGTCATAGTACTATATCCCCACAAACCGGAAATAATTAAAAGAAAACGGCGCCAAAGTAAGAAAAATCATTCCTAAGGTCAACCGATAGAATCTACTTCCGGGTTCTGGCGTATGTTGATGATGTATTTCCTGCTTCCAGTGGCCGCGCAATCTAACCACCGGTTCCGGATCGTCATCTGCCAAAATGAAGGAACAAGCGCCATCTTGGAATGGGGAAAATAAAATATAAACAGACCAAAAAGCAGTATCCAATCGCCAATAGGACAAGGTTTACATGACAATTAATTGGAGCAAACAAAGATGGCAAACCTAATGTCACGGTGGCCCATATCCGGGGAAGTGTTGTGCCTTCGCCCTTGGTTGCAGTTGTCACAGCAGCTGATATCCAGAACGCTTTGTTCCCGGGTACTGTTTACCATCGCCAACCATTTGAGCTAACACCTCCGCCAACCATGTCAGGAAGTCAGTTTGCCTGCGAATCAGACGCCTTAAGCAAAGATGGGAACCAATAGCAGCACTGTATCAGTGATCCTATGGGAGAATGGGGCGTTTCCTCTGATTACCAATGGGTGATCTCCTGGCTCCATTTAAAGGGCTTCCTGTCTCTTTGTAATTGCCCTAGCGTGTTTTCACTTCACCTAGTGCCTTGTTGCTGCGTATATATATATATATATATATATTTATTTTTTTTCTGATTGTTTCTCTGGCTCTTTGATCCTGGCTTGTCCTGACTATCCTGACCTCTGGCACCTCGACATTTGGATTTGTTACACGGTTTTCCAGCACTCTGTTTTCCATTTAACCTTTTGCTTGCCAGTTACTTTTCTGTTTTAACCCGGCCATAATCAAGGACCGGTTAGTTAGGGTTTATGTACTATTTTATGCAAGCAGGGTTTTCTTTTCTATCCTTGACAACCAGTTATTAGGGTCAGTGGTATTACTTATACTGTAAGCTGCTTGACTGTGAGACACCAGCTGCTATCATTGTTATCTGGCTTTATTACTGACCATAACCCGGTATTACTAAGGACCGGTTGGTCTGGGTCTGTTGGCTTATTGTCTGCAAGCGGGGTTACCCGAACCTGACACCTAACTGATGAAATATCTATAAAAATAGGGAAAACTAACCTACCAACATTAAAAACAACTGTTATACAGAAAAATAAAAACATAAAACCTCGAAATTATAGTAACCCATTAATTTCCATATCTATATTGAGACCTTCATAATTTGAGATATATCTCAAATAGTAAAAGCCCCCACATTTCTATTTTTCTATGTATACCCATATCCCACATGTGTGCCTTAGTAAGCAGAACAGCGCTGAACACCGTTACAGTTATTCTTCTCTTATGTGTAAATTAAAATAATTCTGCTGGAAATTTTGCTGTCCCCCAGAAGCTTTTGGTTCTGGGATAAGTATATATTTTGGAGTCTGAGTCCTCTGTTTTGGAGCCTGGGTGGCATGGGACCCTTGAATTGGGACCTGAAGGGACTAGAGACATGACTGTGTGCAGGGTTGATTGGTGGATATCCTGGAGCGGACAATAGGAGCCACACGACCACTACGGCTGTGAGAGGCCTCATGATTTCTTATGGCATCCTTGGCTCCAGATTAGACTACATCTTTTTCCAGGTAACATTGTGCAATGTTTCTGAAGAATTGTTATCCCTTAGTTGATTTCTTCTCTTATTTGTGGACTCGGAGCTGCCTCTTGTGGTGTTTTCATAGTAGTGCACATTCACTAGTTTTTTGTTGTTTTTTTTTTGAGAAAGGATTTTATCAGGAAGGATACATTGAGATTTTTCTCGTTTTCAAATATGTCCTGGGTGGCGAGTATGTACCGTTAAGTGTCTTGCCCAAGGACACTTACTGGAGAGGTGCTCTTGCCGGGATCGAACCTGGGTCTCCACAGTCTCTCTCCGCGGTTATAAAGCAGTGATGTTACCTCTACTCCACCCAGCCTCATTTTAAAATATCCCTACTATCTAACTACCACAACACTCAAACCCCAATTTTTTAAAATATTCCTCACCTGCTATCTAGCACCCTAGTCTTAACATTAAATAAAAAGCCCTGATAATCATATCCCCCTATTTTTAAATCATGCGCCTCTTCTGACTTACCTTGACAATCAAAGTGCTGCAGCCTACCTGCCTCTATTAAAAATAAACAAAATATATGAATTCAGTGACTCACGTGGCCTTGTTATCCCATAGACAAAGTCTAATCTGCTGAAATATCAAAATCGGCAGTGAGAGAACCTTAAAAATAAACTTGTCTCTTATGGGTAAATAAACATATGATTTTCAATTAATAAAGCAGCACGACTGGCTTTCATCATGGCTATAAAATAACAGCAACGTGCTTGCAAGCTTTTTTTGCACACATTTTGTGCCTGCATGCAGTAGCGATCTACAAACAAATTGCGATCTGCTCCGAAAGAAACTTAGCCACTAGTGATGGGCCGAACACCCCCGTGTTCAGTTCACATTCAAACTCGAACACCCGCAAAATTTCGACCGCAAACTCGAACACAATTGGAATACCATGCAAGTCAATGTGGCTCGAACGTTCGAAAAGTAAGGTCCCCTCCAAGAGAGCATATATGCAAGATATTTGCCATAAAGGTGTATGGGGTCTGGGTACTGCCCTGGGGGACAGGAAACAATAAAAAAAAAAGTTTTTGTGCGCTGAGCTCATTTTTACCGCTTTTGCTCATGTTTAAACGCGATTTGAAGCCATGGGAAATGTTTTATCACCAACAAGTTGGAAATGTTTGACCAGAAATGAGTGGGAAATGTTTGACCAACAACGAGTGGGAAATGTTTGACCAAAAATGAGTGGGAAATGTTTGACCAACAACGAGTGGGAAGTGTTTGACCAACAATGAGTGGGAAATGTTTGAACAACGAGTTGGGAAATATTCCCATTTTAATTCAATATCTAATAAACCGTTTATTATTATATTCTGCAGTAAAGACTCTCTTTATTTTTAGATTTTTTTAGGATCTTTTAAGCATTTTTTTGAATTTCTTTGAAAACTTCTTTTTTTTTTTCTAACTTTCCGCGAACGTCCCAAAAAGTTCGAAGTTCGCAAATTTTTGAACAGCCGATGTTCGAATCGAACTTCGATCCGATTTGAACTGGCAGCCCATCCCTATTGGCCACCAGTTTATAATCGACTGGATTCACTAAAGATCATGGTATTTACAGGATATCACGCCATGAGAATTTCACAAAATTCACTGAACAGCCTATTTTTTTTGTGGCAGTGCGCGGGGAAAAAAATCGGATTTGGCCACCGATTGCTTGGGTTTACTCTGGGACATCTCACACCCCTGGACGATTCGTTTTCGTGCTGATTCGGTTCGTGCAAAGGTGCTCTTTGTCGCTTTTTTCAAGGTCTGTGCTTAGAGCTCCTCAGTTAAGCTGCCATCTCGATTGGCGGTTAGCCACGCCATGTAAGAGACGTTTTTAAGACCACACAGGCAATGAGTCAGGTTGCACTGCACCATTCTTTGGACTCCTAAAAGCAATCTAAAAAATAGAAATTTTTATTGGAACCCTGAGATGTTTTTGCCTGAAATCAGGTTTTTTTCAATCCAATATGTTTATATAGGTTCCTATATAAATGTTCCCTTTTTTAACTGTTTATTAGGGTGCCTGGATGCTCTGTTTCTGATTTGAGTGTTTCAATAAGGATTTCGGCCACCCTGGAGTTCTTGATTACCGAGCAGGTTAATCCACACTATCAGAGTTATTTGAATTGGCTCCAAAATTGCACCAAACAGTGAATTTCCCCATATGGTGCAATTTTGACGCCATTTCTCTATTCAAAAACCTGTCAGTTAACCAAATATTGGAGAATTGCCAGAAAAATACGATGACTGTTCGGCGGCAGTGAAATTCCCCATAGAGAAGTAACAGTTAATCTATTCAGAGAACACCAAACAGCAGAGAAATGTCAGTGAAATGCCCTGATTTTCGGTGGTTTCATTTGACAGGTTTAATCAGGTGAATCCCATAGGTTTCAATGTTAAAAATATTTAGGTTTTTATTAAATATTTATTCAACAGTTTAGGCTAGGGTCAGACTAGCGTGATTTCTACGGACTGTACATCCGTGCACACGGACGGACGTCAGTACGGAAGACACAGTAGTGGCCACACAGTCCGTTTATTCACTGACGTATATTTTGACGGATGTAGGAGGGAAAATAAATTAAAAAGCAAAACCATTTTGTCCGTGAAAAATGCTGGACGTATAAATGCAGTCCGTCTGACCACGTTCCATCACTCACACACAAAGCTATGCAGACGTTGCGGACGCAGCGCACTTTGTGTGGCCGTTCTAGGGGTTGTACGTTCTTGCCTGCCTTGCGTCCGTGGGCCGCGGCCGTTGTGCGTCCGCAGTTCAGTGCAGACGTACTTTGTGTAACGGGCTCCGATGGGCTGTCATGCTATCACGGACGTACTTTTAGGCGCAATCACGGACGTGAACACTATGCTCGTCTGACACCAGCCTTAGTCTTTTCACTTGCAGTAAAAAGTGTCTTTATTTATAATTTTTTTCTAAACGTTTTTTTTCTGAAACAGAAATTTAAATTTTTATTCATAGGACCTTATACAGTATGTTATTTTCAGGCATTTTCGTACAGTAATTATTTTGCAAACAACTTTTAAAAGTTGTGGTGTTTTTCTTTTTTGGTTCTTTACCCATTCGTCGACTTGTCGGCTTTATACGGCAGCTGGTCGGAGCTCTATTTGGCGTGTCATCGTCTTTTTTTCGGTGGGTGTAGGATGCATTTGATAGCGGTTACGGATGAGTTCAGCGGCTTGTTCCTGCGTTTCGGAGATCCTGCAGTCAGTGAATTTAACTCCCAGAAGTGCGGGGTACGAAAGAGCACCGAAATTCGACGCTCTTTGAATAACCCTGTATATGCAATTTGGTGTACACCACCTTTGTTAAAATGAATGTGAATCTTTATGAGTGTGTATAAGTATTTACAATAATAACCTCTGTGACAGTAAAATAACCACATATTATGTGCATGTTTTTACTAATGATATGACACATCCTCACATCTAGTATTGTGTTGCACATACACTGACTTGGCCCTCTTACATCTGAAACGAGACAATCACCGTTTCAATAACAGAAGCTAAACGTCTCCAGTGTCGTTTTGCTATTTAATTACATAAGACCCAAGGGATGCACACAGCTGAGTGAGACACTCTAGTTACTTGTAAATACCATGAAGCCTACAGCAATACCACATAAAGTACAAGCATTAAAAATTCCACTAGATGGAGACATCACCATGGCAAAAAAAGACCTTTCCATCAATACCCTTTCATACGTGGACAATTTAAAATGTATTTTTTGGGAGAGATTGCTATTGGAGTTAAAGAGCTTGTTTAGGCTATGTAGAAGGCCAGGAGGATTGATTGTGACAGAGGGTTTTGGAGAGGAACAAATCATGATTTTAAAATGAACCTGTAGGGCCAGATTCACTTTCTTGGCAATGTCTCTTATGAAGATGAATATCGCATCAGTCTCTTATATCGCTAGACACTGCTTTTCCTTGCTGGGTAAAGCCATCATTCTCCTTTGTGGGCATCACTTACTGATGGCATCATTGGAAAGATGACCATCAGCTGTGACATCGATGTGGTGTCACATTTAATCGCCTGCAGTCAGGTGGGTGGAGGGCTGCCCTGACGGACGGCTCTTCCACTCACAGCTGTCAGTCATTCTGGCAGCGTACTTCCAGAAAGGAGTGATAGAAAAAACTTTGAAAGGGAAATTTTTTTGTAATAACATATGCTAACACATATTCAAAGAGTGTATGAGAGGGGAGTGCCAGGAAGGAAAGGATCTGAATGTCACAGGTAGTATCTGGCGCAGCATGCAGAGTAGGAGTCCTCAACACCACCAATAACCTAATACTGGTGCTTGCTTGTACAGTATTTTCCGGGCTTAGAAAATGTATCTATGCATGACGCAACAGAATAGTGACCCGGCTGGGTGGAGTAGAGGTAACATCACTGCTCTATAACCATGGAGAGAGACTGTGGAGACGCGGGTTCGATCCTGGCAAGAGCACCTATCCAGTAAGTGTCTTTGGGCAAGACACCCAACGGTACATACTCGCCACCCAGGACATGCTTGAAAATTAGAGAAATCTCAATGTATCCTTCCTGGTAAAATACTTTCTGTTCTATGGACTGTATTGCACTATTATTATTTGTTATATTTTTTTTGTTTCCTTTTGAGATACCCAAGGAACAAAGCTCAATGGATTATAAGTATATATTTATTTGTATCCTCTGTTGTCGGTATAGGTGTACCTAGTTTTTGGCACTGAATGTAAAAGTGTTGCACTATTTTTGTCAATCACTTTGGAATGCATTTGCACTGCACTGTAGTATGTTTTATGCACAATGTCAAGGTTTATTTTTGTGTGAAAAGATGTAGCTTCACATGTTTTACCTTATTGAGGATTTTAAATGTCAACATTTTAAATTATAAAATTTTAAACTTTTAAAAAAACAATTATGATATTAACCCCTCCACTACCAAATACGAGAGATCTTGGGCTTCAAAGTCACCATCTGGTGCCTTGATATCGAGATAGCTTGATATGCTGATCTGCAGCCCAAATTTAATTTGCTTTTGGGCTGCGGAAGGAGTCCAAACATTTTAGCCCGGTGGGCATAATGTCCAAAGAGTTAAACCTGTAAAATCAGTTACTGAAAGCTCTGAAATATTGGGCTTTCAGCAGCTGATGCAGAGAGAGAAAGAAGAAAAAGAAAATAATAGACCAGCCGCTCAAACCATCAGCTCAATTTGACAGTAATTGGTGCCATCTACTGGCCAAAATAGCTTATTTACAGTAAGTATACAACGAGTATAAGCTCAAATATTTCTTACTTTGTAATTAATTAAAAATGTTTTTTGACAATTTTTTTTTTAAATCACTTGGTAGTGAAGGGGTTAAAAAGACATACATGGTTATTCAGAGACAGGTGAAAACCAGGAGAATGACTGGAAAAGTGAAAATTCTAGATCAAAATAGCCAAACCAGAAAAATTCTCCCATTTCTCACTTTTCAAATCCACTATTTGGTCTATATTGTTCTCTTCTCCTGCTAGGTCTCCTGTTTTTCACCTTTCTCTAAATAACCCTGATTAGTCTTTTTGCCTGAAGCGAGATCAACTTATAGCCAAATCATTAAAGTTTATCTTCTTGCCAAGTTCAAATTCATTAGGAAAGTACCTTATATCTGGTATTTTACAATAATTAGACTCAAAAACATTTAACATAAAGTTAATAATCTCCTTTAACATGATCACATAGTGCATAGAGTAAATACTATGACATACATGATAAAACTAAAAAAAGAAAGAAACCATCATTCCCTTTCTTAGTAAATGTAAAATTGATTTTTTTCCCCCATTTGCTGCATTGATGTCAAATAGCGTGTCACATTTTAAAACTGTCCTGGGAGCCACTCAGACAGAAGTATTTTCCTATTTAACCTGACCCGTATGATTTATTACTCTCCCATGTTATCAGCTGTGTTATTTAGATATTTGATCATCGCCTATTTTTTTCTCAAGGGTTTTCCATGTTAACCCTTTAATACCTGCAACATTCATTAACACACATACAGACGCTTTTGTCATTGGAGGTTGTTACTATTTTATTTGAGGGAAATTAATTACAGGGTTAGTGGTAGTTTCTTTCTTTCACATAACGAGACATCAGGAGTCACCGCAGCTGTTGATGAAATGGAAAAGGGAAAATAATGATCATTAGTGCGTATGTGAGTCTGACAACAGAGACTGTTCCCCAATTTTTTTCTCATTGATTCTGCCATTGTTAACCATTTTTAACAGCGTATCACAATTTGACTTAGAAACATTGGTCCCTATTTCGACGTAGCAGGCAGCAGAAAACCACTAAAGGGAAATACTGCTGTTGATATTGTCTCCGGGAGTTCAATAGATGGAGACAAGCATTCTCCGTCGCAAGCTCATGTTACTGGGGCTGTGCTGGTTCTGCAGAGAGGCTCAGGGAACTATTTGTTTCCAGTGTTCTACTGCATGTGGCCAGAGGAGGTGGCGTTTCACGCGGCCGTCTACTCAGTGGGACGAGAGGGTAGTAAAAAAAAAAAATTATTTGTTTGTTGTAAAGTGATAGGTAAAGTAAATATGCAATTGTTTGTAACACTTATTTTAATATGTTCAGTAATTTTGGAATTATGGAACAGTTGGTATTCTTTGTTTTTGAGACAGTGTATATATATATATATATTTATTTATTTATTTTAAATCCCAGCTTGAGCCATGAATGAGATACAATGGAATAGTTTGTTATTCTCCAGCTAGGCAATAACCATTGTTCCCTTTGCAAAGTATAGGAACCATTGGGGCTGGACTGGGACAAAAAAATTTGTCCTCGACTTCATCCATGAGATAGCCACTCCGATTATGCAAAGAAGCAGAGTCGGATTAAGATCTCTATGGGCTGGAATTAAGGATCTGTTTGTATTTTGTGGCATTTAGTGAAATGGAACTATATTTTATATTATTTTAAATTGCGTGCAAGTTCTGTGCTTTGTGTTTCCCTGCATTTTGTTGCTCTTCAGTGATTCCAAGCGCAGGTGCCGGACCCCGGTGTTAATGCAGCCCCAACTCCTCGTGGTCTCATGGGGGTAGAGTTGCCACCTTTTCTTCAAGCCAAACCCAAACACTGTAGTGTTGGGCTGCAATTTTTTTTACTGTATGTGTGGCAAAATGCCAAGGAAAATTGGCAGTGGAATGTATGGCAGACTGGTATTATGACACACTGGTTTTACAGGTCAGACTGAGACTGGTATTCGGGCACACTGGTATGCATGTCAGACTGGTATTATGGCACACTTCTATGCATGACAGACTGGCATTAAGGCACACTCCTATGCATGGCAGACTGGTATTAAGGCACACTGGTATGCATGTCAGACTGGTATTATGGCACACTCCTATGCATGACAGACTGGCATTAAGGCACACTCCTATGCATGGCAGACTGGTATTAAGGCACACTGGCATGCAATTCAGACTGGCAGGGACATACCTAGAACATTTGGCACCCGGGGCGGTTCCTATATTTGCCCCCCCCCAACTTTAAAATGTAAAAAAAAAAATCACAAGCACTTTTTTAATGTTTACAAAAATATTTTTAGTTGTAGGATTCTGGCAGGACATAATACATATAATAATGAAATATTATGAATCTGCCGGTGGTGGATCATGCGTCCTCTGTGCTGCGCAATAAGAGGCTAGTGTAGATTCTTTTTGAATAATTGTTATTTTTAAGGGATTTTGAAAACTCACAACATATCCATCCTCATGCTATGGACAAAGGTACACATTTGGCTGGTTTGGTTGATGGGAGTTGTGTGTGTGTGTGTTGGGGTGGCTGGTTTTGTGTGATAGGAGTTGTGTGTTGGTGGCTGGGTTGTTTGTTGGTGGCTGGTTTTGTGTGATGGGTGTTGTGTGATGGGGTTGTGTGTTGGTTGGTTTTGTATGATGGGAGTTGTGTGTGTGTGGCTGGTTCTGTATGATGGGGTTTGTGTGTGTGCGCTGGGTGGCTGGTTTTGTGTAATGGGAGTTGTGTGTGTGGGTGGCTGGTTTTGTGTGATAGGAGTTGTGTGTGTGTGTGTGCTGAGTGGCTGGTTTTGTGGATCGGAGTTGCTGAGCAGAGAATGGGTTTGTGTTTTGCAGGTATGAGGTCCTTTTTCTTTACTATTCCAGTTTTTTAAGACTCCTTCTTCCCTGTCCTTGTTTACCCTGGGCTGCCTATTTCCTGGTGATACAGTGAATGCAGCCTGGCCCCCTCTATGCAGGGCCTCACCAGGAGCCAGGCAGCTCAGTGACAAATATCTGATCACTGCAGTGCTGGGTAAGGGAAGGTCCACTTTAAACTGCAGTAAGCAGACAGGGCTTCATATTCTGCTGATACCCCAACCTTTACTGCCGTTTACTGTCATCTTCTCTCTCTGCACACAAATCACATCCCCCTCCCTCCTAGAGCTGCTGCGGGGCAGGGAAGGAGCTATGGAGGGAGGAGAGGGGGATTTTTATTCTCCTAAAGCAAACGCCCTGCTCCACTGCTCGTTGTTTGAGAACACAGCTCAAAGCTGACACACAGTGACAGTGGCACCTCCTAGTACCCCCTAATGAAACCCCAATAATCACTGGTACCTGGGGTGGCCCGACCCCCGCCCCTCCCTTAAGTACGCCAATGCTCTGTGATATGCTCACACACAAATTTTGGCAAACTGCAAGTACGGTGCTGTTCGAAGGCAGTGCAAATCCCCATAGAGAAGTAATGGTTAATCTATTCACAGAACATCGAACAGCAGAGAAATGTCAGTGAAATGACCTGATATTTGGTGGTTTCATTCAGCAGGTTTATTCATGTGTACCCCATAGGTTTCAATGTTAAAAATATTCCCGTTTTTATGCAATATCTAATAAAACATTTAGGGCCCTATTACAATCTTCGCGCAAATGTTTGCGCCAGCGCAAAAACGCATTGACGCAAGGGATTAAACCCTTTGCGCTGAACGTCGTATTACAATGTCAGTGCAACAAACGCGCGTATACGTCTACCACGGGTGAGCCTGTGCGAACGCTGCGCAAGCTTACTGTACATCGCGTGTCCTATACTTAACATTATGAGCGCAAATGTGTTTGTGCGCTAGTACGCGGATGGTATTACAATCTATGCGCAGGATTAACGCATAGACGTTGCGCGCATCACTTTATGTGAAATTTTGCAATATAGCACCCTAGGATACGTGAGAAATGCATACAACAGTATTGTTAATCTAAAGTATCATCTCGTTTATATATGAGGACTTTAATCTATACAAAGTTTTGAGTACCATCATCTTCATATATAAGGAACTAAATCTCAAACATCATCTTGGGCGTTACCATTCCACCTTGTGTTTAGGAGCCTCACAACTCCGTACCTTAGGGTCTTTGCATTACAAATTGTAATATCTCAACAGCATGATAACAATGAGAGAGTACTTTGTATAATCTAAATATCAGGGGGATGTTGTATGTACGCGTTCTCCTCATAGAATAAATGCTTGACACATTATCTGGTATAATCCGATCCTAATGTAATTGTACCTTTGGGTATCAGTGCTTAATAGAGTTACATTTTCACAAATGATTAAATAACACACTTATATTCCTTAGCCCACATCCATATTTGCATATAATTGGCTGTTAGTGACACCCCCACTTGAATTCGGGGTAAATTTCATGTATGTGTGCCCCATAAGGAAGTTTCATTGGTCTAGACAGCGATCATTATAACCGTAGACATCTTAGTGAATCCATTTTTATGCTCCAATTTAAAATGAATGCTGTATTATAGAAGGAGCTTTTTTATGGTTTTTCACTAGTTTCATTTATCTATATTCTCATAACCACCCCCTGAGGTAATCTACCCATCAACAATAGTGGTTATATTGATTTTATATTTTGTTTAATTGTTTTTTGTTGTCCTTTAATAACCTTCTATAGGGTTCATGTTTAAACGTTTAATAAAGTATTTAATGTCTATTGTTATGTCCTAGCCGGTTACCTCTGGTCTAGAGGTCCTCTTTTTGTTTATTTGGGTTAACCCCTGAGTGGCTCTGGATATTACATCTTAGAAGCTCTTCAGTAGCCCATCTAGGGCTACCCTTTCCATACATACAAGGGTTTCAATACCCATTTAGAGTTTAAGGTTTTGTACAGTTATTAACATAATGTCAGAGATATTAAAACAATTGTGTGACGTTAGCACATGGTCGGAAGATATAGGAAAAGTGTTCACAAATGAGTCTCTTCCAGTTGATTCAAATTTAAAGGACATATCTGAAGCTTTTTTTGCAATTCAAAAGATCTATCAAGAACAGATTAAATCATGGTGGGAAATTAAAAGTTTGCAGACGTACATAACAGAGAAATTGGTACCTAGAGGACTAAGACCAGAAGTACCACTCCCTAATAAAATTATAAAAGAAGAACATATAGCCGAATGGCAGGGTATTCTTTTGGAATGCTCAAATAAATTAATGGTTTTTCTCACAAAATTGGAACAAGAAAACCTGGATAAAATAAAAGATGATCTTGAAATTCAAATAAATAACATACAGAATTACCAAACAAATAAAGACTATAAACAATTTGAGGAAAAATTACAAAAAAATCTTGATAGGTTTAGACAACAAATTAAAGAAAAAAAGCACTTTAAATTTCAAAGAGATGTTAAAGATTTTGAAACTAAAAATATTTTTTGGGATAGAAAAAGGAGGAGAAATCAACAATATCAAAAAAATTCTTCTCAGTCTGATAGGACAAGTGGATCTGAGAGTGAGAATGACTTTAAATCGACATCAGTAAGTCAAAATCCTAATATAACAAAGGGAATACTAATTAATAAAAAAAGAGGTGTTTCTTTTTTAGAGGAGACGGACAGGACAGACGAAGTATCGATAGGGAGATTAAGACCCAGGCAGAAATGGGGCTACAAATCACGACAATACAAGAAACAACAATAACGAATAAAAATCTAATAATTAATCTTTCGGAATTCATTTTACAAGAAAGACATTTAAAAATCTTGGGTAAAGGTTTATCCTTTGTACCTAGTCCTAGGTTTGATCAATTTACTTGGATTAAAGATCTAAATCTCTTTGCTCGAAAACTCGCACTACATGAAGTTTTTGTTAAAAAAGATGAAAGACAAGCTAAACAATTAGGAATAACACCAGAAGATTTTCCATATTTAAGAACGTTAATGGATCTTCTTGATGAAAATGAGGAACCCACTGTTGAAATAAGTAGGAAATTTAAAAATAAATCCAAATATACACCGTCTTTTTCAGAATTCTCTAGTATCGATCTTTTCGTAAAACTAGTGACCAATGAAATTAATAATTTGGAAATCATACCTTGGAAAAAAGAACAGAATCTATCTAGAGAGGAGCGCATAGCTTTAAGAGAGTTAAAAAATGAAAAAAGTATTGAGATAAAAGCCTCAGACAAAGGGGGAAACATCGTGATAATGTCTAAGCCTGACTACAAGGAGATGTGTCTGCGAATAATAAATGATCCAGAGGGTTATATTTTGTTAACTTTTAACCCGACCGAAAAGTATTTTCTTGAATTGGACAAACTTTTACAGAAAGGGGTAATGGATGGACATATCTCAGAAGAACTAAAGAAATCATTATTACCATTAAGACCTACAACACCTACACTTTATAGTTTACCAAAAATACACAAATCTTTAATTAATCCGCCAGGACGTCCAATTATTGCAGGCAATAACTCTCTAACAGAAAAATTAAGTCAATTCGTTGATCATTATTTACATCCATTTGTAGAAGAAATACCATCTTACACGAGAGATACGCAAAATGCCCTTCAATACCTTGAGGATGTAATTGTTCCACCTGATACTACATTAGCAAGTTTCGATGTAGTATCTTTATATAATAATATCCCACATGAACAAGGGATTAAGGCATGTAGGCATTTTTTGAGTAAGAAATTTGATGAAGAAATGACAAACTTTATCATACAACTACTTACATACATCCTAACTCATAATTTCTTCTTATTTGATGGAAAATACTATCTGCAGACAAGGGGCACAGCGATGGGAACATCCTGTGCTCCTAGCTATGCTAATTTATATCTGGCCCTCTGGGAAGAAACAGTTGTTTTCACAGAAAAAAACAAGAAGTATACTGTAAATGTATCGAAGTGGTTCAGATACATAGATGATATATTCTTACTATGGCATGGCTCTGAGAATCTCCTAGTTGAATGGCTTGATGAATTAAATACCAATGACATTGGATTAACATTAACTTTGGTTAACAGTAAAGAAAAGTTGCAATTTTTGGACCTAATGATAGAAATTGAAAAGAACACTCTACAAACTAAATTATATAGAAAAGAAACATCGACAAATAACTTGCTAAATTGGGAGAGTTACCATCCAGTCCCTTTAAAATTGGGAATACCAATAGGACAATACCTAAGAGCCCGGAGAAATTGCAGTAACCTTAGAGACTTCCAAGAGGAAGCAAACCGACTTAGAGAAATGTTTCGCATTAAAGGGTACCCCAATAGATGCTTAAAAAGAGCGTATAAAAAAGCCCTGTTATCCGATCGGAAAAAATTACTCATTCCAAAGAAGAAAATATCAGGTGAAAAACAAATAAGATTTATTGCGACTTACGATAAAGGTTGGAATGAAATTAAAGAAATTTGCCATAAGTATTGGCCAGTTTTACAAATGGATGAGAACATCTCCAATGTAATATCTAAATCAGCCACCTTCACAGCAAGAAGATCCACTAATTTAAAAGATATACTAGTTCATAGTCACTTCTCTACTAAAGAGCCTAAAACACACTGGCTAAAACCCAAACCTGGTATACGCAGATGTGGACACTGTAAAGCATGTCCATTTGTGGACAATTCAGAATGCTTCAATAGTACTGTCACAGGAAAAATATTTCCGATAAAAGAATCCATCACCTGTGAAACTATGAAAGTAATATATCTGATTACTTGCACCTGCAAAAAACAATATGTAGGTAAAACTTATCAGCAGTTTAAAAAGCGAGTTTTGCAACATATCAATTCTGTACTTAATACAACAGAAACTCCTATTTCTAGACATGTGTGGGCTAATCACAATGGGGATCCCAAATGCTTGAGTTTTCAAGCAATAGAGGCTATCTCATTGGGACCAAGAAGAGGAGATTTTGATTTGACTCTTAGACGAAAAGAATCCAGATGGATCTTTGTACTCAAAACACAATTCCCAAGCGGTCTCAATGAGGAATTCAACTATACCCCCTTTCTGTGATCTAATTCTTTACATATATATAAAAAAGACTGTACAAAACTCTGAATAAGGCTAGGGACAGATGAGCGCATTTTCTGCGGCCACCGTCAAAATGTACGTCGATGCGTGCGCACGCATTTTTTCACGGAATACGCTTAAGTGGTCAGACGATGCGCAATTCTGGACGTATTTCATGACGATGGGGTGAAAAGAAGTCTAGGAAATCCGGCTGTTTGAACGTTATGTTGGCCGCACACTAGCAGCGTCTGACATCTCCTAATCACGCACACACGCTGCTATGCGGCCGCAGCGCACTCTGTACGTCAGTACCAGCGGTTTAACGTTCTCGAAAAAATGCGTTCATTTCCACTTGCGTTGCGCGGCCGGACTTTTGTGCGACCGTACTTCGTATATTGGCTGTCATTGCCCGTCATCTGCTGCTAGTGCGGCCGTGATTATGTGCGCCAGAACGCGCGTTCGCACTGCCTCAGTCTGACCCTAGCCTAACTGTACCTAAATATCCTGGTTTAAGTTTAATACTCGAATCGTTCAAAAATCCATTAAGCCAATCAATCATCAATATGATTATTTTTAATATGATTTGCTTTGTAGGCTTTTTTCATTGTCCAGCAATAATTAATTCTGCTGTTCAAAAATATAATATTGCTTTAAAATCTATTCTTATATGATCTATAATATGAATAAGCAATCATATCTATTTATAAATATGAAAGAGTGATTGGTAGCTTTCAAACACATATATTTTTTTAAAAAAAATAAACGATCCTTAAAATAATTTAGTAAGTTCAGATAATCATCTGATTGGTGAATCAAATCATGTGTTCAATTGAAAGCCTAAAGGAGGTCTTTAAAAGCAACCCCTATACACCAAACTAGTTAGCATTCCTGAGGAGCACAAAAGTGAAACGCGCGTCGAATGCCTTAGATGATCTCAAATCTTAATTCAAGATATTCGGATAAGTGATAAATTATCTTTCTAAAAAAATTTCAAATGATAAATGAATTGCTGAATTTCAAATGGGATAATGAGTGATTGTAATCACTCCGTGTCTTCAAATCAGTGAAACAATGAATGTTTAAAACGCTGCTTGGGGCGTCACTAGTTTATATGCAATATAAGTGTATTCCTGCCTAAACAGTATTTTAGGACATCGGAGGAATGAATGCAATGGCTTGACAAACAGTACTTGGCATACTTATAACGTAATTATTGTCTACCAAGATGCTGCTTTAGGCGTTATTCCTTTATATACAAAAGTGTACCCTTGTTAACCAGTACTTTGTGACACTCGAAGGATCAATGTAACAGCTTCAAATTTACAAATGGTGTATATAGCTTGCATATTCTGTGCTAACAACGCTATAATTTTCTATCTACATGCCACCTTGGTAAATGTAATAGCTTCAGATTCCAGAGCTGTGTACAATGGTATTTTTTCACGCCAACAACACAGAGAATGTTTATTTGAATGTTGGTCTGGACGGCAATCACTCTATATGCAACAAATGGACATTTGCCATATAGTATTCTATGGTTACTTGGGAAACGTTTGCAACATATCCTTGAATCTGGTATACAATTGCATCTTGTACGTTAATCACGCAAAGATTATCTACTGAAGTGTAGCTTTGGGCATTATTATCATATCCTTGTAAAAACAGAATTGTGTGATATTTGCGTAAGGATAATATTAGCCTTTTACTTCAGAATTGTCAATAATTACACCTTGCATTTTTTCGAAGCATAGATGGTCTAATTAAACGCTATTCAGGTGCCATAATTTGTGAAACAATTAATGATTAAACGCTGCTAGGGGCGTTACTATCTCTTATGCAATATAAGTGTATTTTTGCCTAAATAGTATTTTCAGATACCGGAGAAACGAATGTAATGGTTCGAATAACAGTACTTGGCATACTAATAATGTAATAATTGTCCATCAAGATGCTGCTTTAGGCGTCATTTCTTTATAAAATAAGTGCACCCTTGTTAACAAACACCTTATGATACTCGAAGGATCAAAGCAACAGCTTTAAATTTACCAATTGTGTATATAATTTGCAGATTTTATGCCAACAACGCAATAACTTTCCATCTGAAAGCTGTGTATAATTATATCTTTTAAGCAAACAACACAGGGAATGTTTATTTGAACGTTGTTTTGGGCGGCAACTATTCTGCATATAACAAATGGTCATTTTCGCAAATTAGTACTTTATGGTTAATTGGGAAATGTCTGTTACAACTCCTTGAATCTAGTATCTAATTGCATCTTGCATGTTAATTACGCAAGGCATCTTGCACGCTAATGACGCAAGAAACATTTATTTAACTGCTGCTCTGGGCATCATTACTTTATATGAGCATTTTTGCTATACAGAATTTCGTGACACCTGTGAAAGGAAAATAATAGCCTTTAAACTTCTGAATTGTCATTAACTGTACCTTGCATCTTTATGAAGCACAGATAATCTAATCAAAACGCTATTTTAGGTGTCATCACTTTATGTGAAATTTTGCAATATAGCACCCTAGGATACGTGAGAAATGCATACAACAGTATTGTTAATCTAAAGTATCATCTCGTTTATATATGAGGACTTTAATCTATACAAAGTTTTGAGTACCATCATCTTCATATATAAGGAACTAAATCTCAAACATCATCTTGGGCGTTACCATTCCACCTTGTGTTTAGGAGCCTCACAACTCCGTACCTTAGGGTCTTTGCATTACAAATTGTAATATCTCAACAGCATGATAACAATGAGAGAGTACTTTGTATAATCTAAATATCAGGGGGATGTTGTATGTACGCGTTCTCCTCATAGAATAAATGCTTGACACATTATCTGGTATAATCCGATCCTAATGTAATTGTACCTTTGGGTATCAGTGCTTAATAGAGTTACATTTTCACAAATGATTAAATAACACACTTATATTCCTTAGCCCACATCCATATTCGCATATAATTGGCTGTTAGTGACACCCCCACTTGAATTCGGGGTAAATTTCATGTATGTGTGCCCCATAAGGAAGTTTCATTGGTCTAGACAGCGATCATTATAACCGTAGACATCTTAGTGAATCCATTTTTATGCTCCAATTTAAAATGAATGCTGTATTATAGAAGGAGCTTTTTTATGGTTTTTCACTAGTTTCATTTATCTATATTCTCATAACCACCCCCTGAGGTAATCTACCCATCAACAATAGTGGTTATATTGATTTTATATTTTGTTTAATTGTTTTTTGTTGTCCTTTAATAACCTTCTATAGGGTTCATGTTTAAACGTTTAATAAAGTATTTAATGTCTATTGTTATGTCCTAGCCGGTTACCTCTGGTCTAGAGGTCCTCTTTTTTTTTTTTCATAATTTTAGCAGCTCCCAAAAACTGGTGTTAATGGCAAATTCTATCAACCTGGCCAAAACCAAATACACCAGCCCAAAAAAAAAATGCAGCAAAGTATAGTTACACATTCTACACATACCAAACCAATAAAATGGAGAAGTTGAGTGTGCTTTTTTATTGATGCAGCAGATATGCGCAGATTGACTTTGACAGGCGCAAAAACTTAACATGAGATAATTGTGGTTCTTAATTCTGATTGGCTGGATCGCGTGAATAAAACAGTCCGCACACTGATTTATGCGCGCGCATTTGTGCGTGTCCGTTTAACGCGCGTTATTGCTCAACGGATGAAAAAATGCGCGAGGATTGTAATTCCAGCGTTGATTTACGCTCGTTAACATTTAACGCTGGCCGCAAAAATTCATGAGTTGCGCGAGCGTTTTAACACGAAGATTATAATAGGGCCCTGTATGTTTTATCTGAATTAGCTGTTTAGTATTGATTATATAGAATTGGAACCATATATATCTATCTATCTATCCTCATCAATCTATCCTCGTCAATCTATCCTCGTCAATCTATCCTAATCAATCTATCCTAATCAATCTATCCTAATCAATCTATCGTAATCAATCTATCCTAATCAATCTATCCTAATCAAATCTCATATAGTCACATTTATCCTCATTTAATGTCCCGTCATCCAATTTACCTGGATGCTGTGGCAGCTGATATATCTCTGCTCTCAGTTTCCATTGTATCTCCTTTTATTACCAAATAACATTAGATGCGAAAGACTTCAATGTGGATAACATGGTCCTCTTTTCTAGGAGGGCTATATCCTACAGATACATGGCCCTGTGTGTAAAGTAGTTACTTATGCATCATTCCAATTTTTGGATAATGCTCATATAGTATCAGTGGTGGCTGGTGACATTTTAAGATGTAAGGTGGTGGAATATTACACCATGCTTATTTCAGTATAACCCACCTTCTGCCCTGCACCAGAATGTAATGATTTATGCAGCAAGTACTTTATGAACCTGAATGAAGTGAGTTAAAGATTACATAACCTAGGCCCTTATACCAGCTAAGCCAGTAATATGAACAGGTAACATTCTCCTAGTGACACTCATGATTCCCCAAATTATGCTGTAATGCTAATTTATCTTTCTGTTTTCCATGGTGACGTTTCACCTGTCCCAAAGAAAAGTCAATGGGTGACATCACAAATCCCTTCCTGGAGCAAACTGAGCATGCATAAAATGTCCTCAGACAGGTCCCAAGATCTTGACACGCTCAGTGTAACGTTTGTCCCCCTACGTCCGACAGCAGTGTCCTCGCTGCTCGCTGGCTGGCCGCTGTTAATAATGTTGGCTCCCACAGATGCTGTCCAATGCCATGGCAGTTGGCGGGGTCGGGCTTGGTGACACGACACTCGCCAGTTTCAAAAGCTGAGATGTTCATCTGCCTCATTGGCCTGTCGTGGCTCCTACCAGATAGCACGTTCTAGTTCTCCATTATACTGTTTTCTTGTATATTGACCCTTGCTCTGTTCTGGTTACTCTCTTGTCACTTGTCACTCCCTTGCTACTCCTGTTTACCATGTAATTGACCTTGGCTCCGTTTACTGACCATTCTCTTGGCTGAGTTATATATTTGTTTAACACGTGTATCAAACCCTGGTCTGTCTGACTACCCTGTCTGGTTTCTGACTGCGGCTTGTTCTTAACGCTATCTTTTCCTGAGTGTCTGTCCTGCTGCTAGATTTCCACCTAGTCTAAACATTGGCAGTGTAGGTTGTGCAGTGTCTGCGTGAAGGGATCAGGGACACCCGTTACACTCAGTTGCTTTCAACGTTTTCAATCCAGAATGGGGCGAAATATAAATGCCATCAATTAATGAAACTCTGCCTGTTCAGGGCAAGTACATGTTTGGTAGTCTATTTTATTTATTTGTCTGTTATTGAATTTACATTGTTTGTTGGACACCGTCATCTTATCATCATAACTGTTAACACATGCCAACCTAGGAGTGACCCCTAAATTTTTAGTTCCTGTTTTTTGTCACCACAACAATAAAACTACATAAAATCCATATCTGTCGACCACAAAGGACAAACATAAACAAAGATAACAGACTGATAACAGATTGGTAACATCTGGCAATGATAAATAGATAGAAGGTATTTACAAAATAGTTGATTATGATTAACCCCTTCCCTGTGGAGGACGTATGAGGAACGTCCTCATAGACTCCCGCTGTATGCGGAGGACGTTCCCTACACGTTTTCTGTTTGGCGGGGGGCCAGAGAGATACTCACCTCTCTGGTCCGGGGTCCCGCGGCGTTCTGACTTTCTTAGAAGTCAGACCCTGCTTTTATAGACCCTCCCGTCGTAATGACATCATCGCGCCAGATGCAATGATGTAATTTTCAGGCGACCCCCCCCCCGGCAAAGCCAGGAGATCGCCTGAAGGGAAGGGGGATCCTTTCGGGTCCCTCTCCCTCCTGATTGGGAGGATCTACAATCTCAAGACAGGCATCGCTTGGAAAGGCAGTGTCTGCCCTTTAAAGCGATGCCTGTCTTTAACCCCTGAAATGCCGGACTGTGATCCAGGGCCATTTGGCGCCAGATCGCGGCCTAGCTCCAGTGGGGGCCATCATCTTGGATGGCAGCTCCACCTCCGGGTCCCCCCTCGGCACCTGACATCATCGCGCATGGCGTGATGACATCAGTTAGCTGGGGAACCCCTAGCTGCCCGCAAATTTCCCAAGGAAATCCCCTGGTGGAGATAGGGGGTTCCTTTTAACCCCCATATCTCCCAAACAGTGGCAGCTAGAGGATGGCCTTTCAAATGATACCAAACATGACCAAGTTTAAAGTAATAAAAAATAAATAATAATAATAATAAAATAATAAACAAAATATAGAAAAATAAAAACGTGTTGTTTTGTGTGTTATTTTATTAATGCAGCAATATTGTTCCCATTTCAATTAGAATGTGAGCAATGATGCTGCACTAATGATTTTTTTCTATGGGGGTATTTGCTAAAAATCACATTTCCCTCCCAAAAAATGTAACGAGTCCTCATTTCTAATTTTATTTAACAAGCGCACCCCATAAAAAATATAAACGCAAAGGCTCGGATAATAAAATGTGAAAAAAAAACACTTTACACGCTGTAGATGATTAAAAATGTAAATTTTATTGCATTTTTGTTATAATATACAGACAGGATGTGACGTATACATATAATAATGATTTATTATGAATTTCCCGAGTCTGCCGGATAGAATTATATATAATATGTCTGGGTCATATAAAAAAACGTGGCTTCAAGTCGTGTTTAAAGATGATGAGCAAAAGCGGTAAAAATTTGCTCAGCACACAGACGTGAAATGGCTCAGCGGTGAAGGGGTTAAATAAACAATATAATGTAAGTTATTCAAATTTTTGTTCAGTTTCTTGGGAGATGAAGGAAGGGGTAGATTGAATGGGGACAATAAATTACTACAGAGAATACTGGATAACACTCACCTATTTCACAATAAAGATCCCATTCTATATTGTAAAGATATAAGTAAACCTAAAGAGCAATTTATCGTTCCCCCTTCCAATAAGATCAATGTAATCATGAAGTTACAAGTACCAGAATGATCTAATGCCAGTCTATTGGTTTACAAAGCTCCTGTAAATTCAGGAATTATCAAGTCATCTGTTCACCAGCGGGTAGCATTATTTCACAAATACCTGGCAGTATAAGGATCCTGATGAAGCATACTTAAGATATTTTGCTATATTTTGTAAGATTTATTGGTTTTATAAGAATTATAGAATTGTTCTGTCTTTATCCTTTGCAATGTTTGTACAGCGCTGCAGAATGTGTCGGCGCTTAATAAATAATAATAATAATAAGTATGCAGAGTAGACATGTGCCTACAGGCGCCTGCCACAAGGGGGGTGCTTTGCTCTGGAAAAAAACAAATGAAATTAAAAAGTTTTTAATAAATTACTATTTCCAATCATTTAGACTCCTATATCTCTGGAGTCCTACAGGCTAGAGGGACATATGAGGTATCAATTGAAAGGCCATGATTATGATATCAAACATCACCAGGGTTATTTAAACATATACAGGGTTATTCAGAGAGTGTGAAAAGCAAGAGAATGACTGGAGAATGAAAAATTCTAAGTCAAAATAGCCAAACCAGAAAAATTCTCCCTTTCATCTCACTTTCCAAATTGGCTATTTTGACCTAGAATTTTTCATTCTCCAGTCATTCTCCTGCTTTTCACGCTCTCTGAATAACCCTGTAAGTGAACTTTTCTCCTTTTTATCTGCTTTCAGGTGTGATTTTTATATTGCCCACACCTGTTACTTGCCCCAGGTGAGTTTACAGGAGCATCACATGCTTGTAACAATCCTATTTATCCACAATTTTGAAAGGGTGCCAACAATTTTGTCCAGCCCATTTTTGGAGTTCTGTGTGACATTATGTCCAATTTGCTTTTTTTCCTCCCTTTTTTTGTTTTGTTCCAATACACACAAAGGGAATAAACATGTGTATAGCAAAACGTGTTACTGTAATACTTTTCTGTGAGAAATACATGATTTTCTGGAAAAATGTCTGGGGTGCCAACAATTTCTGCCATGACTGTATATGTGCTTATTGCACAGATAACATTTTTTGAGCATCTCTGCTTGTGAGTGATATTCTTGTGTTTTTACTTCTTTTATGTTTTGTGTATTAAACATTTTGCATTATGATCTGTATTCTGTAACGCTGATTTTCTAGGGTAAGGTTTTATCCATCAAATTCCATATATATTACTGCTGATATATTTTGCTTGTATTATTTACATATTTAAATACATATATATATATTATTTGTTGTGATTTAAGTATCACAGAGGTGAATTTCTCTACACATATTTTTAATCAAAGATTTAATGTTTTGGATAAACCTGTGTTGTGTTTCCTATTGTTTGATAGCCATGAAAGCAGCGTATTTTTGTGTATTTTAGCACCATTTTCAGTCAACACACCAGAAGGTGATCTGCCTGTTCAGCTGAGGTGGTGCCTTGTCCTCACTGGAGGTATTTCTTCCCATGCATCCCTACTGAGTGGCAAGAGAGCTGTGTCACCCATTGCAGCTGAACCACCAGCTACTAGAGAGGTACCAGGGGGAGAGCACATCTACCGAGCTGCATACACTTACTTTCATCTCACGATCACTCCCGACCCACTTAGATGACCACTTACTCATATCAAACTCAGTCAGTAACATACTCTCTCCTAACAGTCACAGTGACACTCAATCCTGACAGAGGAACATTGTAGCATAAATGCATGTCAGAAAAGTCAAGTGCACACAAACACAAGAAATGAAGTCTGCACTCATCATTAATGTAGAATGAGCCTAATGGTTCTTTAGTGTCCTCAAACTTTACAGTGTAGATTGTATACTGTTATACTAAATACTCTTGATCTTCATATTAACTGTTCACCACTGAATCTTGTTCTCCATAATGCTATTTAACATATATGGACACATACATAGCAATCAATGAGACCCAGTTATTGTAGCCATTGTCCCTGCTCTCTTTCATAACTCCTAAAATCAAACCAGTTATCCATAGTGCTCCTGCTTATTCTCTTTCCTCGACACTGCCTGATCAATGAAGTAGCGAGTTAGACAAAGGAAATCTCATGTAATGTCTTGTCCCCTGCCTCATGTGTATATCATTCCAACACCATATCCTGGACCAAAATCAAGGCTGTCATGGCAAATTTAGAACAATTATGAAGTCTGTTATCCTTCTTAACATGCTTAGTAGATTCTTGATGTTGGGTTATCTCTGATACGTGTATATGGGATCAAAAAACAAAAGAACACATAGAGTGGCCGATATATATCCCCGCCTATTTGACTTACTTATGCCACAGATGCTGGTATAGATAATTACAAATGTACATAAAATATAATACTTTATTTATCAATATCACAAAACACAGTTATAAATAAAATGTTCTTGTAAGATTATATGGCAACAATGGAACCTCATTCATTTCTTAATGAGATAATTGGACCCCTATGTTCCTGCCTGCAGAAATAAGATACACACTGTCTTAATTAGACTACTAATTGTATCTCGTGCAAATAGTAGATATATATGCCAAAATTCCTTACTGCACACATAGATGTTAGTACCTAGCATATACAACGTCACCCATTAATAGAAAATAAATGAGACTGGTACTGTGTACTTGTCAAATAAGTTATAAATTTAAACAATACAATGGGGTAGCAGAACCACCATTAAATAATAATATCATATCAATTCAAGTTTATATGGCAACATCTGTTCCTTAGGCTGGGGTCAGACGAACGCAGTGCGAATGCGCGTGCAGCCGCACTTTATCACGGCTGTAGTAGCAGCAAATGCCGACCGATGACGGGCAATATACGAAGTACGGCCGCACGAAAGTTTGGCCGGGCAACGCAAGCGGCAAACAAAGGCATTTTTTCGAGAACGTGAAACCGCTAGTACTGACGTACAGAGTGCTCTGCGTCCGCTAGCGGCGTGTGTGCGTGATTAGGAGACGTCAGATGCTGCTCATGTCCGGCCTACATAACGTCCAGATGCAAAAAGTGTTTTATTGATGATCCGTACAAAATTACGGACGAAAATGCGCATCGTATGACCGCTAACGCGTATTCCGTGAAAAAATACATCTATTCGTTCAAACGCACTTTTTCACGGACAACGCAAAAAATGCGTTCGTATGACCCTAGCCTTAATGATACTATTATCTCCTTGCATTCCTGTCTGCAGGGAAAGACTACACACTGTCTTAAATAGACCACCAATTGTATCTCATGCAAATAATGGATTTATATGCCGAAATACTTACTGCACAGTTGAATATTGGTACCCAGCTTATGCAACATCATCCATTGATAGAAAAAATAGATGAGACTGGTAATGTGTACTTGCCTAATAATAGGTTAGAAATTTGAGCAATACAACAGGGTAGCGGAACCACCATTTAAGAATCATATCAATTCGTGGTCCGTCAATTATTGTAATACACCCAGATATATGTTGCTTCAACAGAAAGGAAAACACAAGTTATATTATTTTATTAAAGTGGAAGAGAAGGGATGCGGCGCTTCCCAGTGTATAGCAGAATGTAATAATCATCGTTATTTACTCTCTATAGATAAAAATTCCAAGAGGTGTGCACACTCACACTATGGTGAGCCTCATCCGGCTCTAGCTATTTTCACCTCTGGGTGAATTCATATGGGCTCACCCATCAGCCACTTCAATCGATAAAAGCTTCCAATGGGACATGTAGAAAGAAAGAAGATGGCAACATAGAGTAGTTCAGCAAAGGCACTCGAGGTTTCTGATTTTTCATCAATAGATGATTCGGTGGCAATTACAGTCTACTGGTAAATAACGCTGATTATTACATTCTGCTATACACTGGGAAGCGCCGAATCCCTTCTCTTCCACTTTGGTTTTTGTCCTTTTTGTCACTCTTGGGATGACATTTGTGGGTGCAGTGGCGATCATGCCCTAGGTTCTTTTCCCCATTCTATTATACTCTCGTTGCGCCTATACCAATTTCCTAATTCTGTTATATTATTTTATGTCCCTATCAGCGGTTAGATTTCTGCACTGGTCCTATCGAAACAATGAAGCAAGATGGGATAGGATTACCACCGTTTAAAATAATATCATATTGATCCGTGATCCATCAATATTCCGACCTAAACCGAATATACATTGCTCCATCAGCTAGAGGACACAAAACAAATAACGTTATGTTCCTTTGATACTTTATACAAGGTTTAATCCTGTGGTAATGGTATATACTCCTATTTTGGGACCTTTTAACTTGGTTTAAGGTCCAGACTTTGTATATGGGATCACCTGCAGATTGTGTTTCACCCTTGAATACAGTCAATGATTGTTGCAGTGTAAAACTAACTTGTAGAAGAATGGTCCTACTAGTACTTATTTTATATTCCTAACATTTTACATAAAATCTGTGTCCACATCATAATTGGGTCAAAGATTGGAATTATAGGCATCCTTGCTTAGTACACTTTGCATTCTGTACTCTTCAGCTATTTCTCCATTGCCCTTAATTGACATTGCTGAGAATGTCAGGCAGGATGGAGGAGGTCCCATTATACACCATCCAAGAGCTTCTCTATTTTAATCTGAGTGTTGTCTGCGCTAATGTCCAGCATTTCTGTCAAATGGATGGTTTGTCGCTTTAGTACTAAAAGAAGTCCGGTTTCTACTGCAAATCCTGGTAAATGGCAACAGTGTGGCCTGTAGGTGAATAACCAGTATCTTTATAAGGCCCCCATTTATATTGACGAATAAAGTGTTATGAATTAATATCCTGTGTATAATTTTAAGAGAACATGGAAAATGATGATAGAAAATTGAGAGCATTGTTCATCTGGTAACTGAAGCACAGCAGCGAGGTCAATGCCCCAGCACTTAATAGTTTACATCAGATGCCCTGACTGACATCATTCTTTACTGTATGTCAGACACAATCTGATATTGGAAGGAAATTTAGTGCTAAATGTAACCAGATCAATAATTCATTGTGTATAAAATAGTCCACCATCAAAAGTCCGAAAATGAAAATAGTAAATAGCTAAACAAAGAAAGAATACACGTGAGGATAAATCAATTAGCACAAAAAATAATACGCATTCATTTACATAGGTAGATTACACAGACCATCTAGAATTAACCATCTATAACGTAAATTCCCAGGGGAGAAGGGCCTCCACCCCCCTTGTATTTGTCAAAAGTCTTGCCTTTTCTGATGTATTATACCTGTCTATTTAACTGTACCAGATATACCCTTGTACAACGCCGTGGAATGTGTTGGTGTTTTAAAAATGAAGTATGATAATAATAAAAAAAAAAATTATACATTCCAAACCAAACTCTATGACTAAATTACTAATACTATCCTGTATACAATTGATTTGCACTATATATATATATTATACCAAAGTCTCTATCCCATACGTAGTATGATTGATCTGATGACTGAACAACTCACTTGCCGTTGGCTGCTTCATACCTACCAACATCTCCCTAGAAAATATATGGTTGTATTATGATTTTAATTTTCTGATTAAATATGGATAACCTTGTTATTGTTTTGGATGTTGCTAGGTATGGTGAGAACACGAACCAGAGCAACTGTTTAATGGCCTACACAGTGAGAACTGTAAAACTAATTCACAGATGAATGTGGTGCCAAGTTAGAATGCATTAACAAGGTAAGGCTGTAGGGTCTCTAGGTAAGATAATATATTGCTTTCATTAAAAAGCAATCTGCATGGACCATATCCACTAACACTGGAAACTCTGCAGCTGTCACCTTTATCAAGGGAATAAGAGCAAGCCACTACATTTTAATCACTGGAGTTTGTCAGGAACGAAAAACAGCCTGCTCCCCACTAATCAACAGACATGTATCCTGATAAGGAGAGTGAATTGGAAATAGACAGTTACACCATGTGCAACGTCTGCCCTGGAATGAGCAAAACAGTAGAAAGTTAGCAATGAACAGCTTATACGCGCCTTTAATATTTATTACAATGAGTAAACAGAATTATTATTTCTGAAAAATGGAATTAATTAACAACGTAGCCTTATCTACTAAAATGTGTACACTCTGGACCAAAAAACTGGGGAAAAAGAAAATTCAAATGGGTTAATTGTTATCACCTGCCAACTTTATTTCTCCCTCCAATTTTTTCCTGGAGTATAAAAACCCATATTATTCTATCACAACTAATCTCCACTCTTTTCTTTTGGAAACCAGTGTCTAGCTGCAGGAAGCAGCTTGGATGCTGGCCACAAAATGATTGGCGAATGAGAGACTAGTGTGCATAGAGCCAATCAGATTCCTCTCAAAGGATCTGGATCAATCAACCAACTGTTTCAAGTGTAGCAATGAAGACACTGCAAGCTGCTTGTGTGTGGAATCATGTTGGATTATAAAACTGCCTCCAAGTCAGACGTCAGAACAGGAAACAGGAAGTATAAGCATAGTCAATACATAACACCACCTGCTTCTTAAATAATGTTAGCCTGCTATAGATAACTTTGGTCCTAAAGACCCCAACTGTCACGCTCATCGCCTAAGGCGCAGGAAGACGACCAAGTGAAGCGCCATCCCTCCATCATGCTCCAGCTCCAGGCCAGGTTTTACCAATGCCTGGTCTAGAATCCAAAGACTCGAGAATCCATTCAAGGTTTCCCTTCACCTCTCCAACCTCAGGTGTGGACTGGGCCAGGACTGCCCATAAAACCATGCCTAACCATTCAGTGGGTGCTTCTGCATCATCTCTAGAAGTCTCATTTCTGTCCTGCTCTGCATGCTAATCTAGCTGCAATCCTTATTCCTACATCCCATCGTGACCCTCCATTGATTCATCGCTTCATCCCATCGTGACCCTCCATTGATTCATCGCTTCATTCCATCGTGACCCTCCATTGTCTCCTGGCTGTTTACCCTACCTGGACTCTCCGTGCTACCCTCTATCTGGATACCCTAAATTCTGGACTCCTTGCAAACTCCCATCATCCTGCTGATCCTGCTATAGATTGACCTACCCGTGTGTGACCACAGATCTGGACTTTGACCACCCTCTGCCAGCTGCCTGCCGCCGACCTATGCCTTGTCTGACCATCGTTCTGCTTTTGCCCTTCTGATCCTGCATATATATATTGTTGTTCCTTTTGCCCTCCTGTCTCCTTATCCTCAGCCCCCCTGTTACCTAGTAAGTGTGTCTTTTGGTTTATCTGTCCTTACTGTTTACTCAGTGTCCTGTCCTGTCCACCCCTTTCCTATCCAGTCCAGTGAGATTACCCTGTCCTCTGTGTATTGTATCACACCCAGCCAGTTCCTATACCTGTTTATTATTTATCCAGTGTCCCCTTCCTGGTTTATTTCTATTTCTCCATTTTAATAAACCTTTTCCGTTTAAAACCTACTTATCTGCCTCCCTGTACTTGTGTAACTGCACACTAGGCTCGAAACCTCAACACCCCACAGTGAGACGTGACACCAACCCCTGGATGTATATTCAGCAGCCACTGATTGACTGCCAGCAGGTGTAGCAGAGGGATCAGAGGGTGATCGGGGAGGGATCAGAGGGTGATCGGGGAGGGGGGCATAATCTTGACCATTTAAATTAACTTAAACTTACACTCTTGCCACTATAGCCATTTATTGTAATTTAAAATATTACAATGAATGGGTGTGGGAAGAGTCACAAGGTGAGTAATGGCAGTGGTGTTGCTCATTTTATACGTGACAAATGGACAATGCCATCCTTTCAGAACTAAAAATAAATAAATAAGTGATTTTCTTTTTTTAGATTTTACATGGTCATGTTTGGTATCAATGCAAAGGCCAGACTCTGACCTGTCCAATGATGCCTCAATTGACCTTGTGCAGTGCAAAGATTAGAGACGCAGGTTTCCAAAGTCCCCTACCCCTGTGCTCCTCGCTGCCGGGTTTAGGTTTTTGAGGGGACAATGCATAATAATGGATTGTGCCACCACCTCCACACTTGCTGGTGACATGAGAAATTAGATGGTTAGTGCACCATCATTGTTCACTTTGCCTCATGAATGAAAAGCAGCGTGGGCAGTGATGGTTCGCTACACAGCAGCCTGTGGCTTCATTTTGGAAAGGACTCACCCTCACTAGAGGTGACATGACGTTCGGCGGGTGAATCTACTCTTTTAATGGCCATTAACAGAAACCAAAGCCTCTAATTGCATTTTGTTTCACACAGTATAATGGGAATACATGCAGAATACAATGCAGAGTACATTTTTCTCCTTGTTATGTTTTATACATGTTGCTGGGCTGGATACATTTGGTGGTTGCAGCCGCCCCATCAGGGAATAGGCACGACCCCACCCCTCCTGTATTAAATTGTTCCCTTTATAATTGAAAAGTGACCAGTATTACTGTTAGAAAGAAAAAAGAAAGAAATATGTATTTTATTTTTATTGTTACATAAAACCTGGTCATGTTTTGTTTCATTGGAAAGGTCATGCTCTGGCCTTTCCAGTAATACCTCAGACGACCCTGTTGATGCTACGGATTTGGAGATAAAGGGTTCCAAATGCCCATCAATGCAGACCTAGTTATCCTTTCTGTGGGCCTATTATGGGCATGGACTTGGAGTTGCTGCTCCATCAGCCTCTATGTTAATCCGGACCTGCAGTTATGTAAGCGTTAACATCAGGATAAGTGCCTTTAGCGCATGCCCCCCTGATTACCTTCCTAAAGCTAATCAGGGTAAAAATCCATTACCGCATCGGTGATTGCACTAGTTTGTCCAAGCTTACTGTAATTTGAGCACCCTATACTTAATATTGGTAGCGCAATCAGTAATTAACGCGTCCTAGTAGATGGCATGATGTATAATATAAAGAAAAAAGTGAAATCTGCGCTTATCCCTATAACACCATCTATAACATAAAACAGTAAGAGGCAGCGTGTCCGTCGCCACGCTGCCTCTGCGCATGCACGCGCAACCAGCGTACTGCTGGGTGCGTGCGCATCCAACCGCCGGGCGGCACTTTACAGGAGGTGGCAAAAAAAGCCGCCCCGCCGCTCAGTGGGACACGCGCAAACCGGTTTCTGTATCCCCGGCCTCCACTCTGGAGCACCTTGCGATGTCCTCAATCAGGTGTCTCTGTAGCGCTGGGAGGAAGTGATCATATGACTTCACTTCCTCCCGGTGCTCCCCCATGATGCACGCTGTAGCCGTGGAGGAGAGTGGTGGCTCACAGGACCCAGTCCCACTGAAGGTGCATCAAATGCAGCGACTGCTCCTGGTACCGGGAGAGCGTGCCCCCCCCCAAGCGGGAATTCAGGCTCCGGATCAGAAGTCCCTAAACATGCTGCTGCAGAACCTGTGCTGCAGGATACTGGGCAAGGAGGAAGGTAATGCACCAGACAAACGCCACAATTCACAGGGCAGCTTTGTGGGACAGGGAGCCGGCAGCATGGTAGATCCCCCGGGTCCAGGGCAACCAGCCATGGCCTCATGTGCCTCCTGCTGCACAATCAGTTTCATGAAGCAGCCTCTCTATGGAGGCTACCTATGGGGAATATGTGTGTGAGATAAACAGCATCCCGTGCCTGGCCATCAGAGGCAGATCCATGGGACGTGTAGACCATTCTAGGCCTGCTAGAAATATATCTCTGGACCCCAAAAATTTATGAATTATTGTATCAAAAATATGTGTATACTATATATTTTTTAAGGGGTCCCAGGCCCTTACAATCTAAGGGGTCCCATGAGTTTACAATCTAAGGGGTCCCATGAGTTTACAATCTGTCCCATGAGCTTACTATCTAAAGGGTCATATAAATTTACAATCTGTCCCATGAGCTTACAATCTAAGGAGTCCCATGAGCTTACTATCTTAGGGGTCATATAAATTTACAATCTGTCCCATGAGTTTACAATCTAAGGAGTCCCATGAGTTTACTATCTAAGGGGTCATATAAATTTACAATCTGTCCCATGAGTTTACAATCTAAGGGGTCCCATGAGTTTACAATCTAAGGGGTCCCATGAGTTTACAATCTAAGGGGTCCCATGAGCTTGCAATCTAAGGGGGTCCCATGAGCTTACAATCTAAGGGGTCCCATGAGTTTACAATCTGTCCCATGAGTTTACAATCTAGGGGGTCACATCAATTTACAATCTGCCCCATGAGCTTACAATCTAAGGGGTCCCATGAGTTTACAATCTAAGGGGGTCCCATGAGCTTGCAATCTAAGGGGTCCCATGAGCTTACAATCTGTCCCATGAGTTTACAATCTAAAGGGTCACAGAAATTTACAATCTGTCCCATGAGCTTACAATGTAAGGAGTCCCATGAGGTTGCAATCTAAGGGGTTCCCATGAGCTTGCAATCTAAGGGGTCCCATGAGCTTACAATCTGTCCCATGAGCTTACAATCTAAGGGGTCCCATGAGTTTGCAATCTAAGGGGGTCCCATGAGCTTGCAATCTAAGGGGTCCCATGAGCTTACAATCTAAGGGCCCATGAGTTTACAATCTAAGGGGTCCCATGAGTTTACAATCTAAGGGGTCCCATGAGCTTACAATCTATCCCATGAGCTTACAACCTATCCCATGAGTTTACAATCTAAGGGGTCCCAGGAGCTTACAATCTATCCCATGAGCTTACAATTTAAGGGGTCCCACGAGCTTACAATCAAAGGGGTCCTGTTCCTGTGAGCTTACAATCTAAGAGGGTCCTGTTTCCGTGAGTTTACAATCTGAGGGTCCTGTTCCCGTGAGCTTACAATCTACGAGGGAAGAGGAACCTGCTCTAATATATAATTGCCTTTGTAATGCGCTGTCAGCTGTGCGCGCTCCCATCAGAGCTGCTCAGTTGGCCCTCCTGTTGCGAATGGGAAGGCGACGGACGCGTTACAAACGCATTTATGTAGAGAGATACTCTTGGATAGGACATTGAAAAACAAATATGTGGACATGAATTCTGAGCTGGCGACGACAACAATTGACTGCCCTCCGGGCAGGCTTTACAACTAGTGTGAAATAAAACACAATTAGAGGTTTTAATTTACTTGAATGGCCATTGATGTTTTAAGCTCACCTGCCGAGACAAGGCACCTCCAATGTATAATATATTTTAACAGTGTTGATTTAGAGGGATTTTTTTTTTTCGTTTATGATCTAGCCACCCGTACTGGTACTGATTACATAGATTGTCTCTCCCCCAAGATGAGTATATGGAGAATATATCCCCTGTGGATACAACTGTTATCTCTAAGGGTTGCTTATACCCTTGAGCTTTACAGTGTTACCGCCCATTTCAAGGAACGGTGTATATTGAATATTCATTGTGCACGGCAGTGTCTATATGTGTTAACATTTCTTTATTATTGGAGATATTGTTTTTCTGGGGTTTTATTGTTTGTTTGTTTTTCATGCAGCCATCCTGCCAGTTTACATTGGAGTTATAGTGAGGGGGTGAGGAGGTTTATTAGTCACTCTTGTTGATTCCAGCATCTCGATTGATGGATAAATATGCTTAGATTTGTGGGAATGGCTGATTTATTTATTTATGTATTCCCTTGTCTTCTATTTTGCACATATATTTTTTTGTTTTGTTATTATGTATCAATAAAGTTGTGGGTTGAGGCTAGGTATGAGACAGTTTCTCAGCAATCAAATTGCAATCCAAGTGCAATCATATCATAATTTGTATCCAACACTGATTAGGATTTATCCCAGTAAGGGGTCTTGCTGATGGTTTTCCTCTTTTGATAACTTTTTTGGGTCACCCCCTATCAAACACAGTTGAGTATCTAGCTGTGCAAGTATATTAAGAGAACTGTGTCTACTTTGGGCACTTTCTTATAGTTTGTTTTTTTTACAAATATTGCCCGGGAACATGCAAGTTCTTAACCACGGCCAGGGGCCTGTGTGCCCAATCAATACACTGATTTTACTATATGAAACTGAAACCCTGAATAAAAATTTATTTACAAAAAAATAAAATAGTAACATTTGTTAAATGTTAAATTGTATTTGTTGATTGAAGAATAAATTACGTACAATGTCAGGTAAAAAAAGACAAAATGCAAAAACATTTGCATAAATTTATAAACAAAAACTGTGTACCAGATGTTAACTTATATTTTTTAAATATGTATATTGAAATGATGATATGACGTGGTTTAAGAATAAGATTCCTACACTAAATATCTGCACTGAGTCGCCTGTCAAAACCCATGCTAACAAGAACATATTGACTGCTATACACTGATTAGTGCATTCAGTGCTAGCTGATACTGTCTAATTGATCGTTCACTCAATGTAATGACTTGCTTAGTTTTTCCTCATTTGGGTGAAAGATAATGAATTGCAGTAAAATGATCAGTAATTTTTTTAGGTGCATACAAAATCTTTTGACTGATAGTATGAGAACGTCATGTGGAGCATTTCGAGTTGGGAGATAGGATATCCCATGGACGGTGAATTTGCTTAGAACCCATCACTCCATTCCTACATTATTTCTTCTTTTCTACTTGAATCTCAACTGAGCTTCAGATAAGTAAAATATTTAGATTCTTGACATGTAAAATAACTGCTGTTCGGTAAATGTTTGTGGGAGGGAAAGTGGACATATCTATATATCACATCCTATTGACATCTGGCCATTTTTTTCATTTGTAAGAGCAAAGCAAAACGCTCCATCATATTTCCGCCCATCCTGGAAGATTTGACTATAAGGTTTTTCAACGCAAAAGGATGGAATATGCTGTGTGTGGGGAAACATACTGCTCTTCATACTTTCCACAGCTAGAGACCCTTAAAGGCAAAGCTCCCTTGTGCAAACACTATACCGAGTCATTGCAACTACACAATGGGCAGGGTATGAGTCATTGTGTGAGCTTGCTTTCTAAGGCTAGGGTCAGACGAACGCATTTTTCACGTCGTCCGTGAAGGCTGGCGGTCCACTGGGTCCAACGGGGGCGAAAATAGAAGGTACGGAACGTAACCGCCCTAGACCAATCAGCCGCCGCTAGTATATTGGACAGGGAACCCCCAGCGTCCGCAACAGAGGAAGCCGCAGCGCCCCACACTGAGTGCGTGCCAAAATGAGGAGCAACGCCCGCAAGGGAGAGTAGCCAGCGAACGCATCTAGAGAGGGTGGGGAAGAGACAGGCTTGTAAGGAGTGACATAGGAGACCAATAGCTGACCCATAGGAGAGGAGTGCAAAGGACGCAGACGGGAGAGGTAAGTAGTTACACAACGAGCAACACATAAGAGGGGATCGGAAGGAAAGTAAGGGTAGAAGACCTCTGGAGATAGAGTTTTAGTACGTCTGGTAAGAGTGAAGACAACAGCATCGAAGGCTCTGACGTCGGAGACGCGTCAAAAGGACACAAAAGGACCGTTAGCTTAGCCGAGAGCTGACGTAGGGAAAGCGAATCGTTGTCCGGCCAGCTGCGCAGGAAATCGAGCATAAGCGCAACATCCCAAAAGATAGGGGCGAGCAAGCCGAATGCCTCTGAGGAGACGGCACACCGAAGGGTCCCGACCCACAGGAACGCCCCCCAGGGGGACGTGAGCCGCCGATATGGCGGAGCAAAATAGATTGATGGTACGATATGATTTAGCCGATGAGGACAGCTCCGCCAAAAAATTAAGGACCAGAGTCAAAGGCGCTGTAATGGGATCAGTCTCTTGTTGCACACACCAACTACACCAAGTTCGCCAGGCGTACCGGTAGCTTCGTCGCATGCCAGGAGCCCAGGATTCCCACAACAGAGAGCGAGCTGTTTCCGATAGGCCAGGCAGCATGCAGGGTCCCCGGAAATCGACCATGCGACCATGGGTAGGTGGCCCTCCAGGATCAACGGGTGTGGTGCGCCATGAGGATCCGTCAGAAGTGAATGGGAGGAGGGAAGCAGCAGCGGATGAAGGCAAGAAAGTTCCAGTGCCAGAGGGAACCAGGGTTGAGCGTGCCACAGGGGCGTGATGAGGAGAAGTTGAATCCCTCGTCTGCAGACTTCCTGTATCGTTCGTGTGATCATGGAAAATGGTGGGAAAGTGTAGGCTCCTGACGCTGGCCAGGGCTCGAGAAAGGCGTCCACCGCCGTCGCCTGCGGGTCCGGAAGCCAACTGAAGTAGGCCGGCGTCTGATGGTTCAAGCGGGAAGCGAACAGATCGAGGTGGAAGGGTCCCCTCCATAGCGACAGCCTTTGGAACGTCGGAAGGTCCAGCTTCCAGTCGCTGGCATCTCTCCAATGTCTGGAGAACCAATCCCCTATGTAGTTGGAGGTGCCGGGCAGGTATTCCGCCTTGAGGGAGATGTTCCGTTCCAGGCAGTAATTGAAGAGAGAAAGCGTAAGGTCCGACAGGAGCCTGGAGCGGGAGCCGCCTAGATGGTTGACATACTGTACCGCCGAGATGTTGTCCATTCGAAGAAGTAGAGTGCAGTCCCTGAGGTTCTGGATAAAGCTGCGGACGGTGAAGGATCCGGAAATGAGTTCCAAGCAGTTGCTATGAAGCTGCCGTTCCTCCGGTGTCCATGCACCGCCTGTGGATGCGGAACCGCAGGTCGCTCCCCAACCCAATTGGCTGGCATCCGATTCCAGTATGACGTCCGGTAGGGAGCCGAAGATGGCGCGCCCATTCCAAACCTCCATATGACGTAACCACCAGAGGAGTTCCACTCTGACCTCTGGAGTGATGGGGACCAGTTGGTCGTAGGAAGGGTTGAGATGGAGGTACGTAGCCTTCAGGCGTTGCATCGCTCGATAATGCAGCGGGCTGGGAAATATTGCTTGAATGGAGGACGAGAGTAGTCCTACAACCCTTGCCAGATCTCGAAGGCCGATAGTCTCTGACGTCAGGACACCTCGTAAGGCCTTTTTGATGGCCCGAAGTTTTTGTGGAGGAAGACGGAGCTGGCAGGAGGTCGAGTCTATGTCGAAGCCTAAGAAGGTGATGATTTGAGGCGGGCACAGCACCGATTTTTCCCTGTTGATGAGGAAGCCCAAGTCTTGCAGGAGAGTCATCACCAGAGTCGTGTGGTGGGTGGATTGGGCCGGGTTTTGGGCTAGTATCAGAATATCATCCAGATAAATGATCGTCTGTATGCCCTGAGCCCGTATGGAGGCCATAACTGGTTTGAGGAGCTTCGTGAAGCACCGTGGCGCGGAACTGAGGCCGAATGGCAGGCAGGTGAAGTGCCATAGTTCGTGGTGCCAGAGGAACTGCAAATACGGTCGGTGGGTGGGATGGACCGGTACCGTGAGGTAGACGTCCGTGAGATCCAATCTTGTGAACCAGTCGCCGTCTTGGAGGAGGTCCCTGAGGAGGTGTATGCCCTCCATTTTGAAGTGGGGATAGGACACGAAGGCATTGAGGTTCTTTAGATTTATAACCGGTCGGAGGTCCCCGGATTTTTTGTGTACCAGGAATATGTTGCTGATGAAACGCGGGGGTTCTAGCGCGGGAAGGATTGCTCCTGTCTATCAATGGTGTCTCCAACGAGGAGTACCGGGCCAGAGGTGGGGAAACAGACTGGACGTGGACCTGGGAGAAGTCTATCGAAAAACCAGGCACGGTTTGCAGAATCCAAGAGTCGGACGTGAGTTCACGCCATTTGGGGAGGAAAAGACGCAATCGACCTGCGACGGTATGTACGGAAGCAGGGGGTACTTACCCGCGGAATAGCGGCGTCTGGGTCTGCCGAAACCACGACCGACAGGGACACCCCGTGCCAGGATCGGACTGGGTCGGTATTGCACATCCGTGCCTTGCGGTGCGGTGTGAAGGCGAGGCCTATATGAGGTGTGGTAGCGGCTGGCGACCCAGCCTCTTGGTGCGCCAGCCCTGGAGGAAAAACGAGCTGTGGGATGGAAGACTCGCTTCATATTAGATTGAACCTTCTGCAAGTTGGTGTACACATTGACCTTGCGGTTCAGCTCTCTTAAAAAGAGGTCCCCAAACAGCAACCCCTTAGCTGCAGAACCCAGCTCCTTGGTGCACACAGAAGTGAGTTTTGCGTCAAAACGGAAAAGTGCCGCTTTACGGTGTTCGGAGGAGATGCCGACATTGGCGTTTCCTAATAGGCAAAAAGCGCGCTGCGCCCATTCACGAACTAAGGCCAGATCGAGCGGGGTGTTATTATTTAGCGCTTCGTCCGCCATAACAAAAATCAAAGAAAGGGGACCGGAAACGTCTAGTAACTTATCTTGGGCGCCACGGAGACCCTGTTCCAGACCCCAACGACGATCCCTGCCAGCCTTGCCCATGAAGGTGACGAAATCCTTGTCGAACTCCGGAGTAAGGGACACCTTGTCCGGGAGCGTCGGGCGAGGGCATTCCGCTCGCAAGCGCGCTCTATCGGCTTTTTCTCAAGGACAACGGAGCCAGAAGCGCAGAAACTCCGCAATATGGTCTGGTGGAATCCAGGCGGGTGACCTGGGGTGGGTGGTAGTACGCGGGTCAAAAAACGGGATGCCTCTAGCGTCAAGGAGCGGTGACGAGGTGTCTGAAGGCACTAGAGCGTGAAGTGGTGGCGCACCCGAAATGGGTATGACAGCCATGGTGTCAGAACGGGGCTCACCCGTTGAGCTAGGAGTAGCCGGTGGGTCACCGGCGGTCTCTGCTCCCTCCTCCTCCTCCGGGTAGTCAGCCCGGTAATCATCCAGGTCGCAAGCATCGTCCACGTCATGGTGGGCGGACCTGAGAGCAGATTTTTTGGTGGGGCCCTTGCCCTTGCCTGCAGATTCAGACTGACCCTTCCAGGGCCTTTTGCGCGCTGGAGAGGCCGTGTCAGATTGATCGGACTGGGAGTCCACAGATTGAGTCGGGGACTGGGCCCGAGAGAGCACTGGAGGCTCCGGCTGGGGAAGTGGAGGTAGCGCTGCCAGGGCTATGGGCAGAGTCTCAGAGATGGCAGTAAGGAGCCAGTGTCACGTCTCGGCCTTGCCCCCTGGTGGTGAAGGGTATTCATGTTTGTTTTTCCCCTATGGTGTGTCTGGCTGTGCTGTTTAGGGCTGATCTGGGGTTCTGTTGTGATCTCCTGGTCTGGGGTCACATGGCCCAATCACACAGACCCACTCCCTATATATTCCCAGCAGCACAGAGCCTCATTGACTGTTTGTGGAGTTTGATGGTGGTTCTGTCTGGTTCGTGTTTCCTGAGTTGCTGCAAAGCATTCCTGTTCAAGTGTTTTCTGGTTCTGACCTCGGCTTTATTTTTGACTATCCTTCTACTCCCCCCTGGTACCGTATATTTCTGATCTGTTGCCAACCTCTGCCTGATTGACGATTCTTGTATGTTTCATGTTTTATGTACCTTGTCTGTCTTAGTTTAGTATTATATTCAGAGGCCGCTTATAAGGACCTCTTTTAGTATAGTCTGTCTGTTTTGTTTACTGTCCTGCAGCCTGCTCCCTTCACGGATTGTCAAGTGTATCTTTGTGTTTCTGAGTGTCCTAAGTTGTCTGTCGGTCTTGAAGCCTTCGGAGCTTAGTGGCAATTCTGTTCTGTTTTTTGGTGTTCCTTGGTTTTGGAGAAATCCGTCTGTCCTTGTGTCCAGTCAGTTACTCACCTGCCTTAAGGGCTTCATCTCATGTTCCAAGCCACCACGATGGCCCAAGCAGGGGCTAACCGTTACAGCCAGGCCTTAAGCTCATCCTGATTGATGGTACTTATTTGTGGGGTGTCCATCAAATGAATAGTACTCACGGGGCTCAACCGTTTTTTATGGCGAATATATATATATATCTGCGACGTAGCACAAAATTAGAGCGGTATAATCGGGGCTCACCCGATGGAGTGCGGGCCGAAAAAGAAAACGGAGACCGCCGGTGGTTAAAGAACCGTGTTTTTCCCTTAGGTAAAGTACATAAATCGGGGATCACCCGAGTAACAAGGGGGTCCTGCAGAGAAGCGGAGGCTGTAGGTTTGGCAGAAACGCGAAGCGTGCTGCCGCCTGTCAGAACAACGAGCTCCGAATGGCGGCAAACACAGCGGAGACAAACACCCTAAAATGGCTGCCCGGGTGCGCAGGCGCAAGAGGGATGCCACGCTCTGAGGAGAAGACCGCGCACGCGCAGTTGAAGCAGGGAAAGCGCGGAATGGGGAAAAAACAAATAGAACGACGCTGAATGAAGTTAGCGACAATAATAACGCTGATAGTCGCCCGCCGGTCGGAGAGCAAAAACGCTCAGTCCGCCGAGAGACCACCAGCGGCTGTGTCATGCCTTACCCCCACGGCGCGGCCGAGGTGTCACGACAGCCGTCGGCGTCTTCCATGCAGGGGGACGTCGGGCATTGGGAGTTCCCTTGCCATGGGTTGTGGTGACTTTTCGGTCCAGCGCTGGGGTCCCCCCGCTGCCTCCCTCTCCCTTCCATCGGCCCCTCGCGTGGCAACCATCGCTCGCGGGTGCGGCGTGGGGCGTGGTCCTCCTTCCGGGTCCCGCTACGGACTCGCGGGTCTCGGCGGGGGGCGGCGTCTCCCGGCTCGCCTGCGGGGCGTGGCCCCTGCGAGTTCCGGATGGAGCCTGGGGTGACCCAGTGGGTAGGAGGGGCAGGGGAGGGGCCTCTTACCACAAACGGGCGGAGCCCATTACCTGCGCACCATAAAGGTTCAGAACACCAAAGGAAAGACGCTCAGTCGTCAGCTCCCTAAGCTACCCAAGTTCCTTGCATTATTACCACTGAATTCCTTGTTGAACGAACCCTTGCTTCCACCTGACCAAGTCTCCAGCCTAACCCCATTTGTACCGCGCTCGATTCTGACTGACCTCCCGGCTACCGACTCCTGGCTTCCTCTCTCGCTAACGAATGAACTCCGCCTGGACCGACACAATTCTTCTCCAGGTTACGTCTCTTGCATCCTTCCTTGTCTAACATATCTGCATACTGGACTCCAAACAAACCTACGATATCACAGCATGACAGAACGACTGAGCCATGACATGGAGCCCGCAGATATAGCTGGAGCGTTGCATACTCTAACGCAACAGGTGACAGCCATCGCCCAATCAGTACAAGAGCTACAAGTAAGCCATACTGCGTTACAAGTACGAGTACAAGCCAAAGAGGATTTTGCCACTTCTATGGCCCCTGAACCTCCCGTCCTCCTACCGGAGCGATTCACCGGGGACCGTCGCTCATATCAGTTCTTTGTGACCAACTGCCAGGTGTTGTTCTCGTTAAAACCCCGCACCTTCTGCAACGAATACGTTAAGGTTCACACCGTTATATCGCTGCTCTCAGGAGAACCCCAAGCATGGGCCCACCAACTACTGAGACTCCAAAGTCTGCTCCTTGATACCTGGGAGACCTTCTTATCAGCTTTAAATGATATATACGATAACCCTTTTCGTCAAGACACCGCACAGCGAGAGATCAAGGCCCTCAAACAAGGTCGCCGTCCTGTAGAGGACTATGTTATGGAGTTCAAGCAGTACGCCCTTGATACCGCCTGGAATGAGATAGCCCTTATCAATCAATTCCGCAGTGGTATATCTGACCAATTAAAAGATGAATTAGCTCGAATTGGCATTCCACCAACATTGGACCTACTAATGCAAGCATCCATATCCATTGACCGACGGCTTCGCGAAAGACGGCAAGAAAGAAATCTATCTATGTCTGTGCAACCACGTCGTGCTCTACCTCCTACACCTCCTGATACCACTAGAGATCTGGTACCCTCTACACCCCGTACCAGCCAAGAGGAACCCATGCAGATTGGAGCAACCAACAGACGACTTCCTCCAGAAGAAATGGCACGTCGTAGATCGAACCGTCTCTGCCTGTATTGTGGCCAGGCCAGCCACACCGTTCGTTTCTGCCCTGAAAAACCAGAACGTGGAGGTAAGAAAGCGAACGTGCCCTCTACCGTTGATCCTCGTAACGAACCATTAGTGATTGCCCCACATTTCTCCATTTCTATCTTTCTACAGTGGAATGACCAACACCTCACCCTACCCGCCATGATTGACTCCGGCGCTAGCGGCAGCTTCATGGACTTATCACTTGCCACGAAATTGTGTGTACCAGTAATCAATAAAGAGCACCCTGTTCACGTGAAATTAGTTGATGGCTCTTCATTGAAATCAGGGATGGTCACCCTAGAAACCGGTCCTCTAAAAATGTCTATCGGTGGAAACCATAACGAAAACATTTCATTTGATTTAGTCGCCTCACCAGTATTTCCAGTTATCCTGGGATTACCGTGGTTACGCACCCATGATCCAGTCATACGATGGAAACCAGAAGCAATATCGTTTACTTCCCCCCGTTGTCTTCAACTGTGCATGAAACAAACCGTTAAAAGTATTCATTCTATTCTAGATATACACATGGAAAAAAGAGATGTCGTCATTCCACCTGCCTATACGGAATACGAGGACATCTTTAACGAGACAAAGGCAGAGGCCCTTCCTCCTCACCGGGTCTATGACTGCCCGATCGACCTCCTTCCTGGGGCCGCTATCCCCTATGGCCGAATATACCCATTATCCGAGCCAGAGTTGAACATTCTGAAGGAATACATACACGAACATCTCCAGAAAGGATTTATCCGCCCTTCCACCTCTCCTGCTGGGCCGGCATATTTTTCGTGGGGAAAAAGGACGGAGGGTTAAGGCCTTGTGTGGATTACAGAGATCTCAACAATATCACTATAAAAAACAGGTATCCCCTTCCTCTAATTCCAGAGTTAATGGAACGATTGAAAACTGCCAAGATATTCACGAAATTGGATCTCAAAGGTGCCTACAACCTTCTACGTATTCGCCAAGGTGACGAATGGAAAACCGCCTTCAGAACCCGCTACGGACATTATGAGTATCTGGTTATGCCCTACGGATTATGCAATGCTCCGGCGACATTCCAACACCTGGTAAATGACATATTTAGGGATTTATTAGATATATGTGTAATAGTATATCTCGATGATATCCTAGTCTACTCAGACACTCTTCAAACACACCGACATCATATGAAAGAGGTATTTGCTAGATTACGCAAACATCGATTATACGCAAAAAAGGAGAAATGTATATTCGAGACTAATCGTATCGCCTTTCTTGGATATGTCCTCTCCCCAGGCAAAATCGAGATGGACCCAGGAAAAATAGCCGCGATTCTCTCATGGCCAACCCCTACATCACGGAAGGACATTCAAAGATTTTTAGGATTCGCTAATTTTTACAGAAGGTTTATCCGTTCTTTTTCAAAGCTGGTACAACCACTGACTGATCTCACCAAGAACGTACCGTTTAAATGGTCTGAACAAGCATCTAACGCGTTCCAAACTCTCCAAAGTCAGTTCACTTCAGCTCCTATTCTCAGGCTGCCTAATCCTTCCCTACCTTATTTTCTGGAGGTAGATGCCTCTAACAAAGCCACTGGAGCAGTTCTCTCACAAAGAGACGATGTAGACCAAAGACTCCATCCAATAGCTTATTTCTCAAAACGTCTTACCCCGGCCGAATGCAATTATGAAGTCGGTGATCGAGAATTATTGGCCATCAAAAAGGCCTTAGAAGAGTGGCGCCACCTTTTAGAGGGCACCTCACATCCAGTCTCGGTTTTTACCGACCACAAAAATCTGGAGTACCTCCGTACCGCAAAAAGACTTAAACCTCGTCAGGCTCGTTGGGCCCTTTTTTTTCCCGTTTCCAATTGCACATTACTTATCAACCAGGCAGTAAAAACAGCAAGGCTGATGCCTTGTCCCGCCTACCCGTGCCCAAAGAGTCCGATTCATCCACGAGCGACTCCATATTACCCATCAGATACTTCCTAGCTACTCATTCCTCTACCATTGAAAAGATCAAGCAACTAACCTGCCCGACGGTTTATTCCCTAACCACGGACGGTCTATGTCTACATCAAGACAAGATAGTTGTTCCAGAAGGAGCACGTCCGGACGTCCTCGCTCTCTATCACGATTCCCCTCAAGCTGGGCATGGAGGGATTAAGAAAACTCAAGCTCTACTCCGTCACTACTTCTATTGGCCCACCATGAACAATGCTGCCATCAAGTATGTCACAGCCTGTCCTGTTTGTAACAGAAATAAAAAGCTCTCACAAAAAACAGCCGGTCTTCTTCAACCTCTCCCTGTTCCAGATCGTCCATGGAAGGACCTAACGTTGATTTCATTGTTGACCTACCCCCTTCTCAAGTTGTACAACCATAATGGTCGTGGTCGACCGCCTGACAAAAATGGCCATTTTGTACCCACCAAAGGTTTACCCACTGCTAAAGTAACCGCCTCCTTATTCCACAAAGAAATATTTTGCCCTACATGGATTTCCCGCCTCCATCTTATCGGATAGGGGGTCTCAATTCACCTCTCGTTTTTGGAAGATGTTTTGTCTCTCGCTAAAAATACATGTGAAACTGTCATCCGCTTATCATCCACAGACGAGTGGGCAGACCGAGAGAACCAATCAGATTGTGGAACAATATCTTCGGTGCTATACCTGTCATTTACAAGATGATTGGGTAGGTTTGCTACCAGCTGCTGAGTTCGCCTACAATTCTGGTCATCACCAATCACTACGTGAGTCACCTTTTTTCCTCACCTATGGCTATCACCCTAGTCTTCTCCCCGACTTGCCTCGGATGGAGGCTGTTCCCGACGCTCGTGAACGTCTGGAACATCTACGCGACGGGCATCGTCAAGCTCAACGCCTCTTACGACAAGCACAAGACACTTACAAAGCTTACGCGGATTTGAAACGCAGACCGCCTCCTGCATACGAGGTAAATCAAAAAGTATGGCTCTCTACCCGAAATCTTCGGCTCACTTGCCCTACCAAAAAGTTGGGACCTGCATATATAGGTCCCTTTCCTATTACGGCCATAATATCTCCGACCACCATCCGTCTTCAGTTGCCCGACGACCTACATCTTCACCCAGTCTTCCACGTCTCACTCCTCAAACCTTGGACAGCACCTTCCTTTTCCTCACAGGTTAACACAAGACCTCCACCCCTTCCAGTCGACGGTGAACCCGAATATGAAATTCATTGTGTCCTGGATTCCCGATACAGACGTCGTCAACTCCAATATCTGGAACACCAACAGAAACGGGTCTCAGGCAGCTGGTTCCAAAATTTATTCAGGGAGGGAAAAACCCCAAGGGGTAAAATATCGTGGTAACGTTTCGGCCTCAAGCAGCCTTAATCATACATAACAGATAAACCAAACACCCATCCTTTTAACCCCATATCCACCAATCCGGTCTCTAATCTATTTGAATCACAGGTGTATAGTATAATCCACTTAGAAATACGAAAAATTACACCCAAACGTAAATATATAAAGAAAAGAAAAAGTTAAAGCGCAACCAAATAACAAGAAAGAAGAAAACAAAAGGAAAACCAAATAATTAAATAAATGAAAGAACATGTGAAAATAAATATAAATAAAAATGAAGGAACTCCTACTCAACCGCACTCAGATGCAGCACGGTGTGCAAGGGGCAGTAGAAACATAAACAATATAAAGAGATCATGTACAGCGACAAACAATGTCCGCCAATATGTAAGGACAGGGTGCACTAGTAACAATGATGTAAATCAAATTCTCTGTTGAGGCCCCTGGGCCATAATGTATCTAGTCTATGTATCCAGCGCTTTTCTTTCTGTTTTAATAATTTAATCCTATCTCCTCCTCGCCGTGACACCGAGACATGGTCTATAATCTGAACCCTAAATTGTGCAATATTATGCGCAAGTGCAAAAAAATGTTCGGGTACCGGCAGGTCATACCGGCCAGTCCTGATGGTAGACTTATGTTTAGAGAAACGTTCTTTCATTTTGGTCGTGGTTTCCCCTACATATAATAAGCCACACATGATCTCTTTATATTGTTTATGTTTCTACTGCCCCTTGCACACCGCGCTGCATCTGAGTGCGGTTGAGTAGGAGTTCCTTCATTTTTATTTATATTTATTTTCACATGTTCTTTCATTTATTTAATTATTTGGTTTTCCTTTTGTTTTCTTCTTTCTTGTTATTTGGTTGCGCTTTAACTTTTTCTTTTCTTTATATATTTACGTTTGGGTGTAATTTTTCGTATTTCTAAGTGGATTATACTATACACCTGTGATTCAAATAGATTAGAGACCGGATTGGTGGATATGGGGTTAAAAGGATGGGTGTTTGGTTTGAGGCCGAAACGTTACCACGATATTTTACCCCTTGGGGTTTTTCCCTCCCTGAATAAATTTTGGAACCAGCTGCCTGAGACCCGTTTCTGTTGGTGTTCTGGATGAGGAGGGGGGACAGTCGGCGCCCCCACATACGGTGACTCGGCGCTAGTTTCGGTGGGCTCCCGCCATTTTGGAGATTGCGGCGCTCATTTTGGAACTCCAATATCTGAAACATTGGAGGGGCTATGGTCCGGAGGAGAGATCCTGGGAACCTGCTGTAAATGTACACGCGCCTCATCTTCTTCGTCGATTTCATCGTTCCTATCCGACCAAGCCAGGTCCTTTGCACCCCCGGAGGGCTCGCATTGTGGGGGGGGGCTGTGTCATGCCTTACCCCCACGGCGCGGCCGAGGTGTCACGACAGCCGTCGGCGTCTTCCATGCAGGGGGACGTCGGGCATTGGGAGTTCCCTTGCCATGGGTTGTGGTGACTTTTCGGTCCAGCGCTGGGGTCCCCCCGCTGCCTCCCTCTCACTTCCATCGGCCCCTCGCGTGGCAACCATCGCTCGCGGGTGCGGCGTGGGGCGCGGTCCTCCTTCCGGGTCCCGCTACGGACTTGCGGGTCTCGGCGGGGGGCGGCGTCTCCCGGCTCGCCTGCGGGGCGTGGCCCCTGCGAGTTCCGGATGGAGCCTGGGGTGACCCAGTGGGTAGGAGGGCCAGGGGAGGGGCCTCTTACCACAAACGGGCGGAGCCCATTACCTGCGCACCATAAAGGTTCAGAACACCAAAGGAAAGACGCTCAGTCGTCAGCTCCCTAAGCTACCCAAGTTCCTTGCATTATTACCACTGAATTCCTTGTTGAACGAACCCTTGCTTCCACCTGACCAAGTCTCCAGCCTAACCCCGTTTGTACCGCGCTCGATTCTGACTGACCTCCCGGCTACCGACTCCTGGCTTCCTCTCTCGCTAATGAATGAACTCCGCCTGGACCGACACAATTCTTCTCCAGGTTACGTCTCCTTCCTTGTCTAACATATCTGCATACTGGACTCCAAACAAACCTACGATATCACAGCATGACAGGCTGTCAATGCATAAAGCTGCAGGCGGGATAGTGCCCGCACAGCAGAGACGACCTAGGAGCAAAAACCATTAATAAAACATTGCAGTATATACAGATACAGTCATTATAGTAAATAAACCATAGTTAAATTGATTACAATAAAATTACAATTGAAAACAAGTCTGACAACCAGGAGCTGTTTGTAAAACGTCTCACCTGGTCGCCAGCAGCAAAGAAAAGAGGGTGTGGCTAAGACTGTACTACTCACTTGTTGTTTATTGGTTACTGCTGTTGCTATGTAAAATTTCCTTTGCTGCTGTTGTTTAGTAAAGAAAAGAGAATGCAAAATATGAAGCCTCCTGCCTTGATCTAAAATTATTTTTCTTCAGTATTTATCAAAGAGAAACCTATAACAGGAGACATGCAATTCATTAATAAAAACTTACTAATACAAAGTGACTGGTTGACTCAGGACAAGGTTTTGCAGCAATGAAACAAAGTGAATGTGAATAAAGCCCCAGGGCCGGATGGAATTCACCCGTGAGTACTGAGGGAGCTATGTGTTGAAATATGTAAACCTCTGTTCTTAATCTTTCAAGATTCTTTTCTTTCAGGAATCGTACCAGAGGATTGGAGAAAAGCTGACGTGGTCCCTATATTTAAGAAAGGTTTAAAATTTTTGCCTGGGAATTATAGACCTGTGAGCTTAACATCTGTGGCTGGGAAAGTATTTGAAGGGTTGCTAAGGGACAATATTCAGGAATTTATAGGGAGGTATAATGTAATTGGCAAAAATCAGCATGGTTTTATGAAGCACAGATCATGTCAGACTAACCTAATTACGTTCTATGAGGAAGGAAGTAGAAGTATAGATTAGGGGGTCGCAGTGGATGTGATTTACTTGGATTTTGCCAAAGCTTTCGACACAGTTCCACACAATAAGTTACTATATAAATTAAGAAAAATTGGTCTAGATGAAAATAGTTGTTCTTGGATAGGAAACTGGCTAAAAGATAGGGCACAGAGAGTGGTCATAAATTGTACGTTTTCAAGATGGACATCAGTGGTAAGTGGTGTCCCTCAGGGGGTCTGTTATAGGACCAATTCTATTCAATTTGTTTATAAATGACCTCGAGATAGGCATTGAAAGTCATGTATCAGTGTTTGCAGATGACACAAAACTAGGAAAAGTAATACAATGTGAGCAGGATGTTACTTTGCTGCAGAGGGATTTAGACAGATTGGGGGACTGGGCACTTAAATGGCAGATGGAATTTAATGTAGATAAATGCAAAGTAATGCACTTTGGAGTGAAGAACACACAAGCAACTTATACCCTAAATGGTACGGAGTTAGGGAAATCCAACAGGAGAAGGATTTGGGACTAATCAAAGACTTCAAACTAAGTAACAATGTGCAATGTCAAACAGCAGCCGCCAAGGCCAGCAAGGTATTGGCATGCATTAAAAGGGGAGTTCACTCTCGGGATGAAAACATTATTTTGCCTCTGTATAAATCAATGGTAAGACCGCACCTTGAATATGCTGTGCAATTTTGGGCACCTGTCTTAAGAAAAGATATTATAGCGCTAGAAAAAGTGCAGAGAAGGGTGACTAAATTAATAAGGGGAATGGAAGGTTTAAGTTATGAGGAAAGACTACCAAGCTTAAACCTGTTTAGTTTAGAGAAATGGTGCCTTAGAGGGGATCTGATAACCTTATATAAATAAATACGGGGCCATTATAAACCATTGTCTGGAAAACTATTCATTAACAGGACTATACACAGGACACGAGGTCACCCATTTAGAGTGGACGAAAGGAAATTCAGCCTAAAGCATAGGAAGGGTTATTTTACGGTGAGAACAATAAAGCTGTGGAATTCTCTGCCTGTTGAGGTGGTTGGGCCAGAGACTGTACAGACTTTTAATAAACGATTGGATGACTTCCTGCAGACACAGAATATTAAGGGTTATACTATTTAAAAATGTGGGTATGCTTCTTGATCCAAGGAGAAATCTGACTTCCATTCTGGGGTCAAGAAGGAATTTTTCCCCAGTTTGTTGCATATTGGCGAGCATTTCAGACTGGGTTCTTTGCCTTCTTTTGGATCAACAGCAGTAGGTGTTGTGTGCATAGGCGTGCGCACGGGGTGTGTCGGGTGTGCCTGGGCACACCCTAATGCCGGTCCCCGGCACACCCCGCAGGGCCGCGGAACACTCTGGTTCCCGGCTGGCCGCATCCAACGGATAGCCGCCGGGACCCTTCAATTCCTCAGGCCTGGCGGCAGCCTCTGCTTTCCTGGTGGTCTGGTGGATGTGGGTGCTGCACCGCGATCTTTGCTTACAGACCGCAGTGCACGTCCCACAGCGAGTGACTGGCCACGAGCTGAGCGCTGGTGATTGCTGATGACCTGTCATCTGACCGCCGGCACTTACTGACTGTGTCAGAGCGCCGGCGGTCAGGTGACAGGTCACCTGTGATTGGGCGCTCAGCTCGAGTCCAGTCACTCGCTGTGGGACGTGTACTGCGGTCTATAAGCAAAGATCGCGGTGCAGCACCCACAGCCACCGGACCACCAGGAAAGCGGAGGCTGCCGCCAGGCCTGCGGAATTGAAGGGTCCCGGCAGCTATCCGTTGCATGGCACAGGACCACCAGGGAAGCGGAGGCTGCCTCCAGGCCTGCGGGGGTGAGAGGTCCCGGCGGCTGTCCATTGGATGCGGCCAGCCGGGTTCCCCCTCCTTGACCCCCCCCCTCTGGACCAAAATTCAACCCCCTCCCTTCAAATGAAAAAAAAAAAATAAGCAGGAGAGGGGGCAACTTTTATATATTATAGGCGCCGCACATTACAGGGGGGTTTTATTGCTGTGGATTTTGTGATACGCTCATACACACAGCACATTACTAGGGGTTTATTTCTGTGGATTTTGTGATACGCACATACACACAGCACATTACTGGGGGGTTTTATTGCTGTGGATTTTGTGATACACACAGCACATTACTGGGGGTTTTATTGCTGTGGATTTTGTGATACGCTCATACACACAGCTTATTACTGGGGGTTTATTTCTGTGGATTTTGTGATACGCTCACAAACACAGCACATTACTGGGGGGTTTTATTGCTGTGGATTTTGTGATACGCTGATACGCACAGCACATTCCTGGGGGGTTTTATTGCTGTGGATTTTGTGATACGCTCATACACAGAGCACATTACTGGGGGGTTTCATTGCTGTGGATTTTGGGATACGCTGATACACACAGCACATTCCTGGGGGGTTTTATTGCTGTGGATTTTGTGATACGCTCATACACAGAGCACATTACTGGGGGGTTTTATTGCTGTGGATTTTGTGATACGCTCATACACAGAGCACATTACTGGGGAGTTTTATTGCTGTGGATTTTGTGATACGCTGATACACACAGCACATTGCTGAGTTTAATTGCTGTGGATTCTATGATATGCTCATACACGTTGTACATTACTGTGAGTTTTATTGCTGTGGATTCTGATACGCCCATATCACAGCAAACGTTACTGTGAGTTTTTTTGTGGAGCTCTGTGACACGCTCATACATACCGCTCATTACTGTGCGTTTTTATTGCTGTGGATTCTCGGCTACGCTCACAAACATACCACACACTACTGGGAGTTTTATTGCTACATACCCCCGGGGTGTAGGGGATATATAGTTATGTGAACGTATGGCTGTGTGTGTAAATGCAGGTATTTTTCTTTAAACAGGCTGCTGTGTGCAAAATTCGGCACCCGTGTCCTTGTCTCAGCCCGGCGTTGCCCCCTTGCCCTGCATCCAAAAGGCTGGTATTGCTGCTAGAATCGCTGCTATATCTTCTGCCTGCACTGCACAAAGTAAGAATAGTGAATAAAGCATTGTGAGATACAGGTAGGAGACTAAATATTGGTGCTTGGCAACAAGACCTTAACCTCCCTGGCAGTCCGATTTTGACATTTTTATACGTCAAAATCAGTGCATTTATTCAGCCCCCTGGCTGTTTTCCCGCGTGTGGCTCGCGGTTAAATTTCAATGCTGAAAGCAGTAACCCCGAGCCACACCTGGGCTGTTACATACCTGTCCCTGCGTTCCCTCGCTGTCCTCTTGCAGTCACCTCCGGCCGATCGCGGCGTCCTGGTTCCTGTTGCGAGTGGCTGATTCCCTGCACTTTGGGGGCCCTGTGGTGAATGGTGAATTCACCGCAGGGTGGGGCAATTTGATTCCACGAAGTGCAGGGAACAACAGTCGGTGAAATTTCAACGCTCTGTGAATGACCCCTAGGGTAATGATATATTTTGGCTGAATGCGTGAGTGTGTGTGTGTATGTTTGCATAAGGGTGCGTGAGTATAATATATATATATATATGTGTGTGTGTGTTTGAACTTTTGAGTGCACACCCAAATGCAATAGGCTGCGCACGCCTATGGTTGTGTGAGACGCTGAACCCGATGGACGCATGTCTTTTTTCAGCCTATGTAACTATGTAACTATAGCATAGGCGTGCGCACGGGGTGTGCCGGGTGTGCCTAGGCACACCCTAATGCCGGCCCGCGGCACATTCTGGGTCCCGGCTGACCGCATCCGATGGATAGCCGCCGGGACCCCTCGTCTCCGCGGGCCTGGCGGCAGCCTCCGCTTCCCTGGTGGTCCCTGTGGTTCGTGGGGTGCTGCACTGCGATCTGTACATGGCGCACAGCACATCCCTCACTGACACGAGCGGCCGGCGATCTCTGATGACCTGTCACCTGACCGCCGGCGCTCTGACACAGACAGTAAGCGCCGGCGGTCAGGTGACAGGTCATCAGCGATCACCGGCCGCTCGTGTCAGTGAGGGATGTGCTGTGCGGTCTGTGCGCCATGTACAGAGCGCAGTGCAGCACCCCACGAACCACAGGGACCACCAGGGAAGCGGAGGCTGCCGCCAGACCCGCGGAGATGAGGGGTCCCGGCGGCTATCCATCAGATGCGGCCAGCCGGGTTACCCCTCTTTGACCTCCCCCCATCTGTGCCACTGGACCACCAATGATAGATATCCAAACACCCTCCCTGCAAGCAAAAAAAAAAAGAAAGGTAAGCAGGAGAGGGTGCAATTTTCATATATCAAAAATATTTTTTAATAGTGTATTTTAAATATTTAAACAGAGTTTTATGGCTGTGGATTCTGTGATACACAAATACTGCTGAGTTTTATGCCTGTGGATTCTGTGATACACAATTACTGCTGAGTTTTATGGCTGTGGATTCTGTGATACACATATACTGCTGAGTTTTATGCCTGTGGATTCTGTGATACACTGATACACACTGCATACTGCTGAGTTTTATGGCTGTGGATTCTGTGATACACAAATACTGCTGAGTTTTATGGCTGTGGATTCTGTGATACACATATACTGCTGAGTTTTATGCCTGTGGATTCTGTGATACACATATACTGCTGAGTTTTATGCCTGTGGATTCTGTGATACACATATACTGCTGAGTTTTATGGCTGTGGATTCTGTGATACACAAATACTGCTGAGTTTTATGGCTGTGGATTCTGTGATACACATACACATACACTGCATACTGCTGAGTTTTATGCCTCTGGATTCTGTGATACACATATACTGCTGAGTTTTATGGCTGTGGATTCTGTGATACACTGATACACACTGCATACTGCTGAGTTTTATGGCTGTGGATTCTGTGATACACTGATACACACTGCATACTGCTGAGTTTTATGCCTGTGGATTCTGTGATACACTGATACACACTGCATACTGCTGAGTTTTATGGCTGTGGATTCTGTGATACACTGATACACACTGCATACTGCTGAGTTTTATGGCTGTGGATTCTGTGATACACTGATACACACTGCATACTGCTGCGTTTTATGCCTGTGGATTCTGTGATACACATACACTGCATACTGCTGAGTTTTATTGCTGTGGATTCTCTGATACGCTCATTCACATTGCTTGGTTTTATTGCTGTGGATTCTGTGATACACTCATTCACAACGCACATTGCTTGGTTTTATTGCTGTGGATTCTGTGATACGCTCATTCACACCGCACATTGCTTGGTTTTATTGCTGTGGATTCTGTGATACGCTCTTACACGCTGCACATTGCTGAGTTTTATTGCTGTGGAGCTCTGATACACTCATACACGCTGCACATTGCTGAGTTTTATTGCTGTGGAGCTCTGATACGCTCATACACTCTGTATATTACTGAAGGTGTTATTGCTGCGAATCTCTGATATGCTCATACACACTGTACATTACTGTGAGTTTTATTGTTGTGGTTTCTGGGATATGCTCATTCACACTGCACATTAATGTGGGCTTTATTGCTACATACCCCCAGGGTGTAGGGAGGAGGATATATAGTTATGTATGTGAACGTATGGCTGTGTGTATAAATGTATGTATCTGTCTTTAAACAGGCTGCTTTGCGTAAAATTCTGCACCTGTTTCCTTGTCCGGTGTTGCCCCCTTGTCTTGTACCATAAAGGATTGTATTGTGCACAGAAATCACCACAATATCTGCTGCCTGCACTCCACAAAAAGAATTACAGCGAGCGTCTTGGCAGCATCGTGAGGTACAGGTAGGAGACTGTATTGGTACAAGTCAGCAAGAGGTTAAATGGGCCACTCTACTCAAATTTCACTCCTTTTTAACATTTAACCACTTTGCTGCTGACGACGTGCTGAGCGCATCCTCTGGTTTCATGTTTGTGTGTAGAGGATGTACTCGGCACGTCGTTGAAGTCTTTGTGAGATCCGTCAGGTCGACATAGTGATTCCCAGAGTGAGACTGAGGGACTTTTTCTCCCAGTCTCCCTCTGCTCCTGGCGGCCAGAAGAGGTGAATGGAGCAGTCGTTCTTTTTGCGGGATGAGAGGTGAGTATCTGATTTTTTGGGGGGGGTTCAGCTGTTGCTGACTGATTCTGCAGAAGTGGAATCCATTAGCACCAGGTCCTGGTTGTGAGTAAATGTTCAGTAACCGCAGCCGGACGGTAATCAGCGCTAGTAGATTGTAATGCTAATGCTGATTAACACTTTCCACTCCCCATGTTAAGTATAGGGAGCTGAAAAGCGCAAGATTCCAAACGGTAACTGGTTTTCTAACAGATTAGCGTTTGGATTTTAATATGGTGCGCCCGCGCTAACTAACAATCTTTTGGATGAAAAAATGTGGTAAAATAAATTTACACGCTGCATGTGATCAAAATCCAAATTTTAATTTTTTGATCTAGCATTTTGAGGTGACATGATGTATACGGGGTCATTGGTCCTCTAGCTCATTTGGAACTATATCTCATATGTTGCTCGGCCAATAATTAAGATAGATGAGACTCATTGGAAATGTAGTTTCAAAACGTCTGGGTATCGAAGGTTGCTTAACCCCTGAAGCATACACATAGTAATGGTGTATGTGTGTCGTTGTATGTATGTATGTATGTATGTATGTGATATATATATATGTGTGTGTTTTGAGCTTTTGGGTGCACACCCTAATGCAATAGGCTGCGCACGCCTATGAACTATAGTATATAGTATGTGTTACATGTTACTAAAAATGCTGCCTTGACGGCCAGGGCCGGATTAAGATCTCTATGGGCCTGGAGCTGAAGATTTTGATGGACTTTGTTTGGAATTTAGTGAAATGAAAACATATTTTAGGTTATTTAATAGTGCAGATACAGGTATATGTAACGAGTCAGGTAATGTGTGAGGAAACTTCCATTCAGTATTCAATCATTTACTACAACATGTAAAATTATCAGAATCGTTACATCCCTAGTTTTGGAAGATGGTGTTTTATGAATAATATGACTATGTATACAATACTGAACTTGCTCCCAGTGTGGGAAATGAGAAGGTGAGTAACAGCAGAGGTATTGTTCGTTTTATTTTTGACAAATGGATAATGCCATCTCTTTGGAACTAAAAATAAATTAATTTTAAAAAGTTTTTTTCTTTTAGATTTTACATGGTCATGTTCGGTATCAGCACAAAGGCCAGACTCTGACCTCTCCAGTGATGCCACACTTGACCTTGTGCAGTGTAAAGATTAGAGACGCAGAGTTCCAAAGTCCCACCCCATAGTGCTCCTCACTGCAGTGCGGCAGTTTAGGTTGTTGATGGAACAATGCGTAATAATGGTTTGTTCCATCGCCTCCACTGTTGGTGACATGAGAAATGAGATGGTGAGCTAGTGCAGCATCATTGTTCATTTTATAATTGAAAACTGAACAATATTGCTGTGCTAGAAAGAGAAATAAAATAAAGAAATATTAATTTATTATTTTATTTTTACATAAACCCTGGTCATGTTTGGTATCATTGGAAAAGTATTGCTCTGGCCTTTCCAGTGATACCTCATATGACCCTGTAGCTGCTATGGAGTCCAGCTACAGGGGTCCAAATACCCATTAATGCAGACAAATTTATCCTTTCTCTGGGCCTATTATGGGACAAGGCCCTGGAGCTGCTGCTCCAACAGCCCTGTTGATGGCTGTATGTTCAAATTTTACTATTTTAAATTATTTTATTTTCTTACAAGACATAGGGCACTAGTACAATCCTGACACTAACGTTAGCACTCACCTGTGTGAGCGGTAACTTTACCATTGGTGACCCTAGTGCGGGTGCACCATATTACAATCCAAACGCTAGCGGGTTGAAAAACCCGTTAGCAATTCGGAGCTTGCGCTTTTCAGCAGTACTTTAAGCTTCCTATACTTAACATGGGGAGCGCAAAGAGTTAATTAGCATTAGTATTACATTGTACTAAAACAAATTACCATCCAGCTGTGGTTAACCCGAAAGTTAACCACAGCCAGGAGTTGGTGCTAACGGATTCCACTGCTGCAGAATCCGTCAGAACCAGCAGAACCCTCCCCCAAAAATCGATTACTCACCTCCCATCCTGTGGCGAGAACGGCCGCCAGGAGCAGGGAGAGACTGGGAGAAAAAGTCCCCCAGTCTCCCTCTGCGGATCACAATGCCGATCTGCCGGATCTCACGTCATGTGACTGGCAGCGTCTGCCTCAATGGAGACAGCTTTTCTAGCGCCTGCATCGTAATATCACGCTAAAACGGGGAGGCTAAGGAGAAACCTGCAGGCACAGGTTTTTCTCCCTAGCGTCCCCGTTTTAGCGTGATGATCGTAATAGTGCCCATAGATTTTATATATACACCGTATAGATTTTATTTTAATTAAATTAATTTTATATATATTATATATATGTTGTACGTCTATACTATTTTCAGCAAACACATTTACATCAAAAATATAAATAAACATGCACATAGCATTTTTCCTTATATACTGTAACAATTATTGGACATTTTTATTTTTTTATTCTATAAAATGTAGCAAACATAAATCACAGCAAGTCACGAAGCAGAAATGTTAACCTTTTATGGCCCCAATTAATACAATACTCTACAATCCCAAAAAGTTGTTTTCAACTATTTTTTCTTACTGGGGAAAAATGTATGTAATTTATCACTAGGAAAACAACATAAATGTCCAACAGCTTTTCAGGATGGTGAAAACAGTTGAATTGCTTTATTCTGCTTTATTTTTCTACTGGGAATCTGAGGATTTGATGTTGATCGCTTGATTGGCTGCAATGGGACTCTTTAAATATAGTTTTAAAAAAATCAAAACGCCTATACAAATCTAGTGTTTGCCAACATCAATCACACGCACTGGACAATATCAGAGGTTTTTATGGAGTAAGATGCCATTAAAAGTAAGTGAAATTAATTGGTGCCATTGTATCTAATGGCTGTATCTAACAATGCTTCCGAAGTGCTGAGAAAAATTACGGTCAAATAAATTCCTTGTGGGGTCTTAAAAAAGCATCAGTTTGTTCTACTGTCTGTTGTCCACAGCAAATAATATTTTGCCTTCTTTTGTCTTGTTTCCACTGTATGGTTTAATTATTTCAAGAGCATCGCAACGAGAGTATTTTACTTACATATTTATTTTTTGTTAATCTGTATATTTGTGTTGTTTTTTAATATCTTGCATTGTATTACTTTGTATTTCTGTAACAACTGTAACATTTCAATGTTCTTGAACCCAGGACATACTTGAAAACGAGAGAAATCTTAATGTATCCTTCCTGGTAAACTACTTTATAAATAAATAAATATATATTTAATTCTATGTCTGAATTGCATATTTTACTTATGTCAAGACACCAATTGACTAACTTTAAACAACCAAATATTATATTAATATACTGTATGTGATCTTGACAAAGCTTTGCAAATGGAGCAAATACAGGCGTGATTCTGTGTTAGTGGCTCGTGGGAATTTAATTCCGGATGCAGAAAGTATAGACCCTTGGCGTATGATAATCATTTCATGTTGTTTGATGTATGTAATCCTTCATTGTAAGTAAAATTCTGAATAGTTGAGTAAGGTTTAATTAGATCACAGTAATTTTTTTAACCCAATCATATCCATCAGTGTGTGTAACTGTGATAAAGGCTTAGTACTCCCTCTTTCTTTTATTATTCACTCGTAAAAGTAGCAGAGTACAGCAAAACAGAAAATAAACCGAATATAAAACAAATGCCTACTCCTTCATATGGAGTCTAACTAAACATACAGGATTCCCTCTCTAGCTATTGGGTGGCTAGGCCACTTGCCAATAAATGGAACAAAATATGAAACTTCCTTCCTTCCTTCCTCCCTTCCTCCCCTATAGTGGAAAAATGGCATTCTCCATTTGCCTACTAATATATTAATGGTCTACCACCCTGCCCCTCGTCACAGTAACATTAGGTAAAAGTAGCATTTAGGCCACACATTACCTGCAAGGATGGGATGTGGCTGTAAACAGACAAGGGTTGAAGTCTGAGGGACAGGCCCTATGCATGTGTTTGACAGGCTTTGGGTGGGTTTGAAAAGAGCCATCAGACAGGATTGGAGTTCTTTGTTCTTCATGAACTAGTGCTTTGATCATGCCACAGTTGGATTTTGCAATCTCCCCTGACTGCATCTGTCAGCATGTACATGGACTGGCTAGAGGATGTTGTCTCCCTGCTGGCGCATGGTCCACTGTTATTGCAGCCTGCCATGCATATACTTGGGCATGCACAATGGCCAGTCCAAACCTGAGTCCCAATGGCTTAACATCTCACGGAATGCAATCTCTCTTGACAACACCATAGCAATACAAAGGTGTACAAATAAGAATCCATGCTCTCTGGATTCAAAGGTGGCCCGACTGATTCTTTCCTATCTGTATGCTAGTGTAGAAGCATGCTGTTTATTGAAGGCCCAAGATAACATCAGAATCAAGTTGTTTTCCTTTTTCAAGTGGTTATATAAAGTTCTACTTGGAGACAAAATCTGAGAGACATATTTTAAATGTATTACTTGTTGTTTATTGCTGAATGCTACAGATAAATAGCACCTACACGTAAGTATTTCATTTGAATTCAATATTTCCTGTCTGCACTGATTTATCCATAAAATAATATAAAATAAAGCCAAGCAGAATATTCAAACACATTTACAGAGACTTAAAGATCACGCCATATTAAAATTCTGCGTGTCACCATGGAACACACCCCTGTTGCCAGTACTGAAAGAGGGCACACAAGAGTACCGCCCGGTCCAAGATTTACAAGCTGTCAACGAAGCCACAGTAACCCTACACCCTGTGGTTCCCAATCCATACAATTTGCTGGCGTTAATTCCCGGAGATACAAAATATTACACAGTGCTTGATTTAAAAGACGCTTTCTTTTGCATCCGCCTGGCTCCAGCAAGCCAGCCCCTTTTTGCATTTCAGTGGGAAGAGTCCACCACGGGGGCGCGCCATCAAATGACCTGGACACGCCTCCCTCAAGGTTTCAAAAATTCGCCCACGATTTTCGGATGCGCGCTCAGCCAAGATCTTCTCTCCTTCAACACTCAGCCAGACAAAGTTGTCTTGTTACAATATGTAGATGATTTATTACTGGCTTCCCCCACAGAAAAAGACTGTTTATTTGCCACAAAAGCCCTGCTATATCTACTGTGCCAAGCAGGTTACAGAGTTTCTAGAAAGAAAGCAAAAATATGCAAAGAAAGTGTAAAGTACCTGGGTTTCCAGTTAACAGGTACCAAATGTGCATTGGGGGCAGAAAGAAAAGAAGCGGTATGCCGAATACCCCAACCAAAGACCAGAAGACAAGTCCATGAGTTTCTGGGAGCTGCAGGCTTCTGCCGCCTGTGGATCCCCAACTTCGCAGATATTGCCAAGCCCCTTCATCAAGCCACAAAGGGGGGAGAACAAGACCCCTTCCATTGGAAAGAAGAGCAAACAGCAGCGTTCCTGAAATTGAAGACTCTGCTAATGGAAGCTCCTGCACTGGGACTGCCAGATCACAGCAAGCCCTTCCAGCTGTACGTGCAAGAACATAATCAAACAGCAACAGGAGTATTGATCCAAAGTTTCGGCTCTTGGCTAAGGCCTGTGGCCTACCTCTCCAAGCAACTCGACCCCGTGGCTTGCGGCCTACCCCATGTCTGAAAGCAGTGGCAGCCACCGCAATGCTGATAGCAGAAGCAGACAAGCTGACCCTTGGACAAGTTCTTCATGTCAAGGTGCCCCATGCTGTCAAGGCCCTGCTGGATGTGAAAGGAAGCTACTGGTTCAGCAACAGCCAGATGACAAAGTACCAAGCTATGATGTGTGAAAATCCACGGGTTCATTTGGACCTCATCGCTACCTTGAACCCTGCTACTTTACTGCCTGACTGTGAAGAGGATCCAAATCATGAATGCCTCCAAGTCATGGAAGAAGTGTTCAGTAGCAGGCCAGATTTGAAAGACGTACCCCTAGACAAATACGATCTACAGTTATTCACTGATGGTAGCAGCTACATGGATGATGGGAAGAAAGTCTCCGGCTATGCAGTAGTCTCAGCAGAAGAAATTATTGAAGCAAATCCACTACCAGGCCATACATCTGCACAACTGGCTGAAATAACAGCCCTAACCAGAGCTCTAGAAATCTCCGAAGGCAAAAGAGTAAATATCTACACGGATTCCAAGTATGCCTTCATGACCATCCATGCACATGGTGCACTCTACAAAGAAAGAGACCTGCTTACTTCCTCGGGACAACAAATCAAGTATGCAGCTGAAATCGCGGCTCTCCTAGAAGCTGTATGGAAACCAAGCGCTGTCAGTATCATGCACTGTCGTGGCCACCAAAAAGGTCATGATGAAATCCCAAAAGGCAACAGGCGCGCTGACCAGGCCGCAAAGGCAGCTGCAAAACCACAGCTAACAATTGATCAAGCCAAAGTCATACTCTGCAAGCAAGAGCCTCAACCTCCCATGCCAAACTACGAATTCTACATGAATTGGAGAAGATTTGAACCTAAAGGCGAGTTCATTGAAATAATATTGCACAAATGGCAAGATGATTACGAACTATTAGAACTTAATCATGATTATATCCAATGGCTTTTCCCAACTCAGACTCAAGGCTGAAATTTCTATTCCACTCCTCTGAATCCGCAAGAGACACGCCTAATGATCAACACCTCAGAAGTTCAGCAAAGACTACGCAGAGCATACAAAATGATGCTGAAATTCTTTGGCGTAAAAGTAATGGGGGAGGATGAAGAAGACACAAAAGTAACCGAAGTTGAACGAGCAGAAAATTTCGCCTCACGTTTTGAAAGTTTGACAGCCAACCCTCATAATAATCTACGGATTACACGAATACTGCTAAATTTGGGAGAATTGGGAGCAGAAGAGTACCAAGCCCCGTTGGTAAGGTTCTTCCTCAAGGAGATTCTTATCAAGAACAGACTGCCAAGAATGAAGAAAAGTGCAATGAACTTTTTCATACCAGCAGTAAGAGATACACAAGAGATACAAGATCTGCTGTTCTTCGCATGGCGATACTATTTCCCGAAAGAAGAATTTGTCTGGGGAAACCATGGAGAATTGGCACGATACAAAGCATAACCAGTGGTGGCTGCACTCCTACCGGCGCCACTGAGTGAATGGACACCTGTGTACTCAGAGAAAGAAAAGAAATGGATGTCGGGAGAACAAGGCGAATATGGAGAAGACGGGTGCTTCCAGCTGAAGAATGGAGAAATAGTCCTCACAGCAACATTGGCCCCTGAAATTGTAAGAACACTCCACGCAAGTACCCATGGAGGGAGAGAAATGATGGAACAGCAACTAGAGCCACATTTTTACGTACCCGGACTGTCAGTAGTCTGCAAAGCAATAGCCCAGCAGTGCGTGACATGTGCCAAGAACAACCCGAGAACAGGCCCATCTCAACCTCCAGGGAAGCAGCCAATCGGGCTATCCCCAATGGCATCGCTACAAATAGACTTTACAGTGTTGCCGCCCTGCAAAGGATACAAATACCTACTGGTAATGGTGTGTACTCTGACAGGATGGGTGGAAGCTTTCCCAACAAGAACTGAAAAGACTGTGGAAGTAGTAAAGAGTCTGATGAAAGAAATAATACCACGTTATGGGTTGCCTCTCGAGATAGGGTCGGACAATGGCCCTGCATTCATACAGAACTGTTTACAACAGCTTGCCCACCTGTTGGGCATCACCTGGAAGCTACATACTGCCTACAGGCCCCAAAGCTCGGGAAAAGTCGAGAGAATGAACCATACCCTAAAGACTCTGATGTCCAAATTGTGCCAAGAGACGTCGCTAGGCTGGTTGGATGTGCTGCCGATAGTCCTCTTGCATATTAGGTGCAGGCCAACCCCTCAATTAAAGCTAAGTCCGTACGAACTCATGTTTGGACGGCCTACCCCTCTGATTAATGGACTAAGGGGGGACCTTCGGGCATTGGGAGAAACTAAATTAAATGATCAGGTTGTACTGTTGGGTAAATCAATGCAGAAATTGAATACTTGGGTGGGAGATAACATACCTCACTTTTTATATCCCCCACTGCATAAGTATTGTCCAGGTGATTCAGTATGGGTAAAAGAGTGGAAAAATGACCCACTAGGCCCAAAGTGGAGAGGTCCCTACCTTGTCCTGTTATCAACCCCTACAGCAGTAAAGGTTGCCGAGGTGGTCCCGTGGATACATCACTCCAGGTTGAAAGTAGCTGCAGCCAGTCCTGAACCAGCATGGAAGGTCGTCGCCAACGAGACCAATCCGCTGAGGCTAAAGCTGACAAAGACCACAGCCGTGAGCACCTAAATGATCCAACTGAAGACACCCAAATGATTCCACAAGTGGGTGTCTTGATGGACACAAGTCCTGACCACCCACCAACGGGGGATACCCCAAGGGTGCTTTTTAGGGGCCCAGCCCCCTCCCCTGATCATCCAGAAATGTCCTTTGTTTTTGAAATACCGGTGGGGAGGGATTGGGTTTATGTAACTGTGAAAAGAATTGCCCAAGGGATCTTGACATTTGGGGCATTTGTGGTACTGATTTTGTACCTTGCGAACTTGATTTATGGACTCTCGCATGGAGCCTGCCCCCGGTGCCAAAGCACTGCCGGGAAAGTGGATATTTCCCATATCTGGAATGGTACGCACCCAGTGATGGAGAATCGTACTATGTGGAGACAAACGAGAAGCGACATCTGAGATTTTGCCAAGAGGGCATTTACTTGTGCAATTCAAATATGACTATGCTAAAAAGTCTGGACAAACTGCGTGCTGGGTGTGTAGTAGGATGCATCCAGAGACGATCCACATCCCATTTGCTTCTGTTCCAATGAATCTGAGTATGTTTGCATCAGGGAATGTCACAATACACTCTTTTGATGCACCGAGGGAAAAACCAGAATCATTCAGTCCCGGGTATCCCATAATAGGACCAGTATACCCACCAGAGTGGGGCTTCCAAATAGGACCAGATAAAGACACACATAAGGAGGATGGAGGGTGCTACTCAAGCAAGTTTAACTGGACATCATACATTTACACGTTCGACACAAAAGAGCAGGCAAATTTTCTATACATACAATGTAGAAAGCTCATGACTGAACAAGAGGCAGTGATTGCAAAGGTGTCTGATGGAAAGCAGGGTGCACTGGATACGACGAGACGAATGAGACGACTGACGATAGAGATAGTGAAAGGAACACTACATTTGTCTCCATTTATATTGAAAGGGGGGTACCAGGTGTGTTGTGGAAAGGTGTGTTACACATGGGTGCCACCAACAATAACGGGAATGTGTTATTTGGCAAAACTGATCCCGATCCAGAGGGTAAGGGGGGAAGACACTAATACAGACACAGCACTCCACCCTAGGTACCCACTAGTGTTTGAGAGACAGAAGAGAGAGTTGTTTAGAAAGGTGGATCGGATATGGTCGTGGCTGCCGGCATGGACTGGATGGGGAAGAGAGTTGATGGTGAGACTGAACAGTTATGCCAGTCTGATGGATGAAATTCTGAATAAAACTAGTATGGATATTCAGTTGTTGAATCTGGAGGTGCGTGAGATACGGAAGGTGCAGATGATACATGACATGGCGCTTGAACAGATCAGTGCGGCCCTGAATGGATTGTGTGAGATGACAATGCATTATGAATGTTGCACCTACATCAGAAACACCACACATGATGTCCCAGACTATTACCAGGTAATCCAGGATCACCAAGAGAAGGTAGCACAGCTGCAGAACACAGCAAGGAGAATCGCTGCGGAGGGCTGGAATCCACTCCATGGGTTCGGAGCAATCGGAGAGTGGTTTGGATCCATCCTGAGATTCATCTCACAGATCGGATCCATGATTCTGATGATAGTGGTGATCTTGGTCGTAGGAACACTGACATACCGCATAGGGCTACGCCTATGGCCACTGTGCAAGAAAGTACTGACACCTACACAGACACAAAAGATACCACTGATGATCCCACAAGACATGTTCCCAACAAAAATCGGTCCCTTAAGGTATGAGGAGTTTAAGAATAGCGGGGTGTGATAGCTACAAGCATCAGGAAAAGAACCTGAGGCTTGAGCCAAGGGGGGAATGAAGTGGAATCAGCCAAGCGGCCATCTTGTTCAGAATATTGGTTCACTTGCAAATAACTAGATAGATTTCACTAGACACTAGAATGAAGCTTACATAGAATTTTAGGAATGTGGTAGATTAGCAGAGAAGCAATAAAACTGAGGGAAAATCCGCCCAGCTCTTGGCACGGAAAGACAGGATGACAAATGGATACTGCAAGGTCACTGAGACCTGCAGAGAGACAAAGAGAGCGTAGAAACCAGAACATGCTTTATCTGTGGCAAAATAAACATAGCCTTTAGGGAGATGGGCACGGCCCGGATTGAGTACGGCAGCAAATCACAAACTGTCAGACTAACATGAAGCTTGCCAATTTACGGTCAATGTATGGAATTCCTTTGTACTAACAATGGGAGGTATTAACCCACGTGGGGTGGGATAAAGTGTCATTGGGAGGTGGGCTACTTGGGATGTACCTAATTATGTATTTGGGGTATAAAACCCCTTGTCGGGGGGGAGACGGGGCTCACTCTTTGCGATTCAATCCTGTGTGAGCATTTGTGTGACAACACAATAAAGTTTGCCTTTCCTGAAGAGACTCGTGTTCAGACAATCCTTGCTTGTGTCCGGTCCGGCACCGTCCTGAAGTGAACCTAGTGATTCCGGTTACAATACAGAGTATATTTAGCCAAGCTGCATACTATTTAGGTGCCTGTACCTTCCCAATACAGAGATCTAGCTTGGATCATTTGGAATCTCAGAAATTATTCTAACGCTAATTACTGATTACACTCCCCATGTTAAGTATAGGGTGCACAAAGTAAAGTAAACTCATACAAGCTAGCACAATCACCGATGCGCTAACTGATTTTTTAACTGTTTAGCATTAGGCGTGTAATCTGGGTGGCATGCGTTAAAGTCAAGTATACTGACCTTAACGATTACTCACCCAAACACTACAATGGTTAATCTATTCAGAGAATGCCGAACTGCACCGAAGTGTCAGTGAAATGCCCAGATTTTCAGGTATTCAGTTTGTCAGGTTTAAACAGGAAGGAATCCCATCGGAATCAATGTAAACAAAAAAAAGATTATTCTTGTTCATTGTTTTCATAATTTCTTTTCTATTTTTTAGTCACAATTTTTGATTTCTAATTTTTTTAAAAAAGGCTTTTTTTTTATCCTGTAACAGACCTTTTTATTATTTTTTATAGGACCTTTTTTATTATTTAGACACATTTTAACAAATTTTTATTGGTTTGAACACCTATTAGAAGAATAGCTGAGTTCCGTTTGTTTTTTTTTTGGGGGTTTTTTGCAGTTCGTCAGTCTTCAGTGCACTTCGGGGACCCTGCAGTGAATAGTGAATTCACTGCAGGGTCGGTGAAAGTGGAATCGCCGAAGCGCACCGTTCTAGAAATCACTGAAATTTCACTGATGTTTCGGTGCTTTCTGAATAACCCCTCAATTGAAAAGATGCTGGAGGATTGCTAGACCTCCTTCTGTGAAGCATGGTGGAGGCAATATTATGATGATAAGAAACCTTTACAATCACACAATATGTAATTAGCGGCCCAACTGTATAATGCATCCGATAGCCAGTAATATTTCCTGGGATGAATTCTGATTTACACATGAAGTGATAAAAATTATATATATTCATCTCTGGAATACACATTAGAAGCCAAGCAGTTTATTTTAATGCGTGTCTATAATTAAATACGCGTCTGAAACCGCTGGCCATTACCTGCATTGTCTATATCACAAACACATTAACTTTATAATCTTTTTAGAGATTAATTTCTCTTAGCAATAAGGACTCTGTAATTGGAGCATTTCTCTTCTTAAATATTAGTTTTTGGAATGTTGATTCCTAATCAATAGAAACATCTCTTCTTCCTGATATATTTATCTTTAGAGGGAATGAGTAACATAAATTTGAATCATGTTCCTGCGCGTTCCTGAAGAAGATATGGTTTAAATCACTAAGATCTCTTAAATGTCCTCAAAGATTAGATATCCTCACTAAAGGCAAAAGCTAGACAAATTAGGCTTAACTTTTTTATCTCTTCTGTTTTGCACATGAAATGATTAAACTAGTATTTCTCCCAAAGATCTCTAGCAAAGATAAATGAACCATGGTGGCAATTAGAGTAAGGAAAAACTAAAGATTGGCTGACATGATTTAAGTTTAGTGCCAAAGCACTTTGTCATTTTGTCTCTAAAATCTCTATCAGAATTGACTAAAGCAGTAAACATTAATCATTATCCTAATTTATTTCATCACACTATCACACTGGTCTAGAAGAAGTGCATTTCATTTTTATTTTATTACAAACCCAAGGGATTGAAATAACTATGCATTTTTTGTTACCTATTTTATTATCCGGGATCAATAATTACGTTTTGTATCTTTTCAAAACCATTTTTCTGAGGAGGGAGACTGTAACACACATCAAAGGCCAGATCCGGTGCGACGGCTGTGAAAGATGCCTTTGTTTGAGACAAATTAATGCTTATTGACGATGATGCTTTTGATTACTATATCAGTCTTGAACAAAATGATCTATAGGAAAACTGAAATTTTCATTGTCTTGTTGCTGCTATCTCTGCCTTTTCGTTGCTAAAGTGAAACAATATTCAGCGATCAATATTTCTGCAACCAAAAATCATTATGAGTTTAAAGAGAGTAACTATGTTAAGATTCCTCTGATCATGTTTAACATTAATCATACATATGGATCCTTGAATCTATGTAGTGTATGGATATGTGTTTGTCTTTTCACTATTGTTCACTCTGATTTCTGGAGACCTTCGGCTTCTTCTTTTGTACTACATCCACTGGCGTGCACAGCCCAGTGCATTAGGGTGTGCACCAACAGTGCATTTATTTGAAGGTAATTCTCTTTAACTTTATAAAAGTTGATTCTGGTAATTGTATCTTTAGGTGCACTTTTAGGAGCTTTGAGGGACTTTGGTAAGCGATGTGCTCTATCAATAGTTAAATCTAAATCTGTGGAATTAGGCATAACTGAGTGTAGTATAGCCCTAACATAACCAGGTAACTATGAGGGCGTGATTGAGTCAGGTATACCCCTGAATCTCAGATTATTTTGTCTACTACGGTCCTCTAAATCTGCAAGTTTGGTTAAAACAAAGTCCAGTTTGGATTCTAGCTGTGTTACCTTACTTGCACAAACTTCACTGGTGTTTGAAACAGATGTGAGGGCCGCAGCGATTCGATCTGTACGTGTCGAAAGTTCGTTAACGTCCTTTCTAATCGCGACAAGATCTTTGGTAAAATCATTGCGGATTTCAAGACGCAGGTTTGCTTGAAACTTCTCAAATAGTGCCATCATCTGTGATAAGGATGGAGGTCCATCTGTATCCTTATTGAAGCTTGCTGCTGCCTGAGAGGACTGTGAGGCCTGCTTGCTGGATTGAGGCCTACCCTCAATTTGCTTATTCTGTGGTGATTTGCTTCTGTCAGTTTTCTTCACAGAATCTGAATTTTTCCCTGCCATTTTCGAATACATTATGCCTTGGGTATTATAGTGACAATTGCTCTGTGTGTGGTATTGTTCAAATATCAATTTCAGCCTTTTTTTAAACTTATGTAACCTGCTGTTCCCAGAGCTCTCCTAGCATGCTGCCATCCTGGATGATGGCCAAGCCACGCCCCCCAACAGTGCATTTATTAACTTAAAAAATATGTTTTAGAGATTTTGCACATAATACATGTAAAGTAATGTGACAGACACAGAGCTTCAAAACAGAGCTTTGCTCCTGTAGATGTTTAATCTATAACTGAACAAAAAATGGAGGGGGGGGATCAGGAAGACTAACTACGGTGGTCAGGATGGCTCAAAAAGAAACATAGGCAAAACACAATACATTACATCTCCCTTCGTAAGTATAAAACAAACCCTTAACTAGCATAGTCACTTGGGATACAGGTATAGATATCGCAAATATTAAATCGGTGATATTTCTTTAAACTTCTCAATTTACATAAACAGAAAACTTGCATCCCTCAAAAGAACAAAGGAAAGGTTAGCACATTTTAAACGAGAATCAAACGATAACATATCATTCAGAACAGTGCACCATTGTACATAAGCAAGTGGAACTGGAACAGTTATTGGCACACTGCTGTCGCCATTCGCGTTTGCTACGCATGTCTCTGGCTACAAGGAAAGCCGGTCCGGAGGTTTCACAACTCTGCCTAGCCTGGTGATGTACTGCCCGGTTGACGTCATTCCCTTAGCAGTCTGTGGTACTGGAGCAGATTCTTGCTGGGAGTTAGTATGTTCCACAGGCTCGGGCTCCTCGGCACTCACTGGCTCCATCAACTCAGCCCAATGATCATTGATAAGTCTGTGACGGGAGTCATTGGCATCTGGTGTGCTCTTACGAAGGTGCTGGACGTTGCGACGGTTTTCCTTATTTCCACTTTCTACAATATAGGATCGAGGGGCATCGTGAGACCTCACTACTACTCCAGGCGACCACCTGTTAATGCCTGGGTGCGGCTGCATCCGAACTTCATCTCCAGGCTTCAATTCAGCACGGGGGCCACTTGCTCTTTTATGGTCATAGTAGAATTTCTGAATGCATTTGCTTCTGTCTAGGCGCTGTTTGACTTTGATGGGATCAAAAGCTGCAGGTGCGAGCAGCAGACGAGCAGTAGGCAGGCTATTTCGGGGCCGCCTGCCCATCAGCAGTTGAGCAGGCGAAAAGCCTACAGAATCCAGTAGAGTTGTCCTGTAATCAAGCAGTGCAAGGTGTTTGTCTGACGCTTTGGCCCAAAGTTTTTTTACAGTCTGGACTGCACGCTCGGCTTCACCATTGGAATGTGGTGTGTGGGGTGATGAAGTTCTGTGAGTAATTCCATAACTTTGGCAGAACACCTTAAATTCCTCTGCTGCATATTGAGGGCCATTGTCTGTTCGAAGGATGACAGGGATCCCATGCCTGCTAAACTGAGCCTTCAGCTTTTCTATGATACTGCGACAATGTAGATTCTTCAGCGTGTCCACTTCAATGAACTTCGAGTAGTAATCCACCAGCAGAATGTAATGGGTCCCTTCGAACTCAAACAGGTCCGAGGCTACTTCTTCAAAGGGAAAACTGGGGGTTTCTGTTGGACGTAGGGGTTGTCTTGGCAGTTTATTCTGGAAGTCTGCACACTTGCCACAGTTCTTTACCATTTGTTCAATTACAGAGCTCATACCTGGCCAGTATAGGACCTCACGGGCTCTCTGCTTGCTCTTCACTATTCCCAAGTGGGACTGATGTATGAGCTTCAACATGTGAGCTTGCATAGAAGGGGGAACCACTATACGCAGGCCTTTGTACACAACGCCATCGGAGACAACAAGCTGGCTTCGCGAGTCCCAGTATGGTTGTAGTTCATTAGGGAGATCATGCCTGTGGTCTGGCCAGCCTTGCCGGATTATCCTTTGAAGACAGCTGAGCTCTTCTCTTGTGCAGTTCTGCAGCTCTGAGTATTTCTGCTCACTGACTGAAACAAAATGAAGCATGGAGACGCACTCTAAGCCTTCCATCTCAGGCTTGTTCACAGGTAACTGGGCTCTCGACAGCGTATCCGGCAGTTCCATATCTTTGCCCCGTCTGTACTTAACGGTGAGATCATACCACTGCAAGCGAAGGCGCATCCTCTGAATGCGCATGGGGGTAGAGAGCAATGGCTTCCTAAAAATATCCTCCAGAGGCTTATGGTCATTGTAGACGGTTACGTGGTTTCCAAATATGTAATTATGAAACTTGAGACATGCATGAACAATTGACAGCATCTCCTTCTCGATTTGTGCATAACGAGTTTCAGTGTCTGTTAGTGACCTGGACGAAACGGCAATGGGGTGGCTGTCCTGCAACAATACTGCACCGAGGCCGTTGCTGCTGGCATCACAGAAAATTTCGACAGACTTGGATGGATCAAAAAATTGTAGCACAGGAGACTCAGTGCACATGTCTTTGAGTGTGTCAAAGGCTTGTTGTTGAGCTGGCTGCCAGGCAAATTCCACATCAGTTTTAAGAAGTTGTCTCAGAGGTGCATCAACTTCGCTGAGATTGGGCAGGAATTTCGAGAGGTAGATGACAAACCCTAAGAAGCGACGGACACCATCCTTGTCTCTTGGTGTTGGCGTGGATTTCACAGCCTCTGTTTTTGCAGGGTCTGCCTTCAGGCCATCTGCTGTTATCAGGTGTCCTACATAGGGCACAGAAGATTGCTTGACGTGGCATTTATCAAAGTTGAGACTCAGGTTGTAGCTTGTGGCTCTCTGAATTACCTTACGGAGAATCTCATCATGTTCCGGTACTGAAGGGGCCGCAATGAGAATGTCATCCATCACACTGATTGCGCCGCTAATACCCTCAAGCATTTCGTCCATAATACGCTGGAATATTTCAGGTGCACATTTTAGACCAAAAGGAAGCCTAAGCCACCTAAATCTGCCAATGGGCGTGTTGAAGGTTGTCAGGAAAGATGACGCTTCATCCAATTCTATTTGTAGGAACCCAGATTTTGCATCCAAAACAGAGAAAACTTTAGCACCAGGTATTGTAGAGACTACCTCCTCGATGGTGCGCATTGACTAATGTTCCCTCTTAATGACTTTATTTAAGTCGCTCGGGTCAATACAGATTCTTATTTTGCCATTACGCACAGCTGCCACCATAGAACTCACCCACTCGGTTGGTTGGTTAACTTTGGTGATGTAGCTATCTTTAACCATCTCCTGTAGTTTCTCTAGTATCTTATTTCTCAGTGCAGCTGGTTGACGGCGGACAGGATGAACCACACCTTGTGCTTCAGGATCAATTTTGATTGTGTACTTGCCCGGCAAGGTTCCAGTAGTGCGAGTCAGTTCTGGGTAATCATCTAGCCCAACTGGCAGAGGTCCTGCTGTTGCCACTTGGATAGAGTGTCGTGTGTTGCTTTTCATAGTAGGCTGCAGCGCATGGAGCTGCATCACTAAACCTAAGGCTTCTGCTGTTGCGCCGCTAAGCACATTTTCTTGCAAAATGTCCACAATCTCAAATTCTGCTGGTATCTCTGTATTCTTGAATTTGATTAGAAGGTCCACCGCAGCTATGGGCTTCAGCCTGTGGTTAGAGTAGGACTTTAGCACTCGATTAGAGCGTTTAAGCTCACCTACATGCAGGAGTGTCTGATAATTACTTAAAGTCAATGTGTTGCACTTTGCACCAGTATCAATTCTGAATGGCACTTGCCGAGACAGGATTTCAATGTCCGCAGTCCATTTGTCATCATAGTGCTCATTTGTTTGTGTGAGATTTATGCCCAGTACCTCCTCATCCTCAGTTTCTGATTGCTGCTGCACACTAACTGTGTTTACTGACCTTTTGCGACACACTGCCACCCAGTGGTTTGGTTTGTGGCAGTACGAGCAGACAGAACCTTTCGCTGGACATCTGCCCTGGGTCCACTTATGCTGGGGATCTTTTCCACAATTTAAACAGTTGTATGTCCGGTAAGTATTCATGTCTTTCTGCACAGATTTTGGCTGATATTGTAGATAGGCTTTTTTATTTGCAGTTTGGAATTGTGTATTCACCTTTATTGCTTGCACTTGAGATTCTTCTTCTCTGATTATTGTAATTTGCTTCTGTGACAGTTCAAACTGTTGGGCAATTTCAATTGCTTTTGGTAGTGTTAGATCTTCCCCTTTGTCTAAGAGTCTCTCCTGGACGCGCTTTTCTTTGATTCCAGCGATTATTGTATCGATTAACATATCATCTGGATCAGCATACTCGCAATCCATTAGCAGGAGTCTTAAATCCTTCACAAAGTGGTCAAATCCCTCAGTGACTCCTTGTTTTCTCTGCTTAAAGCGGTGTCTGGCAATTCTCTTATTCTTTCTTGGCCTTATATAGCTGGCAAATTTATCCAGTACTTTAGATGGATCATCCTTCTCCCCTTCTCCCCAGGGTAGCGTTTTATATATCTCTCTGCCCTGCTCGCCAATCCACGTTCCCAACCAACCTGCGCGCTGCTTCAGTGTTTGTTCTGAGAGCGGTCCATCAAACACAAAGGAGACGTGGCTGCGAAATCTTTCAAACTCTTGGTACAAGTCTGGAGCTTCCCAGTCAATCTTGGGGTGTTCAAACTGCGATAATGCCATAGTAAGCGTGAGATCTGTTCCAGACAGACTTCTGACACCATGTAAAGTAATGAGACACAGAGCTTCAAAACAGAGCTGTGCTCCTGTAGATGTTTAATCTATAACTGAACACAAAATGGAGGGGGGGAGGGATCAGGAAGACTAACTACGGTGGTCAGGATGGCTCAAAAAAAAACATAGGCAAAACACAATACATTACAATACACATTTTTCTTTAGGAATAACAAGCCTGTAATAAGAGATACAGTCCATTTTCAAGTTATTCATCATGAACCAGATAAGGGACATCTAAGCTCTTAATTTAAGGTGAAAAATTACTTCTTTAGCCAACTATAGGGTATGCCTGGGCACACCAGGCACACCCCTGTGCACGCCTATCACTACATCAGTGGTTCCCAACCCTGGTCCTCATGAACCTCTAACAGGCCAGATTTTAAGAAATACCTTGAGGAAATGCAGATTGAATCCTGTAATCACTGAGCAGCAAATCATATCACCTGAGCTGTGCTTCAGATATCTGACAAACCTGGCCTGTTATGGAGAATTGCACTCACTAGAGATATATATTATCAGGCATATCACCACACATGGTAGTATCACAATCGTTACCACTCCGAGGACAAATTCAGCAAACACATTAGCGCTTCATGGGACGGGTCCAGCATGTAAAAACCCTTCATACATCCATGGCATGTGGCAGGCTCCAATGGAGGGAATTTGCATCTACACCATTCAGTGGACACCACACTTTTCCACAAGGTATTTTCCACACAGGGGGTTTATTGTTTTAAAATCAATGACATAAAAACTGTTGGATTTATCTCTGCACGTGACTACAACATGTCGAGATTTATATTCAATAAGAAACTTATACGAGACACAAATATCAATCGTTTATATTTCATAGAAATTCTCCTAAATTCTTTTAATTGTCTGTGTTTTGCTTTGATGAATACAATAATCAATAATCGGATAAAAATATAATATATATTTATTACGTATACAAAAAAGTTTCAAATCTCATATCATAAACAAAAATTTATAAACCACAAAATCCATCAGCACATAGAAACTAGCTTCACAATATATGTATCTCGTGTTAGTAACTGCATATATGATTAATATCATTTACCTTATCAGTTAGTAACTATACACAAATGGTTAATAAACATTTCTGCTTAGGCTAGGGTCAGACGAACGCATTTTCACGTTGTCTGTGAAAAAGTGCGTTCGAACAAATGGACGCATTTTTCACGGAGTACGCGATAGCGGTCATACTATGCGCATTTGCATCCGTGATTTTGTACGGATCATCAATAAAACACTTTGTGCATCTGGACGTTATGTTGGCCGGACATTAGCAGTGTCTGACATCTCCAATTCACGCACACACGCCGCTAGCGGACGCAGCGCACTCTGTACAACCGTACTAGCGGTTTTACGTTCTCGACAAAATACGTTCGTTTTCCACTTGCGTTGCGCAGCCGGACTTTTGTGCGACCGTACTTCGTATATTGGCCGTCATTGCCCGGCATTTGCTGCTAGTACGGCCGTGATTAAGTGCGCCTGCACGCGCGTTCGCACTGCCTCAGTCTGACCCTAGCCTTAATGAAACATGTATTTCCCAGCAAACCAATGTTTAACAAGCTAGATCTTGTAGAGATATATGTATCTCTCTATGCCACGTGGATCAACAAAGATGAGCTATCACTTATTCTATTTTTAGAATGATAAGTAATAAAAACCTAGTTAGTGAATCCTCCCCTAATATCGAGAATTAAACTTCTAATCTTCTGCTTCTTATATTGTAGTTATATAATTTCTTGCTTATTAATTTCAATCACCGTAATTTCCAAATTCAATATATATATTTGTATATCATCTTTGCAACAGTGTCTTTAGGATAAATCCTTATATCCGATTCTTCTTCATATCTCTATCTGCAGAATAGAAATATTTTAGATTCTGGATCTATCTGTTGCAAGAAATACTCCAAATATATATAATTTATTAACCTTAAATTTGCTCTCATACATTACCTGTCCAAGAGTTACAGCGGCAATATTCTTTGATTGTTTTGGAATATGTGAAAATTATCAATGTCAGATAATCAATGCATGTGAGTTAGAGATTTGGTGTGAAATCTTGAGTGCATTGTGTCCTGGGATGGTCTGCTAGCGATGGTCTGCCTGCGATGGTCTGCTTATGTGAATGCCTTGTAACGAACAGTGCGGCTCCAATTATAGTCAATTTGACGTCACTGACAATCTATTCTCTATATTAAATATAATATTTACTATCCTCAAGAAGGCAGTGTTGCACTTCAGATTAATTCCACCATTTAATTTTTATATCTCTTATCTGAGATCAAGAGGTCAATCTGACTTACAAAGACCCTCTATTTTCAATGTAGACTCTGAGTCTATCCTGTCCAAATTAGATTTATTTTTCCACTCCTCTCAAAGTTTTTACTAGGTCTCTTTATCAGTTGAATTCCTTTCTCTGTTAAAATCACAGAATCTATTCTTCAATAATTATACTATTTACCAGTTATACTCAACAAATACTAATCAGAGCATCTATTTTCTACTGTAAATATAATAAAATATACCTTGATTATAAAAATATATTTTCGTGAATATAATCATACATTTGCAAAAATTTTAACTTTTATTCCTTTACCCAAAGAGAAAATATATTTTTGTTTTAAAGACTAAAGACAAACCAATAAATTTAAATATGACATGTCTGGCACTTAGCTTCAGCATTATATCACACAAAGACATTTTAAGGTTCCCTCATGTCTGGTATTTCTAAAAACAAAAACATAAAATTTCACCTAGCCGTGAACTATTTAAAAAAAATCTCTGTTCATTTCTAAAACTAGGGAAAATTGAAAAAGAAAGACTTTACATTTAAAACAAGATGGCTACAGGCATCCATTTTAATTTTTCCTTCTAATATACCCGACAAAACGCAAACACACATCCAGCGCGTTTCAATGTAAAGTACAACTTTATCAAGGATAAGAGTGTGCCCTTACATTCGTCGAGTTTAAATAGAAAAAAAATTCGGCTTGTTTTCTTCACTTCCGGGTTCTCTCCATGTGTCGTCTAGTGATCGACCCACACTGATGATGTCCAGATTGGCCCTCGATCTTCCACGCATGCGTGGGGCTCTCAAATCCTCCGCATGGATTTGTCTCACTCTATTTGCACGCTTACATCCCGACCTGAGCGGCGCCATCTTGGAGTGTCCCATATGCCCATACAGGCGGCGGAGAAACATCCATGCAGTTATTAATAAGCACAGCATACTTTAGCTTTCTCCTAAAAATTGTAAAGTTACCTAGAACCCAAACAATTTCACACAAAAGGGTCAAATAATAGACTATAACAAACAACTCTAACTGGAAAAATAGAATAACAGAGAGCATGTGGTGAACTTTAACCCCATTCCACCAAAAGTGCTACATGCAATAAGCTAAATCCATATCTACATTCATACAATTTTTTTGCTAGGTGTTCATCTTATATATCCACCTAGCCTCCCTTTTAGTCAAAATCTTTACAAATTCCCCTCCTCTCCAATCAGGGTTAACCAGATCAGTTCCCAACCACTTAAACATTTTTAACTTTAAACTTAGGGCAATTATTACAGTGGTTGGGTACTGAATGGTCCATCACCTTTCTAATGTTGTTATAGTGCTCCAGAATCCGAACTTTCAATTCTCGAGTGGTTCTGCCGTTGTATTGGGCTCCACACGGACATGTCAACAAATAGAAGACCCCTTTACTTTTACAGGATTTAAAAATCTTAAATCTGAAAGCTCTCTCCTGTCACGGAGCTAGTAAAAGAAGTACCTTATCTATTTATAAAAGTACAAGCTTTGCAATTGTGGCATTTATAAACCCAGATCCCTTTAATTTCTACATTCTTTAGGCTTAGGTAATAGTGTTGGAGCAAGTATATTCTTAAAATTCAAGGCTTTTTAAAAAATAATTTTAGGGAACTTAGTTATAATATCTTTTAAAATATTGTCAGTTCCTAAAAACATGTGTTTTTTTAAAAAAATACCTTTATATTTATTCGCTTGTGAATTAAATTGCATCACAAAGGCGAGAGAAAACTTCTCATCTATTTTATTCTTACATTTCTCTTTTAATAGGTCTCTCCAATCCTTCTTTAAAATTATTGAAAGATCCTGCTCAAACTTGTTAACCTCGTACCCTATACTTAAATAACTGACCCTAATCGGTCCAACCTGCTTTTTAAACAGTATACAATGAAGATATGGTGGAGTTGGCGCTTCTTGTCCTGTTTAAGCCTTCCTTGTGGGCTCATTGCGATGTTGGACTCCTCCGTGGTCCTCAAAGAGTAAACAAAACTCACATACAGTCAGGTCCAGAAATATTGCGACATCGACACAATTCTAACATCTTTGGCTCTATACACCACCACAATGGAGTTGGAATGAAACAAATACAATGCGCTTTAACTGCAGACTGTCAACTTTGAGGGTATGTACATCCAGCTCAGGTGAACAGTGTAGGACTTACAGCAGTTTGCAGATGTGCCTCCCACTTGTTAAGGGACCAAAAGTAATGGGACAGAATAATAATCATAAATCAAACTTTCCCTTCTTAATACTTGGTTGCAAATCCTTTGCAGTCAATCACAGCCTGAAGTCTGGAACGCATAGACATCACCAGACGCTGGGTTTCATCCCTGGTGATTTTCTGCCAGGCCTCTACTGCAACTGTCTTCAGTTCCTGCTTGTTCTTAGGGCATTTTCCCTTCAGTTTTGTCTTCACCAAGTGAAATGCATGCTCAATGGGATTCAGGTAAGGTGATTGACTTGGCCATTGCATAACATTCCACTTCTGTCCCTTCAAAAACACTTTTTATTGCTTTTGCAGTATGCTTTGGGTCATTGTCCATCTGCACTGTGAAGAGCCGTTCAATGAGTTCTGCAGCATTTGGCTGAATGTGAGCAGATAACACTGCCCGAAATTCATCCTGCTGCTTTTGTCAGCAGTCAAATCATCAATAAATACAAGAGAACCAGTTCCATTGGCAGCCATACATGCCCACGCCATGACACTACTACCACCATGCTTCACTGATGAGGTGGTATGCTTAGGATCATGAGCAGTTCCTTTCCTTCTCCATACTCTTCTCTTCCCATCACTCTGGTACAAGTTGATTTTGGTCTCATCTGTCCATAGGATCTGTTTCCAGAACTGTGAAGGCTTTGTTAGGTGTTGTTTGGCAAACTCTAATCTGGCCTTCCTGCTTTTGAGGCTCACCAACGGTTTACATCTTGTGGAGAACCCTCTGTATTCAATCTGGTGAAGTCTTCTCTTGATTGTTGACTTTTACACACATACACCTACCTTCTGGAGAGTGTTCTTGATCTGGCCAATTGTTGTTAAGGGTGTTTTCTTCACTAGGGAAAGAATTCTTCGGTCATCCACCACAGTTGTTTTCCGTGGTCTCCCGGGTCTTTTGGTGTTGCTGAGCTCACCGGTGCATTCCTTCTTTTTGAGAATGTTCCAAACGGTTGTTTTGGCCACAGCTAATGTTCTTGCTATCTCTCTGATGGGTTTGTTTTGTTTCTTCAGCCTAATGATGGCTTGCTTCACTGATAGTGACAGCTCTTTGGATATAATCTTGAGAGTTGACAGCAACAGATTCCAAATGCAAATAGCACACTTGAAATGAACTCTGGGCCTTTTATCTGTACATTGTAATTGGGGTAATGAGGGAATATCACACACCTGGCCATGGAACAACTGAGAAGCCAATTGTCCCATTACTTTTGGTCCCTTAACAAGTGGGAGGCACATCTGCAAACTGCTGTAAGGCCTACACCGTTCACCTGAGTTGGGTGTACATACCCTCAAATTAAAGCTGACAGTCTGCAGTTAAAGCACATTGTGTGTGTTTCATTCCAACTCCATTGTGGTGGTGTATAGAGCCAAAGATGTTAGAATTGTGTCGATGTCCCAATATTTCTGGACCTGACTGTAGAGTAGTATTGCATAAGTAGGGAGTATATAAAGAATGAAGTTATTTTACTCACATTTGCTGGTGTCTCATCAATCAGACACCAGATGTTAAGGCAGCCAGTGACTTTATAAGGTGCATTGGATCGCCTATCAGCCTCAACCACCTCCTTGGAAAATAATACTATCCAGGACCTAGGATAGATGTAAAATCAGGCAATATATTTATTTAATCAATAAAATAATAAAACCGTCCACCAAAATGTGTTTCGCTAGTAAAGCTTCCTCAGTTGGTGTTACCGTAACAACAACTGAAGAATACTTTTATATTTTATAAAAATTAAAATGCTCAGAAAAAAGCTTTAATGAATATGGCTTATCAGAGAGCACACACATATGCAATAATCCGGGAACTGTGCAGAATGGTAAACTAAGTTTTAATCTTGGCTTTTTTATGCACTTTCTTTTCCATATTCTATTGAGTAAACTGAAATCTATGCATTAGTAATATGCACCCTCCCTTTAAATGTTTCTTGATCTACTGTATAATCTTAGAATTAGATCAGAGAACAGTTTGAGAGGCAAATTACCAGTCCACTAGCATAATTCTTTATGATCCTTGCAGTCCTCGATTTTGTTCATGGCACATTGCACTTATTTGCAATGGTCAGTCAGCCATAGTGTTATAGATTTTCTTTTTCTTCAAAACGCACTGATCTACATCAGGAAGCGTCACCCTCCCAGATGTTGATAGCCTATACTTCCTAGACATTAGTGAGTTCAGCAACATCTGGAGAAGCCACAGTTTGAGATCCATGAAGTATGTGCAGTCAAGCTTTCTAAATACTTTGGGTTCTTGCTAGTCCTCATTATCCAATCATCTAGAGCCAACAAATTCCAGAAAAGTTCTGTAAAATCCAAGATCCATTGTTACATGTTAGTGCAGATATGAGGTTCAGCTCCATATAGTCATTTTGTTCTTTTGATTCCAAACAAAGCACTGGTGTGAATTACCAATTTGCTATGCCCTTGGACCAAATGAACTGATCTTCTATCATTTGGCAAAACCTTTTGGGAAATTTTAGTTGCATGAATGTTTCTGGTTTACTTTAAATAAACTTTGTCGTAACTAGTAATTGTACAAAAGCCAATATTAGCATTGAGCATTGATGCATAGTAGTTTTATTAACTACTGTTTCATGATTACAGTAACAATTATTTACAAATAATTGTTTCTATTGCACCTAGATAATCTATAGAGATGTACAATGGGTAGGAAAATATATATAAGATTAACAAATTAGTTCTGTATAGAAAAATAATATCACAAGGACCCCTGGACACAGTCCCTGTGGTGGTATTATTATTTTTATATACAACACTTATTTGCGCCATTATATGTGTTCTTTATTTGGATAATTATTTGGGAGTTTTGGGTGTCCCATAACTTTGACTGCAGCGGGTTATAATGCTTAACGTACATATATATATATAGTGTGATATAGCCACTGGATACAGAGATCAGTGCTTCTGCTTCTCTTTACCTTGCAGCCATGGCCGGCCTTAGGCCTTTGGCACCCTATGCGAGAAATCTTCACAGCGCCCCACACCCTACCATGACCACACTCCATCCAATACCTCCCACTATTTAAAACTCCCATTTTTAACCCCCAAATATCCAGATTAGCAAGTATAATGAAATAAAACTTTTTAGGCTAGATTACATACTGAATGCTAACTGTAGCGTTCGGATATGTAAGCATTACTGCTGGGGAAAGTGACTTTAACGCATGCCCCCCATATTACATTCCTAAAGCTGAACTCCTTAAAGTAGCGCTTCGGTGATTGTGCTAGCTTGCAGGGGCTTCCTGTACTTTGCGCTCCCCAGGTTAAATATAGGATGCGCAATCAGTAATTAGCATTAGGTTAAGTAAGGTATTACAAAATTCTAGCGCTAATTACTGCAGCAATGGGATAAAGAAAAGTTTAGCTACTCCTAAAAGCTGGTGCTAGATGACTCAGCTTTTTCAGAATTATATAGTACCCCCTAAAACCCCCCCAATAAATCCAATACTCATCTCACATCCAGCGACGAGAATTTTGCCTCGATCTGCCACTTGTCCTGGCTGCGGCAGATTGAGACTGGGGACAGTCCGCAAGATCGAGATCAGGCAGGGCTCGCGGCCAGGCAGCACAACCCTCCATGGAGTCATATGGAGTCCAGGAGCTGATACTCACAGCAGTGAAGAAGCTCTACTGTTAGTATCGCAGTAAATGTGCCGTGGTAGCGCCTGCCCCGGAATCTAACGCTAAAATGGGGAGGCTGCAGGCACAGACAACCTAGGTTGTACGGCAGCAGACTTCTTGAGTCATCCACTGTAAGCAACTGGACGACCCCGTGACACAGCCAAATGCCGCCGGACTGACAGCCAAAGCCTCTGAAGACCGCTGGACTGCAAATACAAAACAAAAAAATGGAATGTTATTTTTGTAGTGGGTATTTAAACCAAAAATAAATGCATTGAAATGTGTTTAAATAATAAAAAATGTCCCTTAAAAAGTAAAAAGATCTGCTACAGAAAAAAAAAAAGAATTCATAGGAATTAAAGTGACTGAACGTGATGTGAATGGAGGGCTGAATAGCATGTGCGTGATAAGAATGTGTGTCATAGAGACTGATGAATGTGTGTGGTTGGGTGAGTGACGTAGTAGTGAGTGCGTTAATGGGAGGGGTTTGTATGATCATATCTCAGATCTCCACAGCAATAAACCTCCCCATAATGTGCAGTGTGTATGAGCGTATCACAGAGCTCCACAGCAATAAAATTCACAGTAATGTGCGGTGTGTATGAGCGTATCACAGAGCTCCACAGCAATAATCCTCCCAATAATGTGCAGTGTGTATGAGCGTATCACAGCGCTCCACATTTTTGAGTACTCTCTTTCTCACCCCTCTCTCTCTCTGTGATCCCTGTAGCTTTCATCCCTCTCTCTCTGTGATCCCTTTCTCTCTGATCCCTCACACTCTGATCCCCCTCTGTCTGTATCTCCACTCTCTATGTCTCCCCCCTGTGAAGTGCCCCCCTGCGTGCTGCCCCCTCCTCCTTTTTGCTGAGGTGAGATCAGAGGGAGAGCTCGGGGGCGCTTGATAAATTAAAGAAAAAACGCTGCCCAGGGGAATCTTACCTATCCCCCTGGCTGCTGCTCAGTTGGTCCTGCTCTCCTGCGTTAATGGGAGGGGTTATTCAATAGGCCCCGAATGGTGTATTTCACCATATGGTGCAATTTCGTGTCAGTTCGGCTATTCAATAAACTGTCAATTCGTCAAATACTGGCGAAATACGGTGCAGTTTGCCCCAATTCGGCAATCTTCAGCGGCAGTGAAATTGTCCTATAGAGAAGTAATGGTTAATCTATTAACAGATAAGTGTATCACAGAGCTCCACAGCAATAAAACTCACAGTAATGTGCGGTGTGTATGAGCGTATCACAAAGCTCCACAGCAATAAAACTCACAGTAATGTGCGGTGTGTATGATCATATCTCAGATCTCCACAGCAATAAACCTCCCCATAATGTGCAGTGTGTATGAGCGTATCACAGAGCTCCACAGCAATAAAATTCACAGTAATGTGTGGTGTGTATGAGCGTATCACAAAGCTCCACAGCAATAAAACTCACAGTAATGTGCGGTGTGTATGATCATATCTCAGATCTCCACAGCAATAAACCTCCCCATAATGTGCAGTGTGTATGAGCGTATCACAGAGCTCCACAGCAATAAAATTCACAGTAATGTGCGGTGTGTATGAGCGTATCACAGAGCTCCACAGCAATAAACCTCCCAATAATGTGCAGTGTGTATGAGCGTATCACAGCGCTCCACATTTCTGAGTACTCTCTTTCTCACCCCTCTCTCTCTCTGTGATCCCTGTAGCATTCATCCCTCTCTCTCTGTGATCCCTTTCTCTCTGATCCCTCACACTCTGATCCCCCTCTGTCTGTGTCTCCACTCTCTATGTCTCCCCCCTGTGAAGTGCCCCCCTGCGTGCTGCCCCCTCCTCCTTTTTGCTGAGGTGAGATCAGAGGGAGAGCTCAGGGGCGCTTGATAAATTAAAGAAAAAACGCTGCCCAGGGGAATCTTACCTATCCCCCTGGCTGCTGCTCAGTTGGTCCTGCTCTCCTGCGTCTTCTCTCCTCCTTTCCACATGGCTGTGGAACCAGGAAGACGTGCAGGAGGATGGGGAGGAGCAGCTGTAGGTTTCTCACTCAGCAGCTGATGAGCGCCACCTACTGGCTGCTCCCTCTAGAATAATCCTCCTGCAGGGACAGTAATGCAAAACTGAGCTGTGTGTCGGCCTGTTGCCATGGCGCCCTGTGAGATGGCACCCTGTGCGGCTGCACAGCTCGCACACCCCAAAGGAAGGCCCTGTGTGCAGCCATTGCAGGGTACATGATAAACAGAAAAATACAAAAAAAATTGAATATTCCTTGATGCGGAGGCTAACTAAACATTTCAGAATTGCTGTCAGACATATTGGGCGGCTAAGCCGCTTACCAATATGACAAAACAAAATATAATGTACCTTTCTTCTGGGTTTAGGATTTAGCTTCCTCCCTTGCTGCATCCAGCACCAGACTGCTCTCTCAGACCACCTCTCTTATAAAGGCAGGGGCAGGGCCAGCTTAACCAGGCATGTGAGTTAACCCTATAGGGGGAAAAGGGCATTATCCATTTGCCGGCTAATAAACCTGTGGTCCACCACCCTGCCCCTAATCACACTGTCACTATATATATATATAGATTAGGTAGGCCGTGTTAGTCCAGATGCCAAAATCACGAGTATAGCAGTCTGTAGTGATACCTTTTTTATTGGACTAACGTTACATTTAAAATACAAGCTTTTGAGAGTGATCCTCCCTTCGTCAGGTCTGGAAGCTATATCTCGAGTATCTCAGAATCGCAAAAATTACGAGTATAGCAGTACGTAGCAATACCTTTTTTATTAGAATAACATTACTTTTAAAAGAGAAGCTTTCAAGAGGATTTGTCTCTTCTACAGGTCTGGAGCTATACTGAGCAATATCATAGAATGGAACATTAGGAGGCACACCGGTGGGGGGGGGGGTTAGATGTTGTAAATAGTGAGAGTGAAATGGTATATATATATATATATATATATATAAAACAAATGAGTTTGACACAAAGAGAACAATAGGAAAATAGGGCTCTGGACGTGTTAGCTTACAATCTAAAACTGAGAAAATATCTTGCTAACTATTAATTGCCTTCTGGATTCACTATTATTATTATTATACTTCATTTATATGGTGCCAGCATATTCCGCAGCACTGAACAATGGGCACAATATAGACAGGGTGTCACGTGTAATGCCACAGGGTCGATGTTGCAAGCCCAGGATGCAAGTGATACACAGGAAATACTTGATATGTTGCAAATCAAATGGGGATTTATTAAAGGAAAACAATAAACATGGAGAAGCAATACTGGAAATTCTCTGGTTGGGGAGTGCAGAAGGGAAGTCTTGGGACAGGTGTAATAAAGGGGTCTCGAGGCACAATACCAGTAAGGGTGATCCAGAATGCAAAGTCCAGGGGGAAAGCCAGGGGTTCGGTACACGGATATCAAATCAGCTATGGAGCTTCTGGACAGGCTTGATGTCAGACTGGGAGTGTTGGCACTTTGCAAGCAAAATGCAGAAGCATCCTGGGACAGGCGTGCCTCTGCTAAATAGTCATTGCAGGTCCTCATTAGGTGCACCTGCTGATCCTGCAAGTGTGAGTCTCTGGAAGCAATTCCAGCAAGACAGGGCTTGAAGGGTGCTGCCTGGGGAAATCAGGATGATGCAGCACTAGATCTGCCTTTTTTCCGCCGGTGGCGGCGTGGCACGTGACACAGGGTTATAATACACTGAGACTGAACAGCATTTGATAAAACAGTACAGGAGGAAATGAGGGCCCTATTCCCATGGGAACTCACAATCTAGACGGGTTGGGGTGGAAACAGGAGGAGAGGACTGCAAGGTGAGAGTGATGGACTGGTTGGGGCAGTGAGGTGTATCAGTGAGTCGGGTGGTAGGCTTCCCTAAATAGAAATGTCTTAAGGGAGCGTTTGAAGGAAGGGAAACTAGGGGAAAGTCTGACCGTATGAGGGAGAGCGTTCCAGAGGATGGGAGCTGAGCCTGCGCGTAAGAAATCTTGCAGACTATCATGGGAAGAGGTGATGCGGGGAGAAGCTAGGCACAGTTCACTGTTTGACCTTAGGGAGCGGGCTGGGTGTATTTGGTGATTAGTGAGGACAGGTAGTGGGGAAGCTGAGTTAGTGAGAGCTTTGTAGGTCAGGGTAAGTACCTTGAATTTAATTCTGCAATGGGTGGGGAGCCAGTGAAGGGACTGACAGAGGGGAGTGGCAGAGTCAGAGCGACGGGTGAGGTGGATGAGCCTGGCGGAGGCGTTCAGAATGGATTGTAGGGGGGAGAGGCGGGACAGAGGGAGGCCAACTAGAAGATTATTATAATATTCGAGTAGAGAGATTACAAGGGTGTGGATGAGTTTCTTTGTGGTGTCAGCGGTAAGAAATGGCCGAATTCTGGAAATATTACGCAACTGGTAGCGGCAGGAGGAGGAAAGAGACTGGATGTGGGGGAAGAAAGAAAAAGCAGGGTCAAGTGTAACTCCGAGACAGCGAATCTGGCTTGATGGGGAGATAGTGATACCCTCGACCACGACAGAGAAGTCAGGAGGTGGGGAGGCATTAGTGGGAGGAATTAGTAGGAGCTCAGTCTTGAACATGTTAATCTTTAGGTGGTGAGAGGCCATCCAGGAGGAGATGCCAGATAAACAGTTACTGACTTTGGAAAGGACAGCAGGAGAGCGATCAGGGGTAGAGAGGTAGATCTGAGTATCATCAGCATAAAGGTGGTAATTAAAGCCAAAGCTGTTAATGATTTTTCCCAAGGAGGAGGTGTAGATAGAGAAGAGCAGAGGACCTAGGACAGAGCCTTGAGGTACACCAACTGATAAAGACATTGAAGAGAAGGAGTTAGCAGCAAATGATACAGAGAAAGACCTGTTAGACAGATAAGAGTGAATCAAAGAGAGCGCAGTGTCACAGAGACCGAGAGAGTTGAGAGTCTGTAGAAGAAGGGGGTGATCGACAGTGTCAAAAGCAGCCGAGAGGTCAAGTAGGATGAGAATATTCACTATGTCCTTATTTGGACTTGGTTTTATTTACATGCTTTTTAAGGCAGGATTTCTGTATGTCTCCAATTTCAATCTTCTTAATTACTGCCCTTTTAATGGATTTCTGTAGGTTTCTTACCGTACTCATTTGACATTTTTAATACAGCCTCAATATGTTGTTTTTAAATAACATATTTGGATCCGGTTATAATGGCTCTTGCGTTATAAAGCAATTTTACAGTATTGCTATAACTGCTGAAGTCATCCCAATGTTGCTATGAGAAGTTTATAACCAACATACCATTGTCAAATGTCAACAAGGAAATTTTTTTGCTGCACATCCCCCATAAGTGTTGCTTTTCTACCTAATTTAATTAACAGAATAAAGACAGAGGAATATATCACGGCAATACAACTAAACTAATAAAACACCCAATTCTTAGCGCAGTTTGTTTAACATGACATTGTAATTTCTTGATCAATACTGAAGTGGATTAAAATGTGGAGTGTTTTCCTTGTTAGCTGATTAGTACAGACTTTTAATAATATATCATTGAAGCACTATGTGAGGTTTTTTTGGGCTTCACACATACCGATCAGTTTCAGACACTTTTTCAACAAATTCTATTAGATATTATAGGTATTATTATATTGGAACATTTTTGAACTATAAAATTGAGTGCAGTTAGAGTTCTAAAAAAAATTGAAAGAGACAAACATATTCGTAATATAAAAACATATACATATCTGGTGAGCGCAAAATAAATGCTTTCGGAATTCAGGTGATTCTTGCGGCTCCGCAGTCCATAATATGGTTATGAAATGGAAGCAAGACAGTATACAATAACTTATGATCAGCAAAATTTTAATGCAAAGTATTCCACTCACAAACGCTGAGCCCCAACACTGGCTCTGAGTGGAACTGCACCTCTGGGTAATTTTCTTCCTCGTTTACAGGTAACCCCACCTTGTTGTAACGGTATTCTCCAATCACCACATATTTATAGGGATACAGTTGTGTTCAAAATTATTCAACCCCCACTGAAATTGAGTGTTTTGGCCAGTTTGACATTGATTTTGATCATTCAGTCATCTTGCTTACAATTAAATCAAAGAGGCACGTGTAGGTCAGACAAATATAACATAACATTTATAATGAAATAACCACAAATGTCTTTTCTGTGCTCACATCATTATCAGTTTTATTCAACCCCCAAGTGACATTCAATCTTGGTACTTAGTACAACATCCTTTTACAGTTATAACAGCTTTTAAACGTGAAGCATAGCTTGACACAAGTGTCTTGCAGCGATCTACGGGTATCTTCGCCCATTCGTCATGGGCAAAAGCCTCCAGTTCAGTCACATTCTTAGGCTTGCGCACTGCAACTGCTTTCTTTAAGTCCCACCAGAGGTTCTCAATGGGATTTAAGTCAGGTGACTGCGATGGCCACTCCAAAATGTTCCAGCCTTTAATCTGCAACCATGCTCTAGTGGACTTGGAGGTATGCTTGGGATCATTGTCCTGTTGAAAGGTCCAACGTCTCCCAAGCCTCAGTTTGTGACGGACTGCATCACATTGTCATCCAATATTTCCTGGTACTGAAGAGAATTCATGGTACCTTGCACACGCTGAAGCTTCCCTGTACCTGCAGAAGCAAAACAGCCCCAAAGCATGATAGACCCCCCGCCATGCTTCACAGTAGGCAAGGTGTTCTTTTCTTCATAGGCCTTGTTCTTCCTCCTCCAAACATAGCGTTGATCCATGGGCCCAAACAGTTCTAATTTTGTTTCATCAGTCCACAGAACACTATCCCAAAACTTCTGTGGTTTGTCCACATGACTTTTGGCATACTGCAGTCGACTCTTCTTATTCTTTGGAGACAGCAAGGGGGTGCGCCTGGGAGTTCTGGCATGGAGGCCTTCATTACGCAGTGTGCGCCGTATTGTCTGAGCTGAAACTTCAGTACCCACATCTGACAAATCTTTTCTCAGTTCCTCAGCAGTCACACGGGGACTTTTCTCCACTCTACGCTTCAGGTAACGCACAGCAGTCGAAGTCAGCATCTTCTTTCTGCCACGACCAGGTAGCGTTTCAACAGTGCCCTTTGCCTTGAATTTGCAAATGATGCTTCCTATGGTCTCTCTTGGTATGTTTAACATCTTTGCAATCTTCTTATAGCCATTGCCCTTCCTGTGAAGAGTAATCACCTCTTCTCTTGTCTTCCTGGACCATTCTCTTGACTTCACCATGTTTGTAACCACACCAGTAAATGTCTAGAAGTAGCTGAGTATCACAGTCATTTTAAAGCTGCCTAATTGGTGCTTATTATGCTTTATTGCTGCTCCGTGACATCCACAGGTGTTTTCAATACCTGATTGAAAACACTTGAATGAACCTCTGTTCTTCAGAGTGGTAGTCTTTAAGGGGTTGAATAATTGTGTCAATGAAGAATTCACAAAAGAAACATTTACTACTGTATTACAAAACCAATTGATGTCATTTTAGTTGCATATGGTTCTTTAAAAAGTCCTTGTAGGATTTCATTCTGAATACAATTACAAATGTACACTAAATTCCCTAAAACCCTTTACAGCATTGGGGGTTGAATAATTTTGAACACAACTGTATATGAAAACAAAGAAAAAAGGGCAAGAAAGGCACTCTCCTAGTGTAAATCGGAGTAATATAGTTGCAAGTTTTTCTGCCAAGTTAAAACTTACTCTTAACAAGAGGAAAAGGTGTCATCTGCGCTCGTTTCTATGTATTTCCATGTGCAGCAAAACACTATGAGGTTTTAGTTTGTTTCAATGGCCATTGCAACGTAAGCTCACTCGCCCCTTCAAGGCACCTCTTTGTAGAGTGAGTACCTAACCAATGTACCAAAAGCCGCTCTACTGAACAGCTCCAATCCCCTCCTGCTGCTTTTCAGCTAAGGAGAGGCAAAAAGATGGTGGGTTTTATTTATACACGCACCAAACACTTCCCATTTGGGGTTAAAAACAAAAACATGGAAAAGGAGCAGCTGCAAAAAGACGAACTGGTGTTACAACCATAATATACATACATACAGAAAAAATGGTGTCGCGCCCATACTCACGGGAGCGGCTGCAACAGCCAGGAGTAACAGCCCAGTTAATGTATAAAACATAACATGAGGAAAAGGTTACTCCTGGCTGTTGCAGCCGCTCCCGTGAGTATGGGCGCGACACCATTTTTTCTGTATGTATGTATAATTTAATGTTTCATTTGATACAGCCACTTATATTTTGTTCCTGTCAAATGGAAGCACTAACAGACATAAAAACAGATTTTATTTATTTTATGTGATTTAACCCCTTCACTTCTGAGCCATTTCACCTCTGTGTGCTGGTTTTGCTGGTTTTGCTCATCATGTTTACATGCGATTTTTGAAGTCATGTATTATTATACGACCCAGACAAACTATATATCCTTTTTTCCCAGCAGATTCATGATATATCATTATTCTATGTATACGTCATGCCCTGCCTGAATGCTATAACAAAAAATGAAAACAAAATGTAAATTTAGAAAAGAAATTAATCATTTACAGCGTGTAAAGTAATTTTTTCCCATTTTATTATGCAAGCCTTTGCGGTCATATAGTCTAAGGTACACTTGTTAAAAACATAAAAAATGGAAAAACGGTACTGTATTTTTTTGGAGAAAATACAAAATTTTACCTAAAACTGAAAAATTAGTAATTTCTCATTAGTGCAACATTATTGTGTTACATTATAATTTAAAAGTGAACAATAGTGCTGCATTAATAAATTAAAATATATACTGTATATTTCTATTATTTATTTATTAATTTTTAAAAAAATTATTTTACACTGAACCTGGTCATGTTTGATATCAATGGAAAGGCCATGCTCTGGCCTTTGAAATTATACCAAACATGACCCCCTAGCTGCCCCCGATCCTTAGGACACCCCTATCTCCACCATAAGTGGCAGCTAGGTTTATCTCTTGTACTGATGTCATGGCCAGCGCGATGAAGTCAGTGGGTGGGGGCAGATCCCGGAGGCTTGGCTGACTTCCAAGAGAGAGAACCATGATCCGGCGCTGGTTGACACGAAGCACGATCCAACACATATGGGGTTAAAAGCAGGTATTGCTATGAAGGGCAGACTGTGCCCTTCCCAGTGGTGCCTGCCTTTTTTCTGCTCTGGAGGGGTGGGGTGCCTGAAACAGACGTCATTGCACCCGGCAAAGATGTCAGCTCACACCGAGAGACCACAGCAATCGGCCGAAATACCTCACTCTGCTCCCGGAGGCAAGAAGCAGCGGTTCCGACTGCCAATCTCGCCGCATGAAGAGAAGTGAGTATCAGATTTATTACTAAAATACCAAGAGCAATATATATGAACAAATAGATATTATTTGTTGTATTGTTTATGTTGGAATAAATGTATTATTCATTTATAAATATTATTTTGCCAAGTGAATGCAATTAAGTTGTTTGCTTATTTTGTGGGTTGAGTTGTTGCTGTGTTCTCTAGGCTTTGGCAGAATGAATCACCTGATTTAACAGATTAATTCTCATTATCCTCCACAAGGACTCGTTTGGAGGATCACGAAGATTGTTTTTACTGCACCCTATGCAAATGATGTGCCGCCCTTTCTCACTACTGAAAGTGGACTCCTGAAAGTGGAACATATTATCATACTAGACAAAACTGGTCTGTTTGAGTGAGTCAAACTTACCACAAGGTGTTGGTGACAAGAATTAAACAGTGAAAAACTTTATTAGGGCATGAAAGCCAAAAATTAAAAACTGGACACAACGTGATCACTAAGGACAAGCACATACTGTAGATAATAAAACATGTTCAATATATTAGGACATTACTATATATATATAAAACGTGTCTCGAACCTCAGAATTCTCCTAAAGACTCAGATGGTACTGAATTATATATATATATATGAGGAGAGGAGGAGGCTCATATATAAATAGGAAGCCTAAAGAACATATAAAAGGAAATGAGAGCAGCAGAAATCTTTAGTATACTCTAATGTATATACATTCTTCTGTGCAACAAGGTTCCTCAAAAATCTGTGAAGTTATTATGTTCTATATGTGGAATTTGGTGGAATGTGGATAGCATATGCCCAAAAGTTTATTATAATCCTTACCATCAAATCCCCTCTTCACAGCAATTAATTGAGTGATACTGCTCTGTATTGTGAATGCATATTCAGTCTGAATTTGGAGGTTATACAAGCTTAAAGCTTTGTGTAAAATTGGTTTCATATGTCTATTTATGATTGTAGTGGTGTATAAGAACAACTAGCGACATATCAGTTCGCTAACACCGCTAATTTTGGCGGACATATATATATATATATGCATTTACATCTTGTTCTATAGATATTCAATTACCACCTCTCCTGTTGTTTTTGCTTAACTAAGCATGTGTATTGTTGCCAAAATCATGGTAGCACCATTGATACTATTGCACTAAAAATACTTCTAAGATCTTATGGTGGTTTACAGGGTACCCCATACTGCAGAATTTATTGGATCAAATGTATGTACATTAGAGTATACTAAAGATTTCTTCTGCTCTCATTTCCTTTTATATGTTCTTTAGGCTTCCTATTTATATATGAGCCTCCTCCTCTCCTCATATATATATATATAATTCAGTACCATCTGAGTCTTTAGGAGAATTCTGAGGTTCGAGACACGTTTTATATATATATAGTAATGTCCTAATATATTGAACATGTTTTATTATCTATGCGTTTGTCCTTAGTGGTCACGTTGTGTCCAGTTTTAAATTTTTGGCTTTTATGCCCTAATAAAGTTTTTCACTGTTTAATTCTTGTCACCAACACCTTGTGGTAAGTTTGACTCACTCAAACAGACCAGCTTTGTCTATACAATTCAGGTTTTAGTACCTTTGTGTATTGTGTGAAACAATTACTCTAAATACCAAATCTTTATCTTACAAAACCAAGATGTGGTGTTACCACTATTAGTTTAGTGGATTTTTGTCTTATATTATCATACTATAGTTCTCTGTCAGGATCATGGTTAAGGCTCGTAACTGTCCATGGTTCTGTCACAATGTATCCAATTAATTTCTGAACGCAGACGGACTGTAAGAAAATAATATAGCTATATGCGTTCTGCAAAGAAAAAAAACACATCTCGTTATTACATTTAAAATAAGTTAGGAAATCTAAAGTTTAACCCAAAATTCACGAAAAATGCCAAAAAATCCTACAAAATAAATAAACAAAATGGCTTATTGCTGCAACTGAAAATAATAAACGGTTTAATAAATATTTAATAAAACCTCAATTTTTTTTTACATTGAAAACTATGCTAGAAAAAAGCTTTGTTTCTTTAAAATAAATCAATACATCCCAAAAAATTCTAAAAAACATAAATAAGTATGGAGACTTTCAATTTATTGGTAGTAATCTGTTTCCCATTGTGAAATAACCAATAAAATATTAAATAACTCATAAAAAAGAAATACAAATCAAAACAAAATACAAAATAACTCACAAAAATGAAAAAATGGAATAACCCATTAAACAGAATGCCGAATCGACCCAAAATTCCGAATTGATCTGAAATTCTGAATCGATCACAATGCTGAATCGATCTGAAATCCCAAAATGAAACGCAAACCTGCCTGAAAAGACCCAAAACTAAAAAAGGCCCGAAAAAAAGAAACCAAATGAAAAAAAACGGCATGCACATCTCTAGTAAATAAAGCCCAATGATTCTAGTTAAAAAACATATTTGTGCTTTTATAAAATGGAAAACAAATGTTTTTACAGCATTCTTCAGTGTAGTAACATCTCCAAACACATTCATTAAACGGTTCAAAGATTGATACCTCTCCTAATCTATGGACTGTTTTGGACCAGGTCTCAAAAAATATATAATTTGTAGTATGATTGAAGTCAATAGCTAGATAGACTAAACCATTTTTATATGTCTTGTTATGTCTGCTGTGGGGAAAGCTAGGGCACGGTCTTGGAAGAAGATGTATACCGCTAAGGGGCACGTACGATCAGAGACTTATTATGTTACAGAGGGAGGCTAAACAGGAAGAAAAACATGATTTCCAGGAACACTGCAAAGTCAGAACCGTGTACCCTGCATTACCATTACGTGTTGAGGGCGTTGGTGCTAATAGGGCATTTGTAAGGGTTACCAAATAAAATAAATAACTACTCACATATTCACAAGGTGCAAGAACTATTGAAGGTAACAGTGAGTATCCAAAGTCTCATCATATCTCCTTTCCTTCTTTATCGCCCAAACCTTTCTGGGTTAGTTACTATTCGGTACTCTCTATTGTATCTCAATTTCTGAGTATTTTAATATCTTATTGTCTTTAACTACAGAAATAACCAAAATAATATTCACGTTTATTTAGAAAATGGTTGCATTTTGATATATTGTGTTTGCCTTTCAGGCATAAAAGGAGTATGTGTAAAATGTTTAGCACAGAATTGCCATTTAATTTTAAAAAGCATACACAATTCCAAACTTTAGTCTGCATTATTTTTTACTTGTCATCTCTAATAAAAAATAGCAATTGTAATGATACAAATATAACTATCTTTCAAACTAATTTATTTACTTAGAAATACATTTTCAGGGTAATCCTTTGAAAACTAAAAAAAAATGACATTAAGTCTGTCTTGATACAAATAATGTTTGATTGGACTGAGTCACGGTAGGTACAGACTGGAGCCTTAATTTGCACCTTGCACAGCGTCAACTTAAAGATTCTGAAAGAATTCATGCCTGCGATTAAATGGCCTTAGCTGCCTTAGAAATTACAATATAGAGAATCAAATATGTATTTTAGAATCTTCACAACTGGTTGCATCAAACACGTTGAGCACGACAATCTACAGCATATTATTAAACACAATTTGTTGTCATGTCATCCACTTTGTCATCGAGATAGCACATTGATATCATACTTTTTATGTTCTCATACCTTTGTTCTTGTCAAACTGTTGTCAAACAAATATGCCTTGATGATTGATAATAAAAGATATTTGAAACTAAAAAAGGTTTTGTTTAGGTTTTGACACCTTGTGATGTTGTAGAATCTTATATCTGCATTTCATTACTAACAGGGTTATCCAAAGAGATCCGAATTGCTTGAGAAAGGTAACCGAACGCTGAAAATCAGCGTTCGGTTACCTTTCCTGGCCATTCGGCTATCCAGAGAGCAGGCAATTCGCCAAATCCTGGCGAATTGCCTGCACATACGGTGCCTGTTCGGTCCCTGTTCGAGGGCAGTGAAATCCCCATGAAAAAGCACTGCTTCGTCTATTCAGAGAACACAAACCAGCAGTGAAAGGTTCCCCTAATGCCCTGCCATTCGGTGGTTTAATTCGGCAAGTTTATTCAGGAGAATCCCATAGACTTCAATGTTAAAAATATTCCCGTTTTAATTCAATATCTAATAAACCGTTCATTATAAAATTCTGCAGCAAAAAGTCTCTTATTCATAGATTTTTTAGGATACTTTAAGCATTTTTCAGATTTTTTTTTTTTTTTAAAAAGTCCGATTTTTTTTTTTTTTTTTTTCAGTTTACTTATTTTTTTGTAACAGCCCTCTTTATTATCATTCCCTGGACCTCCTGTGAAAATTTCAGACATTTTCGCTCAGTAGTTTCTTTGCAAACAGCGTTTCTTTTTCCCAGATTCATACAAATGGTTTTTCTAATTTATTCACTGCCTCCTCTACGTCACAGCTGCTTCGGCTCTGTGTGATTCGGCTCCTGTTCGGCTCCTGTTCGGCTTTTCGAAGGTTAATCCAGATGTTTTTGCTTGTTTTCAGCATGCATTCAGTTAGTTTTTGTCAGGTTTTCGGCAGCTTTTCCCTGCAATTCGGGGACCCTGTGCTGTTTGCTGAATACACCGCAGGGTCACCGAAATGCAATCGGCAAAAGGAACCGAATTGAAGAGAACGAAAAGTCACCGAACGTGCGGTGACTTTTCGAATCTCTTTGGATAACCCTGATAGTACCAGCCGTGTAAAAGAAAAATGCACCCCACTTTTAGGTTTGATAATGGATAGAGGTAAGAACTTAAATCTTTAGGTTTGCGCGCATAATAAATGTAACCATAAACATGAATGTTCAAAGACTTACCTCATTGTAAAAATGAAAGAAATGTAATGGAACGACTGAACAATTACACCCCAATAATAACACTAATTTTATTTGCAATAATGTATCTCGAGGGCTTATAGAATTTATAGCATCAGAGATATGGAGGTCTAAATGACCCCCATCCACAACTGTAAGTACATCGGGCCCTATTCATATATTGCCGTTAGGAGAACGGCTCGAGTGCTACGCTCTTTTTTTATAGCATATTACATCCAAGATGCACTGTACAGTAGCTTTGCATGGAAGATGCTAATGTAGCCCAGCAGATGGAGAACGAGTTATTCCAACAAGACTGTTTTCCATCTGCGTCTAATGTTATTCTTAAAAAAATAACATCTTTCAGAACTTGGTGTTATGGGATTGCTCTGCAGCGCAATCACATAACACAATGATCTAACCCCACCAAAAAATCCTATACTCACCTTAGATCCCTCAGTGCAGAAAGCGGCGCGATCCGACGCTTCCTCAATCCTCTGTTGAGGTACACTGGGAACAAATAGTTCCCAGTGTACCTCCACATATACCCTGCCTGGCTGGATCTCATTTGCGCAAGCTCTGGTCTGTCTCTATGGAATCCTATGGACTCCTGGTGCAGATAACACCAGTGAAACAGAGCCCTGCTGGTGTTATCATTTAACAACTTGGCAAAATGACATCTGGAGCTGCTGAGAAAGTAATATGGGTGTTAAATGGCCGGCTATAGTGGAAAACGGCAGAGACTCAGGTTTTCCATTAGCGTCTGCCATTTAGCCCAAACCTTGGAATAGGGCCCGTCATTCTCCTGGATATATAGGCATCATGACATAATAATTTTTGCATTCCCCAAGCAAGATCAAGAACATTACTGGCCAGGTTGCTGGGGAGCAACGTAGTGATCGAATTGAGAACTGAAGTGATCAACAGTCCACTGGAAAAATAACATTTGGCAATGTCACTGTATGCTTACAAAATGATGTTACTAGTTATCTGTTGTTCCCCCAGCGAAGCTGACAGTTTACAGACTGCTTTACCCTGGGACATAAAGGCGCTTTGGGATTTGGAGGGGAAGTAAATGTGGCCGAGAATATATAGGAAGCATCACTCATATTCCTGAGTTAATGTGCATGTTACCCAAGGAGTCCTCCTAAATTAAGCAATTAATTATACCCCAAATAATAGCATTTTTGGAAAGATCTAGCATTTATCTTTCTGAAAAAGTGTTTTTGGAGCTGCTAGTCATTCAAATAACAGAAATGGGGTCTAAATAACTCACATTTCCTCTGCAATGTAAATTTCTGTGATGCAACATTTTAAATGACATAGGGCTAGATTACATACCGAACGCTGACGTTACCTTCCTAACGCTAATCAGGATAAAAAATCATTAGCGCATCAGTGATTGCACTAGCTTACTTGAGCTTACTGTACTTTGCGCACCCTATACTTAACATGGGAAGCACAAACAATAATAAACATTAGGATAAGTAAGGGATCACAAAGTCCTACCACACTGATGTGGTAACAAAAATGTTAATGTCATCTCGTAGCTAGTGCTAACTGACTCCTCTTTTGCAGACTCTTAGCACCAGCTAAAACCCTCGATAAATCAGATACTTACGTTTCATCCCACAGAGAGAATGGCGGCCCGATCCACTACTTCTGCCCACTGGGAGCAGATTGAGACTGGAGACAAATAGTGGTATTTGGGACGTGGTATGGGGAAGAGGAACCCAATGGCAGGTTACTAGGAGACCTCTCATGAACGTAGTTGGTAGCCAGATGGTCAATCCGGGGAAAAGTGAGTAGGCAGGAAGAGTGGACAGAGACAATGCCGGAGTTTGTAGCCAGGTGGTCAGTCCAAGAACAAGAACAATCAGGTGCAGAACACGGTCAACGGGATCAGGAGCAGAGTATCCTGATCAGGATCAGGAAGCCAGGGAATCCAATGGAAAGGAGGACAGGCAGGAAACAAAAGGATTACAGGAACCAGGAACGCCAGTTTACAGGTACAGGAGTATCTCAATAACCGATTACTGAGGAAGGGAAATGTTTGGTATTTATAGGGAGTGGTGATAGGGAAGACGCTTCAGGTATGCGATAGTCCTTTGTCCAATCGGAAGGCAGGGATTACAGGTGAAGGCATAGTCACTTCAGAGCCTGGGCATTGGCCTGGAATAATGATGTCATCAACCAGTGCCACCAGCATCATTCTGACAAGGCCCATTTGTCAGGTTTAATACCTTGCAGGTACTTGCCTTTCAGGTTATGAGCCCAATATGCAGGTCTTGGGGATGCACACAGTTCGTGGGAGAGGAGAATCACACAGGAGGGCTGTGGGACAGGACACAATGAGACTCACAGGTTGGCTGAGGGTGATGGGGAAAGCAATCCTTGTGTCCAGGTATGAAGATAGGATAGATGCTCCTGGGAGAGCACGTGGGATTAGGGAGGATGGATGGGTCGTTGCTCCTGGGAGAGCACGGTGGGATAATAGGGGGGAAATACAATGAGTGGATAAGGAAAGCAGGTTTCTGGAGCTTGGTCTTTGCAGGTCTTGTTCTAAGAACAGCAGACAACAATGAAGCATTGGCCAGAGGGTGTGTGGAGCCTTTATTGATTAGGCAGAGGGGTGTGTCATGTGACCTGTGGTGTGTGTGTGTGGTTTTAACTGTTTATTAGCTGGTTCACAGCAGAAGGGCAGCACCTTTCATGGAGCTGCCACTTTCATGGAATGACACAGGAACGGACAGGTACGGTCCTGACACCATTAGAGTTGCATCAACTCTGCGCATAATATGAGCAGGAGCTGCTTGGGAGAATGATGCATGTGCGTCAGTGTGGGGTTCTCTTGTTGTCAAGATGACAGCCACTTGCGCACAAGGTCGCTCATGCCGCTGCCGCAAAGGACTGGAGTGGTCAACAAAAGAAGTGCTGGGATGCCCCCCGGAGACATCTGGATACTGGAGGGGTGAGTCCTTGTGGGTCATTACAGTGGCGAACACAGAGGATGCGTGGGACACGTTTCCCGCATAGAATGGTGACTGCAGGTGATGTGTCCCACATGTCATCTGCAGTCAAGTGGCTAAATTCTTACAGTTGAAGTTTCCTAAATCTACTTTGCATGCTAAAAATTTATTCAAATCTACATCTTAAACTTTATTTTTACTTTTTGGCAAGTTATTCCTGTTTAAAATAAGAACTTCTGCCTCCTGACCTCATCCGCTTTACTTATCTTCAAAATCCCTACATCGATTTACAGATCTGGTATCAGGAGTTGTTGCAAAATCTTAGATGGTAAGTAACATGCATGTGTTTACGTCAGGAAGGAAAAGTCCACTGACTCTTCCTTTAAATTCAGTTTCCTGGTCAAAAAGAAAACAAAGTCCAGCATATCCTTAAATCCAAATTAAAAACTTGACTTGGCCAATCACTCTCCATAATGCTATATTTTTATTTGCTAACACAAAAAAATAATTCTCCAACCCGTTGTTCAAAACATAAACGCATTGAATTGAGAAACACTAGTTTTTACAGAATGAAAGTTAAACTGATGAATTAGGTCTCATTTATTGAACAGAAGTTGGAGCTAACCGTCAAGGGAGTCGTTTGACGCCTTTGAAGACCCCGCCAGCTTAATTGGTGCTAGTTTGGGGGCTGAAGGAAGCATTTAAGTTTGTAGCAGCAGGACACCGTACAGCATAAGAATGGAGGAGACAAGTACTCCATCTGACAAGGGGAGTCATATATAGATTTTTGTGTCCATTGTTTTCTGGTATTTGTATGTGTGCTTTACTCAGTCAATCAAATATAATTGACACCGCTGGGTTCTGTTGTTTTGTGGATGACAAGAGCTTAAGCTAAACGAAAAATGTGCAAGTCTATCTCTTTACTGAAAGACTGTGTAAGGTTTTCTGCCGGTTATGTGACATTTTTTAACTCTGGTTGTATTAATTGATGTGATGACAGTGTAGTTGAAAAGATGATGAATGCTGATTATAACACTTTATAACCCTATCAGTGCCAGCGAGACATTGATGACAGTTACACACTATTCTGCCAAGCAAAGGATTAATTATATGAACTGATAAACACTGAATTGCGTTTTAAAAAAGGCTGTTCTAAAAAAAATATATGTGTATTATCCAATAAGAGAAGAGACATTCAATTAGCATTTAAAATGCTCCCACAAAAATACTACCCCACCAGCATTCTACATTTTTCACATTCATATGAAAATTTAAATTTTATAAGGAGAAAATCACTGTTCACATACCAAAACAATTCTCTAGATACATTGATCAGCCACAACATTTATAACACAAGCCTAATATCATGTAGGTCCCCTCATGCTGCCAAAACCGCTATAATTCATCGAGGCATAGACGCCACAAGACCTCTGAACGTGTACTGTGGCATATGGCACATTAGTAGCAGTCCTGCAAGTTACGAGGTTTGGCCATCATGGATCGGATTTGTTTTTCTAGTACAATCCACAGATGCTTAATAGGCTTGAGATTCAGGGAATTTGGAAGCAAAGGCAACACCTTGAAATCTTTGTTGTGTTCTTAACACCCTTACTGAAAATATTTTTGCAGTGTGGCAGGGTGCTTTATTCATCTGATAGAGGCCACAGCCATCAGGGTACTGAAGGGGTGTACGTGATCCGCAACAATCTCTGGGTAGGTAGTTGTGACAGACCACCTGGCGCACCGACTGTGTGCCTCTGTCAAGCTCTAGCTTTCTCCAAGCTGGACCCCGAAATCCAGCTTTAGCAGCCCCCAAACCTTCTCTACAATCACCAGGCACGGCCAGTGTTGTAGAGTGCAAAACAAAGACTGATTCTTTATTTGAAATACACACAACTAAAACACAGTTGAGAGACAACCCCCTTCATGATTACATTACAGATAAGATCAGATAATTTCAGTATAGAACAATGGGAGAGACATTCGACATAATGGATTGTTTACCTATGATTTTGTATCTTAAACAGCCTAGGAGGAAGGGGGGGTTGAGGTAAGAGAGGGGAAGAAATGGAATCTACTTACAGCAAATGTACAATATAGAGAGAGAGGGGGTAGATACAGAGGAGTACACTATACAGAGACACAACATAGTTTACATAGTTTTACATAGTTATATAGGCTGAAAAAAGACATGCGTCCATCGGGTTCAGCCTCTCCCACATAACCTACTGCTGTTGATCCAAAAGTAGGCAAAAAACCCAGTCTGAAATGCTTGCCAATATGCAACATACTGGGAAAAAATTCCTTCTTGACCCCAGAATGGCAGTCAGATTTCTCCTTGGATCAAGAAGCTTTTTCCCACATATTAAATATTATAACCCTTAATATTCTGTGTCTGCAGGAAGTCATCCAATCGTTTTTTAAAAGTCTGTACAGACTCTGACCCAACCACCTCAACAGGCAGAGAATTCCACAGCTTTATTGTTCTCACCGTAAAATAACCCTTCCTATGCTTTAAGCTAAATTTTCTTTCTTCCAGTCTAAATGGATGACCCCTTGTCCTGTGTATAGTCCTGTTAATGAATAGGTTATCAGACAATGGTTGATAATGGCCCCGTATATATTTACATGAGACTCTACAATAAATATAGAAGGGAATAATACATAGACATAGTTCAACATAAATACTGGATTCCCTGGGCAATCCTGTTGGCAAACCCAAGGTAGCACCTTGGTCCATAGTCAGTAGGAAAGAGGCTAGCCCCCAGGCTCCTCCAACTGCCCCAGAGACAGCTGAGTCTGTCACAGTATTACATGCCAAGTGTGTTCTGTCACCTTTCTATCATGGCCAGTATTAGGATTTCCAGCAATTCAAGCTTGTCACGGAATGGACGTGAGAGCTCTTTTCAGCGAGTCACAGTACTAAAGACTGAACCCTTTTTAAAGACCATTTTTCCTGTTTTCGTTTTGGTTTTGCGTGTGAGCCTATGGACCTCTTATTTTATTGCTAGATGTGGTTTTATTGGTGTAATGTAATAAAAATGTACCCTGTATGATGTGACTGTAAAAGTATGAAAGAAACCGTTTGTATGTGTTTTTACCCGTCGCCATTTTGCTCATCCCAGCATGGTTTCACAGAACAAAGGATCTCATGCCCCAAGATGGAGGATGCAGCAGGCCAGAGGATTGGAGGCTTTTCCAAGACCTCATCTGCCTAATCCCTGGACAATGGGAAGGCTGAAAGGGACCTGATAGGAAACAGGAGACTGGGAATTTGGCCTTGTGGTTAAGGAGCCAATCAGTGCTGGTTGTGTGGGTGGGGAGTTGGTAATCTGTTTGTGTGAAGTTGTATAAATGACCCTGTTGAAACCCATAAAATTCAGTTCACTGTTTTAAAGCATACAGCCACGTCTGGTGTCTTCATTTCAGAGCTACAATCACTATTGCAGGAGACACTCAGCGGTCTCCTGCATCACCACTCAACCCAGGAACGGGATCCCCAAGGCAACACCGCACCATCTCTCCAGATGCCGGACCAACGCCATTTCATCCTCCAGGCCGCTCGAGACGCCGAGTGCCGTGCCACTCGGTAGTCGGGCCGGATGTCATCAAAGGGGGGGGGGTCAGATAGAGCAGGACCGCAGGCGGACTTCCATCCCGTCACATTGGTGGCAAGCGGTGAGGATAGACTCTCTGAACCCCCAGAAAAAGCACTCAGCATGGCAGGTTACGCCAACTACAAAAAAGACACCCTGCGGGGCATCCTGGAGAGCCGAGGAGGCACCCCGGGCTCAAAAAGTAAAGCCGCCCTGATCGAGGAACTGCAGGAAATGGACCAGGGAGCCGTGGGCACGCCAACCTTACCACCCACCCAGGCATTGGTTCCAGAAGAACCCTTCCAAAGGAAAGTGCGGCAGCGGCTAGCCCTCTTCGGATCCGCCCCATCAGAAGCCGCTATACACAACGCCATCCAGGAGATCCGGCAGGAAGAGGAGCAAGAGAAGGACCGTCAGCACGAGCTGCGGATGGCGGTGCTCCAAGCAAAAAGGACTGAATACCCTGCCCCTGAACCCTACCCCGTAGAACCCTGGTTCGAGGTTGACAGCTCGACTGGAGCTTCATCCAGGGAATCTACACCCCCCCAGCGATACTTCTTTTTGGACTTACAGCTCGCCTGGAGTTTTAATTGAGGAAACAGCACATCTCAGCGACCCTTGGATGGAGGCTTACAGCCCGCCTGGAGCTGCATCCGAGGACGCCACACCCCCATCGAGTGGTGATGCCACTGTTCCAGCACCCTCGCAGACACGAGGGCTGAATTCCCGAGAAGGCTACAGGAGGGCCCGGATCGGTATCATGGATCTACAGTTGAGCCCTCTGGGCCCGAGTGGCGGGACGAGATCTGCCAAGAACTCTGGTACGAGGCACTGTACCATGAAAGGGACTACCATGGTGTCAATGTTCCCTCCGACGCTGCCTTCTACCAAGTGCAGTACAATGCCAGAGCAGCATTCCTGAAAGGCCGACCCCCAGAGGAGTGGGAGGCAGAACTCCAATACCTGGTTCAGCAGGAGATCGCACTGGATGCCGCTTACCGGGCGTCCCAGTGGTTAATAGGCCCCCTGCTACCCCGCACCATCGACGGCGCCTCCACCGCAGGCCTCCACTATGGCGGCACAGGGCTGCTATACGAAAGGATGGCCAACGACCCCGGGTTTGGAGAAGAGTCGGAGTGGCGGTTGGAGGAGATACTGGAACGCCGGGAAGAGGAACTCTCATATGAGAGCAAGGACTTCGAGATAGAGGAACTGGAGTTCCTGGTAGAGCGCGAATGGGAGCTTGAGAAGGCCTACAGAAGGTTGTTGGACGACGCTCCGCAGTCAGGCCTAAGCCCCATGACCTGGGACTGTCTGGCCGAAGAAGCAGACAGTCCAAGTGACACGGAAGTATTGGAGCCCGAGATGCTCCCATGGGTCCCCGTCGGGACCACAGTAGACGAGCCGGCCAGGTCGGAAGAAGCACGGCAGGTGCCAAGCGACCAGAATGGGCCGCGTAAAGGGTCCGAGTGGCCCAGAGAGGAAGTTATCCTCCCGCCCCCGCAAGATGACACTGTGCCAGTGTCTGCTTACCCAGCAGAAGAGCTGGCAATGGGGCAGAGTGCCGCTGGCCTCTGCCCATCCTCCACCATCTGCCCCGAGGAGCAGAAGGGGGATACCCTCGAGCTGCTTATCCCGCAGCCGCTTACCCCATCCAACCCCCTGGACTTTGTTCCTGTACCCACCTCCCCAGCAGAAGAGCTGGCAACGGGGCAGAGTGCCACTGGCCTCTGCCCACCCTCCCTCGTCTGTCCCGAGGAGCAGAAGGAGGATTACCCCGAGCTGCTTACCCCGCAGCCGTTGACCCCATCCAACCGCCTGGACGTCGTTCCTGCGCCCGCTTCCCCAGCAGAAGAGCTGGCAACCGGACAGAGTGCCGCCGGCCTCTGCCCAACCTTCTCCCCCTGCCTCGGGGAACAGAAAGAGGATACACCCGGGCTGCTTATTCCGCAGCCACTGACCCCACCGGAGATGGAGGACGCCATTCTCCTGCCCGGGGACCCTTCCTCGGCCTTGATCCCCCCAGCCGACACGCTGGCAATGGGGCAGAGCCTATTTCAACTCTGCCCATCCTCCACCATCTGCCCCGAGGAGCAGAAGGGGGATACCCTCGAGCTGCTTATCCCGCAGCCGCTTACCCCATCCAACCCCCCGGACTTTGTTCCTGTACCCACCTCCCCAGCAGAAGAGCTGGCAACGGGACAGAGTGCCGCTGCCCTCTGCCCACCCTCCCTCGTCTGTCCCGAGGAGCAGAAGGAGGATTTACCCGAGCTGCTTACCCCGCAGCCGTTGACCCCATCAACCGCCTGGACATCGTTCCTGTGCCCGCTTCCCCAGCAGAAGAGCTGGCAACCGGACAGAGTGCCGCCAGCCTCTGCCCAACCTTCACCGCCTGCCTCGGGGAACAGAAAGAGGATACACCCGGGCTGCTTATTCCGCAGCCACTGACCCCACCGGAGATGGAGGATGCCATTCTCCTGCCCGGGGACCCTTCCTCGGCCTTGAACCCCCAAGCCGACGCGCTGGCAATGGGGCAGAGCCTGTTTCAACTCTGCCCATCTCCACACCCCTTTGGCCCGGAGGCCCCATGCAGCCACTGTTTTTTCCAACGGCTGACCAGGGCACTCGGGGCGCGTGCATTTAGCACCCGTTTTTCCCGGGTGCGCGATACCTCTGGAGGTGGTACAGGCGGTACCCCTCCCCGACCACAGGACCCTTATTCCGGAGGGCGTACCCCCAAAGACTTGTACCCCCAACACGCCAGGCACTGCCGCAAGGACAAATGGAGAAGTCTGGTGGCTCGCCTCCTTCACACAGACTATGGGCCACAAAGACTGCTCCGACTTCCCCGAGTCGACCCGTGTGGGTCCAGCCGTGTCCGTCGGACTCTAGAATGGGGGAGAAATGTCACGGAACGGACGTGAGAGCTCTTTTCAGTGAGCCACAGTACTAAAGACTGAACCCTTTTTAAAGACCATTTTTCCTGTTTTCGTTTTGGTTTTGCGTGTGAGCCTATGGACCTCTTATTTTATTGCTAGATGTGGTTTTATTGGTGTAATGTAATAAAAATGTACCCTGTATGATGTGACTGTAAAAGTATGAAAGAAACCGTTTGTATGTGATTTTCCCCGTCGCCATTTTGCTCATCCCAGCATGGTTTCACAGAACAAAGGATCTCATGCCCCAAGATGGAGGATGCTGCTTGCCAGAGGATTGGAGGCTTTTCCAAGACCTCATCTGCCTAATCCCTGGATAATGGGAAGGCTGAAAGGGACCTGACAGGGAACAGGAGACTGGGAATTTGGCCTTGTGGTTAGGGAGCCAATCAGTGCTGGTTGTGTGGGTGGGGGAGTTGGTAATCTGTTTGTGTGAAGTTGTATAAATGACCCTGTTGAAACCCATAAAATTCAGTACACTGTTTTAAAGCATACAGCCACGTCTGGTGTCTTCATTTCAGAGCTACAATCACTATTGCAGGAGAGACTCAGCGGTCTCCTGCATCACCACTCAACCCAGGAACGGGATCCCCAAGGCAACACCGCACCAAATCTCCAGATGCCGGACCAACGCCATTTCATCCTCCAGGCCGCTCGAGACGCCGAGTGCCGTGCCACTCGGTAGTCGGGCCGGACGCCATCAAAGGGGGGGGCCAGATAGAGCAGGACCGCAGGCGGACTTACATCCCGTCACAAAGCTATAGCAGCTCTTCTGTGTGATTGGACCAGATGGACTACTAGTCGCTTCCCGCATGCATCAATGAGCCTTGGGTGCCCATGACCATGATGTCTGTCCACTGGATGTCCTTTCTTGCACCATTATTTGGTAAGTACTAACCACTGCAAACTGTGAACACCCTACAAGACTTGCCATTTTGGAGACGCTCTGACCCCATCTAGCCATCACTATTTTGGCCATGTCAAAGTCACTCAGATCTTTCATTGTGCTTCTTCCTGCTTCAAGAACTGACTATTCCCTTGCCACCTAATGTATCCCACCTACTGATATTTCAGCTGTCAGTGGTTTTAATGTTGTGACTGATCAGTGTATATGCACATATTTGGAGAACAACAGTGACGTTTCATCTCAGCAGATAAGCTTTTCTGCAGCATAAATATTATATACACAAATATATGTATATATAAAAATACGCAAAAGGAGGATTTAACTAGGGACAACACAGACTGAAAAGGAGGATTTAATTAAAGACAACACAGACTGAATAGCAGTACCCAAAGGGCAAAACATGTTGATGGCTGCCCTGGATGGCTGTACATTTAAATACATCTCTCTGCTTTGCACAGTGGTAAACCCACAATTATATTGATATCCTATGCTAAGTAACTTGACAGTTACTACATTTTCTGGTTGAAATTGTGCTTTTTTTTTTAGGCAATTGACTTGACTTAATAATAAAGTATTATAATTTGTATATAAAAAATGATCATGTATTGCATAAGGCTGCCGCAACATCAATGTACCCCATCACTGCAAGTCCTATCCTTCCTAACCTAATGAATGCTCTTATGAGATTAACCCATGTACTTGGGACATACATCCTCCTAAGGCTCTCTGAAGCTTAAGGTTTAAATAGGTCCCGCAATGAGACACCTGTGACAGGTATGATCTCCTAAGAGCAGTTAATAACAGGACCTGCCATAATGGGGCACATTGATGTTGTAGCAAGCTTGTACAATGCGTGAACATATTTTGCAACCAAATCCCCATCATTTATTCCTAAATCAAGTGTTTTTTATAATCTTTAAAACTATGTTAATGCTCTGAATTTTGTATGTTGTGGTCATTGGTCTCAGGAGCATCCTTATGAAGAATCCATGTTCAGGTTGAATGAAGCTATTCTAAATAAAGTAAATATATACTTACTTTATAGCAAAGCATAACATATTTCCCATAGCTTAAAGAGCTCAAAGAAAATAAGAAAAACGGCCAATTTTTTTTATAAATCTTGCATTTTCCTGTCAGGCCAGAAGGGGGCAGAACTCCCATTACTATAGCCATTCTGTCCAGCATTTATTAAAAGTTTCATTCACAATATATAAATCAGTAGAAGTGGTTGCACGTTTATCATGTTAGAATGGAAATAGCTAAATTTAAGAATGTTTGCAATAAATTTTTTTGTTTATGTCTCTAAAAATATAACAAGTCCCCAAAGAAGAAAGTTCAATAGTTAGATAATTGTGGAGTGGATGCGAACAATTGTATTTGTATGTTTAAATATTTCTGAAATGTTCAGTAATTTATGTATTTGTCTAATGTCATATTCCTTATTTTTTTGTAATTTGGAAAACTGGAGTAATAATACATTTTGTAGACATGGCAAAATAGATGGTGCTATGTGATGCAATGCATATGTTATCAATTGGTGAAAGCACATTCCAACCACCCTATTAGCAAGCCTAGTGTATGGTGCAAAAAGGACCCCTGTCCTTTTAACTTGCACACAGTTGTCTGGAACTTTAGCAATTTGCTAGAAATCAAAGCAGCTGAGGCCAAATCCTCTTTGGCCCTTTGAAAGAAAGTTTCTTTTTTTTCTTTTGTACCATCCAATTGTTCAAATGAAATCCATCCCCACTCTGAAAGGGTTATGATGGAATCTGACACCTGGTGGTCTGAGTGAATGGGGCCCTGATTGAAGGCAGAAATATATATTCAGGGTTATTCACAAAGAGGCGATCTGGCCCCCGAAATGGCACCAAACGGGAATTTCCCCCGTACGGTGACATTTGGCTATTCAGAAAGTAGGCTGAGTGGAGTAGAGGTAACATCACTGCTCTGCGTAGAGAGAGCCTGTGGGGACATGGGTTTGATCCCGGCAAGAGCACCTCTCCAGTAAGTGTCCTTGGGCAAGACACCTAGCGGTACATACTCGCCACCCAGGACAAACTTGAAAATGAGAGAAATCTCAATATAAATCTCAAGGTAAAATCCTTCCTCAAAAAAAAAAAACTGCAAGCAAGTACGGTGCCTGTTCGAAGGCAGTGAAATCCCCCCTAGAGAAGCAATGGTTAATCTATTCAGCGAACAACAATAAAAAGTTGTCGAAATGCCCTGATGTTCGGTGGTTTCATTCGGCAGGTTTATTCAGGCAAACCCCATAGGCTTCAATGTTAAAAATATTCAAATTTTTATTCAATATCTAATAAACCGTTTTTTCTTTTAATCTGCAGCAAAAAGTCTATTGATTTTTTTTTAGCATCTATTAGGCATTTTTTTTTAAAAAAATTCAGCAAGCTTTGTTTCCCCTTTTTTATAGTAGCGGTTTTTCTGTTTTCTGTAACAGACCTTTTTATTCATTCATAGGACTTTATATGTTAATTGCAGACATTTTCGTCCAGTAGCTTTTCGACAGACAATATTTCTTATAGCTTCGTATTTCGTTATGAGTTATTTCGTTTTTGGGTTGATTTGTATTTTGTTTTCATGAGTAATTTCGTTTTTTGGATGATTCGTATTTTCGGGCGGCTGGTATTTCGCATTTTGGATTGCTTTGTATTTAATTTTTATGAGTTATTTCATATTTCGGGTTGATTCGTATTTTGTTTTTTATGAGTTATTTCGGAATGTGAAACGGATTAATTACTACTACTACAATAAAATGAAAATACCAGTCATGAAAAATAATCTAATAGGTTTCAATGTAAAAAATATTCTCCATTTTTATAAAATATTTATTTCACCGTCTATTTTTTTCACTTGCAGCAAAAGTCTATTTAATTTTTTTTTAGGCATTTCTCGGGATTTTTTTGGTTAAATATACACTATATTGCCAAAAGTATTTGCTCACCCATCCAAATAATCATAATCAGGTGTTCCAATCACTTCCATGGCCACAGGTATATAAAATCAAGCACCTAGGCATGCAGACTGTTTTTACAAACATTTGTGAAAGAATGGGTCGATCTCAGGAGCTCAGTGAATTCCAGCGTGGAACTTGATAGGATGCCACCTGTGCAACAAATCCAGTCGTGATATTTCCTCGCTCCTAAATATTCCACAGTCAACTGTCAGCTGTATTATAAGAACGTGGAAGTGTTTGGGAATGACAGAAACTCAGCTACGAAATGATAGGCCACGTAAACCGACGGAGCGAGGTCAGCAGATGCTGAGGTGCCCAACCTTCTGCAGTCAATCGCTACAGACCTCCAAACATCATGTGGCCTTCTGATTAGCTCAAGAACAGTGCGCAGAGAGCTTCATGGAATGGGTTTCCATGGCCGATCAGCGGCATCCAAGCCATACATCACCAAGTGCAATGTAAAGCGTCGGATGCAGTGGTGTAAAGAACGCCGCCACTGGACTCAAGAGCAGTGGAGACGCGTTCTCTGGAGTGACGAATCACGCTTCTCCATCTGGCAATCTGATGGACGAATCTGGGTTTGGCGGTTGCCAGGAGAACGGTACTTGTCTGTCTGCATTGTGCCAAGTGTAAAGTTTGGTGGAGGGGAGATTATGGTGTGGGGTTGTTTTTCAGGAGCTGGGCTTGGCCCCTTAGTTCCAGTTAAAGGAACTCTGAATGCTTCAGCATATGAAGACATTTTGGACAATTCCATGCTCCCAACTTTGTGGGAACAGTTTGGAGCTGGCCCCTTCCACTTCCAACATGACTGTGCACCAGTGCACAAAGCAAGGTCCATAAAGACATGGATGACAGAGTCTGGTGTGGATGAACTTGACTTGCCTGCACAGAGTCCTGACCTCAACCCGATAGAACATCTTTGGGATGAATTAGAGCGGAGACTGAGAGCCAGGCCTTCTCATCCAACATCAGTGTGTGACCTCACAAATGCGCTTCTGGAAGAATGGTCAAAAATTCCCATAAACAAACTCCTAAACCTTGTGGACAGCCTTCCCAGAAGAGTTGAATCTGTTATAGCTGCAAAGGGTGGACCGACGTCATATTGAACCCTATGGATTAGGAATGGGATGTCACTTAAATTCATATGTGAGTCAAGGCAGGTGAGCAAATACTTTTGGCAATATAGTGTATGTTTCCTAATTTATTTTAAAGCAACAAGGCTTTTTTTCTTTGCTGAACGCATGTGTATTTTTTTCTTTCAGTCCAGTAGCATTCGGCAATGAATACTATGTTTCAGCACCATAGATAGCTCCAAAGCCCCATGGGGCTGCTGTCCTTGATCCTGAATCAGCACCATGGAAAGCTCCGGAGCCCTATGGGCCCAGGAGTTAGAAGCTAGGGTTAGAAATTAGGTGTAGAAATTCTAACCCTAGCATTTAACCCTAATTTATAATTCTGATTTTTGGTGGTTTGTTCGACAGGTGTAATCAGGCGAATCCTATAGGTTTCAATGTAAAAAAGAAAATCCCCGTTTTAATTTATTTTGGATGATTTGGTTCAATTTTTTTTGTTTCGGATCATTTTTGCTCAGATTTCTCACTTCTGTTATGCTACCGCAATTCGCAATTTCGGCCGATTTGTTAATTCGGAAGGAGGATTTTTCGTATTTCGAAAATGCTTCCATCGAAATATGAAAAAGGGTGATTTTCGTTCGAATCTGGATTCGGGATGAAAAGAAATGCACGTCTATTTTATATATTAAGCTTAATTTTTGACTATTTCCAATAGGTTATCTATTAAATGCATTATAAAATACTAGTTATTAAGTTAGTTACTCACTCTATAAAGAGGTTTCTTGAAGGGGCGAGTGAGCTTACGTTGCAATGGCCATTGAAACAAACTAAAACCTCATAGTGTTTTGTTGTACGTGGAATACATAGAAACGAGCGCAGATGACATTTTTTTTTCTTCTCTAGTTATTAAGTCTGCCCGGAGGGCAGTCCATTGTTATTGTTTCCAGCTCAGAATCCATGTCCACATATTTGCTTTTCAATGTCCTATCCAAGAGTATCTCTCTATATAAATGCATTTGTAACGCGTATGTCGCCGTCCCGTCTGGAACGGGAGGGCCGAGTAAGCAGCTGTGATGGGTGCGCACGCAGCTGACAGTGCATTACAAAAACGTTTATATATTAGAGCAGGCTCCTCTTCCTTCTTAGAATATAAACTCACGGGAGTGGGTTCCTCTTTATCCTTAGATTGTAAACTCACAGGAGCGGGTTCCTCTTTATCCTCTTAGATTGTAAGCTCACCGGAGTGGCTCCTCTTTTCCCTCTTAGATTGTAAACTCACAGGAACAGGGCCCCTCTTAGATTGTATGTTCACGGAAACAGGACCCTCTTAGATTGTATGCTCACGGGAACAGAACCCTCTTAGATTGTAAGATCACTGGAACAGGCCCCCCTTAGATTGTAAGATCACAGGAACAGAACCCTCTTAGATTGTAAACTCATGGGAACAGAACCCACTTAGCTTGTAAGTGGGCATATTTATTTATTACAGAGAGCCCCCAGTTTACACATGGATGTAATTGCCCCCAGCTCACACATGGATATATTGCCACCAGCTCACACATGGATATAATTGCCCCCAGCTCACACATATATATAATTGCCCCAGCTCACACATGGATATAAATGCCTTCAGCTCACACATGGATATAATTGCCACCAGCTCAATCATGGATATCATTGCCCCCAGCTCACACATGGATATATTTGCCCCAGCAGCTCACACATAGATATAATTTCCCCAGCTCACACATGGATATAATTGCCACCAGCTCAAACATAGATGTAATTTCCCCCAGCTCACACATGGATATAATTGCCACCAGCTCACGTATGGATATAATTACCCCCAGCTCAACGATGAACAGTCCTGACTGGTGGGCCCTCTCTGACATCATCAGAGGGGGCCCGCCGGTGGCCATCTTGAAGTCCCTGCTCGCCGGAGGCTGGGCTCATGTAGGCCCACCGGTGAGCAGGGACTTCAAGATGGCCACCGGCGGGCCCCCTCTGATGATGACATCATCCAAGGGGGCCCGGCGACCATCTTAAAGTCCCTGCTCGCCGGTGGGCCTACATGGGCCCAGCCTCCGGCGAGCAGGGACTTCAAGATGGCCACCGGTGGGCCCCCTCTGATGATGTCAGAGAGGGCCCTTCAGTCAGGACTGCTCATCGTTGTAAAGGGCGGGCGCACCGGGGGCTCACCCTGGGAGAAAAAAAAAGCAGAGCCGTTGGAGAGGTGCGTGCAAAGCGCCTCTCCCTCTCTCACCTCCTCACAGCTCAGTCACAGTGACTGAGCTGTGAGGAGGTGAGAGAGGGAGAGGTGCTTTGCGGGTGCCTCCCCAACGGCTCGCTTTTGTTTTCTCCCGGGGAGTTTGTGTGTAACAGTTTGTAATGCCCGTCGCGCATACACACTCAGCGCTTGACGGCCACGGACACTACAAACTGTTTTATTATATAGGATGATACACTTCAGTCTGGAGTATACCAATATTCCATGTATTAATGTATCATTATCGAGGTACCTAGTGACATAGCCTGAAACAATAATCAAGTCCATCTGTGTCTATTATTCATATTTCTGCTAATGATGGTGATCCAAAAGGAGAAAAACTATAAATTCAAAAGCGCTATCTGTATTGTTTTGTTATTTTTACATGTTATACAGAGTGTGTAGACAAATATTGCCAATTGAAGAAAATAACATAATTTCATCATAAGAAAATAAACTGTGTGTAAATTGCAATGGTCTTTTAAAAATATCCGTAGATAGAGTAAAGAGTGGCTGTAAAACATCTAAATAACATAAATCACCTGGGAAACAGGTGCAGGAGGTTGACATCAGTAGAGCATATAAGAATGATGTGGATGGTGCAGTCTCTAATACAGGTCATAAGCCAGAACCGAAGCATGGATAACAACTGAGAAACAGCTGGTCATGCACTCTCACATGAGTCCTGAGAATTATTTCTAAAGCACATAATTCATAGCAGAAAACCAGTGTAGCAAAAGTAGAACATGGTGAATTGATCATTTAAACCACAATTTTTTAAAAAAATCACGCTACTGTGTAGAATCATTGTAAACGCAAAATTACAAGTTTTCTTGGATAAGCCATTTTTCTCTTTACTTGCACCATTAAAGGCCAGACTAAATCTTGAACGTTATGCAATGTTAAATTAAACATGATGGTGCCTTTTTACTTTGCAAAATAGCCTTCCCATGAAATGAAACAAATGTGCTATTAGCTACAGATCCATATATGGATCCATGTTGGAACTCCCAACCTCAAATTATTCTATCCAACATGTATACTAGCATATATTTTTCCCCTGTTGTGTACTGGACCCCTGAGTAACAAATAACCAGTGTATCGTAAGCATCATATAGTACCATCCTTTCCTTTATTAGCTCATGTTGAAAATCATGGTCTACCATCATGCAGTGTATGCTATACTCTCTCTGGTAATGATCTCCACACTCTCCCTGCTCCCTTTTGTTTCACTTACCTCAGTCCCTTAGATTGTAAATTCACAGATGTCTGGCTGAGCACTTGAATAAAGTGCTGGTTTAGCAGGACAACTATCCTACAGGCAGAGCCGTCTGTTCCTTATGTTTTTTTATTTATTATGTCTCCTGTTCGTGCTTACCTATGGCAAAGCACTACGGAATCTGTTGTCACTGTAGAAGTACCTGTAACTGTTCCCTCTTTCTCACACACTTACTTCAAGCCAAGGTCTGGATGAATGTAATAGAACAATACGGCTTGTACAATGAAGGCACAGGGGGTTATTCAGAGAGTGCTCTCATGTTCCCCGCATTTCCCTGCACTTCGGGGAATCAAAGTTCCCCACCCTGCAGTGATTTCAGAATTTAACGCAGGTCCCCGGGGGGCAGGGAAAACCTGCCACAATCCCACCAAAAACCTATCAAAAACCCGCCGGATGCGTCGCAAAAAGCATGTCGGAAAGAGCCGACGAGCCGCCGATTCCAGCACAGACCAGCCGCCGGAATAAGTCGACAAGCTGAAGAACGGGGTAAAAAAAAACAATACGCTTGAAAGTGTCAAAATTGAAACGCTGATTGCAAAAAACTATTGAACGAAAATGTCTGGAATTTACATATAAGATCCTATGAGTGATATGGTCTGTTACAAAAAAGAGAAAACACTTAAAAAAAAAAACAGAAGAAAAGTTTTGCCAATCTAGGATGCCTGAAAGATCCTAGAAAATCAATGAATAAAGAGACTTTTTACTGCAGATTAAAATAATAAAAGGTTTATTAGATATTGAGTAAATAAGAAAATATTTTTAACATTGAAGCCTATGGGATTCGCCTGAATAAACCTGCCGAATTAAACCACTGAACAGCAAGGCACTTCGGTATTTTTTCACTGCTGTTCGGTGTCCTCTGAATAGATTAACCATTGCTTCTCTATAGGGAATTTCACTGCCTTCGAGCAGGCATCGTACTTGCTGGCAGTTCTGAACTTCAGAACTGCCTGCTCTCTGAATAGTCCCGAAATAGCACCGTATGGAGAAATTCCCTGTTCGGTGACATTTTGGGGCCAGATCGTCTCTCTCTGAATAACCCATATACTGTAGTGTGAGATTCTTACCACCATAAGGAGATGCACTGCACCAGAATCTACAGTTATGTCCAATATGTTGGCCACTCCACCAAAACACTCTCAGTGGTCTATGAAAATATTTAAAGGAACAAAGACATTTACATCTGGAATAAAAAGATATTTGCCGCAGGAAAAACATACAGCTCATGTGTGCAATTTTCATGTCGTTTTTTGTATCATTTCAGAGTATACATGTCTATCTGTACAATATCGGTAGTTTCCAATATTTCGAATCTGCTGATTCTGATTATTTCAGAATCCTGAACCTTTGGATACAAAAATATTCTGAAATTAACTGAAATTTTTGTCTGTGTACATAGCTAATATGTATCACTCCATAATAAAGGGTTTTTTCAATGTCAGTATGATGTTGCTTGGATGATGAGCTTCACTGCTTATCAACTTTTTGAACCAAATATTTACTTTTTAATCCAAAACGTTTAAACTTTCAGGGTTATCCAAAGAGATTCGAAAAGTCACTGCACTTCAGGGCGATTCGGCGATCCTATTTTGCCGACCCTGCGGTGTATTCCCTGTAGTGCAGGGAAAACCCACTGCAAACCCATTGAACACTTGCCGCAAACCCGCCGAACACTAACCAAACACTCACCGAAACCCGCAGAAAACAGCTGGATTAACCCCGCCGAACACGCCGGAGAAACCCGACTAGCTGCTGATCACAGCCCAGAGCAGCAGACCGGAAAAACCCGACGAGCGAGTTGAAAAAAACCCAAAAAAACAGTACGCTTGAAAGTTTGAAAATTGAAACGCTGTTTGGAAAAAACTACTGAAGGAAAAATGTCTGAAATTTACATATATGATCCTATGAATGATAATAAAAAGGGCTGTTACAGAAAAAAGAAAAAACGGTTTAAAAAAAAAATGGAAAGCAAATGTTTGCAAAAAAATCCCAAAAAATGCCTAAAAGATCATAAAAAATCTATAAATAAAGAGACTTTTTACTGCAGAATATAATAATAATAAACGGTTTATTAGATATTGTATTAAAACGCGAATATTTTTAACATTGAAGCCTATGGGATTCGCCTGAATAAATCTTGTTGAATGAAACCACCGAACAGCAGGGCAATTCGGCAACTTTTCACTGCTGGTTTTTGTCCTCTGAATAGCATTGCTTCTCTATGGGGGAATTTCACTGCCTCGAAAAGGCACCGAACAGGCACCGTATGTGCAGGCAATTTGCCAAGATTTGGCAAACTACCTGCTCTCAGAATAGCCGAATGGCCCTGAAATGTCCCCGTTCACTGAATTCCAATGTTCGGTTACATTTCGGCGCCAGATCGACTCTCTTTGAATAACCCTGTTTGTCTTCTTAGATCATAGCACATTTTTCCTTCATGGTTTGAGGCAATAAATGAAACCTTTGGGATAACTTAGATGAGCTTTTGTAAGAAAAAGGTTTCTGTCTGGCTACCCTACCCCATAGTCCAGACATGTTCTGTTTATGAAAGATGGTCGTCACATGCAATGAGTGACCACCAGTACAAGACAGGAATTCCTGTAGAAGTAGATCCTTCAGTTTTCTCCTATCCTATCATCTACTTAGGAGCGTCATCCTGATCTTTACAATGTCACATTTACTTTAAGGGTTATTCAAACAGCATCATCATTTCAGGGAAACTTGCTTTTGGTGCTTTTTCGTTCAGTGCACTTGATGTGGTGTGATTCGGCGATTCCAGTTCGCCAATCCTGTGGTGAATTCTCTATTCACCACAGGGTCCCCGAAGTGCACCAAACGTGGAGCCGCTGAAGATTGACAAACGCCACAGAACAGAACGAAGACCAACGATGCAGACATCCAATCAACACGTCACCGCCTACAGCTGATCAGCCCGCCTAGCGCCACCAAAGACCGCCGAACTGACCACCGAACACCGCTGAACTGCGGAAAAAAAAGAACGCTGCTATTTTTTAAAAGGCATTTAAAACAATAAACATGCATGAAACTGTGTGGAAGTAAAATAAATGTCCAATAAGAGATAATAAAAAGGTTTGTTACAGAATAAAAATAAAACATCATTAAAAAATGGGAAAAAAAATCCAAAAAATCCAAAAAATCCCCCAAAAAAATCGAAAAACAAAATGGCTTTTTTTTTAAACTGAATAGAATAAACGGTTGAACAGCAGTGGAATAAAAATGATAATATTTTTTTAACATTGAATCCTATGGGATTCGCCTGTTTAAACCTGTCAAACTGAAATATCGAAAATCAGGGCATTTCACAGACATTTTGGTGCAGTTTGGCATTCTGTAAATAGATTAACCATTACTTCTCTATGAGATAATTTCACTGCCGCCGAATTGCAGTGATCTGCAGTGAACTGCACCGTATTTCGCTGTCAGTTCACTAGTATTTGGCAAATTGACATCTTTCTGAATAGTCGAACTGCCACGAAATTGCACCGTATGTTGTAATTCACTGTTCGGCTCCCTTCGGTGGTAAATTTGGTGCTCTTTGAATACCATTTTTGTCATAATGGTTGTGACAGTGCTCCACGGTACATCCAGTGCCTTAGATACCCTGTTATGTTCCTCTACTGATTTGTGATTTTTTTAACGATGAGCTCTTACAGTTGCTTGGTATCCGTTTGTGGAGCATGGTTTTTGCAGCAGGATGCAAACCCAAATTACGTCTATGCCAATTATAATTTGAATTTGTGAGTTAAAAATATCCCATATGTGCACACCTTAATCACCTGTGCACACCAATGTAAAACATATTATAAATTAGAAAATTCTCGAAAGTATGTACTCTTCCAAAGCATATACAATGATCAAACACTGTGACTGATCAACAATAAAAACGTAAATAAATTCATAGTCATGTAAGCTCCATAGTACCATATGAGAATTATATTTGAGCAGTGTAGGTCAAATTTACACAATATTTTGCTGTTTTCATTATTTAATGACTCTGTGACTCTGTGTTTGCTTCTAAACTTTTTTTTATCTATCTTATGAGATCAATAGCTGTGTAGGAGCAGCCCTCTCTAAAAAATCTTTAAAGGTTGACCATCTTGTGAGTCCGCAGCGGGGTTTCTTGTACACAAGAGCATCATTTCCGTATGTGTTCTTGCATCGAACTTGTTTGCAATAAATAGCTGCCCATTATGTCAGGTCAGACATGCTGTGTGTCGTCATGGCTCAGCAGTCACGACCGACCTTCTAAACATGGGAAGGGAGCTCCACAGAGAGCCGATGCAACCGTCAAGATCTTGAGCTGTCAGAGTTCTAAGCAACAGTTAAACATTATCTTCTAAAGGATCCCAACAAGGTTTCTTCCCTGCTCTCCCACTGACAATTTGTTTGATGCCGGCTTGTATTCCTAAACTTTCAGACAATTCCACAAGGCTCAATTTAACAATGTCAATAGTTTTCATATATTGTGTGTGGAAAACAAACCTTAGTATTTACTTTCCCAAATCTGACTGATGTCAGCAGCATGATCTCAAAAATGTCCCTCCTGGAGCAGTTTACATTCAAGACCTCTTTCTACATCATTACAGCGCACCATGGAATAAAGAAATGGAATAAATAGTTAAATAACCAAGTTTCATTTCTACTCCTGTCATTAATTTATAGAAAAAAAAACAACAATGTGCCCTGTTCCATCACTGCTGTAAAAACATAGTAGCGCTCACCCCCGAAGGAGCCGCTGTATATCCAAGAAATTTCGGTCTCACCGCTGTAATAGGCCGCAACAGAAAATCCACAGCACACCAGCACACCTTGATAGATTTTTAAAGTGATCTTTTACTGAGTGCAAGCAATATAGAAAATCACACATGTAAATGGAACTTAAAAATCTGCACAGTGCGATATCAGAAAACCGGGAAACACAAGCATAACAGTGATTAATGGCGATTAAAGATTATTCTAACCCCGAATTTGCTACACCGTAAACAAATATCTCTAGATACATGAGTTCAGCAGCCTTCTCAGTTCTTCCAAAGACTTCCTGTAGCACATTTAGGTAATCAAGGGCAGTGCAGTCTTGCTGGCTGAGTTTCAAATTTCTGATGGCTTTTCAGACTCTCCCTTAAACTCTCAGTGATTCTCTGCTTCTTCTGTGCTCCAGGGATGTCCCATTCATCCAGAGCCTGCATAGCTTGTTCAACCCATTCTTCAAAGGTTTCCTCATTGGCTGGTGTTGGTAAATTTCCCGAAAAGATTCTCAATCTTTGGTATCCAAAACCGGTGTGAGTAGGGTTATTCTTCTGGCATTTTGACACAAAGTCTGCAATTGCGGTGATGAACACCAGCCCTATTGTGGCCAGTGGGCTTGGCATGAAAACACTCTCAGGGTTGTCACGTGGTCTATTTGGCTGGATCAAACGAACTTCCATGTCGGTGGTCAGTTGCACACTTGCGCCCTGGAAACATACCGAAATACCTCTTTTCCACTCAAACAGAACATAGGTGTGAGAGATTACTGGGTTTACCTTAATGTCTACTATTAATCCTCGATGGTTAGATGCCAGCGCTGTCACGGCCCGACAGATCTGTTCCTCTGCCCATGTGTCTGCAGGAAAGTCCATTACTACACTTAGCCCTAACTGGCCATTTTGTTCTTTACACCACTCTGCCGCTGTGTCGGGATCCATGCTGACTCGTTAGTTGCGGTTATAATTTGAGACAAAAATCCCGGACAAGCCTCCACGTGTAGTGCTCACACCCGAAGGAGCCGCTGTATATCCCCAAAAATGTGGCTGTAATAGGCCGCAACTGAAAATCCACAACACACCAGCACACCTGGATAGATTTTTAAAGTGATCTTTTACTGAGTGCAAGCAATATAGAAACTCACACATGTAAATGGAACTTTCAACTCTGCACAGTGCGATATCAGAAAGGCGGGAAACACAAGCATAACAGTGATTAATGGCGATTAAAGATTATTCTAAGGAATGTGCAAGTGGGGGTGACTCTGTATTATGGCACCCCTTAGTGGTCTCAAAGATTCTCCCTTTAAAACATATAAAACATGTAAATGATCAAATATAGCAAAAATAGCAAAGTATACATATATATATATAAAGATTAAAATAATGATAATGATTGGTAAGAAAAATTTAAAAGAGATCAAGGTAACAGGAACAAAGAAAATCAGCAAATATTGCAATGTTGTATATCACGTATGCAGAGTCCAGCAGCTTATCTCCTTCACCTGGTGGTATATCCCATATCCACCAAAAAATCAATGCAAAAGTCCTGGTGGTGTGGTTTGGGAGTCAACGTTTCCTTCAAAGTTTATAGTCAGGTATAAAGATGGAGCCTCTTATAAATGCTGGTGTTCAGCAGACATATGCCTCAAATAAAACAGAATAAAACACAAAATAGTGCATATATATCTCATGAAAAATTAATAAAAATAAAGAAAAAAGTGAACTCACATGTGGGGGTGTCTTAAGTCAGACACTAAACAAACAGGCAGCTGGTGTCATTATTCGGGGGCACCAGATCTCCCTTCTTTAAGAGGTAGTTCACCTCTTTCCTTGCAGGATATGTGGAATCCCTTCAGCAGGAGAGTAGATCAGTGCCTGGTTGTTCTCCTGGTTCTGTGAAGTATCCTGGGAGGGTCTCTGGTGAGAGGTAGGTGCCGCAGTGTAATGAAAAATCGTTCACCCGTTGAGGTAAAAAACGATTTATTGGATTAAAATATAAAAACAATATAGTAAAGTAAACCAAAACGCATTTTCGAGGATGTCCCGCTTCCTCAGTTGGAATATCTAGTGCTGTCTCTCAGTTGTACCTTTAAATAGTGTGGCAAATCAGGTAAGGGAATTTTTTTTTTTTAAATGGCTGCTATGACGTCAGACGCCATGCGTTCCAGGAATCAAAATGGCCAAAGTTGCAGGATAACAGGCAGCCAAAAGAGGCATATCAAGCATTTTAGGGATATGAATGATCTGTTTTATTTGATGTACATGTGTTACATCCTCAGCCCCCGCTGTGCCCCCTGGGGGATCTGGACAAGTAGGGTGACCGCTGGCTGGCCGGGTGCCAGCACTTTCTGCTGGCAGATCGGCATCTGAGGGGGCGGGGTCAGGTATGGTTACCAGGAGCCGCAGGCTTCAAAACAGGGCTCGAGGAGTTGCCTCATCGCCCTGTTGTGGAGTTTACTTCACGCACCGCTACTTCCTGAATCTATTTGTGTTTACTGTTGACGACCCTGCTTTGTATGAGATTCCTGCTCCTGTTATTTGACCCAGCTTGGCTTTGACTACTCTCTCTCTCTATCGTGTATATTACGCTGTTTGCTTGTTTTAGTGATTTAACCCCATGCTGGTTGCTGGCTTGATCGTTCGCTGTTAGGGTTCTGTTCCAACACGTTTAGGGGTATCATTTGTAACCCTCCGGGGTCCCTTTACCCAGGCTACTACTCATGTTAATGTTTTTGCAAAGATCACGATAACAAACGATTGTTTATTTCTGTTTAAAGTTATTTCTAATCGCATCTCTGTACATATTAGCAATAACAATCTTGTATGCAAGCCAGTACCTTCCGAGAGTCACCAGGTATCTACTAATCTTAAGTATTTACCAGAACGATTGGTTTCTGCATCTCTGACTGCCCTGCTCCTTGAATACTTCACAGACTGTCGTTCCACGTATGGTGTTTCTGAGCGTGTCCTAGGTAATCTGTTGGTCTCGAAACCTTCAGAGCTTAGAGGCAATTCAGTTAGTCCTTGTGTCTCCTTGGTTATTAAGTTACAGTCTGTAGTTTATGAACCTTTTGTGTTATTCAAGCAGATACTTTTGCCCTCAAGGATCTCAACTCCGCTACTCGTGTGGCAGCGTTACCGCTACCGTTACAACATGTCTGCTGAACACCAGCATTTATAAGAGGCTCCATCTTTACATCTGACTATATACTTTGAAGGAAGCGCTTATTCCCAAACCACACCACCAGGACTTTTGCAAAGATTATTCTAACCCCAAAATTTGCTGCACCGTAAACAAATATCTCTATAGTTTAGTTCAGATGTACCCGGGCACCTAAACCACTGGCCAGTGGGAGTCTCTTCGGCTAGCCAAACGTTGGGGCCCAAATATAAATGAAAAACAACCGGTGTGAACAGTTATGAATAATCATAGGCCTGAGGCCTCTCACCCATACGCCAAAGGAAGGAGCTTGTCTGTAGCCGATGGTGCGTCGATAAAGGTCCCTTTCAGAGAACACTGTCCGTCACCAGACCGGAGCCCGATATCGCATGGGGTTTGGATCCCCAAATCCTGCTTCTGTCCGTCTGCGTCAATTAACGCCAGTGATCCCCGCTCCACCGGCAGTCATCTCGCTTGCGGCCTTGCCAGCTCACCGTCCAGACCGGAACAAACCCAGCGATTCACTCAGCGCGACAGTTGACACTCCCGGATTGCCTCCATGACCAGTGCATCACAGTCTCCCCGCACTCCAGCATGCACGAGCAGGAGACCAACAACACCGCTGCATTCTCTGTCCCCTCATGCTGGATTCTCTCTCACTCCAGCTGCACAGCTCAGGGAACACTTCTGACAGGCTGCATTCTCTGTCCCCTCATGCTGGATTCTGCCCATGCTGCTTCCTGGCACCAGACCTACACTTCCTCCTCCTCCTGTAGCATTCTGGGAGATATAGTTGATTGGTCCATGCATCTTCCTTATGCTGCACACCAGGGGCGGATCCAGACACAGGTTTCGGGGGGCATTCTACCAGTTTTGGCTAAGAGTTGGTGTTGGGTTTGCAGTGACAGGCAGAGACGCGCCTAATCGCAAGCTGTGCTCGTTACACTCACTCTCCCCAGAACATTGCATAGGGTCTGTTCTCATGTGGCTCATGAGCCCTGAGAACCCTTTCCATACGAGGAGCCCAGGGTACCCCCCTCCCAGCACATACCCCTTGAAGCTATGCAGTGTAGGGTAACCCAGGTGTGGGCTGCCCAGTACACCCTTTCCATGCTGGCAGGACACATGTGGCACCCCAGCTGCGCAACCCTGCAAACCCTTTCTGTACCATGGGCCCAGGGTACCCCCCAGCTCACATGCAATATATTGCCCCCAGCTCACACATGGATATATTTGCCCCCAGCTCACATGGATATATTGCCCCAGCTCACATGGATATATTTGCCCCAGGTCACATGGATATATTGCCCCCAGCTCACACGTGGATATATTTGCTCCCAGCTCACACATGGATATATTTGCCCCAGCTCACACATGGATATATTTGCCTCAGCTCACACATGGATATATTTGCCCACAGCTCAAATGGATATATTTGCCCCAGCTCACACATGGATATATTTGCCCCAGCTCACATGGATATATTTTCCCCCAGCTCACATGGATATATTTACCCCCAGCTCACATGGATATATTGCCCCAGCTCACATGGAAATATTTGCCCCAGGTTACATGGATATATTGCCCCCAGCTCACACATGGATATATTTGCCCCAGCTCACACATGGATATATTTGCCCCAGCTCACACGGATATATTTTCCCCGGGCTCACATGGATATATTTGCCCTCAGCTCACATGGATATATTTGCCCCAGCTCACACATGGATATATTTGCCCCAGCTCACATGGATATATTTGCCCCCAGCTCACATGGATATATTTGCCCCCAGCTCTCACCTCCTCTGCTGCCAGGCCCCTCCGCTCTGAGTACCTGCCGGACGTTTTTCTCCCTACGAGCGGCCGCCGGCACGCAGCTTGGCCACTCGCCTGGAAACCACCTGATCAGCGCGCGAGATCGCGGAGTTCACGTGAACTCTGCAATCTCGTGTGCTGGTCAGGTGACTCACAGGCGAGCGGCCAAGCTGTATGTAGGCGGCCGCTTGCAGGGGGAAAAAAGCCGGCGGCCGTGATTTTCTCAGGGGGGTGCAATTGCCCTGTATCTCCCCCCCTGGATATGCCCCTGCTGCACACACATGTCCCACAAACTGTGCTCTCTGGTTCCCTCTGTGGTTGTAACAGCTGCAATCTTTAAAGGAGCAGGAATAACAACAGGTCTGCAACAGAGCTGGTAAGTATATCATCCTGTGTTAGCAGACTTTACTTACTGTCTACCTTTATTGTACCTATTTCAGGATAGGCACTTTATTTGCACTTGGCCCAGAAAGGAAATGGAAGTGCAGAGTGATATTTGTTCAAGTTCAAGTCCTGCGGGAACTCGGCGGAATGGCGATCTTGCATTTCTCCCACAGCGGGAACGCAGCTTGACACAGCCGGGGCAAGTCCTCAAAGTTGCACTGGACGCTGGAGGAGCGGAGTGTGATCATGGTCAGTCAATGTTCGTCGGCTATGGTCCCATGTGATCGCGGCCACTCCTGGTTGATACACATGGATCTACGCCCCTGCGTGAGGTTGGCCAGGTAGGCCGGAGGACCAGTCACTTGCCTGGCTGCCGGCCACAGGCACGTGACACGGGCGCACTATGTGTGCAGTCACACAGCGCGACCCGGCACAGGAGGACCCCACTCCTGTTCCTGGAGGCTCCTGGAGGCAGCCGAGCGACCGCCATCTCACCTGCAGCAAAAGAGCATCTACGCCCGCGCCCCCACCCAGTCCAGCGGAAGAGACTTGTGCCACCCCAAGTCCATAGAAGAGACCTGTGCCACACCAAGTCCAGCTGAAGAGGCAGAGAACAAACTATATAAATATATATTGTAAAATTGATTTATTTAATTTATGTAATTATTATACTATTTATGTATTATTTATATATTTATAATAAAATATAAGTGAATTATTTCTCTTTTTTACGGTAAAAAAATTGATAATAGGGTCTATTTTTTTCTCAGAACTTTGGCATCACTGTATTTTGCCAAAATTTGTGTCTCCTAACCCCTTGTTGCCGTGGGATGTACTATGCTGTCCTCACAGTCATCAAAAATGATGGGGCCCCTTACTGAACCTCACGATGGGGCACTCCCTCAACCTCCAACAGCTTTTCTCCCCCTTCAAAAAAAAAAGAAGGACATAACATAGCACCACAGCAATAAAACTCACAGTAATGTGCAGTGTATATGAGCGTATCACAGAATCCACAGCAATAAAACTCACAGTAATGTGCATTGTGTATGAACGTATCACAGAATCCACAGCAATAAAACTCATAGTAATGGGCTGTATATGATAGCCTTTGGGTCTGGGTCTGGTCTGGGCCTGGTCCCTGGGGTCTGGGCTGGGCCCTGGGTTTGGTTTGGGCCTTGGGGTCTGGTCTGGGCTCTGGGCCCTGAGTCTGGCCTGGGCCCCAGGGTCTGGGCTGGGCCACGGGGTCTGGGTTGGGCCACGGGGTCTGGGTTGGGCCCTGGGTCTGGGTCTGGGCCTTGGGGTCTGAGCCTTGGGGTCTGGGACCTGAGTCTGGCCTGGGCCATGGGTCTGGGCTGGCCCTGGGTCTGGGCTGGGCCTTTGGGTCTGGGTCTTGGGGTCTGGGCTCTGGGTCTTGGGGTCTGGGCTCTGGGTCTTGGAATCTGGACCTTGGGGTCTGGGTCCTGGGCCTTGGGGTCTGGGGTCTGGGCCTTGGGGTCTGGGCCTTGGGTCTGGGCTGGTCCTGGTCCCTGGGCCTTGGGGTCTGGTCTAGGCTCTGGGCCCTGGGTTTGGTCCCTGGGTCTGGGCCTTGGGGTCTAGGCCTTGGGGTCTGGGCCTTGGGTCTTGGCTGGTCCTGGTCCCTGGACCTTGGGGTCTGGTCTGGGCCCTGGGTCTGGGCCCTGGGGTCTGGGCCTTGGGGTCTCAGCCCTGGGGTCTGGTCCCTGGGTCTGGGCCTTGGGGTCTGGGTCTAGGCTGGGCCCTGGGTCTGGTCCCTGGGTCTGGGCCCTTGGGGTCTGGCTGAGCCCTAGGGTCTGGCTGGGCCCTGGGGCTCTGGTTGGGCCCTGGGGTCTGGCTGGGTCCTGGGGTCTGGCTGGGCCTTGGGCTGTGGCTGGGCCCTGGGTCTGGGGGTCTGGTCCTTGGGATCTGGGCCCTGGGGTCTGAGCCCTGAGTCTGGCCTGGGGTCTGGGCCCTGGGTCTGGGCCTTGGGGTCTCAGCTCTGGGTCTAGGCTGGGCCCTGGGTCTGGCCCTTGGGGTCTGGGCCCTGGGTCTGGGCATTGGGTCTAGGCTGGGTCTAGGCTGGGCCCTGGGTCTTGGGGTCTGGTCCCTGGGTCTGGGCCCTGGTGTCTGGCTGGGCCCGGGTGTCTGGCTGGGCCTTGGGGTCTGGCTTGGCCCTGGGGGTCTGGCTGGGCCCTGGGTGTCTGGCTCTGCCTGGGTCTGGCTGGGCCCTTGTTCACCACTCCGCCGTCTTCCTTCCCTGCCCTCCTTCCTTCTGCTCTTCTTTTCTTCTCTCTTCTTTTCTTCCCTTCTTCTCTTCTTCTTTTCTTCTGCCCTCCGTCGCAGGCAGCTTCACTGACTGGAGGGGGCAGAGCCAAAGCAGCGTGCTTGGGAGGCCCCCGCACGCTGTTTGGCCCCACCCTGCCAGCCAGCAAAGCCTGCAGGAGCCAGAGGAGACACAGTCAACTCCGAATTCAGACTCATAGAGTCCGATACCGTCGCTGTAAAAGTGCGCCGCCGCTGCCGATGGGGCCCTGGTGGCCCGAGCCCCCTGGGCCCCTTACAGCAGCATGGGGCGTAATGCCCTGATGGCAGCCCTGCTCACAGCAGGAGGGCTTTGAAGATGCAGGGCGTACATGTACGGCACGCTGTCTTCAAAGGGCAGCCTCGGCCCCTCCCCGCAGCAGGCGTGGTCCAAATGACCCCTGTATCTCCAGTTCCATGCACCCTACACAGTCAAGTAAAGTGAAATTGGAAATGTCAGTGTCTGGTCTTTTTAATGGTACCAGGCATGACCATGTACACTGTACAAAAAAAAAAAAAAGCCCGAAGTAAATTACAAGAGTATTTTCTTAGCCATTTTTTCAGAGTTTTTTTTTAAAGTATTTTCTTTAGAATATACAACCACAAAGGTTTGGATGATGAAGGGCTAAATTACAATCTTCACGCAAATGTTTGCGCCGGCGCAAAAAAACATAAAACAATCTTCTACCACGTGTGAACCTGCGCGAACCCTGATCGAACTTACTGTACTTCGCGTGTCCTATACTTAACATTGTGAGCGCAAATGCGAATGTGCACTGGTACGAGAATGGTATTACAATCTATTTGCGGTAATTACCGCATAGCCTTTGCGCGCCTAATTTTAACAACTGCAAAAAGCTGGTGTTAATGGCATATCTGAACAACCTGGCTAACCCAAAAAAAAAAAGCACATAAAAAGGAATGCAGCAACAATATAATGGATGATGGCAGGTGTGTGTGTATTATTACTGTAGCATATGTGCTCATTTTGCATCATAGATGCAGAACCCATCTCTGATGCCTCTGGCATATGCAATTCAGTTGCGTTTGATAGGTGTGTTTCTCGATTTTGATTGGCTGAATGGGTGCAAAAAACTGCGCTCGCAAAGGATTTTGCACGAGACGGCACTGTGTCTGCATTTGTGCGCGTACTGTTTGCGCGAGCAATTGATCAGTGGAAGAAAAAAGCCGCGAGGATTGTAATTCCAGCGGTGATTTGCGCGCGCAAACGTTTAACGCTTGGCGTAAAGATTTTCGCTTTGCTGCGTTGGGATTTTTTAGTGAATTCCAGTAAGCGATGGGGGGAGGGGACATGGCTACAATTGAAATACTGCGGGGGGGGGACATGGCTACAATTGATATACTGTGGGGGGACATGGCTACAATTAATATACTGCGGGGTGGACATGGCTACAATTGATATACTGCCGGGGGGACATGGCTACAATTCATATACTGCGGGGGGAGCATGGCTACAATTCATACACTGCGGGGGGCATGGCTACAATTCATATACTGCGGGGGGACATGGCTACAATTGATATACTGCGAGGGGGGACATGGCTACAATTCATATACTGCGTGGTGGACATGGCTACAATTGATATACTGCGGGGGGGACATAGCTACAATTCATATACTGCGGGGGGGACATGGCTACAATTCATATACTGTGGGGGGACATGGCTACAATTCATATACTGCGGGGGGACATGGCTACAATTGATATACTGCGGGGGACATGGCTACAATTCATATACTGCTGGGGGACATGGCTACAATTCATATACTGCGGGGGGACATGGCTACAATTCATATACTGCGGGGGGGACATGGCTACAATTCATATACTGCGGGGGGACATGGCTACAATTCATATACTGCGGGGGGGACATAGCTACAATTCATATACTGCGGGGGGACATAGCTACAATTCATATACTGAGTGGGACATGAAATAAATTGATATATGCTGCAGGGGGACATGGCTACAATTGATATATACTGCAGGGAGGGCATGAAATAAATTGATATATACTGGGGTAATATGAAATACAATTGATATACGGGGGGTAGTAACAGAGCCGTAGCTAGCTCCTTTTGCACCCGAGGCAAGAACAGTAAATTGTGCCCCCCCCAAATATTTTTACAGATATATATATATATATATACAGTGGCAAGAAAAGTATGTGAACCCTTTGGGATTATGTGGAGTTTTGCATGAATTGGTCATAAAATGTGCTCTGATCTTCATCTAAATCACAACAATTTGAAAAACACAGTCTGCTTAAAATAAAACAACACAAACATTATATGTTTTCATGTATTTATTGAACATAACATGTAAACATTCACAGTGCAGGGTGGAAAAAGTATGTGAACCCCTAGCCTAATGATTTCTCCAAGAGCTAATTGGAGCCAGGAGTGAGCCGACCTTGAATCCAATCAGTGTGATATTATTGGATGTGTTGCTGAAAGCTGTCCTCCCCTTTAAAAACACACACCAGTTTTGGGTTTACTGGTTTCAAGAAGCACTGTCTGATGTGAACCATGCATCGCAGAAAAGAGCTCTCCGAAGACCTACGATCAAGAATTGTTGACTTGCATGAAGCTGGAAAGGGTTACAAAAGTGTGTCCACGGTAAGACAGACTGTCTACAAATGGAGAAAGTTCAGCACTGTTGCTACTCTCCCTAGGCATGGTCGTCCTGTAAAGATGACTGCAAGAGCACAACGCAGAATGTTTAATGAGGTAAAGAAGAATCCTAGAGTGTCAGCTAAGGCTGGGGTCAGACCAGCGCACTTTTAACGTGCGTTCTGGTGCACATAATTACGGCCGCACTAGTAGCAGATGACGGGCAATGACGGCCACTATACGATGTACGGCCGCACAAAAGTCCGGCCGTGCAACGCAAGTGGAATTTGAACGCATTTTTCTGAGAACGCTGAACCGCTAGTACTGACGTACTGAGTGCGCAGCTGTGGCATAGCGGCGTGTTTGCGTGATTAGGAGATGTCAGACACTGCTAATGTCCGGCCTACATAACGTCCAGACGCAAAAAGAGTTTTATTGACGATCCGTACAAAATCACGCCCGAAAATGCGCGTCGTCTGACCGTTTTTGCGCATTCCGTGAAAAAATACGTCAATGCGTTCAGACGCACTTTTTCACGTTCGCGGGGAAAAATGCTTTCGTCTGACCCTAGCCTAAAGACATATAGAAATCTCTGGCACATGCTAACATTTTTTTTGACACATCTACAATAAGGAAAACATTAAACAGGAATGGAGTACATGGGAGGACACCACGGAGTAAGCCATTGCTGTCCAAAAAGAATATTGCAGCACGTTTGAAGTTTGCAAAAGAGCACCTGGATGTTCCACAGCACTACTGGCAAAATATTCTGTGGACAGATGAAACCAAAATTGAGCTGTTTGGAAAAAACACACAACACTATGTGTGGAGAACATCAAAACCTCATCCCCACTGTAAAACATGGCGGAGGGAGCATCATGGTTTGTGGCTGCTTTGCTGCCGCAGTGCCTGGACGGATTGTTGTCATTGATGGAAAAATTAATTCCAGAGTTTATCAAGACATTTTGCAGGAGACGTAAGACTATCTGTCCGCCAACTGAAGCTCCGCAGAGGATGGGTGATGCAACGGGACAATGACCCATAGCATTCAAGTAATTCAACAAAAGAATGGCTTCAACAAAACAAAATACGCCTTCTGGAGTGACCCAGTCAGAGTCCTGACCTCAACCCGATTGAAATGCTGTGGCATGACCTTAAGAGAGCAATTCACACCAGACATTCCAAGAATATTGCTACACTGAAACAGTTTTGTGAACAGGAGTTGTCCACAATTACTCCAGATCGTTGTGCAGGTCTGATCTGCAACTACAGGAAACGTTTGGTTGAGGTTATTGCTGCCAAAGGAGGGTCAACCAGTTATTAAGTCCAAAGGTTCACATACTTTTTCCACCCTGCACTGTGAATGTTTACATGTGCTGTTCAATAAAAACATGAAAACATATAATGTTTGTGTTGTATTATTTTAAGCAGACTGTGTTTTTCAAATTGTTGTGACTTAGATGAAGATCAGAGCACATTTTATGACCAATTCATGCAAAACTCCACGTAATCCCAAAGGGTTCACATACTTTTTCTTGCCACTGTATATAACATTTGTGATATTTGGTTTGCTGAGAATGCGAATCACAGATTAGATATAAACTTCAGAAGGACAAACTGAAGATCTGTAAAATTCCTAACAAAGTGTCAAGTTATTATCGAATCTGTGATTTGCATTCTCAGCAAATCAGTTATCACGGATGTCATATTTATGGGGCGCATGCACAGGTGATCCCGTTTCCACATTATATGGGGGTACGCATATCAGCAGAGTGCAAAATTTGACAGAGCTAGGGACGCTCATGCCCCCCGTTCCGTGCACCTTCTTTCCCTCTTTTCCATTGTCTTCCTCTACTCTCTACCCCTTTCCTCCCTTCCTCTCTTTCTCCCCTTCTCATGCCCATTTTCTCCCCCTCCCTTCTTTCCATGTAAATTCTCCCCCTCCAAGACCATTCTCCCCTCATTTTTATGCCCACCCCTCCTTTTTTAGTCCAGTCCCCCCTCCTTTTCATATTCATTTCACGTTTCACCCCCTTTTTTCAGTCTATGCCCACCTCCTCTTTTTCATGTTCATTTCACCCCCTCTTTTTCAGTCCATTCCCCCCTCATTTTCATATTCATTTCATGTTTCACCACCCTTTTTTAATCCATTTCCCCTCCTGTCATGTTCATTTCACACCATTCCCCATCCCTTTTCTGTCCATTCCCCCTCCTTCTCATATTCATTTCACCCATTTCCCCCTCCTCCTATTCATTACACCCCTCCTTTTTCAGTCCATTCCCCCTCCTGTCATGTTAATTTCACCCCATTTCCCCCTCCTTCTCATTTTCATGACACCTCCCTCCGTTTACAGTCCATTCCCCCACCTTCTCATATTTACTTTACCATCTTTGAAGCTGGGAGCCTGCTTGTTCAACCATTGCAGAATGGAGCACTGGGAGGAAGTGATGTTTTATGATCACTTCCTCCCAGTGCTGCTGCGGCATGGAGTAATGTGACATGCAGCCTGGGAGGAAGCAGGGTCATGTGGCTGGCTGCTCCTCCCAAACTGGCAGAAGACAGACAAGCGGCCAGTGAATAGATGCAGAGGCGTAGCAAGGTCATAAGGTGTCCAAAAGGCAAGTCCTCCCATATAGCCCCCCCCCCATTTTTATATGAAATAATGCACAGTAATGCATTATGCAATTACTTTCAAATTTGCTCAGTGTGGAAAATGTGGTGAATTAGTGTAGTGACCTTAGAACAGAGAAAAAAAAGAAGTTTTGCAATTGTTTGTTTTTCCATTTTTTTATTTTTACACATTATATGGTCATGTTTGGTATCATCGGAAAGGCTAGACTCTATCCTTTTCAATGACACTTCACTTGACCTTGTGGGGTGTACAGAATGGTGATGCAGGGGTCAATAGGACTCCCACCTCTCCCTGCACCAGTACAATGGCTTTTGTTTTAGATAAGGCAGACTCTTGCCTTTCCACTAATGCCCCATATGGCCCTGTAGAACATACGTAGAGCTGCAACTGACAGTTGTTTTTAAAATCGATTATTCGATTTATGAGGTTGTCATTATAAAGTGGGGTGAGAAGGGGAGGCGATCTATGCAGCCTGACCACTTTAATAAGCTATAGTCAGGGTCCGTGGAGTGTCCCTTTAATTTGATGAAGAAACTGAATGTGGGGATGGACCAGATGTGGGAGAGAGTTTGGGCAAGGAGGGATGGAGTTTGGGGGAAGGGTCCAGACCAGAGGGATGACAGCTCTGGGTTAGAGGGAGGCAGGGAGGGTGTGGTGGCATCACAACTTCAAGTAAGGATAAAACACCAGCAGTAAAGCTCCTCCACCCACTGGCAGTATCCCAAGGTCTGGGTGTTAGTTCTGCTACTGTTGTAAACTAAATAAAAACAAATTGTCAATGTCGAACATTAGACATGTGCACAGCACAAAATTTCGTTTTGAACTAATGGATTAGTCCTAAAATGCAATTTATTTAGTTGCTAAAGAAATTCGTTTTCAGTTCTTTAGTATGAAAACTAATTTCATTCATCTGAAAACCAGTGGATACAATTACTATTGTAGTGGCTCCTCAGAGGGCTGAGAAAGCTGCTTGTTATAGTATCTCTCACTCTCAGCACAATGTGTCAGGCAAAGCTGTTACAGTAACTGACTGCTGTGCATCACAGCGCTCAGAGTTTCAGCCAAACTAGTAAATAATATTTTTATATATAAGAGGTTATAACAATATTATTTCCTTGTTTTACTGAAACTCTGAGCGCTGTGATGAGCAGCAGGCAGTTACTGTAACAGCTGAGCCTGATACATTGTACTGAGAGATAATGTAACAAGCAGCCGATCTCAGCGCTCACCAACACTGGATTTAAAGGGCTAAAAAAATGCTCCTCTCTGTATATTGTATAGAACATCCTCCTGCATTAATTAATTGCTTAGAACATCCTCCAGCATTAATCATTACTGGTCTCCTTCACTCATCAATGTAATATTACAAAAAGGACTGAAACTAAAATGTAGTGCATTTTATTTTAGTTTCTTTCGTTTTTTGTACTGAGCAGTTTCGTATCTCTTGAGTCATACGAAAACTAAATTATCCCAAAATTCAGACTAAATCGTTTTAGTACTAAAACGAATGCACATGTCTATCGAACATAACCCTAGAACTAAACCATACAGAGTAAAGCAGCGGCATGTCTTCTCCAGTCAGCTCTGAAGCAGCATCTGAGGTTATTATCGTTTAGCTCGGTCTGATTCTAAACAGTGTGTGCTTTAACCATGACGATTAATCAATAAACTGATTAATCAATAATGAGAATAGTTGACAACTATTTTCATTATCGATTAGTTGTTTCAGGCCTAAACTTACAGTACCATAGAAACATAGAAACATAGAAAAGGATTCCCTTTACGTATTTAAATGTTTCTATCATATCTCCTCTGTCTCGTCTTTTTTCCAAGCTGTACATGTTAAGATCATTAAGCCTTTCCTGGTAACTTTTCTCCTTCAAGCCGTACACCATTTTAGTAGCCCTTCTCTGAACTCTCTCTAAGATGTCTATATCCTTCTGGAGATACGGTCTCCAGTACTGCACACAGTACTCCAAGTGAGGTCTCACCAGTGCTCTGTACAGTGGCATGAGCACTTCCCTTTTCCTACTGCTAATACCTCTCCCTACACAACCAAGCATTCTGCTAGCATTTCCTGCTGCTCTATTACATTGACTACTTACCCTTAGATCCTCTGAAATAATGACCCCTAAATCCCTTTCCTCAGATGTTGAGGTTAGGACTGTATCAAATATTCTATATTCAGCCCTTGGGTTTTTACGTCCCAGGTGCATTATCTTGCACTTATCCACATTAAAACTCAATTGCCACAACTCCGACCATTTTTTTAGTTTACCTAAATCATTTGTCATTTGGCTGATCCCTCCAGGAACGTCAACCCTGTTGCAAATCTTTGTGTCATCAGCAAAAAGACATACTTTTCCATTAATACCTTCTGCAATATCACTAATAAAAATATTAAAGAGAATGGGTCCAAGTACTGACCCCTGAGGTACCCCACTGGTAACAAGACCTTGCGCCGAATAAACTCCATTTACCACAACCCTCTGTTGTCTGTCACTCAGCCACTGCCTAATCCAGTCAACAATATTGGAATCCAAGCTCAAAGATTGCAATTTATTGATAAGCCTTCTATGCGGAACAGTATCAAAAGCCTTACTGAAATCTAAATAAGCAATGTCTACTGCACCACCTGTGTCTATTATTTTTGTTACCCAATCAAAAAAATCAAAAAGATTAGTTTGGCATGATCTCCCTGAGGTAAACCCATGTTGTTTCTGATCCTGTAATCTATGTGTTTTTAGATGTTCAACAATCCTTTCCTTTAACATGGTTTCCATTAATTTCCCCACTACTGACGTAAGACTAACTGGCCTATAGTTCCCCGATTCCTCCCTACTACCCTTCTTGTAAATGGGCACAACATTTGCTAATTTCCAGTCTTCTGGGACGACTCCCGTTAACAAGGATTGGTTAAATAAATCTGTTAATGGTTTTGCTATTACATCACTGAGCTCTTTTAATAATTTAGGGTGGATCCCATCAGGCCCCATTGACTTATTTGTCTTTACTTTAGACAGCTGCTGTAGAACCTCCTCCTCTGTAAACTGATATGTAAATGTCTCTTTAGTGTTCTCTCCTAACTGAGGTCCCTTTCCTTCCTTTTCTTCTGCAAAGACTGCACAAAAATATTCATTGAGGCAGTCAGCGAGACTTTTATCCTCTTCTACATACCTTCCTTCCTTTGTTTTTAATCTAACTAATCCTTGTTTTACTTTTCTTTTCTCGTTTATGTATATAAAAAATGTTTTGTCCCCCTTTTTTACTGACTGAGCTATTTTCTCTTCTGCGTGTGCTTTGGAAGCTCTTATAAATTGCTTTGCCTCTTTCTGCCTAATTTTATAGGTTTGCCTATCTTCTTCACTCTGAGTTTTTTTATAATTATTGAATGCTATCTTTTTGTTCTTCACTATTTTGGCCACTTCTGCAGAGTACCACAGTGGTTTCTTCCCTTTTTTGTTTTTGCTAACAAACTGAATGCAATTTCCTGTGGCCTTCAATAATGCTTCCTTTAAATAATCCCATTTCTCCTGGACTCCCTTTAAACTCCTCCAGTCTGATAATGACTCCTTCACACAAAATCTCATTTTAGAAAAATCAGTTTTTTTAAAGTCTAAAACTTTCGTTCTTGTGTGGTGCGGCTCCATCCCTGTTGTTATATTAAACCATACTGACTGGTGATCACTAGATCCCAAATTTTCACCTACAACAACGTCCGATACCAAACCTCCATTTGTGAGTATTAAATCCAATATGGCCTCTTTACGGGTTGGCTCCTCAACTACTTGTGTTAGAGATAATCCCAGTAGGGAGTTTAGAATATTTGTACTCCTGGTGCACCCAGCTGTTTTGGTTTTCCAGTTCACATCAGGAAGATTAAAGTCCCCCATGATAATAACCTCCCCCTTCATTGCCATTTTGGCTATTTCCTCAACCAGCAGATTATCTAGTTCTTCTGCTTGTCCAGGGGGTCTATAGATCACACCTACACGAGCTACTGTATGATTGCCAAATGTTAGCGTAACCCAAACTGACTCTATGTTCACCTCGCTCACTTTTATTTGGTTCGTTTTTATGTTGTTTTTCACATACAGGGCCACTCCTCCTCCTTTCCTACCTTCTCTGTCTTTTCTATATAAAGAGTACCCCGGTATTGTTATGTCCCAGTTATTTTTCTCACTGAACCATGTCTCAGTAACCGCCACTAAATCTACTTTTTCAGCTGCCATCATTGCCTCTAGTTCATTGATTTTATTGACTAAACTGCGAGCATTTGTAGACACGACTCTGAGCTTGTCATTTTTTACCTCGCATGTTGCTTGCACCCTCCGATTTAGTTTTGGGGGACAATCGGGCAGATTGTTTTTTACCGTTTTGTCCCCCCCTCCTAGTTTAAATATTTCTTTGCGAAAGAAGATACAGAGATACAGTGGCCCAAAGGACACCTGTATCTCCAGTAAAGGGATTTCCCAGCTTGTGGAGGGGGAGTGGGAGAGACTCTGACATCATCACGCTCTTGAGCGATTATATCAGTGTCCAGGGGAAGTCCTACAGCGAGGGAAAGATATCAGCCTGCTGTGAAAGTAGAAAGAAATAGCACAGAGCTCGAGGACTTCAACGGCGTCCTGAGTACATCCTCTGCACACAAACATGAAACCAGAGGATGCTCGCAGCACGTCGTAAGCAGCAAAGAGGTTAAAAGGAAAAAAAGAGATAAAATTTGAGCAGGGTCCCCCTTTAACCTCCTGCTGCCCTGCGCCACTAGTTAGTCTCCTACCTGTTCCTCACGATGCTGCCAAGACGCCCACTGTCATTCTTACTTTTTGGAGTGCAGGCAGCAGATAATGTGGCGATTCTATGAGCAATACCAGCTTTTAGGGCGCAGGGCAATGGGGCAACGCTGGACTGCGACAAGGACACAGGCGCAGAATTATACAGTTGTGTTCAAAGTTATTCAACCCCCACTGAAATTGAGTGTTTTGGCCAGTTTGACATTGATTTTGATCATTCAGTCATCTTGCTTACAATTAAATCAAAGAGGCACGTGTAGGTCAGACAAATATAACATAACATTTATAATGAAATAACCACAAATGTCTTTTCTGTGCTCACATCATTATCAGTTTTATTCAACCCCCAAGTGACATTCAATCTTAGTACTTAGTACAACATCCTTTTACAGTTATAACAGCTTTTAAACGTGAAGCATAGCTTGACACAAGTGTCTTGCAGCGATCTACGGGTATCTTCGCCCATTCGTCATGGGCAAAAGCCTCCAGTTCAGTCACATTCTTAGGCTTGCGCACTGCAACTGCTTTCTTTAAGTCCCACCAGAGGTTCTCAATTGGATTTAAGTCAGGTGACTGCGTGCGATGGCCACTCCAAAATGTTCCAGCCTTTAATCTGCAACCATGCTCTAGTGGACTTGGAGGTATGCTTGGGATCATTGTCCTGTTGAAAGGTCCAACGTCTCCCAAGCCTCAGGTTTGTGACGGACTGCATCACATTGTCATCCAATATCTTCTGGTACTGAAGAGAATTCATGGTACCTTGCACACGCTGAAGCTTCCCTGTACCTGCAGAAGCAAAACAGCCCCAAAGCATGATTGACCCCCCGCCATGCTTCACAGTAGGCAAGGTGTTCTTTTCTTCATAGGCCTTGTTCTTCCTCCTCCAAACATAGCGTTGATCCATGGGCCCAAACAGTTCTAATTGTGTTTCATCAGTCCACAGAACACTATCCCAAAACTTCTGTGGTTTGTCCACATGACTTTTGGCATACTGCAGTCGACTCTTCTTATTCTTTGGAGACAGCAAGGGGGTGCGCCTGGGAGTTCTGGCATGGAGGCCTTCATTACGCAGTGTGCGCCGTATTGTCTGAGCTGAAACTTCAGTACCCACATCTGACAAATCTTTTCTCAGTTCCTCAGCAGTCACACGGGGACTTTTCTCCACTCTACGCTTCAGGTAGCGCACAGCAGTCGAAGTCAGCATCTTCTTTCTGCCACGACCAGGTAGCGTTTCAACAGTGCCCTTTGCCTTGAATTTGCGAATGATGCTTCCTATGGTCTCTCTTGGTATGTTTAACATCTTTGCAATCTTCTTATAGCCATTGCCCTTCCTGTGAAGAGTAATCACCTCTTCTCTTGTCTTCCTGGACCATTCTCTTGACTTCACCATGTTTGTAACCACACCAGTAAATGTCTAGAAGGAGCTGAGTATCACAGTCATTTTAAAGCTGCCTAATTGGTGCTTATTATGCTTTATTGCTGCTCCGTGACATCCACAGGTGTTTTCAATACCTGATTGAAAACACTTGAATGAACCTCTGTTCTTCAGAGTGGTAGTCTTTAAGGGGTTGAATAATTGTGTCAATGAAGAATTCACAAAAGAAACATTTACTACTGTATTACAAAACCAATTGATGTCACTTTAGTTGCATATGGTTCTTTAAAAAGTCCTTGTAGGATTTCATTCTGAATACAATTACAAATGTACACTAAATTCCCTAAAACCCTTTACAGCATTGGGGGTTGAATAATTTTGAACACAACTGTATGCACAGGAGCCTGTTTAAAGACAAATACATGCATTTACACACACACACAGCCATACATTCACATACATAGCAATATCCCACCTACACACCAGGGGTATGTAGCAATAAAACTCAAAGTAATGTGCAGTGTGTATGAGTGTATCACAGAGCTCCACAGCAATAAACCTCACAGTAATATGCAGTGTGTAAGTGTATCACAGATAGAGATGCCACCTTTTCATCCAGCCAAACCCGAACACTCTAGTGTTGGGTTCGGGCAGCCATTATTTTTGTAGAGTATACATTATGGCACGTGGTATGCATGGCATGTCAGGCTGGTATTATGGCACACTGATATTATGCATGGCACACTGGTATTATGGCTTGCAGACTGGTATTATGGCTGGCACATTGGTATAGCTGGAACACTGTTATTATGGCTGGCACACTGGTATTATGGCTGGCACACTGGTTTTATACATGGCACAGTGGTATTATGGCTGACACATTGGAATTGTGGCGTGCAGGCAGAGAGACTGGTTTTATGGCTGGCACATTGGAATTATGGCTGGCAGGCAGACTGGTTTTATGGCAGATACTGTGCTCACTCACACAGTTGCTTGTCTCAGAGTCAGTGGAGCCGCCCTGGAGACATAGTAGTGTACATCTGGAGGGACAGTGGACGAGACCAGTCACCAAGAGGAGGACTTCTTGACGGCTAGCACCAGCACGAATGATGTATCACTAAATAAAACTCACAGTAATGTGCAGTGTGTAAATGTATCACAGATAGAGATGCCACCTTTTCATCAAGCCAAACCCGAACACTCTAGTGTTGGGTTCGGGCAGCCATTATTTTTTGTAGAGTATACATTATGGCATGTGGTATGCATTGCATGTCAGGCTGGTATTCTGGCACACTGATATTATGCATGGCACACTGGTATTATGGCTGGCACATTGGTATAGCTGGAACACTGTTATCATGGCTGGCACACTGGTATTATTTTTATTAGTGATATTGCAGAAGGTATTAATGGAAAAGTATGTCTTTTTGCTGATGACACAAAGATTTGCAACAGGGTTGACGTTCCTGGAGGGATCAGCCAAATGACAAATGATTTAGGTAAACTAAAAAAATGGTCGGAACTGTGGCAATTGAGTTTTAACGTGGATAAGTGCAAGATAATGCACCTGGGACGTAAAAACCCAAGGGCTGAATATAGAATATTTGATACAGTCCTAACCTCAACATCTGAGGAAAGGGATTTAGGGGTTATTATTGCAGAGGATCTAAAGGTAAGTAGTCAATGTAATAGAGCAGCAGGAAATGCTAGCAGAATGCTTGGTTGTGTAGGGAGAGGTATTAGCAGTAGGAAAAGGGAAGTGCTCATGCCACTGTACAGAGCACTGGTGAGACCTCACTTGGAGTACTGTGTGCAGTACTGGAGACCGTATCTCCAGAAGGATATAGACATCTTAGAGAGAGTTCAGAGAAGGGCTACTAAAATGGTGTACGGCTTGAAGGAGAAAAGTTACCAGGAAAGGCTTAATGATCTTAACATGTACAGCTTGGAAAAAAGACAAGACAGAGGAGATATGATAGAAACATTTAAATACGTAAAGGGAATCCACAAGGTAGAGGAAGGGAGTATATTTAAAAGGAAACAAAGTAGCAAAACAAGAGGACATAGTCTTAGATTAGAGGGGCAAAGGTTTAAAAGTAACATCAGAAAGCATTATTTTACTGAGAGGGTGGTGGATACATGGAACAGTCTTCCAGCTGAAGTGGTAGAGGCCAAAACAGTAATTGAATTTAAGCAGGCATGGGATAGGCATAAGGCTATCCTAAACAAAAGATAAATCCAGGTAAAGTATCCATGTAATTGGGCAGACTAGATAGGCCGAAAGGTTCTTATCTGCCGACATTTTTCTATGTTTCTATGTTTCTATTATGCTGGTATTATGGCTGGAACACTGGTTTTATACATGGCACACTGGTATTATGGCTGACACATTGGAATTGTGGCTGGCAGGCAGAGAGACTGGTTTTATGGCTGGCACATTGGAATTATGGCTGGCAGGCAGACTGTTTTTATGGCGGATACTGTGCTCACTCACACAGTTGCTTGTCTCAGAGTCGGTGGAGCCGCCCTGGAGACATAGTAGTGTAGAACTGGAGGGACAGTGGACGAGACCAGTCACCAGGAGGAGGACTTCTTGACGGCTAGCACCAGCACGAATGAAGTATCACTGAATAAAACTCACAGTAATGTGCAGTGTGTAGGTGTATCACAGATAGAGATGCCACCTTTTCATCAAGCCAAACCCGAACACTCTAGTTTTGGGTTCAGGCAGCCATTATTTTTTGTAGAGTATACATTATGGCATGTGGTATGCATGGCATGTCAGGCTGGTATTATGGCACACTGATATTATGCATGGCACACTGGTATTATGGCTGGTAGACTTGTATGGAACACTGGTATTATGCATGGCACACTGGTATTATGCATGGCACACTGGTATTATGGCTTGCACATTGGTATAGCTGGAACACTGTTATCATGGCTGGCACACTGGTAGTAAGGCTGGCACACTGGTATTATGGCTGGAACACTGGTGTTATACATGGCACACTGGTATTATGGCTGGCACATTGGAATTATGGCTGGCTGGGAGACTGGTATTATGGCTGGCACATTGGTATAGCTGGAACACTGTTATTATGGCTGGCACACTGGTATTATGGCTGGAACACTGGTTTTATACATGGCACACTGGTATTATGGCTGACACATTGGAATTGTGGCTGGCAGGCAGACTGGTTTTATGGCGGATACTGTGCTCACTCACACAGTTGCTTGTCTCAGAGTCAGTGGAGCCGCCCTGGAGACATAGTAGTGTAGATCTGGAGGGACAGTGGATGAGACCAGTCACCAGGAGGAGGACTTCTTGACGGCTAGCACCAGCACGAATGAAGTATCACTAAATAAAACTCACAGTAATGTGCAGTGTGTAAATGTATCACAGATAGAGATGCCACCTTTTCATCAAGCCAAACCCGAACACTCTAGTGTTGGGTTCGGGCAGCCATTATTTTTTGTAGAGTATACATTATGGCACGTGGTATGCATGGCATGTCAGGCTGGTATTATGGCACACTGATATTATGCATGGCACACTGGTATTATGGCTGGCAGACTTGTATGGCACACTGGTATTATGCATGGCACACTGGTTTTATGGCTTGCAGACTGGTATTATGGCTGGCACACTGGTATAGCTGGAACACTGTTATCATGGCTGGCACACTGGTAGTATGGCTGGCACACTGGTATTATGGCTGGAACACTGGTATTATACATGGCACACTGGTATTATGGCTGGCACATTGGAATTATGTCTGGCTGGTAGACTGGTTTTATGGCTGACACATTGGAATTATGGCTGGCAGGCAAAGAGACTGGTTTTATGGTTGGCACATTTGAGTTATGGCTGGCAGGCAGACTGGTTTTATGGCTGGCACATTGGAATTATGGCTGGCAGGCAGACTGGTTTTATGGCTGACACATAGGAATTGTGGCTGGCAGGCAGAGAGACTGGTTTTATGGCTGGCACATTGGAATTATGGCTGGCAGGCAGACTGGTTTTATGGCTGATACTGTGCTAACTCACACAGTTGCTTGTCTCAGAGTCGGTGGAGCCGCCCTGGAGACATAGTAGTGTAGATCTGGAGGGACATTGGACGAGACCAGTCACCAGGAGGAGGACTTCTTGACGGCTAGCACCAGCACGAATGAAGTATCACTGACGGAGGCTGAGCAATGCACGCACGTCTCGTTCGGAGTCTCGCGGGACTGGAGGCAGGAGCCGGCGCACGAGCATGCACGTGAACATCACGTGAGCCGTTGCGCCTGTGCGTAACTGACAGTGGGCCGTGCGGACCTGCTGCGTCTCCAGTGAATGGAGAAACAGCCGAAAGAGAGGATTGCGGTGACGGGGGAACACTGAAATGTAAGTATGAGGAGGAGATTGCCAGTACCGGCTCGGAGTCATGTGTCCGGGTGGCAGAGGGTGTCAAACCCGGACACATGACTCCAAAACTGGGTCCGGGTCAAAACCGGACGAGTGGGAACCCTAATCACAGAGCTCCACAGCAATAAAACTCGCAGTAATGTGCGGTGTGTATGAGCATATCACAGAGCTCCACAGCAATAAAACTCACAGTAAAGTGCGTTGTGTAGGAGTGTTTCACAGGATCTACTGCAATAAACACAAACATATTTAATTTATTATTTTTTATTTAAGTTCCATAGGAAAGCATTTAAATTATTTTAAAAAATATATTAAATACGGATTATTAAATTGATTATATAATATATTTAAAATTATTTTAATATATAAAAAACAAATCCATATTTAAAAATTTAAAATATACTAAATTAAGGACTGAGATGATAGATATAAATGTACTGTATATAATGAGCACAGGTTCCCCTCTCTGTGCAGCTAGTGCTCCCCTCCTGTGTACACCCAGGGTCTGTTCAACGCAAGAAGCTGTGCTCTATGTGAGGGGTCTCCCTGTCCAGGAGTAAACCCCCCCTCACATAGCACAGTTTCTTGTGCTGGACAGACCCTGAATGTGTATACAGGAGGGGGGGGTCACTATCTCGCCTGGACAGAGAGGGGGGGTGTAGTACAGGGGAGAGGAGCAGACAGGGGGCAGGCAGTATCTCACTCACCTCCTGGTCTGGTGGGATGATGGATCCTTCCGAGCTGGTCACATCTCCTCCTTCTCCTCCTCACTCGTTGACAGGAGGAGCAGCAGCACAAGGCAACACGTGTTCTCCCTGTGTCCCGGGCTCACTGTGAACAGCTGCCACTTCCTGAGTCCAGCAGCATGTGACTCATCAACCAGGAAGTAAATGAGGCAGCCAATCCAAGCTCACTGTGGAATTATTTTAAATAATGTGTGGTATTAGAGAGTCCCTTATGGCGCCCCCCTTCCCTGACAGGCTGACAGGTGCCTGGGGGCAACTGCCCACCCCTGCCCCCTCGCTACGCCACTGAATAGATGCTATGCATCCAATTAGCATCACAGATAGCAGCATTGCACTATCGATTATTTTTTACAGACCTAACCAGCACTGGCTGCGCCTCTTCGTAGCTGCACCCGAGGCGAGTGTCTCACTTGCCTCGCCCTTCCTATGGCCCTGGGTAGTAAGTAGGGATGAGCTGTTCGGTTCGATCAGTTCGGAGTTCGACTCGAACATTGGCAGTTCCAAAGTTCGCGAACTTCGAACTTTTTGTCGTGTTTGGTTCGAGTTCGAAATTATTTTTTTTTAAAAAGTATGAGAAATGCTTAAAAAAATACTAAAAAAATCGAGAAATAAAGAGACTCCTTACTGCAGAATATTATAAGCAACGGTTTATTAGATATTGAATTAAAAATCTACCTAATGTCTAGGTGCAAAGATTCTCACCTCTAAATGACCTGTGCTCTCAAACGGCGTAAACAGCAAGTGTTTAATAAGTGTTTGGAAATAACATGTGCTTCTAATTAGTCTGGTCTCATGAATTTGATACATATTTGATACATTGCCTGCAGACTGGGTGTGGCTCATGCACATGTATGAACAAACACTGTGCTTGTTCTGAATTCTAAGAAGTGTTCATTTCTACTATATGATCCTCTGATATGCTGTTTAACCCCTTAAGGACCAGAAAGCCAATCATTAATGATGTAGATGTTACGTCATTAGTCATCAAGGGCTTAATAAAATCTTTATCACACTCCTTAGATTTAAACGTAATATTCCAGTATTTGTATGTCATGTACCTCTCCCGAAGGGCCTATGTGAGCATACAATTATTACTGTGTTAGAAATGTCTATCATAAAGCGTACAAGCTGAGTCCCTAGAGTCTCTGACTATCCATTGTCATATATACCTTGCTTTATACATATGGCTAGGTGTCGTGTGTGGGTCTCTGATGGCGATGTTTCTATACATCCTACAAATCCGCCACTTCACAGGCAGGTTATGGGGACCTCCTAGGCATGATATTTGAAGGAATTTTCCGTTTTTATTTTTAACCCTTATTTTATGGAAAACTCACTGTTCCTTTAAAAACGTCTTTTTTTAAACTTTTTGTCCTTGTTTCCTGTCCCCCAGGGCACTACCCGGACCCCTATACACCTTTTATGGCAAATATCTTGCATATATGCCCTCTTGGAGGGCACTCTAAAAATCGAGCTTTTGAGTCCCATTGACTTGCATTGAGTTCGGTTCGACACAATTCTAACATCTTTGGTTCTATACACCACCACAATGGAGTTGGAATGAATGAAACACAATGTGCTTTAACTGCAGACTGTCAGCTTTAATTTGAGGGTATGTACATCCGACTCAGGTGAACGGTGTAGGACTTACAGCAGTTTGCAGATGTGCCTCTCACTTGTTAAGGGACCAAAGGTAATGGGACAGAATAATAATCATAAGTCAAACTTTCCCTTCTTAATACTTGGTTGCAAATCCTTTGCAGTCAATCACAGCCTGAAGTCTGGAACGAATAGACATCACCAGATGCTGGGTTTCATCCCTGGTGATGCTCTGCCAGGCCTCTACTGCAACTGTCTTCAGTTCCTGCTTGTTCTTGGGGCATTTTCCTTTCAGTTTTGTCTTCAGCAAGTGAAATGCATGCTCAATGGGATTCAGGTCAGGTGATTGACTTGGCCATTGCATAACATTCCACTTCTGTCCCTTCAAAAACTCTTTGGTTGCTTTTGCAGTATTCTTTGGGTCATTGTCCATCTGCACTGTGAAGAGCCATCCAATGAGTTCTGCAGCGTTTGGCTGAATGTGAGAAGAATATATTGCCCGAAACACTTCAGAATTCATCCTGCTGCTTTTGTCAGCAGTCACATCATCAATAAATACAAGAGAACCAGTTCCATTGGCAGCCATACATGCCCACGCCAAGACACTACCACCACCATGCTCCACTGATGAGGTGGTATGCTTAGGATCATGAGCAATTCCTTTCCTTCTCCATACTCTTCTCTTCCCATCACTCTGGTACAAGTTGATCTTGGTCTCATCTGTCCATAGGATCTTGTTCCAGAACTGTGAAGGCTTTTTTAGGTGTTGTTTGGCAAACTCTAATCTGGCCTTCCTGTTTTTGAGGCTCACCAATGGTTTACATCTTGTTGTGAACCCCCTGTTTTCACTCTGGTGAAGTCTTCTCTTGATTGTTGACTTTTGCACACATACACCGACCTCCTGGAGAGTGTTCTTGATCTGTCCAACTGTTGTGAAGGGTGTTTTCTTCGCCAGGGAAAGAATTCTTCGGTCATCCACCACAGTTGTTTTCCGTGATCTCCCAGGTCTTTTGGTGTTGCTGAGCTCACCGGTGCGTTCCTTCTTTTTGAGAATGTTCCCAACAGTTGTTTTGGCCACGCCTACTGTTCTTGCTATCTCTCTGGTGGGTTTGTTTTGTTTCTTCAGCCTAATGATGGCTTGCTTCACTGATAGTGACAGCTCTTTGGATCTCATCTTGAGAGTTGACAGCAACAGATTCCAAATGCAAATAGCACACTTGAAATGAACTCTGGGCCTTTTATCTGCACATTGTAATTGGGGTAATGAGGGAATATCACACACCTGGCCATGGAACAGCTGAGAAGCCAATTGTCCCATTACCTTTGGTCCCTTAACAAGTAGGAGGCACATCTGCAAACTGCTGTAAGTCCTACACCGTTCACCTGAGTTGGATGTGCATACCCTCAAATTAAAGCTGACAGTCTGCAGTTAAAGTACATTGTGTTTGTTGCATTCCAACTCCATTGTGGTGGTGTATAGAGCCAAAGATGTTAGAATTGTGTCGATGTCCCAATATTTCTGGACCTGACTGTATATACCCCCGGGGTGTAGGGGATAGATGGTTATGTCTGTGAACATATTGCTGTGTGTGTAAACGCATATATTTGTCTTCAAACTGGCTGCTGTGCGTAAAATTCTGCACCTGTGTCCTTGTCGCAGTCTGGCGTTGCCTCCTTGCCCTGCATCCAAAAGGCTGGTATTGCTCCTAGAATTGCCACATTAGCTGCTGCCTGCACCGCACAAAGTAAGTATGACAGCGAGCGTCTTGGCAGCATCATGAGGTACAGGTAGGACTAGAGACTAAATATTGGTGCAGGGCAGCAAAAGGTTAATTGGGCACTCTACTCAAATTTTACCCCCTTTTTTCCTTTTAACCTCTTTGCTGCTGGCGACGTGCTGAGCCTATGCCGCACATTACTGTGAGTTTTATTGCTGTGGAGCTCTGATACGATCACACACACCGCACATTACTGTGAGGTTTATTGCTATGGAGCTCTGTGATACACTCATACACACTGCACATTACTTGGAGTTTTATTGCTGTGGAGCTCTGTGACACGCTCATACACACTGCACATTACTGTGAGGTTTATTGCTGTGGAGCTCTGGAATGTGCAGTGTGCCAGTAATGTACAGTATCTTTTAAAGTGATTGGCAGTTTCCCACATTTGCCAGAGGGACATTCTGTGCCGGTGTGCAGTCTTAGGCTAGGGTCAGACGAAAGCATTTTTCCCCGCGAACGTGAAAAAGTGCATCCGAACGCATTGACGTATTTTTTCACGGAATGCGCAAAAACGGTCAGACGACGCGCATTTTCGGGCGTGATTTTGTACGGATCTTCAATAAAACTCTTTTTGCATCTGGACGTTATGTAGGCTGGACATTAGCAGTGTCTGACATCTCCTAATCATGCAAACACGCCGCTATGCCGCAGCTGCGCACTCAGTACGTCAGTACTAGCGGTTCAGCGTTCTCAGAAAAATGCATTCAAATTCCACTTGCGTTGAACGGCCGGACTTTTGTGCAGCCGTACATCGTATATTGGCCGTCATTGCCCGTCATCTGCTGCTAGTGCGGCCGTAATTATGTGCGCCAGAACGCACGTTAAAAGTGCGCTGGTCTGACCCCAGCCTTAGCTGTATTGAGTTGGTGATGGCTGCTGCAGCAGAGCATTAGCCATCTCTAAGTCTGGAGGGGGCGCAATGGATTCCCCAATTCGCTGTTGGGTCCAAGTGGATTTTCTTCACACAATTTTCAAAAAGGTTATTTTAATGAGTTCAGAAATAAATCCTTTAGCAGAATAATGTACATGTGGGTGATGCATCTTAAGGGAGGGGTTTAGTATGTGTGTGGCCTCCTGTGGGTGCAGGACAAGGGGGCCCCATGACCTCCTATTGCCTGGGGGCCCCATTGGTTGTCAGTCCGCCCCTGGTGATACATGGGCCCGTTGTTCACATAGTTATAGCACATCGGCAGTAAGTTCAAATTGACAGAACGTTAGGGGCACAATATAGAACCCTTATGCAAATGAAAGCAAAGTTTGTTTGCATTTCCACAAGGTTGAGCTTACTCAATTTACTCAAGGGTTTAAATTAGGGATGCACCGATACTGATACTAGTATCGGTATCGGTGCCAAAACCAGCATTTGCATGAGTACTTGGTACTCATGCAGATGCCCTCGATACCACCCCCAATTCCCAGAAGCCAGCACTGAGCTGGCTTGCCAGCATCCGGGGGGCTGGGGTGGCTGGCAGAATGCTCTAATGGCATTCTACCAGGCCCCTGCAGCTGGCCGTGTTCCAATGAGTGGCCACTGGTAAAGGTTTAGAGTGGCCAATCGCTGGGAACCTCCAGCCATGATCTCGTGAGATCTCAAATTGTGTGTGGGTATATACATACCCGCGGTAGACGATTGCTCATGGTTGTTGCGCTCACTACGTAATACGGGATTAGGCGCAAATGGTTTTACTCCTCGCCTTAATGTTTTTTTGCGCCGTCGCAAACGTTTGTGTGAAGATTGTAATTTAGCCCATAGTGTATACAATCTGGAAGTGCTGTATAGATACTGCAACACATTTATTCTGCATGGCTACCGTAAAGTGGTTTTCCATAAAAGCACTGGTTCCTCACAGTTAAATGTCCATAGGGGGGCTTTTTTGGTGCTCTATGGAGCAATGCTGGGCGTTGCTTCTTTCCATGAATCACTTTTCCCATGCGACAGAAACTTACACTTGCAGAAGTATTTTTTAGGTCTATTATTTCCTATGGTTAAAAAAAAATCTTAATTTCTGAAATATATTAGGAATAGGAACCTATTTAGTGCATGTTCTTTTGACCTTAGTGGTCGTGTTGAGTTCCCTTTAATGTTGACTTCATTATGTGAACCTGTCGAGGAAACGTATTGAAATAAATGTATAACGTTTCTTATAACATGCTGCACAACACTGGACAATATCAGGGGAATTCTGTGAATTTAAAAAGTGGCAGCAGTAAGCCATTTACGAAATTAAGTCTTCAAAAGTCCCTTTTTTAAAAATTAATTATATGTCAGCAGGAAAATGACTTCTTTTCCCTTCAACACAACACAAATTTTTAGCTTGTGATTAGAATTTATAAAACTATTTTGCTCTATAATGAGAAAGGTTTTGTTGCTAAGCATTCCCTGTAGACAGTTGATCTTACAGATATTCCTCTGAAGGTAAGTCAAAGATTGTGTGATGTTCTCATATTGATTGCTGTTTCTGTGTATACCCAAGAGGGAAGAAACAGCAAAGAAATGTTTTGATAGGAAGAAATGTGACCTTTTCTTCAGAGGCATTTTAATGCTGAGTGATGCGCGAGAACCATAGCGAGAAAAAAATAAAATGGTCTCATTATAACAGAAAGAACAATAGTTTACGAAACAAGAGCCTGTTATGTTTACGAGATAGAAATCATAAAAAAATAGTAAAAATCTACTAATCGCTAGAATAGTCTTTGTACAAATGTGTCAAAAAAATACAACACTGAGCACTAATCTGAAAATGTACTAAGCGTGATCATGAGGCACATTGCTAACATAAAGCCTTTTAAAAAAAATACTGTATTGATTTCCATGTTGATGGCTTTGCATTTCATGCTCAGCATGGACATTAATCCTTATGAGCAGGACCAAATATTTACAAACCATACAACTATATATATATATATATTATTTTTCTTATTTAGAGATACTTTGAGTGCTGAGGGCAAATTGTTATCAATCAGACAGGGCCTGTTGGACCTAGAGCTCCAGACTGATTTCTCAAAACAGGCAAGTGGAACATGATTGTCTCGATAACCTTGTTTCTTCACCAAGTGGCAGTGCTTTAATGCACTATCCTATCTCAGCATGCAGGTCAAGACTGCAAGGATGGCTGACTGAAGAGCATTAGACAGAGGTAGCAGAAACAGGGCAGAGACATATTCCGGCGTACGGAAAAGGTCAGAAATCCTTGGGGATGAAAGGAATTGGGCAGATGCACCATGATGATGAACGGGAAATTTGAGCACGAAAGGGACAGGGCAGAGCCACCATGAGGATAAGGATGAGTCCATCAAACTCAAGCTCCAGGTCCACAAAGCCTTTAAACCAGGATGGACTAGGATTTAAACCAAATTATTATAATAAGTAATATAAGTAATAACTATAGACCTGTGCTAATTAGATTCAGATCGGATTCATAAATTTCAAAATCCAAAAAAAAATTCAAATTTAGAAATTTCATATTCAGGTCAATCTGAAATTATTGGACACAATTGATGTTTGTGGTATATTTTGAATATTGATGTTGGATTGGTTTTGAAAATTCTGAGGCGTACATATTTTTCCACCTATACCTTCAGTGCCCTCTCCTCTGTACTTCCTGCTATACCCTACCCCCTCTTCACTTCACTATCCGAATATTGATGTTGGATTGGTTTTGAAAATTCTGAGGCGTACATATTTTTCCACCTATACCTTCAGTGCCCTCTCCTCTGTACTTCCTGCTATACCCTACCCCCTCTTCACTTCTCTATACCTCTATACCATGTCCTATAATCCCTCTAAACCCTATACCAGAAGTTAGTTAGGGCTACTTTTAGTATTCGGGTTATGTTTACATGTAGGGTTACTTTTTCTGTATGGTTTAGGATTAGGGTTATGTTTTTGTTTACATGTAAGGTTACTTTTTCTGTATGGTTTAGGATTAGGGTTATGTTTACATGTAGGGTTACTTTTTCTGCATGGTTTAGGGTTAGGGTTATGTTTACATGTAGGGTTACTTTTGCTGTATGGTTTAGTATTCGGGTTATGTTTACATGTAGGATTACTTTTTCTGTATGGTTTAGGATTAGGGTTATGGTTACATGTAGGGTTACTTTTTCTGTATGGTTTAGGATTAGGGTTATGGTTACATGTAGGGTTACTTTTTCTGTATGGTTTAGGGTTAGGGTTATGTTTACATGTAGGGTTACTTTTTCTGTATGGTTTAGGGTTAGGGATTTTGCATTGCACTGTTAGCACAATTGAATTAATCCGTTTCGATCCGATTATGTGTGAATTCTTTTCGGATCAATATGGGAAATTTATTTTAGATACATTTAGTTTGGCAGCTCATTATTCAGAATTCAGGTGCATCGTAATCGCTGATTTTCTGCAAATTTGAATTTGGTTCAAACCAACAGCACAAGTCTATAATTACACCTTTTACACATCCCATGTGTATTAGCTTATCACGTTGCTGACATTGAGCCCTCAGATGAGTGGTAATGACAGTTCAGTAAGGAAGCCCCTTATTACGGAGGAAATAATCAGGATGGTTAATAGTTAAGCAGATGTATCAGATGATAGTTTGATGCAAGAGATGCCATACATAAGGTATATTCTTTACCACAAATCTCTTGAGTCTGGATTAGTGGTAATTTAGGTGGCTAATAATTTTGAAGATTTAGTTAAAGTCTAGTTTACTTCACTGAAAAAACATAGGGCAGTATTGCAATACTGCTGCTAACACAAGGACGCGTCTGCAGGTTTCCCTTAGCGTCCCAGTTTTAGCTCCATATTATGGGTCAGGACCTGATTCAGCAGCCTGCCCCGTAATGCAGCGCTAAACCATTGGATACTCGAGGCAGTGCTAATGCGCCACTGCAAGTATCCCATCCTGGAGTCCATAGCACTCAATGGAGGCTTTTGCTGCTGTGTCAGCTGACCTTCTCACGGAGTGATTGCGGAGGGAGACTGGTGACATTTTTTTGCCCGTCTCGCTCTGCTCCTGACGACCAGAAGAGGTGGATTGGGCCGCCATTCTCGTCACGGGATGAGTGGTGAGTATCTGATTTTTGGGGGGAATTTCAGCTCTTGCTAACTGATTCTGCAGGAGCAGAATCAGTTACCACCAGCTCCAATCTGTAGTTAACTTTTCAGTTAGCCGCAGTGGTGCTTTGTAATCGTAATGCTAATTACTCTTTGCGCTTACCATGTTAAGCATAGGGAGAGCAAAGTACAGTAAGCTTGTGGAAGCGAGCGCAAACGGGTTTTTGAACCCATTAGCGTTCGCATTGTATTATGGGCGGCCACTTAACCTAGCATTAACGCTCACATAGCTGAGCGCTAACATTAGCGTTAACATTTTCGTCAACTTATAAAAACTAGAAGAAAATGACAAATTTTAATTTAGTTTTAGTCATAGTCCTTTAACTAAAACAACATTTAGCTTTAGTCATATTGTAGTGGACTAAATTGACACTAGTCTGGACAGGTCTAGAATGAGGGGCGACACTTCATTTGATTTAAGGACTGGCAAAATCCCACTCCGTTCAAGCACCCTTATTAATTAAACTGTGCAACGTTTTGGCTGACTGGCAGCCTTTCAAGGCTGCCAGACAGCCAAAACATTGCACAATTTAATTAATAAACGTGCCTGAATGCAGTGTGATTGTGCCCAGTCCTTTTATTTTGTCTTTGCAATTGCAATGGGGTTGGTTACCCCAGGACCTTTGGAGCAATCCTGATTGCACAATGTGTGATACAACTGTTTCTGGATTATGGAGAGCCATGTACATGTGACTCATATTCTTCATTTGATTTACGGACCTACAGCTAGACCAAGCATTCACTTGGGAATGGAGGAAACGTAATAGAATACTGTATAATGTATTATTCACTTATTATTACTGTATTATTCACCCATTTTTCTCAGTCAACATCCCCTTTTCTGCCCTTTTACCTGTTTCTTACATATACATTGAAACCTTTTTATTATTAACAGAAATCTATGAATGAATGAAGAAAATATGATCACTGACAGATGTGGTAAAAGACAATATGGCAGCGATAAGTAGCAGACTCTGAATATAAGTTTAATCCTTGTGGTAATATTTACCTTTTTATATTTCAATGATTGTGCATCTCCACTAGGGATGAACCGAACACCCCTGAGTTCGGTTCGCATTCGAACTCGAACTTTCCAAATGTTCGAATTCGAACTCGAACTCAATACAAGTCAATGGGGCTGAAAATTCGGTTTTTAGAGTGCCCTCTGTCACGGGATGGCCCAGCACCCTCAGCCAGGGGCGGTGCAGTGACAGTGGTGACATGGACACTTGGGTGTGGTGGCACGCACCCCGTTTTACCAGTATTTTATTTAGATGTGATTATTGTGTGGTGTAATAAAGTGTTCCCCGTTGGTTTATTGTGTAATGTATTTTCCCTTTGTTTGCCTTGCTCGCCGCCATTTTCCGATCCTTGTGGCGCAGTCAGAATTCTCGATTCGGAAAATGGCCGATTCGAACCATCCGGTTTGAATCGTAAAATGGCCGATTCGGACCATCCGGTCCGAATTGGCGACTCCCTGAAGGCCAAGGGCAATGGGTCCGGGGAGGGCGGGCAAGGAGTCCCATTGTATTCTAATTTATGTGAAGTTGTTAAATGCTTGAACCGTGCATAATAAAGGCAGATTTTGCAGTGCATCCAGCTTTGACTGATGTGACTTTGTCTCCGCCGTATTTTCGTATCTGAGAATCCCTCGGGTCTCAGGGTGCGGCGTTCAGATCCGAACCGAACCGAGCGCTCTGTGCCTGCATCGAGGATCAGGGCAGAGGCACAGCGGAAGGTGATTCGGTTCCCAGAACGAGAGATCCGAACCGAAGGGCGCGGCCGTGTACCGCGCTTCGGTATTGCGAGGGATTGCGGTAAGATCCGAATCCCTCGCCAATCCCGGAGGATCCGAAGAGTCCTTCATCCTCGATCCGATCCGAAAAGTCATCCGCTGAGGATCCGACTATTTCCCCGCACTGCGATCGGAAACGTTTCCCGCAAGATCCGAAACGTTTCCCACATCAGATACGAATATTCCTCCGCGGCAGAACCGATCTCCACAGACGTCCCACACCCACAAGGTCAGTGAACCAGCTGCTCGGGACGCTGAGTGCCGTATGGCTCGGTGGTCGGGCTGGTTCTAGGCAGGGGTCCCCTCCACCGCCCGCTAACCCCTTCCCGGGGTCACGCCAGGCCGCACGAGACGCCGAGTGCGCGCCACTCGGTAGTCGGGCCAGCGGTAAGCGACGGGGTCACGCAGATAGAGCACACCCGCAGGCGGAACAACATCTCCATTCCGTCATACTGGTGGCAGCGGTGGGATCGCTCTCTGCAGGCCCCTAGGAGACCTACGCCATGGTGGTGTACACTCACTATGACCGGGACACCCTGTGTGGGATGTTGGAGAACCGGGGAGGAACGCCGGGGAACAAGAAAAGAAAGACCCTGATCAAGGAGCTGACTAGGATGGATCAGGACGGGGCGACGACGCCCGTCCCCAGCCCTGTCCACGCGGAGGTGGAGGAAGATGCTGGCCTTCGAGAGGTGCGGCGTCGGATTGCCCTGCTCGGGGATGCCCAGCGACGGCGGACAGATGCCGGGTAATCCGGGAGTTCTACCGGGAGGTTGAACAGGAAAAGGACCGGCAGCACGAGCTGCGGTTGGCAGAGCTCCGCGGAGCAGAGCCAGAAGATTTGACCCCGAACCCTACCCGTGGAACCCTGGGTCGAGGCTCACAGCTCGACTGGAGCTTCACCTGGGGAATCTGCAACCCCCAGTGACTACGCTTGCGGGACTCTCAGCCCGCCTGGAGCTGCATCTGAGGACGCCACATTCCCCACTGAGGAGCGGTGCTCCTGCGCTGGCACCTACGCCGACATGAAGGTCGTGTTGGCAAGAGAGCTGCAGGAGGGCCTGGAGCAGGACCAGAGGTCCACAGAGGAGCTGTGGTACGAGGCCCTGGACCATGAGCGGGACTGCCATGGGGTGTACATTCCCTCCGACGCTGTCGTCCATCGAGTGCAGTACGATGTGCGAGCAGCGTTCCTGCAGGGGCGGGCCCCAGAGGAGTGGGAGGACGAGCTCCGGAGTCTGGTGCAGCAGGAGATCGCACTGGACGCCGAGTACCGCGCACTCCGGTGGCTAACCGCCTCCCCGACAGTGCGCCCTAGTGAAGGCAGTTCCACTGCAGGGCCTCGCTACGGAGGTACGGGGCTGCTCTACGAGGGCATGGCCGCCGACCCCGAGTTTGGAGAGGAGACAGAGGAACGGATGGAAGACATCCTGGAGCGACGGGAACTGGAGATCCCGTCAGACAGCAGGGACTCAGTGTTTGAGGAGCTGGAGTCCCTAGCCGAGCGAGAGTGGGAGCTCGAGGTGGCTTATCGGAGACTGTTGGACGGCGTTCCGCAGTCGAGCCTGAGCTCCCCGTGGTGGGACGGGTCGGCGGAGGAAGTCGACAGTCCCCAGGTTTGGGACCTATGGGAGGCCGAGGCGGACCCATGGGTGCCCGTGGGGGTTTCGACTGAGGAAGTTACCCCCTTCACCCCGCAAGAGGACAGGGTGGCCGAGGCCACGGGTCCAGCGGGGGAGGAGACGGATGGTCTCCCCGGGATGGGTTGTGCGCAACCATTGTTTGCCCCGGGGGGTGAAGTGACCATTCTGCCCCAAGGAGATCTCCAACCAGCAGAAGAGCTGGCTACGGGGCAGAGCGCCGCTGGCCTCTGCCCGCTACTCAAGTCTGCCAAGAGGAGCAGACGGATGGTTCCCCTGGGATGGGTTGTGCGCAACCATTGTTTGCCCCGGGGGGTGAAGTGACCATCCTTCCCCAAGGAGATCTCCAACCAGCAGAAGAGCTGGCTACGGGGCAGAGTGCCGCTGGTCTCTGCCCACTACTCAAAGTCTGCCAGGAGGAGCAGACGGGTGGTTCCCCCGGGATGGGTTGTGCGCAACCATTGCTTGCCCCGGGGGGTGAAGTAACCATCCTCCCGCAAGGAGATCCTTCCCCAGCTGAGGAGCCGGCCACGGGGCAGAGCGCTGCTGGCCTCTGCCCACCACCCACAGTCTGCCAGGTGGGGCAGACAGGTGGTTCCCCCGGGCTGAGTTGTGCGCAACTGCTGATGGGCCTGGGGGGGAAAGAAACCATCCTCCCGCAAGGAGATCCCCACCCAGCGGAAGAGCTGACACCAGGGCAGAGCGCCGCTGGCCTCTGCCCGTCTCTCCCAACTTGCCCCGAGGGGCAGAGTGAGGATGACCCCGTGCAACTGCGGTTGCATCCATTTGTCTCCCTTGTCGGCTACCAGGGAGAGCAGTCAGGTTTGGCCCTACTTGCTCCTTCGGTTGCCGTGTCCGTACCTGGCCATCCAGTGGAAGAGCTGGCAACGGGGCAGAGCGCCGCTGGCCTCTGCCCATTTCGGCAACCCTTGGGAGGGGGGGCCCACGCAGCCACGGTTTCTTCCCACGGCTGACCTGGGCACCCGGGGCGTGTGCATTTAGCACCCGGGTTCCCCGGGTGAGCGGTAGCCCTGGAGGGGACACAGGAGGCACGCCGGCCCAGAGGTATGTCCTCTCGCCCAGCCGGGGAAACCCTAAGGACATGGGGTCCCGACCAAGCTGGCACGGCCGCAAGGCCAAATGGAGAGGCCTGGTGACTCGGCCTCCCCAGACTGACTATGGGCCTGGAGCACCGACTTCCCCGGTATGACCCGGTGGGGTCAGACCAGGTGCGTCGAACTGGGGGAGGGGGAGGAGTGTCACGGGATGGCCCAGCACTCTCAGCCAGGGGCGGTGCAGTGACAGTGGTGACATGGACACTTGGGTGTGGTGGCACGCACCCCGTTTTACCAGTATTTTATTTAGATGTGATTATTGTGTGGTGTAATAAAGTGTTCCCCGTTGGTTTATTGTGTAATGTATTTTCCCTTTGTTTGCCTTGCTCGCCGCCATTTTCCGATCCTTGTGGCGCAGTCAGAATTCTCGATTCGGAAAATGGCCGATTCGAACCATCCGGTTCGAATCGTAAAATGGCCGATTCGGACCATCCGGTCCGAATTGGCGACTCCCTGAAGGCCAAGGGCCAATGGGTCCGGGGAGGGCGGGCAAGGAGTCCCATTGTATTCTAATTTATGTGAAGTTGTTAAATGCTTGAACCGTGCATAATAAAGGCAGATTTTGCAGTGCATCCAGCTTTGACTGATGTGACTTTGTCTCCGCCGTATTTTCGTATCTGAGAATCCCTCGTGGTCTCAGGGTGCGGCGTTCAGATCCGAACCGAACCGAGCGCTCTGTGCCTGCATCGAGGATCAGGGCAGAGGCGCAGCGGAAGGTGATTCGGTTCCCAGAACGAGAGATCCGAACCGAAGGGCGCGGCCGTGTACCGCGCTTCGGTATTGCGAGGGATTGCGGTAAGATCCGAATCCCTCGCCAATCCCGGAGGATCCGAAGAGTCCTTCATCCTCGATCCGATCCGAAAAGTCATCCGCTGAGGATCCGACTATTTCCCCGCACCGCGATCGGAAACGTTTCCCGCAAGATCCGAAACGTTTCCCACATCAGATACGAATATTCCTCCGCGGCAGAACCGATCTCCACAGACGTCCCACCCACCACAAGGTCAGTGAACCAGCTGCTCGGGACGCTGAGTGCCGTATGGCTCGGTGGTCGGGCTGGTTCTAGGCAGGGGTCCCCTCCACCGCCCGCTAACCCCTTCCCGGGGTCACGCCAGGCCGCACGAGACGCCGAGTGCGCGCCACTCGGTAGTCGGGCCAGCGGTAAGCGACGGGGTCACGCAGATAGAGCACACCCGCAGGCGGAACAACATCTCCGTTTCGTCATACCCTCCAAGAGGACATATATGCTAGATATTTGCCATAAAAGGTGTATGGGGGTCTGGGTAGTGCCCTGGGGGACAGGAAACAAGGACAAAAAGTTTAAAAAAAAAGTTTTTAAAGGGACAGTGAGTTTTCCATGAAATAAGGGTTAAAAATAAAAACGAAAAATTCCTTCAAATATCGTGCCGAGGAGGTCCCCATAACCTGCCCGTGAAGTGGCGGATTTCTAGGATGTATAGAAATATGTAAAAACCAAAAAATGACATTTCAAATGACGGTAAATGCTTTTCCTTTAATCTATCCATAAACAACTGCTTGGGGCGGCAGTCTGTATGAAAAGAGGAGACATTTTCGGAAACACAGAAAAAGTTTAGTGATTTTTTTGGCTAAACTATTGTGAAACTTATGCAGGCTTTGATGAAAGTAGCAATAGGTGCTTTAAAATTGGGCCTCTAGCGTCAGCAACAGTGCAACACAGTAAACCCTCTGAGGATATGAATCTGATACAGGCGTCAGTGGCAGTGCACCCAAATATTGTGCCTTTGGTGCCAGGCCAGCAAGTGCCATCATACAGTAACCCCTCTGTGGTATTGTGGAAGAGTGCAGGGGTGGACCATGCGGTCAGGGCCGGTGCTAGACTATTTTGCTCCATAGGAAAGACCAGCTACTTGCACCCCCCCAAAAAATCCCCAAAAATGACACAACATGAAACTGCTAAATTTCTTTTTACTTAAGAATAAAGTTTGAAAAGCACCAATAGTAAAGGTAAAATAAATATAAATAAACTGTATTAAACCATTTTAAATTAACCCTGAGCATGGCCTTTCGAATGATACACAACATGACCAGGTATAAAGTAAAAAATAAATAAATAAAAATAAAAAAAAAAAATTTTTTGTGTGTTATTTTTATTAATGCAGCAATATTGTTCACATTTCAATTATAATGTGAACGATGATGCACTAATGATTTTTTCTATGAGGTGCGTTTGCTATAAATCATGTAATTCCCCCCACAAAATGTAACAAGTCCCCATTTCTAATTTTTGTACAAGCGCACCCTATAGAAAACATAACCGCAAACGCTCGTGTGCTAAAATGTGAAAAAAAAACACTTTACACACTGCAGATGATTAAAAATTTAATTTTTATTGCATTTTTTGTCATAATATACCGGCAGGACATGATGTATACATCTAAAAATGATATATATTATGAATCTGCGGAGTCTGCCAGAAAGAACGATATCTAATATGTCTGGGTCATTTTATAAAATGTGGCTTCAAATCGCATTTAAACATGATGAGCAAAAGCGGTAAAAATGAGCTGAGCACACAGCAGTGAAATGCAGCATATTAGAGGAAGATTTAGGAGCGAAATTAACACTTCTCAGAAGCAGACACCACACCCTCAGTATAGTCTACATACATACAATGTATCAAATTCATTACACTAGACTAAAAACACATGTTGTTTACCGTTTGAAAACACAGGTCATTTAGAGGTGAGAATCTTTGCACGTACACATTAGTTTTTAATTCAGTATCTAATAAACCGTTGCTTATAATATTCTGCAGAAAGAGTCTCTTTATTTCTAGATTTTTTAAGCATTTTTTATACTTTTTTAAAAAAAAAATTGCGAACTCGAACCGAACATGCCAAAAAAGTTTGAAGTCGCGAACTTGCGAACAGCCAAAGTTCGAATCGAACTCCGAACTGATCGAACCGAACAGTAAAGAGATGAATACAGGATAGATTCATATGAGTAAGCTATTTTTTTCACATTTAATTAGTTTCGGAACCATCTTTTAAAACAGCTTTGTTTATGATGTTGTGTATAATATTTGAAATTTGTGCAAAAGTTAGAAATCCATATCCATGTGAATACACCAATATCTTGTTGACCAGGATATTGTTCTATAAAAATGCAAAACTTAGCCCTGTGCTTATACTCCCACTTGCTTGGGTGGCTGAGTGAACTATTAAACAAAAAGCCAACAAATGTCACCTATATGCTCTAAATATCTAAATAAGATTTCAAGCTGCGTAGTGAAAAGCCGATAAATCAGAGATCTCAAACTGTGGCCCCCCAGATGTTTATGGCCTGTAATTCCCAGATTATTTTAAGTCAATAGTATGATGGGGGGCTTTGTGCTCCCCTGGCACCCAGCAGCTGACAGTGTCTCTCTTGCTGGATGCTTGCCAGTGGGCAGTTTTTATTGCCAGCTCTTGCAGACGCCAGGGAGTGACGCATTTTGCCCGGCATTGGGTGCTGCGTTAGGACACAGGCCAATGAGGAGTGCCCGCCAAATTTGAATGCCAGGATTCTCCACATATCAGTGCTCTGTCATGGTTTTCGTTACCGGAAAGTGTGTTTTGATTGTATTTCTAGTATTTCAATATTGGCTATTCCAACTGACTTTTCTGACCTCTGGCTTCTTTGTTTGACTCTGGCATATGTTTAACCTTTCTGGCTCCTGATTCTGGTATACATTTAACCCTAGAAAGAATGCAGGGAATTCGGCAGGAAGGGTATTCGCAGTAATACACGGACCGATCCAAAGCTGGTAATCTGTTCCGGAAACGCCAATAACCGGATGAATACCAAATGAACCAGGAAGATGGGAATTTATTGGAAGTCTTCAATCAGTTTCTGCAATATATCAATACAAATGTTTTTGGTTTAAAGTTTACAGCAAATTTTTGTCATGATCAAATTAATTTTCTGGATATCGTATTCTTTAGTCATAATAATTTAGTAAAGAGCAAATGTTTTTTCAAACCCACGGATGGAAATGGGTATATCCATTATACGAGCAGTCATCATAAGCCCTGGTTAGATGGAATTCCACGGAGTCAGGCATTACGGGTCAGAAGGAATTGCACGGACCGCAAAGATTATGTGGATCAAGTTGGTACAATTCAGGAGAAACTAATAGCGAAGGAATACGATAGACATGAAGTGGCAAGGATATGCGATGAAGTTGGTTTGGTGGAGAAGAAAGATCTTTTGAGAAGAAACCTAAAAAAAGATGTTTATAATCAAGATTTCCAATTCTCCTTCACTACGAAGTTTAATGCACATCACTACAGGATTAGAAAAATCCTTTCAAAAAACTGGTTTATCTTAAAAAAAGATCCAATTCTTTGTAAAATCATCCCGGAAAAACCAAGGGTGATATTTAAAAGGGCAAGGAATTTAAAATCGATCCTTGCTCCTAGTGCTACTTTTCAACCGAACAGGGAGAAAAAAAACAATGAATTGAATGGCTTCTTTAGATGTTCCAAATGTAAGGCTTGCAAATACCTAAAGAAAAATAAAATTATTTCATTTTCCAGTACTACAACGAAAGAAAATTTTAAGATCAAATCCAAGATAACGTGTGATACTAAATTCGTAGTTTATTTACTCAAATGTGGCTGTGGTAAACAGTACATAGGAAAAACAAAACGTAAACTTAAAGAAAGAATACTAGAACACCAAAACAATATTAGAAAAAATTTCCTGAAGCATTCGGTACCGATACACTGTAACAACTGTCCTTTCTTTAATGTCGGAACCTTTGACTTTATGGGTCTGGAATATGTGGAGGAAAATTGGAGAGGGGGTGATAGGAATAAAAAATTACTTCAGAGAGAGTCCTTTTGGATCTACAAATTAAAAACTATGTCACCATTAGGTCTTAATGAAGAACTAGATTTATCCTGTTTCTGAGATTGAAGTTTTTGATGTATATTTTCTTTCTATTTTTCGTATCTATCATATATATTTTTTTTTATTATTATTAGTAGTATTTTTATTTTCATTTTTATCGTCTCTGTTTCTTCTTATTATTTTCATTTTTATTATTATTATTATTATTATTTTTCTATTTATTTTTTATTATTTTTATTTTTATATTTATTTATTTATTTTTTATTATTTTTTTATTATTATTTTTATTTTTATATTTATTTTTATTTTTACATTTATTAATTTATTTTATTTCTAATATTCATTTATATTGTTTATCCTTATTGATATGTTTCAATTATATTTATTCATTTATGTTTCATTTTATTCTGTTATTATTCTTATTATTTTTGATTTTTATTATTTTTTATTTTCTATTATTTATATGTTGTATATTTTCTTCTTTTCTCCTCTTAGCCCTCTTTTTCCTCCTTTTTATGTTTTTATATGATTATGAATATTCCTGAGGAGAAACCACGACACTGTTTATAAAAGGGACAACTAAGAAGACACATACTGAAAGGGAAAGGATGTAAGGATAAAACACCGGCCTAAGTGGAAAAGAAGATCCGCCTTAAATATCTGAGGGCGAAAAAAAGAGTCTGTATGATCGGGGAGACCGACTATGGAGGGAATTGGATACGATGGCACCAATGAACATCAGTGGCTCGAGTGGGAAACAAGATCGGTATCCAGAGGTTCCGGCGGTGAGAGGGGCCTCCTGCGGCCGGAGGAGATTGCGGGAAGGACCGGATGTGACGCCACGGGCGGAAGTGACGTGGCGGAGCTGCCGGAGGTGCGGGTGGAACGGCAAATTATTGGAGAAGGAGGGAAATTGGAGGAAAATAACTTTTACCTAAGAACTGGTTAAATGCAAACAAGCTGATTGGGCCCCTTATCCAGGAGGATCATGGGAATAAAAACTAAGCTAAGAAAGGCCCATATAAGGAAAACGCCATGGCTAATTGTTGAACCAATGAAAATTGTTTAAGGATGTTATAAGGCATGATGGGAAGTCTTGTGATTTATATCATTTTATCTTTTGATAACACTGCATATTATTACTGCCCTTGAGGAAGTCTTTTAGACGAAACGCGTTGGGCGTTATTTGTTTTATTCATTTATAATAAATTTTTATTCATTTAAATTCCCATCTTCCTGGTTCATTTGGTATTCATCCGGTTATTGGCGTTTCCGGAACAGATTACCAGCTTTGGATCGGTCCGTGTATTACTGCGAATACCCTTCCTGCCGAATTCCCTGCGTTCTTTCTAGTGTTTTATGAGGAGCTGTGGACCATCTCCTGGGAAGTTTTGTCGGCATTAGGATAAGTATCACTGCACCTCTCCTATCACATACTGTTTGTTTCTATTTATGAATACATTTAACCCCTCTGATTACTGACCTTGGCTTGTATGACTATCCCCTCTGGTTCGGGACTCTGACTTGTATTACCACATTTTCTCAATCTCGTGCTAGTTTTACCGGCTATTCTAAATACCGTCAGTTTAGGGATTGGCATGTCTGCATGTTGGAATCAGGGAGTCGTGACAAATAGATGGCCAGTGAATCATGGGAAACATGAGAGTTGTAGATCAGTAACATCTGAGAGCCAGTGTTTGAGATCACTGTGATAAAGTCTTTATTTGCACCCCCCTCTGATTTGTCTCTTTTTGTTTTATTTTTTTTATTTAGGTCCTTGTTGTTACTAATCATCATTAGCAAATTGTTATGTCTCTACCCTGCCCTGGTGGTGAAGGGCCTCCATGTCTGTTTTCCCCTGTGGTGTGTTTGGCCGTGCTGCCTGGGGCCGATCTGAGGTTCTGATTTGATCTCCTGGTCTGGGGTCACATGGCCCAATCACATGGGCCCACTCCCTATTTATATCCCAGCAACACAAAGCCTCATTGATGGTTTGTGGAGTTTGATGGTGGTTGTGTCCTGTTTGTTCCAGAGTTGCTGCAAAGCATTCTAAATCCTGATTATTCTGGTTTTGACCTCGGCTGTGTTTTCTGACGTTCCTTTCCTGGTACTCTGCCTTCTGATCTGTTGTCAACCTTTGCTTGCCTGACCATTCATATATGTTTCATGTTTCCTGTACCTCGACTGTCTTAGTTTAATATATTCTCCTAGGCCATTACAAGGACCTCTTTAGTGCAGGATTTTTGTATATTGTGTTTACCCTTGCTCTTCCTTGTCACCACTGCTCTGTTAATCTTTGTGAGGTATTCTGCCTAGTTAGAGGCCAACTAAAGGACCTACCCCAGCTTAGCATTCCTTTAGTTTTCCTCCTGGCCCTCCTGTTCCTTGTGTCTCAGTCTGGTTCCTGTATAGCCCTGAAGTGAAGTTCAGTTCCCATATTACAAAATCTGTCAGTGTGTTGACTGCCCTGCAGTCTGATCAATTCATTGCCTGTCCTGCCAAATGTCTCAGTTCTAACGTTTCAGTCTCACAATCTGATGTCTTGGTGTGTGCTCTAAGTTGTCCATTGGTCTCGAAACCTTTTTGGAGCTTAGTAATAGTTCTCTTGTCTTGTCGTGCTCCTTGGTTTTGGTATAATAGTTTATATTATATCTCCTGTGTCTAGTCAGTAGCTCATCTGCCTAAAGGGCTTCACTCCATGTTCCAAGCCACCACGATGGCCCAAGCGGGGCAAAACCGTTACACAAATACTGGAAGGTCCTATTTAGCTTTCATTCATTTTCCTGCATTTTCAGGCACATTATATCTTGTTTATCTTAAATAGTGAAAACGATGCAACTTGTTCACTTCATTTAGCTATCTTAAACTACTTTTTAAAAAATATTCTTTTAAAATTCTAAATTAATGGATGAACTCTAAACTTTGTTCTTTATCTCTCAATTATTAGGCTTTTTGTTTTGTTTTTTACTTTGTAGATTAGGAACAATACCATACACGGCCTAGTTTGCTGGTGGACGGCTTTAACCCCTTCACTGCTGATGACGTGAGGGACACGTCCTCAGTTACTCCCGCTGTATGCTGAGGACGTTTCCCACACGTCATCAGCTTTGCGGGACCCCCAGCGGAGATACTTACCTCTCTGTCCGGGGTCCCGCGGCGTTCTGACTTCATCGTCCTCAGACGCTGAAGTCAAGCTCCTCCCGACGTAAATGATGTCATCGCGCCATGTGCGATGACATCATTTCCAGGCGACCCCCTGGCAATGCCGGGATATCGCCTGGAAGGGAAGGGGGGATCCGTTCGGATCCCTCTCCCTCCCGATCGGGAGGTCCCACAAAGAAAAGCCAGGCACCGCTTAAAAAGGGAGAGTCTCCCCTTTTAAGCGGTGCCTGGCTTTAACCCCTTAGGTACCGAGTCGCACTTCAGCAGCCTAGCTCTGGTGGCGGCTCCACCCCTGGGTCCCCCCTCACTGCCTGACGTCCTCACGCATAGCGTGATGACATCAGATAGCCGGGGAACCCCTAGCTGCCTTGTTCATTTGTACCCTGATATCCCCGTGGCAGCTAGGGGGTCATGGAAGGTGTCATTCGAAAGGACTGAGCATGGCCTTTCGAATGATACCCAACATGACCAGGTATAAAGTAAAAAAGAAATTTAAAAAATTAAAATAATAAAAAATAAAATAAAAAAGATTTTTTTCTATGGGGTGCGTTTGCTAAAAATCACATAATTCCCTCCAAAAAATTTAATAAGTCCCCATTTCTAATTTTTGTACAAGCGCACCCCGTAGAAAATATAACCGAAAATGTTCATGTGATAAAAGGTGAAAAAAACACTTTACACGCTGCAGATGATTAAAAATTCAAATTGTATTGCATTTTTTGTTATAATATACAGGCAGCACATGACATATTCATATAATAATGATATATTATGAATCTGCCGAGTCTGCCGGAAAGAACAATATATAATATGTCTGGGTCGTATAATAAAACGCTTCAAATCGCGTTTAAACATGATGAGCGAAAGCGGTAAAAATTAGCTCAGCAGTGAAAAGGTTAACTTATAATTTGCAGCATCCATGCAATGAAAGTTTACACTGTTATCATTTATACCACAAAAGGTAACTAATGTTCGGAAACCTCTCGATAACATCATATTTTATGTATGTTGTTGATCAAAAGAAACATTTTTCAACAAAATGTAACTTAGTCTCTCTACAAAATACAGATAAGATTATAAACAATCACAATTTTTTAAGCCTGGGAAGTGTATAGGAGGTATTAATGCAATAAATCTCGCTAACCTGAACTAATGCGTTTAACGCAGGATAAGATCTATATATATTTATTTGCAGGACTGGCAAGCTGATTTTGGAAGTTTTTGCTTTCTCATATCTGTATGGACATGCACGATATCAATGTTACTGGACAAGAAATCTGAATTAGAAGAATAGTATGAACTTACTTTCAATAATCAGAACTTTCCAAGTATTTTTTTTTTTTTTTTTTTAATATTCTTTCCTGAAACAATATGCTTTCTAGATAAACAGCCAAGTTGTTATTTAAGGGATTTGTCAGCTGCATTCGTATCTACTTTATATATGTGGCACATTCCTTTTGGGTATTCCAATGTTTAGATGTAAAATACTAAAAACAACAATGAGGTAAGAGATAGTCTGCTATACTGCTGGTTTTTGGTAATGAGGTATTCGGATTGGGGACAAAATAAAAAATATTTGAACACTTTAATTGACTTTTTAATCTGCCCTTTATCCCCTGACTTTGCGACTTGCTCATGGAGAATATATTCAAGTAATTGATAAATTTTATTCAAAATCAAACACACAGTCAACAGACAATTTGTTAAAAACCATTAATATGAATCATTAGAAGCATTTCTGGCAACAGATGGGTATTTAACCAATTTAGGAAACCTCTTTCATTAATCATTTAAAGGTCCACATATTGGTTTTAGAATCTCATGCCAATAGTAATTCAAAATAAATTAGGCTACCTCAATGAGCCTTAAAGGTGTCTACCTCAGCCATTACAGGTTGATTCTAGTGACAATAAATTATGACTGATCAAATTATCACCATATACAGGGTTATTCAGAGAGCGTGAAAAGCAGGAGAATGACTGGAGAATGAAAAATTCTAGGTCAAAATAGCCAAACCAGAAAAATTCTCCCTTTCATCTCACTTTCCAAATCGGCTATTTTGACCTAGAATTTTTCATTCTCCAGCCATTCTCCAGTCATTCTCCTGCTTTTCACGCTCTCTGAATAACCCTGATAGTCTTAGTGTAGTTTATTACTTGATTAGTCTTTATCAAGTTTGCACACACCCCTTCCCAATAAAGTTCTTGACAAAAAAACCTGAAGACCAAATTGGTACTATACAGGTAGAGATAGGGAACACAGGGGGGGTTTGTAAATACCACAGTTGGCATACATCTAGTTGTATAGAGATGAAAATAAAGGTCTTTGTTTCATACAGTCACAAAGGTATTAATACAGAACCTTTAAGACATTACCTCAAAGAGGGGATCAAAGCAAATTCAAAAGTCGCAGGGCACCAAGTCAGCCCATCAAGATCAAACCAAATGTGTATGACCAACTTAAGGTCCCATCAATAAATTGCCAGAGGCTAGGACATAAAGGACGAAGCAGTTAAAAAATTGTGGAGCTCTGCCCAGTAAGATGTGACTCGGGGTCCTCATTCTAGAAGGTGAGTAGAACAAATATCAGTTAAATATTCAGCCCAATAAAGGTTTTTGTGATTATATAGTTGCATGCTTAGTTAGGCAGGAGGTAATAATTACTGAATATTCTGATAATTGTTAACCAGTGATGCTTTCATCTTACTGTGAGCCATGTTCTTGTGGAAAGTTGAAGGCAAACCAACAACCACTCATGCAAGCATTGAGTATGGAAGCAACCACCGAATTTTACTCTGCAGAGAATATGGCGGGTCGCATGTCGAGATAGCATTGTTGCTCTACAACTTTGGTGAACAGGTTCAAATCATAATCAGAACACCTCTCCGGAAAGTGTCCTTGGGCAGGACACCTACTGATACATACTTGTTTACCACATAATATGAGCAACACAATGTCCTGTAAACATCTCAGTCAGCTCTCCAACCAAAACACCTGACCAGCATGTCTCTCCTTGTCAATCATGGAAAGCAAACAACTGTGGAGATGCAGATTTCACCTCACCACCACATCTAGGCTCTACAACCGTAAAAAGCAGATTTGGATCCCAGTTAGAACATCTCAATAAGAAATGTCATTGGGCAAGACATCTAATGTATGTATGTTTCTCCCTGCATCCCCCGGGAATTAAAGTAACAAATTGTGGCTGTCCTGTACAGGGATTTTTAGTAATTATAATACCCTGAATCTCATCCCTGTACAGTATAATGTAACCCCAGAGCTCTCCCTGTATTCTGCATTTTCATTGGCTGTTATAATGCAGCAGTAAAAGTTTATGTACTTTCTGTTACAGTGAGGTTGGGGGCTGCCTTGTAGCTTCTTCATAAAATTACAGGGTGAAAAGAGCAAGATCTCAGAAAATTTCATAACTTCTTAGTGAGAACACAAATCTTTTGTTAAAGCACCTGAGCAAAGTATTTTACCAGGAAGGATACATTTATATTTCTCTTGTTTTCAAGTATGTCCTGGGTGGCGAGTATGTACCGTTAGGTGTCTTGCCCAAGGACACTTACTGGAGAGGTGCTTTTGCCGGGATTCAAACCTGTGTCTCCACAGTCTCCAAGTGGTTTGGTGAGATGTCTTCCTGGGGCTACTGCTCGTAGAGACAGGAGACGTATTCTCAATATTGTCAAAGAAGCAAAGCAGCAAGGGGAAGTAGATGTTCTAGTACAGTGGTCCCCAACCAGGCCCTCAGGGCCCACTAACAGGCCAGGTTTGCCAGATATCTGAAGCACAGCACAGGTGTTATGATTTGCTGCTCAGTGATTGCAGGATTCAGTCTGCATTTCCCCAAGGTGATCTGCAAAATCTGGCCTGTTAGTGGGCCCTGAGGGCCTGGGTTGGGGACCACTGTTCTAGTACATCTAGGGACAAATGACTTGGCTAGCAATGAGGTTTCTGAGATTAAGGAAGATTTTTGTGTTCTTGGAGGTGAAATACAGCAGATTGCGTCCACTGTGTCATTCTCTGAAGTTTTGCCTGTGCATAACATTCAATATAGAAAGATGCGCAATAAGGAATTCAATTTGTGGCTTCGGGAATGGTGTCGGGAGCAAGGATTTGGCTTTGTGTCCCATGATAGCTCTAATTGGAGCAGAAAGGAACTGTATAAAAAAGATGGTTTGCATCTTACTCATAGGGGAACATATGTTCTCAGTGAGAAGTTCAAAGGTTTCACAAAGAAATATTTAAACTAGGAGGGGGGGACAAAAGGGTAAACAATCTGCCCGATTGTCCCCCAAAACTAAATCGGAGGGTGCAAGCAACATGCGAGGTAAAAAATGACAAGCTCAGAGTCGTGTCTATAAATGCTCGCAGTTTAGTCAATAAAATCAATGAACTGGAGGCAATGATGGCATCTGAAAAAGTAGATTTAGTGGCGGTTACTGAGACATGGTTCAGTGAGAAAAATAACTGGGACATAACAATACCGGGGTACTCTTTATATAGAAAAGACAGAGAAGGTAGGAAAGGAGGAGGAGTGGCCCTGTATGTGAAAAACAACATAAAAACGAACCAAATAAAAGTGAGCGAGGTGAACATAGAGTCAGTTTGGGTTACACTAACATTTGGCAATCATACAGTAGCTCGTGTAGGTGTGATCTATAGACCCCCTGGACAAGTAGAAGAGCTAGATAATCTGCTGGTTGAGGAAATAGCCAAAATGGCAATGAAGGGGGAAGTTATTATCATGGGGACTTTAATCTTCCTGATGTGAACTGGAAAACCAAAATAGCTGGGTGCACAAGGAGTACAAATATTCTAAACTCCTTACTGGGATTATCTCTAACACAAGTAGTTGAGGAGCCGACCCGTAAAGAGGCCATATTGGATTTAATACTCACAAATGGAGGTTTGGTATCGGACGTTGTTGTAGGTGAAAATTTGGGATCTAGTGATCACCAGTCAGTGTGGTTTAATATAAGAACAGGGATGGAGCCGCACCACACAAAAACAAAAGTTTTAGACTTTAAAAAAACAGATTTTTCTAAAATGAGATTTTGTGTGAAGGAGTCATTATCAGACTGGAGGAGTTTAAAGGGAGTCCAGGAGAAATGGGATTATTTAAAGGAAGCATTATTGAAGGCCACAGGAAATTGCATTCGGCTTGTTAGCAAAAACAAAAAAGGGAAGAAACCACTGTGGTATTCTGCAGGAGTGGCCAAAATAGTGAAGAACAAGAAGATAGCATTCAATAATTATAAAAAAACTCAGCGTGAAGAAGATAGGCAAACCTATAAGATTAGGCAGAAAGAGGCAAAGCAATTTATAAGAGCTTCCAAAGCACACGCAGAAGAGAAAATAGCTCAGTCAGTAAAAAAGGGGGACAAAACATTTTTTAGATACATAAACGAGAAAAGAAAAGTAAAACAAGGATTAGTTAGATTAACCCTTTCGCTGCTGAGGCTTTTCCCGCCCCTATGCTGAGGTCATTTTTACCTGTTTTGCGCATCATGTTTAAACGTGTTTTGAAGGCTTATTTTAGTATATGACCCAGACATATTATATATCGTTCTTTCCGTCAGACTCAGTAGATTCATAATATGTCATTATTATATGTATACGTTATGTCATGTCTGTATATTATAACAAAAAATGCAATAAAATATGTATTTTCAATAATTTACAATGTGTAAAGTGTTTTTTTCCACATTTTAACATGCGAGCAATTGCGGTTATAGTTTGTATGGGGTGCGCTTGTTAAAAAAATTAGAGATGGGGTCTCGTTACATTTTTTTGGGGAAAATGACACTATTTTTAACAAACGCACCGCATACAAAAATCGTTAGTGCAGCATCATTGTTCACATTATAGTTGAAATGGGAACAATATTGCTGCATTAACAAACCAAAAAAAATAAAAAAAAAGTGTTTATTTTTAATTTTTTTTTTAAATTTTTTTTATTTTTATTTTTCATGTTTGGTATCGTTGGAACGGCCATGCTCTGGCTGATCCAACGATATCAAAATTTAACCCCTAGCTGCCACGGATCGGAAGATAGGAGTTCATTGGAACTCCCTATCTCCACAGTTGGTGGCAGTTAGGGGTTAAGTCTAGGACTGGCGTCATCGTGCTACGCACGATGACGCCAGTCCTCTGGGGGAGTTCCCGGAGGCTTGGCCGACATCCAAGATGTCGGCCAGCTCCGGGAAAGGATCGCGAACCGGCGCTTTTCAGCGCCGATTCGCGATCCAGCTCCCCAGGGGTTAATGCCAGGCATCATTTGGAAGGGCAGGCTGTGCCCTTCCAAATGATGCCTGGGTTAACCCCCTGTGCACCGCCGATCGGGAGGGAGAGAGGTCTGAAGGACCTCCCCCCCCTCCCTTTCAGGCACCTCCTCCGCACATGCGGGGAGGGCGCCTGAATTAGGTGTCATCGCGCCCCCGCGATGACACCTAATTCTGGCGGCTGCTGGTCCGGATGCCGGGCTGACATCCAGGATGTCAGCCCGCACCGGAGGGGTCAGCGATCGGCCGGAACCCGTCCTCAGCAGCGAAGTGGTTAAAAACAAAGGAAGGAAGGTATGTAGAAGAGGATAAAAGTCTCGCTGACTGCCTCAATAAATATTTTTGTTCAGTCTTTGCAGAAGAAAAGGAAGGAAAGGGACCTCAGTTAGGAGAGAACACTAAAGAGTCATTTACATATGAGTTTACAGAGGAGGAGGTTCTAAAGCAGCTGTCTAAAGTAAAGACAAATAAGTCAATGGGGCCTGATGGGATCCACCCTAAATTATTAAAAGAGCTCAGTGATGTAATAGCAAAACCGTTAACAGATTTATTTAACCAATCCTTGTTAACAGGAGTCGTCCCAGAAGACTGGAAATTAGCAAATGTTGTGCCTATTTACAAGAAGGGTAGTAGGGAGGAATCGGGGAACTATAGGCCAGTTAGTCTTACGTCAGTAGTAGGGAAATTAATGGAAACCATGTTAAAGGAAAGGATTGTTGAACATCTAAAAACACATAGATTACAGGATCAGAAACAACATGGGTTTACCTCAGGGAGATCATGCCAAACTAATCTTATTGATTTTTTTGATTGGGTAACAAAAATAATAGACACAGGTGGTGCAGTAGACATTGCTTATTTAGATTTCAGTAAGGCTTTTGATACTGTTCCGCATAGAAGGCTTATCAATAAATTGCAATCTTTGAGCTTGGATTCCAATATTGTTGAATGGATTAGGCAGTGGCTGAGTGACAGACAACAGAGGGTTGTGGTAAATGGAGTTTATTCGGCGCAAGGTCTTGTTACCAGTGGGGTACCTCAGGGGTCAGTACTTGGACCCATTCTCTTTAATATTTTTATTAGTGATATTGCAGAAGGTATTAATGGAAAAGTATGTCTTTTTGCTGATGACACAAAGATTTGCAACAGGGTTGACGTTCCTGGAGGGATCAGCCAAATGACAAATGATTTAGGTAAGCTAAAAAAATGGTCGGAGTTGTGGCAATTGAGTTTTAATGTGGATAAGTGCAAGATAATGCACCTGGGACGTAAAAACCCAAGGGCTGAATATAGAATATTTGATACAGTCCTAACCTCAACATCTGAGGAAAGGGATTTAGGCTAGGGTCAGACGAACGCATTTTTATGTTGTCTGTGAAAAAGTGCGTTCGAACGAATGGACGCATTTTTTCACAGAATACGTGATAGTGGTCATACTATGCGCATTTTCGTCCGTGATTTTGTACGGATCATCAATAAAACACTTTTTGTGTCTGGACGTTATGTAGGCTGGACATTAGCAGCGTCTGACGTCTCCTAATCACACACACACGCCGCTAGCGGACGCAGCGCACTCTGTACGTCAGTACCTGCGGTTTCACGTTCTCGAAAAAATGCGTTCATTTTCCACTTGCGTTGCGCAGCCGGACTTTTGTGCGACCGTACTTCGTATATTGGCCGTCATTGCCCGGCATCTGCTGCTAGTGCGGCCGTGATTAAGTGCGGCTGCACGCGCGTTCGCACTGCCTCAGTCTGACCCTAGCCTTAGGGGTCATTATTTCAGAGGATCTAAGGGTAAGTAGTCAATGTAATAGAGCAGCAGGAAATGCTAGCAGAATGCTTGGTTGTGTAGGGAGAGGTATTAGCAGTAGGAAAAGGGAAGTGCTCATGCCACTGTACAGAGCACTGGTGAGACCTCACTTGGAGTACTGTGTGCAGTACTGGAGACCGTATCTCCAGAAGGATATAGACATCTTAGAGAGAGTTCAGAGAAGGGCTACTAAAATGGTGTACGGCTTGAAGGAGAAAAGTTACCAAGAAAGGCTTAATGATCTTAACATGTACAGCTTGGAAAAAAGACGAGACAGAGGAGATATGATAGAAACATTTAAATACGTAAAGGGAATCCACAAGGTAGAGGAAGGGAGTATATTTAAAAGGAAACAAAATAGCAAAACAAGAGGACATAGTCTTAGATTAGAGGGGCAAAGGTTTAAAAGTAACATCAGGAAGCATTATTTTACTGAGAGGGTGGTGGATACATGGAACAGTCTTCCAGTAGAAGTGGTAGAGGCCAAAACAGTAATTGAATTTAAGCAAGCATGGGATAGGCATAAGGCTATCCTAAACAAAAGATAAATCCAGGTAAAGTATCCATGTAATTGGGCAGACTAGATGGGCCGAAAGGTTCTTATCTGCCGACATTTTTCTATGTTTCTATGTTTCTAAGGTTATGATGTTACCTCTACTCCATCCAGCCGGTACTATATTTTACTGTAAAATCATATACTTATTTTTTCTAGTGAAAAGATTAAAGTTACTGTATATAAAGTAGTAAAACATGTTAAAATAAAATGTTAAGCAAGCAATGAGGGTATAGTAATTCATTGTTTTAGAAGTGTCTGTATTCAGAAAATGTATTTTCATTTCAGTTTGGAAACTGACCTTAAAATAAGTTCTGTTGGGTTTTTTAAGGATAGCTCCAGAAACTGAATGTAAAGTAGTTTTTGCTATTTTTAATTTCCATTTCAGCTGTAGACACCTGTTGATTTATATCATAACAGAAAGAGAAATGTGAAAGATATATGTCATGGTTTCCTCTTTCGAAACAGTAAGGACAATCGGTAATCTCTGGATTTGAAAAGTTGCGTTCTATGCACATCATTATGGCCTATGAATACAGCTGCGTTTTGATAGATCATGGATATTTTTTATTAGACTCATGACTGCAAGTTAGACCTTCAAGTGTGTTTGTATTCAAGGTAAAGCGCTTTACAACAATTTGTTTCACAACCTAAAGTTGACAGAACAAATCCAAAACAACCATGTGTGCATGTTTACATGGGATGCGATTGGCATCACCGGTGTATTTGAAGGTGTGCTTGGAAGTCCCTTATGCTGTTTGTAACATTTTCAGATTCTTCGCTGTCTTCTTCATGACAGGGAATCTGAGTCTGCTATCCTCCAGGGGAATCTTAATTCACATACAAGTCAAAAACCCTTGACAAAAAACAACCAGGGGAACTCATTGACCTTTCAGCCGCTTGTCTAACATCATAGCAAGTATTGCTCTTTGATAAAACCAGAAATTCAATTCTACAGGAATATTTGCAGCTATTTGACTCAGCTCCCATGTTCCATTATTTCTTCTGCTGTCCTTCAAACAGACAGCATGGGAAGATAAAATATGCATTCCTCATTTGGAGAATGAAGGGATATTTTGTCCAAGACAGATAGTTGCTTAATAACCTTTAGTGAAGTAGAAGAATTCATACAAACTACTGTTATACTGCAATCGTATCTAATGTTTACCTTTATAGTTACCTATAAAACCAAATGTTCACCTCATTAAGGGGCCATGTAAAATAGTAAGAAGAACACCATTACAGGCCAAGTTAGTCAATATGCTCATGGGTGGCCCACATAGGTAGTGCCATCCTTACACATTGAATAGAGCAGAGGAAGAAGTATCATTGTGGATTGTGCTAGATGTTTTATAAATCAAAGTCCACACTAAAACCTTCAGAGACATAGGAATGCAATAAAAAATAAATGCCCACCTCATTTCAGGTTTCGTAAATGTTACCTATTTACAATTACAATTTTATAAATCTTAATAATAGCAATAAGGTATAAAACCTTAGGAAACTAGACCTGCCTTTACGTTTAGGCAAGACGTATATATATATTGTGAGTGTATTTCCTCTGGATTCTTGGCTATATATCTCATACTCAAAAGGGCAGGATTCACAAAACAACAAATTTTGCCAAACCCACCTGCTGCCATAGATGGTGGCTAAGAGTTAGCCAGTGCCATGTTCACCCGTCAGATATTTCATTATTCCTCTCCTGGTGCCCATAGCTAGGGGAGTGTAGAGAACAAGGGCATACCCCCCTTCTATTAACAGCCCTCTCGTGTGCAGATGGGTGAGCACTGGAAAATGGCATTTCCATCCTCCAGGTTTTCAACAGCCCCCAAACTGGTGTCCATGGAAGGAGTGAGAAAGAGGAGAATGACATGACCAACCACTACACTCAGTACAGACTACGGGCGTGTGCTTGTGATGGACACTGGGTATGTCCACCTCCCATGTCTGTTTGACATTTAGTGTTACAGGGGTCATATTTCTTTACTATGTATTTCTGGCTGATTATCCTCTAAATTGCCGCATTTTTAGATAGAATATGTAGCTAGTATTTCACTAGTGCCCCTCCCATTACAAAGGCCTCTGACACCTAGACACTTACCTGAATTAATTTCCTTTTCAGACAGAAACACACAGCAAAAGTTTAATTCCAACACTGATCAGTTCCACCCTCCCTCCCCATCAGGGCCGGATTAACGTAGGGGCGGATGGAGCGGTCGCTCCAGGCCCCGTTCTGAAAATAGGCCCACCCACAGCAAACTGTCCAAAGTCAGGCCTGCCAGTGCCACACATCGTCCTCAGGACAATGCGACCTGGCAATTGAGTGTGGTGGCAGCTAACAGGCCGTGCACGGAGCAATGTGTGGGTGGGGGGGGAGGAAGGAATACAGTGTGCCAGCGTGCGGATGAATCCGCTCAGCCTGCACTGTCCTGCCTCTGTGCCACCTCACCCTATTGAGAACAACAGGCCACAGCAGGCACAGCATGCCAGCGCACGAGGAGCAGGGAAGTCTTTAGCACGGGCAGCTGCTCCTGGAGTCCACAGAAATCCTATCCTCGCGGGCCTCCTCCCCTCTGTGGTGACAGGTGACCGCTGAGATGATGAGGCATCTTGGGAGATGAGTTTGGCTCCTCCCCTCCTCCACACCATGCAGTTCCCTCGCATCAAAGACTCAGGAAGCAGGCAGTGCTACTGCTCAGTCCTGCTCTGCCAGCCTGACTGAGACAGTCCCTACAGCATGCAGTAAGAAGCAGGGCTCTGCTTAAAAGACCCCCTGCTGCTCCCCCAGCCCTCCCTCCATTTTCCTCCAGCTTGTCTCTGGCACAAGTTCATTTGTGAGTAAATGTTTATATGTGATGTGTTTATTATATGCATATATGAAGTGTGTGATGTGTTTATTATATGCATATATGAAGTGTGTGATGTGTCTATTATATGTATATATATACAGTATATATGAAGTGTGTGATGTGTTTATTATATGTATATGAAGTGTGTGATGTGTTTATTATATGCATATATGAAGTGTGTGATGTGTTTATTATATGCATATATGAAGTGTGTGATGTGTTTATTATATGCATATATGAAGTGTGTGATGTGTCTATTATATGTATATATGAAGTGTGTGATGTGTTTATTATATGTATATATGAAGTGTGTGATGTGTTTATTATATGTATATATGAAGTGTGTGATGTGTCTATTATATGTATATATATACAGTATATATGAAGTGTGTGATGTGTTTATTATATGTATATGAAGTGTGTGATGTGTTTATTATATGCATATATGAAGTGTGTGATGTGTTTATTATATGTATATATGAAGTGTGTGATGTGTTTATTATATGCATATATGAAGTGTGTGATGTGTCTATTATATGTATATGAAGTGTGTGATGTGTTTATTATATGCATATATGAAGTGTGTGATGTGTTTATTATATGTATATATGAAGTGTGTGATGTGTTTATTATATGCATATATGAAGTGTGTGATGTGTCTATTATATGTATATATATACAGTATATATGAAGTGTGTGATGTGTTTATTATATGCATATATGAAGTGTGTGATGTGTTTATTATATGCATATATGAAGTGTGTGATGTGTCTATTATATGTATGAAGTGTGTGATGTGTTTATTATATGCATATATGAAGTGTGTGATGTGTTTATTATATGCATATATGAAGTGTGTGATGTGTCTATTATATGTATATATATACAGTATATATGAAGTGTGTGATGTGTTTATGTGTATGTATGATGCGTGCAATGTGTATATATGATGTGGTAATGTGTGTGTGATATGTATATTAGGTGTAAGTGAATATAATGTGGAAATTTGTATATGATGTATAATGTGTACATGTACAGTATATAGAATGTACGTGTACAAAGGATGTATATACAATAGTACGTGTATATTTATGTGTACACACAGATAGTGTTTTTCTCCCAGTAGTTGTATAAAGGATGTGTAATTGTAAAAAAAAATTATAAAATAAATAGATTTAGTTTTGAGACAAGGCTATGTCTGTTTTTTTGTTTTTTTTAAGGATGTTGGGGTGGAGAGCAAAATTCCAAGGGGGGCCCCGAAAATGTTTGCACAGGGCCCAGTCAATATTAAAGACGGCCCTGACGAGGAGTAATAGAAAGAAACTGCTCAGAGCCCAGCAGGCACTGCCAGTCTGCCATGCCAACGTTGCAAGTCCAGCCTGTCTCTCATCAGTGTGCCCAGCTCCCAGGCAGCAAGATCAGTGCCACAAACAGCCAGCTGAGCGCTTGCCACCATTGAGGTTAGTTTGGAGCCAACTTTTCATGCCAATAAAAAGTTTTTATTGTGTATGAGTATTTGCTCTGCCCTGAAGAAGGGGCTCTGTAGAGAATCTTTTATCCCCTTTGCTGCTGAGCCATGCATCACCCCTGTGAGCTGAGCGCATTGTCACCATTTTGTGTCTGTCATGCTTAACCCCTTCGCTGCTGAGCCATTTCACCCTGTGTGCGGAGCTAATTTTTACCGTTTTGTGCTCATCATGTTTAAACGCGATTTGAAGTCATGTTTTATTGTAGGACCCAGTAGGACCCAGACATATTATATATCTTTATTTTCAGCAGACTTGGCAGATTCAGAACATATAATTTTATGTATACGTCATGTCCTGTCAGAATGCTGTAACAAAAAATGTAAAAACGTGAATTTCCATTCATCTACAGCATGTAAAATATTTTTTCCCCCCATTTTATCATCCAAGCCTTTGTGGTTATATATTCTATGGGGTACACTTGTTCAAATAAAAATAGAAAGGGGAACCTGTTGCTGTACTTTAGCTATTTTAGCTAAACTGAAAAAACTAAATTTTTCGTTAGTGCAGCATCATTGTTCACATTATAACTGAAAAGTGAACAATAGTGCAGCATTAATAAACTTTTTTTATACTTAACATGGTCATGTTTGGTATCTAAAGACAATGCTTTTGTCTTTTCAATGCTACCAAACATGACCCTCTGCCACAGATCGGGAGATACATGGGTCCAAAGGACCTTATCTCCGCCATAGGGATTTCCATAAAAGGCCCCGGAGGCTTGACTGACATCCAAGGTGTCAGCCACCTCCGGAGAAGTCTGTGATCTGGCACCAGATCACGGACTGGCACCTACGGGGTTAAAGAGAGGCATCCCTGGAAAGGTCAGACTGTGACCTTTCCAGCAATGCCTCTTTTTTTTCTCTCACTTCTCCGGATCAGGAGGAGGAGTGGTCCGAAGGACCCCCTCCTCCCTTTCAGCCACTCTGCCTTGGGGGCGCCTGAAGCTGATGTCATCGCACCAGGAGGGGTTTAAAAGCTGGGTCTGACCTTTTCATTTTATTTCTATAAGTAGGCCCACCAAAATTCTCAGCACCAGGCCCATGATACTCTTAATCCGGCCCTGCTCCCCATCCACTCCCCCACCCAGGACCAGCCTCTAATTTCAGGCATCCTTTCCAGCTGTCTCCACTTCTCTCTAATTACTCTTACTAATACCAGGCTTCTGCTCTCCCATGCAAGCTCTGCAGTGGTTTTCTGGCCACCAGCTCCCCCTCCCCCTGCTGGAACTGGACCTGCAAGGTCCACATACTGCTGCACAATGTGCTCCCTGTCTCTTCTACTGTTTTACTCTGCATTCATCCTAAAATGGAACTCCTGGCTCTGTACCACCAACCCCTCCACTATTTTCATCTCTCCCTCTCGTATAAGACATTCCCATATGGGGAAGTCTGCCACCCAACTCACCAGAGGCGGCTCTAGACTTTGTGAGGCCTTAGGCGGAACTCAAACATGTGGCCCCCTATTTACACCCCTTATGGAAAAAATGCATGCAGTACAACATTAACTGTACAAATTGTATATTTTAAGACAAACCTTAAACCCCAAAAGCTAAGAATTCACAGCTTTTACAAATAGATTTTTCTTATACACCCTCCACATTACAGTGAGTTTTATTGCTGTGGAGCGCTATAATATGCTCACACTGAACATTACTGTGAGTTTTATTGCTGTGGAACTCTGATACACATACACACCACATATTATACAGTTTTATTGTGGTGAAGTGAACAAACACTAGGGTTGTGAGTTACATTTCAAAAATAAATGTAAAACTGCCTTTTTGAGGAGGTGTTTTTTTTTTCTCGTCTGTAGATAAACGCACACCTGCACACGCCAAAAAGTGTCATTCACAGGGTTAATACACAGCACTGACCAGTCCGGCCCTTAAAAAAAGGACATCTACACACCCCGACCATATAGACCCTAAAAAGACACCCGCACACCCTGAATATATGGAGGAGCCCCTAAAAAGACACACGCACACCCTGAATATATGGAGAAGCCCCTAAAAAGATACCCGCACACCCTGAATATATGGAGGATCCCCTAAAAAGACACCCACACACCCTGAATATATGGAGAAGCCCCTAAAAAGACACCCACACACCCTGAATATATGGAGAAGCCCCTAAAAAGACACCCGCACACCCTGAATACATGGAGGAGTCCCTAAAATGACACCCGCACACCCTGAATATATGGAGGAGCCCCTAAAAAGACACCCACACACCCTGAATATATGGAGAAGCCCCTAAAAAGACACCCACACACCCTGAATATATGGAGGAGCCCCTAAAAAGATACCCACACACCCTGAATATATGGAGGAGCCCCTAAAAAGACACACGCACACCCTGAATATATGGAGGAGTCCCTAAAAAGACACCCACACACCCTGAATATATGGAGGAGCCCTAAAAATACACCCACACACCCTGAATATATGGAGGAACCCCAAAAAACACACCCGCACACCCTGAATATATGGAGGAGCCCCTAAAAAGACACCCACACACCCTGAATATATGGAGAAGCCCCTAAAAAGACACCCACACACCCTGAATATATGGAGGAGCCCCTAAAAAGATACCCACACACCCTGAATATATGGAGGAGCCCCTAAAAAGACACACGCACACCCTGAATATATGGAGGAGCCCCTAAAAAGACACCCACACACCCTGAATATATGGAGGAGCCCTAAAAATATACCCACACACCCTGAATATATGGAGGAACCCCTAAAAACACACCCGCACACCCTGAATATATGGAGGAGCCCCTAAAAAGACACACGCACACCCTGAATATATGGAGGGGCCCCTAAAATAAGGGATATTAAGAATGAGAAAAAGAACAGGGATTTGTGTTCAAAGTAAAGACTACACTCAGTAATAATAAAAAACAAAGTAACAGGTGGACAGCATCACCAAACGTGCTGTGGATATAGCAAAATACTCACATATTGTGCAGCAATCCTCTGTCTCTTCCACTACAGCAGACTGTTGACTTTAGAGATCCTGATGAAAGTTGAGCAATAAATTAAAACCTTGACTATAAAGCTGGCAATCTGATGTATTGAACATCAGATTGATAGCTTTATAGTCAAAGTTTTAAGTTTCTGCCTGGGAGCCTTCTGGGTGGTTGACAGCGCCTGCCTGGGGTTCTCTGGGTGGGTACCTGGGGCCTCTGGGTGGGTACCAGCTCCTGCCTGAAAGCCCTCTGGGTGGGTGCCAGCGCCTGCCTGGGTGGGTGCCAGTGCCTGCCTGGGGGGCCCTCTGGGTGGGTACCTGGGGCATCTGGGTGGGTGCCAGCTCCTGCCTGGGGGCCTCTGAGTGGGTGCCATCTCCTGCCTGGGGGCCTCTGGGTGGGTGCCTGGGGCCTCTGGGTGGGTACCTGGGGCCTCTTGGTGGGTGCCAGCTCCTGTCTGGGGCCTCTGGGTGGGTGCCTGGGGGCCCCTGGGTTGGTGCCTGGGGGCCTCTGGGTGGGTGCCAGCTCCTGCGTGGGGGGCATCTTGGTGGGTGACAGCTCCTGCCTGGGGGGCCTCTGGGTGGGTGACAGCTCCTGCCTGGGGGCCTCTGGGTGGGTACCTGGGGCCTCTGGATCGCTGTCTCATCCATTCCCCGGCTTCCTGGTCATCCATTGGGGCCCAGACTCTGAATCACTGCTCAGACAGCCCATCCGCGTGCTGCTGCTGTGTGGTCAGGTGGTGCAGAGCAGGCAGGGTGCGGCTGGATGAGAGCTGTCGGCACCATCCACCCATTCCAAACACGTGTCCTGCGATGCCTGGCGCGCCTGACGTCATCAGAGGGGGCCGCGGGGAAATCCAAGATGGCGACCGGGGAAAAAAAAAGTGCTGGCAGCGGCTGGTATATCCGAACAGAGACGCAGCCAGCCTGCAAGTGATTATGCAAATTAGGTGGCGCACCCTTGCGAGGCCCAATAAGTGCAAGGCCTTAGGCGGCTGCCTAATTTGCCTAATTAAAGAGCCGCCTCTGCAACTCACTAATACACATCACTGCCCCAACCAGTCCATCACTCTCACATTGCACTCCTCTCCTCTTGTTTCCACCCCAACCCTTCTAGATTGTGAGTTCCCACGGGAATAGGGCCCTCGTTTCCTCTTGTATCAGTTTATCAGATGTTGTTCAATGTATTGTAACCCTGTCTGTATCATACCCATTGTTCAGCGCTGCGGAATATGATGGCGCTTTATAAATAAAGTATAATAATAATAATTTACTATTTTTCATGCTTTTTTTTACAGTGGTGGCTGGCTAGAAAGTGACATCCAGCAAAAAAAATAAAAATTGTGGACTAATTTGTCCATTGCTTGATTTGCTCATATCTTGTTTTGACGATCTGTTGATTCATTATTCTGACAAATTTCCAAAAAAAAATAGATTGGTTGAATTGCCGTTAATTTGAATAGAATGCACAAGTTTACCAGTTACATGGTTTCTACTTTCCTGCAAGCAAATTGCAAAAAGGAGACAAATACGATCTTCATAGACACTGCCTTTGCTGACCGATGTCTAGATGAAAATCTAGGTTTTTTAGATACAGGCAATGCTTAGTTTTCAGTAGAATATTTTGTGTCCAAAATAGCATATCAGTCACCTGCACAAAGCTCCCCAAATCCAGTGGTAGTTAGTTGTACCACACACTTTGCAATCAGGATGGTTCCAAAGATCCCGGGGTAACCAAACCCACAGCAAGGGCCGGATTTACGTCTCAGGATCCTGTCAGCACAGAGATCTGGACCCCCCCTTCCCCAAATAATTTTTTTAACTGTTTCGGAGGAAACTAAAAAAAAAAAAAAAACATTTGAAAGAAAATAAAACAGTTTCTGCTGTGCTCACATCAAAAGAAGGGGCAGAATCCATTGCCTTAAAATGAAGCAAAAATGGAGCAGAACGTTAGGGCTTGGGTTAACCCTAAATCCAACACAAATAGTATCCTAACCCTAATTTCTAAACCTAGGTATCGAAAATTATGCTCTTTTTTCGAATCGATACAATCAAAATTCTGGGCATCAAAATGTAGTTGTGTCTGAGGGTCTTTTTCAAGAAATGACCTTTTTTACCACTTCATTTTTTGATGCTGCTTTCTTTTTGGTAATTCTTAATAGGATGCTTTGCACATGCTTTGCTTTGGAACCAAAAGGGGTGGGGTCATGTTTTCTTTGATTCTTGTTTCTTTTTCTTTTTGTACATTTTACATGGTTTGGTATCATTAGAAAGGCCAGACTCTGACGTGTCCAATGACATCTAACCTGCGCTTGTGGGATGTAAAGAATGGAGATACAGGTGTACACAGCCCCCTCTCCTCGCAGCAGAGCTTGTGTTTTAGATGAACCATTGAGTAATAATGCATTGAGCCATCACCTCCACGTTAGCTCCCAATGTGGGAAGAGAGAAGGTGAGTTAGTGCAGTGGTATTGTTTGGTTTATATGTAAAAGCATATTATGCCTCTGTCTTATAAGAGAGAAATTAGTTTTGGATTTTTTTTTATACATCACATGGTCATATTTATATCGTTGGAAAGGCCAGACTCTGACCTTTCCGGTGGCACCTCTCTTGACCTTGTGGAGTTTAAAAATTAGGGACGTAGGGTTTCAAAGTCCCCTGTGTCTTCTCAGTGATCTAGGTCATGGTCTAGGTCGTCGATGAAACAATGTGATGTGCCATCACCTACTCACTTGCTGATGCTGTGGGAAAGGAGAAGATGAGTTAGTGCAGCATTATTGTTCACATTATAATCGTAAAATGAACAAAAGTGTTAGAAAAACAGGAGAATATTTTTATTTTATTTGTTGTTTTACTTTTACATAAACCTGGTCATGTTTGGTATCATTGGAAACATAGTACTCTGACCTTTCCAATGATACCTTATATGCAAGACTCAGAGATACAGGGGTCTAAATGATTGAAAACTGTAATTTGTTTTTTGCTTTTTTCCTCATTTCTTTTTGTGTTTTTTTTTACAGAGCATGGCGCCCCCGTTTGGCAGGCGCCTGTAGGCATATGTCTACTCTGCCTAATTATAAATCCAGCCCTGTCCACAGCAAGGACAAAGGAAAAATAAAAGGGCTGGGTACAATTCCACTGTGTTCAGTTACTTTTATTGGTTAAACCAAGCAACGTTTCGACTATCTCAAGCATTGAAAAGGTGCTTGAATGCAGTGGGATTGTGCCCAGTCCATTTATCTTTTCTTTAGCATATGTTGTGTGACTTTACAAATAGTTGTAGATAGGACCGTGAGCCTCATGAACTTGCTTTTATACAGCACAAATTATAATAATCTATGGTTAACATAAATTTATATGGCACTATAGAATAATATAGCTATTGATTAAATGATTTGCCACCATGCCAGGACACAGAAATCATGTTAGCAGTATTGAGTGTCCATGAATAGCCATGTTTATTTGAAAACGGCGAAGATTTAGCACTTGCCCTGCACTCAGCTGCCTTTGGCACATGGCATAAAATGTTTTTTATGGACAATATATAGATATTGAGGCAATAAAATATAAAAACTGAACAAATGCACGCCAATATTTCTCATAAAGCATTTGCATTCTCTGTATTTGCCTGAATAATACGCACATGTCTGGGTATATGCAGAGGTTGGACTTGACTTGTTTTTTATGTAGACATGGAATCTTTGCTTTTGGTGCCTAGAATGATATCAGTTATACCTTCCGGAAAGGTCCCATCTAAGGTCTTGACAAGTACTGCTACAAGTCTCCAGTATCGCCCATAGTATTTTGTTTCTGGTTGACATTTTGTGTGGAAGGAAGTAGATTTACATGCAATTTAAGTTTCCTTGTAATGCCACCCATAAGCTAAAACCTCTATTAAGTCAGGGTGGGGATGTAGTGAAGTGCAGGCTATTTCAGCTTCTGTCATTTCTCAGTGATATAATACCCTGCTTTTGTACACAATATTTTGGTATGGTGATAAAACACAAGAGAAAAATAAGAGCATGCAACCTTTTTGTGAGGAGTCACCCTGTCATATCATAAATAATGAGATCGGGATTAGTAACACTCTTATAAGTATAGTCACTTTCCCTACACATCATACCTGTATATCCTTACTTCCCATTGCTGAGAGATATGTACTTACAGAGAAGTCTACAAATCCATTTCAAAAACATTTGTCAACAACTTTTGATATCAATACAGATTTGTTTGGGGCTAAAGGATCTTAAAAGATATTACATTTCCTGAATTAACAGACTTGCCACTGTAATTGTAAGTTTAACTCAAGATGCTCAGTAGAAATATGCAACGGGTCTCCGAGCTCTGAAAAGAACTCCCCCGTTCAGGTCACTCTTTTGGCCCTGTCTTCCACCGAGGTGGATCTTTTGGAGAGGAGCAGTGATTATAGTGCCTTGTTCAGGGGGTCCTAACAAGGACTTATCCGAAGTTGCTTCTCTAAGTTGCTTCTCTAAATTGACCCACAAGGAAAGGCTTAATGATCTTAACATGTACAGCTTGGAAAAAAGACGAGACAGAGGAGATGTGAAAGAAACATTTAAATACGTAAAGGGAATCCACAAGGTAGAGGAAGGGAGTATATTTAAAAGGAAACAAAGTAGCAAAACAAGAGGACATAGTCTTAGATTAGAGGGCCAAAGGTTTTAAAGTAACACCAGGAAGCATTATTTTACTGAGAGGGTGGTGGATACATGGAACAGCCTTCCAGTTGAAGTGGTAGAGGCCAAAACAGTGATTGAATTTAAGCAGGCATGGGATAGGCATAAGGCTATCCTAAACAAAAGATAAATCCAGGTAAAGTATCCATGTAATTGGGCAGACTAGATGGGCCGAAAAGTTCTTATCTGCCGACATTTTCTATGTTTCTATGAAGGTGTGATTATAGCTCTACCCAAAACCAGAGACAGGACTTGGTATAAGGATGAAGGCAGGGCTCGAGTCCTGCGGGAACGCGGGGGAACGGCGTTCCCGCACTTTTCCCATGGCGGGAACGCTGTGGGAACGCAGGTTCCCGCTTTGGCCCAAGCCCAGGCATGTACCTATGCAAGCCCCAGGCTGTGGGCTTAGTCAGGCGGCCGACCGGCCCACAGGAGCTGCTATTCTTCTGTTCCTCTCCTGACTCCTCCTGTTCCTCCTCTTGACGCTGGTATTATGTGACTCAGCGTGCCGGCGCCAAGCATTGCGGGAAGGAAAAGGAGGCAACTCCAGGCTGACTGGCAGTGCTGCACGAATGGCCCAACCCGACCATGGCTCTGCAGTGGCTGGCAGGCAGCTCGGGGTGATCTGGTAAGTAAGGCAGCTTGTCCCAACTCACACTCTCTGGCAGCACAAGTCTCCCCCACGCTCCTCTCACTCGCAGCGCTTCAGACCACCCTGCTCCTCGCTGGCTGCACCCCCACACACATCGGATCTGGAGGGAAGTCAGGCAGCTGCGTGAGATGCTCCTCCCAGCCTCCCTTTCTGCAGCTGTGACAGGCAGCTCAACCTCTGACCCACTCGGCAGGTAGGAGGAGGGGGAGGATAGTCAAACGGGAGACATGCAGGAAAGAGCTGGGCTGCTCCCTGGATGAGCTTGTAAAAGTTTTGTGGAGAGACAGGCTCTTAAGTTAGACCTCCTGCCTGTGCCTCTCCATGCACAGTGATTTATGCCTCATACTTCCTGTGCCCAACCTGTAAACCAGCCAGCAGATTGAGGTCTGCCTGGCATCATGCACCTCCTGTGATCTGCTTAGTGCACCCAGGGATTAGTTTACAGCCCTGCTGTGTGTGTGTGTATGTGTGTGTGTGTGTGTGTGTGTGTGTGTTGCTTTGTTTAGTGCATAAAATTAAGATTTATTTTATATGCCTGTGTGCACAGTATAACAGTGTGTGAGTGTTTAGTGTGAGTGACTATTAATATGAATTGGGGCGATAGAGGTGCTATTAATATGAATTGGGGCGATAGAATATGAATTGTGCTATTAATATGAATTGGGGCTATTAATATGAATTGGGGCGTTAGAGGAGCTATTAACATGAATTGGGGCGATAGAGGGGCTATTAATATGAATTGGGGCAATAGAATATAACAGCCTTCAGTAGCCGGCGGCCGCGTGGAGCAGGAGCATGCTGGTGCAAGCGGGTCCCCATCTGAATCTGAGGTCTGAATGAGTGTGTTGTTGGCTGGATATATATACACAATCCCGGGGGTCCAGGGCCTGTGTATATTCTGGGTCCTGTGTATATTGGGGGTCCAGTGCCTGTGTATTTTGGGGGTCCAGTGCCTGTGTATATTGGGGTCCAGGGCCTGTGTATATTCGGGGTCCTGTGTATATTGGGGGTCCAGTGCCTGTGTATATTATTCTAGGAGTCCAGTGTCTGTGTATATTGGGGGTCCTGTGTATATTGGGGTCCAGTGCCTGGGTATATTATTCTTGGGGTCCTGTGCCTGTGCATATTATTCTGGGGGTCCAGTGCCTGTGCATATTATTCTTGGGGGTCCAATACCTGTGTATATTATTCTGGGGTTGAGTGTCTGGGTATATTATTCTTGGGGTCCAGTGCTGTGCATATTATTCTGGGGGTCCAGTAACTGTGCATATTATTCTTGGGGGTCCAATACCTGTGAATATTATTCTGGGGGTCCAGTGCCTGGGTATATTATTCTTGGGGTCCTGTGCCTGTGCATAATATTCTGGTGATCCAGTGCCAGTGTACATAATTCTGGGGGTCCAATGGCTGAGCATTCTTGGGGGGTCTAGTGCTTGGGTATATAATTATGTTGGTCCAGTGCCTGTGTATATTGGGGGTCCTGTGTATATTGGGGTCCAGTGCCTGGGTGTATTATTCTTGGGGTCCTGTGCCTGTGCATATTATTCTGGGGGTCCAGTGCCTGTGTACATTATTCTGGGGGTCCAGTGCCTGTGTATATTATTCTGGGGGTTGAGTGCCTGGGTATATTATTCTTGGGGGTCCTGTGCCTGTGTGTATAATACTGGGGGTCATGTGCCTGTATATAATTCTGCGGGGGTCTGTGCCTGGATATATATAATACTGGAGGTGTCTGTGCCTGCATATATATAATTCTGGGGGGTCTGTGCCTGAATATATATAATTCTGGGGGGTCTGTGCCTGGATATATATAATACTGGAGGTGTCTGTGCCTGCATATATATAATTCTGGGGGGGTCTGTGTCTGAATATATATAATTCTGGGGGGTCTGTGCCTGGATATATATAATTCTGGGGGGTCTGTGCCTGGATATATACAATACTGGGGGTATCTGTGCCTGGGTATATAATTCTGGGGGGGTCTGATGCCTGGATATATATTTAATACTGGGGGGATCTGTGCCTGGGTATATATATATATATATATATTCAATAGGCTGTGTTAGTCCAGGTGACAAAATCACGAGTATACCTGTACATAGTGATACCTTTCACTGATCAGTAAGCTTCCAGACTTGAAGAAGAGCATTATACTCTCAAAAGCTTGTCTTTTACATGTAACGTTAGTCCAATAAAAAAGGTATCACTCCGTACTGCTATTCTCGTGATTATATATATATATATTCAGGTAATGGGGATTGTGTTATTCTTAGGTGAGTTCCCTCACTTTTTTTCCCAGGACTTGACTATGGGTAAAGGCATCATGAAGCTTTATCACGGTGCCCTCTTTTATACCCAATTTTTGGCTGGAAAATAAGCCACAGAAAGAGGGAACATCCTTTGTGCCATCCTGTGTAATGCCCACACTTTCTCAACATTGCATTATCTCAGTGTGCTTTCTCAGCATTGCATTATCCTTTCCCACTACCCTATAGCTGGCCCTGGGGCTGCAAAACAGAATGGTGTAGCAGGGAACAGACATACCTATCTAGAAGCAGTATTGAATGTTCAAGTAATATCACACTGATGAACAGCAAGGTGGGACATATTGCCTTGGCAGTTGTTCCAGTTAGCACTGGAATACAGAAAACACAGTTCAACAGCAAGCGGTAAAGCAGGGTTTCATTGCAAAATACATAGGGCCCTATTACAATCATAACACTAACATTAGCCCTCACCGGTGTGAGCGTTAATGTTAGCTGTGGTTGCCCTAGCACTGGCACAACATATTACAATCCAAACGCTAACGATTTAAAAAGGGGGCTTTCGCCAGGTGGAGATGGAAAGGGGCTCAGCCCGGGGAGTGCAGGCCTCCAAAGGTTGTTTCGTGTTGCTGGGCAAGTCAGTGCCGTGCCGCTGCCCTCCACAGTTTGGTGGGGACAGGAGTCGTAGGAATGCTCACCCTCCAGCCGAGGGCCCCGCCTGCAGCCTCTACTTGTGGCCGAGTGACATCAGGGGCCCGCTTGCATTGTAGGAAAAGCTGTATGTGTTACAAAGGTCCCAGATGTAGGTCTAAAACATTACTGGTGAATTAAAAAAATATGTATTGGTTTTGCATGAGGAAAGACTTTTTGAGTTTGCACCTTTTTTTTAAAGATAGATATTTATTCATAAAATGCGCAAAAATAAAAGGTTACTAGATAGATATTTCTTACTGATATATTTTTACTTTTTTGTACTCGGTAGGGGGTGGAATTAACTGTTCATTATATAGCTAGGATCCATAAATTACCTGAACAAAACTGATATTATTTCTACTAGAATAACACATTGCGGGGTTATATATAATTGATATAATGTAAGAGCAAGCAATGAACTATTTAAAAATGTTATAATGCTTTCCACACCTGCATTGAAGAGTTAACTGAGGTTGCGCGGTGAATGGCTTTTATTGTAACAAGCGCGGCACTTTTTTGACAGAATATCCATTCTCAGCTAAAAGGTTGTGTTCCTTTTCTCTGAGCACAGCTAGATCTACAATGTGGCGCTCAGGTAGATGAACTATGTGAACCGATTCTGGAGGAAACAAGGAACGTTCCCAGCAGAAAAGCAGGTCCTCCAGAGACCACGGTTGACAGTCCGACACTGTCGCACTGTATTGATCCAATAGATGAACACACTTGGGGAACAAATCCAGGATAGAACAGACTGCTTTAGCAAGGACCTTTTCAAATCCCTCTATAATCACTGACTGCAAAGCAGTAAATTAAAGCTGTCTCAACAACTGAGAGCTTTAACAGCAGGTTCTTATACATCCAAAGCTTGACTTATTGCATTGCTACCTTTACACGTCAGCCAGCAAGACAGATGCCACTTAACAGAAAATGAATATAAATTAGATCTTAAGCCTATGTCTTTATCATCAGTTTATTTTATATATATATATCTTTTATTTGCTATACATACAGTAAAGCTCCCGAAGGGAAACATATAGGGTTATTCAAAGATTGACGAACTGGCCCCGAAATTGCACCGAACAAGGAATTTCCCCGTACAGTGCAATTTCGTGGCTATTCGGCTATTCAAAAGCTGGCAATTCGCCAAATATTGGCGAATTCCCAGTGAAATACGGTGATCTTTGGATGCAGTGAAATTCCCCATAGAGAAGCAATGGGTAATCTATTCAGAGAACACCGAACAGCAGAGAAATGTCAGTGAAATGCCCTGATGTTCAGTGGTTTCATTCAGCAGGTTTAATCAGGCGAATCCCGTAGGTTTCAATGTTTAAAACAATCCAGGTTTTTATTGAATATTTATTTAACTGTTTATTCTTCCAATCTGCAGCAAAAAGTGTCTTTATTTATCTTTAGGATTTTCTAGCCATTTTTCAATGAATTTTTTTCCGATTCTTTTTAAATCGCGGGGGTTTTATTGCTACTGACCTGCTGAAGGGTACACATGCACTGAGCAAGTCATGTGAGGACCCTATCTGTATGGGTAAACTGCTACTTCTTAAATCACATTTTTCATTTAAAAAGATCACATACTGTATGTACTGTATGTCTTTTGTCTTCCTTAAGGTCCAGAATTTAGTTTAATGTTTTTATGTTAACTAATGTTTTCATTTTCTTTTTTTCTATTGTAACAAGATTTTAATTCAGCAGCATATGGACAGTCAGTACAGCGGTGGAGATGCATAACAGGGAATAACTCATATAGAGTGCACAAAAAGACAGTGCTATAAATACATAAGTGCTTCAGTGCTTCAATACATAAGTACAAAGAAAACAAACCCGTATGTTTGCAGGTAGGAAGAAAATAAGTAAAGAAAGAAATAAAAAAGGAAGGTGGGGAAGGAATGGAAGCACAGGTACACAGGCAGTAATGATACATAGTGCAACATGTAGATACAAAGTTCGCAATTAGGGGAATGGGCGCAGAGTGGGGATAACGCTGGGGGTACCACTGAGCCGTATCTACAGGCGGGAGAGTTATCAGGAATAGGTGATACAGGGAGCAGAGTTATGCTAGGGGGCATGCAGCAGACCAGTAATACCGGCGGCAAATGTGGGTATCTATAGCACCTGAGGCATTGTGGAAGAGGTCTTACACTTCTCAGACTGGATTTCTTGGAGCCATTCGTAAGTGGAGGGCAATGTCGGGGATTTCCAGTGTCTGGGGAGGACAGCCTTGGCTGCATTTAAAAATCGTATGTCAAGTGAGCGTTTGTAGGCAATCGGATCAAGTGGAGTGGGGTGTAGGAGCATTGCTGCTGGGGTGAAGTCAGGGGGTGTGTCTGAGACTTTACAAATCGTGTTTTGTACAGTTCTCCAGTAAGGTTGGATTAGAGGACAGGAGCACCACATGTGCATGAGATCTGCATAGGACGCTTGACACTTCATGCAGGAGCCGTCACAGTTGGGGTCATAAGAATCAAGAGTGGTAGGGGTTCGCATCTGTAAAGGAGTTTATATGCAGTTTACTAGCTATGGAGCAGGACAGGGTCAGTTCTGAAATTTGGCCCCATTCCTCTGAAGAGAAGGACCGTTGAAGGTCTTCCATCCCATTTGGTCTGATAGGTAGCATGGGGCAGGAAATGTTTTCTAATAAGCCATAGAGCCCAGGGATACTGTGACTCGGGGGGATGGGAACATTGAGCACGTTTTTCAAACGCGGTCAGTGGGAGAGTGAAATGGGGAAGGGGTGCGAATATATGAGGTCAGACCATGTAAATGAAATTTGGTGAGAAACGAGTGAGGAAAAGCCAAAGGAACATCTTCTGGGGGTTAAACTCATCACCAGCTATGAAGTGGGAAGCAAGTGTAGGTTTTATTATGAACCGGAGTCCAAGCTTGTCTGGCAAACCTTCCAAATGCTCTAGAATTTTGTTGTAAGTTAATTTTCATGGCAAGCCAGTGTTTTAAAATATTTCCAGGGATCCTTTTCTGGTCTTCTTAGCACGTGATGTAGTTCTACCTTTACATACAGTAACCCCATCTTCATACAACCATGTGAACTGGTTCATAATTCTCCTGCAGAAATCAATTGAAGCTATGAATTGGCTGTACAATGTTAATAATGTCTGTGGGCTTTGTAGGAGCATGTGATGCCTCTGCAAAATAAAATGAAAATAATTTTTTTGACTATTTTTTTATTAAAATATTTATTAAAGGGGGCGTGGCCGGACGTTGCAGCGTGCGGTCGCATGTAAGGAGAGCTCCTGTGACTGGCGCTGAATTTTCATTTCTTGCGGCTAAATAACAGCAACCCCAGAGCTGAAATTTCACCCACAGCTGGGTGACACTTCCTGGCTCCCAGATGGTGCCCCCTAAGGCGCAACGAGCATTGGAACCGGCAAAATCGGCGAAAAAAGACCGGGTTCGTGAGGCCCAAGATGGCGGTTCTCCCTCCTCTGTTTCCTCTTTTACAACGGAAGCGGCTGTCGCAGGCCCACCCTGCATGTCTGACACCTTACCACCTTCAGAAAGCAGACTACAGGCCATGCTGCAAGAACTTCGATCTACTATACAAACGGATCTTAAAGAGGCGCTGCAGGAGCTGAGGCGCGATGTACAAGACCTGGGTGAGAGGACAGACTCTTTGGAGTCTAAGACAGACGACTTATGTTTGGCCCATAACGACTTAGTGGATCGCCATATAGCTTTGCAGACAGCACATGACACCATGGCAACGAAATTAGCCGATTTGGAAGACCGTTCACAGCGTAACAATGTACGGATCCGGGGCATTCCGGAGGCAGTAACCCCTGCTGATCTTCAGCCTTATATTATGGAACTTTTCCAGATCCTGGTACCAACGTACTCGTCACAGGATTTCCTGATGCATCAGGCACACAGACTGCCACGTGCCAAGAACCTGCCGCCCTCAGCTTCTAGAGATGTTTTAGTCCGGGTGCACTTTTTCCATGTTAAAGAAGCGTTAATGAGAGCGTCACGGAAATATATGCCTCTGCCCTCTCCGTATGCCGAAGTTTCTTTCTACGCAGACCTGTCAACAGCTACCATGTCTAAAATAAGGGAATTTTCATCCTTCACGAAAATTTTACATGACCACAACATGGCGTATCGATGGGGATTTCCCACAAAGATCTTGTTATGGCGGGAGGGAGTCTTGCACGTTATCCCTGACCCCCTCACTGGTATGCGCTTGCTGACGGAATGGAAAGTCGTGTCTGAGTTTACTCCCCCTTGGGAGGAATCATCTTCGCCGCTGAAAGTTTCTCCGGAGTGGCACCGGGTCCGACCAAAATGAGGTGCTTTGGCCCTGCGTTATCCAGCTTCTGGGCGTGCTTCTATTATTTCGCCATGTTGTTTTCCGTCTCCTTGGGCGTCAGAACTCCTTCACGGATGTCGGACTGACCCCTTTTGATTCACCTCAATTGGGCGCTCCTGGGGGCCTGTTCTGTTCTTTTATTCGGCAAGCCCCGAGGCCTTCCAATGGCCTGTAAATTGGCGCGGTCACCTTCTCAGGTAGAGTTGGGACTGTTGTTTCCCCTACTGGAGTTTTTTCTTGACCTTGTTATTTTTTTTCCCTACTTATACCAATCTGCTGTGTTGATTGACTCCACTCAGCTGCGCTCATGGAGTGCAGTTTTTTTTTTCTGATGTTTGGTCGGGTTTTTTTTTTTTCTTTTTCTTTTTGTTTCTTTCTGGTTCGACCTATGTATGTAATGTATGTATTGTTTGTTAGTTTGGTATGCACTATAATATACGGTTCCAGGCGCTATTGTGTGCAGGAGAGTCCCTCCATTCTCCCGAGGAGATTGTCTGTACTGACTGTTGTGAGATCTAGAGGGCTGGGCGTAACCAAAAATGAGTAAACCTCATGTAGCGCTCACTCCCGGAGGAGCCGCTGAAATTGAACCTCGGGTCAGTCTCCCCGCACTAGGGAATAAATATACTCCAGCACCGTTGTGGATTTTATAAATTATATAGTTTACTAGAATAAATGGCATATAATGAATAACACGGTGTTTGTAGATATATTTACAGTACTTCGAAATGCGGGAAACGCGCAGCAGAAAAGGAATACGATGCTTCGTAATTCGAGGAACGAGCAGCGGAAAAGAAATACGATGCTTCGTAATTCGAGAAACGCGCAAAGGAAAAGAGAAAATACAAGGCTTCGTAATTCGAGAAACGCGCAGCGGAAAAGAGAAAAGGAAGAATAAATCTTTAACCCCCTTTTGTGTTTGGGGAGTGAGTCCCGCACAGGTTATGTCCCAGAATGTGCGTGTGTGTGTGTGTTATGGTACCCGGGTACAATATTCAACTGGCCAGTGAATTGCTTAAGAGGTATCTTCGACTAGTCAAGTTGGGGCCATGTGGGTTTTGGAAACAAACAGCAGCGTGCTTTCTTTATTCACAAACTGCCTGGAAGGCCTCTCACCCATCCGCCAGATACTTGGTGCTCCGCTCGACCCAGGACGTCTCTCCACTCGATCCTGGCTGGGATTCTCTGGGCTACCGGATCCGCTGTCTTGCCTTTCTGTAGATGCTGCAAGATGTCCAGCTCACCGCCTGCTCTCCCTGTCCGATCGATCTTGCGGTGCTCCTAACTCGGGGTCCTCTCGCTCACTTGGTATCAGCGTGGGTATTCCTGTGAATCTCTGGGTCTTCCTCTGGTAAGGCTGAAGAACCCAGTCCTTAGCTCTGTCAGGCCCCAGCTGGGCTCCGGCCTAATCACTGTGTCGTTCTGCTGCTCTGCGTCTTGCTCCTCTCACTCCCTGGCGCGCTCTGCCAGCTCTCTCCACGAGGCTCAGGATGTAAGTCTCTGTGTCCCACCCACTTCCTGTGTCTCCTCCCAAAGCATGCCGGCAAATGTAGTCCCAATGTTTTCTGTGTTTGTCCAGCATAATCTTAGCATGGTCTCTGTCTCCCTCTGGTGGCCATTGCAAGTAGAAGCAGCAGAACAGTCTTTTTAACACAGCGCTACACTCACTTCCAGATTTATTCCTTAAATGTTCGGGGCTTGAACACTCCGTACAAATGCCATGCTTTATTTCGCGACCTGCATAAGTCTCAACCGGCTATTGTATGTTTGCAAGAGACTCATTTTTGTAAGAGGCGTCCGCCGTTTTTGAAATTGCGCATGTACACTGAGGCCTACAACTCCACTGCTCTGACGAAGTCCAAAGGTGTCTCGATCCTGTTCCATAGAGACTGGACCTTTGTGTGTTCGGCTCAGTATGTTGATCCGTTGGGCCGCCTTGTGATTCTTGTGGGCACGCTGAACGAATTACCAATCACTATTGCTAACCTATATCTCCCTAATGATAATCCGGTTTCTTATCTGCGGAAAGCTTTTGGTAGAGTGAAAAAAATGTCTAGTGGTACGATGTTCCTATGTGGGGACTTTAATTGCACTCCTGACCCCGATGTTGACACTCAGACGAGCCAATCCCGCTCCCATTCCCGCTCCCCCCATCCTCTAGTAAACAACTACGGGAATTCATGCATTCGTTTGACCTATATGATACTTGGAGGATATGTCACCCCAATACACGTGATTACACATATTTTTCTCATGTCCATTCCTAGCTTACTTTTGAGGCTGCTTTTCCACCGAGGGGTATGGGGAATTGGAGACTCAATGACTCACTCATTGTAGATAGGGATGACGTGACAACAACGCTACAACTCCTTCAGGAGTACTTCACGATGAACGTGACTGGGGACGTTGCAACAGCGTCGATATGGTTGGCCCACAAAGCTGTTATGCGAGGACATTTTATACAGAAAGGAGCGCAACGTAAACAACGTTTTAATGCTCAGATGACTGCCCTTACACGACGAATCACGGTATTAGAAACCCAGAATAAATCCTCGCCTACCCCTAATATTACTGCTCAGTTGATTTCGCAGCGCCGCGAGTTGGAACGCCTTATGCTCCAAATCACTGCGCGCTCAATTAGACGGCTTAACTATGCTCATTATACCCAAGGGAATAAACCGGGGAAATTGCTGGCGTCTAAATTGAAAGGGAAAAGAATGCAAACCAACATACTGTACCTATTGGATGCTAGTAACATAAAAATTTATAACCCAGCCCTTATTACTGATGAATTTGCACGTTATTATGCCTCCCTGTACAACCTAAGATCAGACCACACCGTGCCGTCCCCTACCCAGGACGCTTGCTGCGTTTACAGAGGAGGAGGCACTTAAGGCTATTAATGCACTTCCAAAAAATAAAGTTTCAGGCCCTGACGGTTTTACGAATCTGTATTATCAGGTATTTGCTCCTTCACTGGTTCCGACTCTTACCCTGTTTTTTAATGACATTAAGAACACTGGCATCATTCCTCCGGAGATGTTGCAGGCAACAGTAGTGACCCTGCCTAAACCTGGTAAACCCCCGACACACTGTGCCAACTTCCGCCCTATTTCCCTGTTGAATGTAGACGCCAAACTGTATGCTAAATTACTAGCTACTAGGTTGGCTCCCCTACTCCCGTCCTTGATCGCGACTGAACAAACCGGCTTTGTCCCGGGCCGTCAAACATGTGACAACACCCGACGTTTTTATGATATAATCGACTTGGCCCATAGGACTAATACCTCCGGACTCCTGCTGGCATTGGACGCCGAAAAGGCGTTCGATCGCCTGCACTGGGGGTATATGCGGATGGTGTTACTAAGGTTTGGTCTCCCAGCACAATTTGTACATAGTATTATGGCCCTTTACTCTGCTCCGTCGGCGAAAGTTTTGGCATCGGGGTTTCTATCCTCCTCTTTCCACATAACCAATGGCACCCGACAGGGTTGTCCATTATCCCCATTAATATTTATTCTGGCCCTAGAACCCTTAGCGCTGCAGATTAAGATTTCCCCGGCAATCAAAGGTATGCCGACCCCGAATAGGGAGCACAAGCTGGCACTTTTCGCGGACGACATACTACTTTTTTTGACCACACCGGAGATTTCGCTTCCTTCCCTGTTTCACCTCCTTGATAGCTTTGGCGCGTTATCTTACTATAAAAATAATGTGAGTAAAACACAAGCTCTCCCTATAAATATTGCTGCTTCATCCCTCGGCTCTCTGCGTAGTAAGTACCCTTTTGATTGGCGCTCTACCTCTTTAAAATACTTGGGAATCTCCCTTTCTAAATCGCGAGGCACCATCCTTAAGGAAAACTTCACGCCACTATTGAACTCCATCGAGACGCAGCTCTCCACATGGAGCACAAATGAATCCTCCTGGTTGGGTCGTATGGCGGCCATAAAGATGTATATCCTACCCCAAATTTTATACTATTTCAGAAATATCCCTGTTTTCATACCGGCGCATTTATTGCTCCGGCTGCAAAAACTGCTCTATGCGCATATTTGGAAAGGGAAGCCCCCTCGAGTATCGGCCTCTACAGTCACTGCGCCGCGACATAACGGAGGGTTGGGTTTTTTGATCTACAATCGTACTACAAAGCAGCCTTACTAGCCCAACTGTTGTCGTCAATGCATCTAAAAGAATCACCTCTATGGTTACAGTTGGAGAATGCCATGATTTTTCCATATAAACTTCATGACCTGATGTGGCTTCCATTCCTTCCTAGGAATAGCACCATGGGTCTGCTACCCGCCTCGATGCTCTCCCTCATGTCCTGGCGCCAGTGGGGTCGTCCGTTGGTACGGCCTTATGACTTATTATGTCTCGCCCCTCTCAGAGTTTTGTGTCGCTATATCCCAGACTTAAATTTAGATTCTTGGTTCTTGCGCGGCTTGACGCATGTGTGGCAGCTCTTTACACCCCACTCCCTGAAACCCTTCCCCGACTTGGTACAGGAGTTTGCCATCCCATTGAGTGACTGTTTCACTTACCTACGTGTGAAGCATGCTTTACACCAGAAGGGCCTGACCTCTTTCACAACTACGAACTTTTCAGCTTTTAACAAATTGTGTATGGGGAAGAAATGTCAAATGAAACCATTATCTCTCTGTTACAACAGCCTCCTAACCCCGACCCCACCTAAAAAATTACCCTATATGGTTAAATGGGAAAAAGACTTAGCTTTCACGCTCTCCGTAGATGACTGGTCATATGCCATGGACACAATATACAAATATTCTAGAAGCACCAATCTACGCGAGGCCCATATCAAACTACTGTGCAGATGGTACTTAACACCAACCCGATTGGCCCATATCTCGGGGAATACCGGCTTCTGCTGTAGATGCCTTACCAGCCTCGGTTCTCTACTGCATACATTTTGGTTATGTCCCGCACTAGGGGGTTATTGGGAAAAAATAAGCAGACTGATTTCCCACTGTACTTCACTCATACTCCCACTATGCCCGAAATTGTACCTCCTACATATTATACCCATTACTATTCAGATCTGTCACAGGAGGTTTATCTCTATGGTACTGGGGACAGCAAAAACAGTTATAGCGAGACATTGGCGTTCCTCACTAGGTCCCTCTATGAAAGAAGTTATGATTGCCCTCGAAAGTGTTTTTCAATATGAAGAAATGTTCCAGACCGCGAATAACTCAATGTGTCAGTTTTATGATACATGGGAGGGATGGAGGGTGTTAGTCGAGTCTGGAACCTTGATGTAAGATATTTTACCATGTACGACTGTAGTGCTGCTGTGTTTTGTGTTTTATGTTAGTTTAGGATTTTATCTGTTATTGGAAAATGGAGTCCGCACAAATGACCTCTTATCGGATAATATTGATACTTCATTTGACTTGTCTATTGTCAATGCTGCGAATTTATGTCCTTTATCTTTGAAGTTTCCTTCTTTTTGCAATGTTGTACCATTCTATGTGTGAACTCCAATAAAAACTTTTATATTAAAAAAAATATATTTATTAAAGAAATAATACATGATATCATGTTATAACCCATTGCAATTGAATTACAATGTTTATAATTCCTATTACAAAATAAACTTGATGTTGACATTCAGATACGTTTTATGTTTTTTGTTAAAATAGGCATAATTTTATTAAATATTAAATGCATTTTTCAAAATGCATAAAATGAGTTGTAGAAAAATAATCACAGTAACATTTGACTAATTTGTTCTTCACACCAATTTGTAATCTGATTAATATCATATTTATTTAATTAATGTGAATGGGTTTTAGACTAATCAATTGTTAATAATAATTAAAATTCTGTTTGCTGCTGATTGTAGAATTAAATAAATTTGTTAAAGTTATACAAAATGCTGGAAGAGTTCTTGTTTAATTTTTAGAATAGAATACTGTATAAAAAGAAAATAGTAGCCTTTCTAGTGTCAACAACAACAAAAAAGATGAATTTGGCCAAATGCATTCATTTTTTATTGCAGCTATTGACCCAATTGTTGTTATTTTACAAATTAAAGGTTTATTTGTTATTAGACTTTTGGGAGAAAACGCCATGTTCACTATTGATGGATTTGAAGCTTTCAACATCGAGTGAGATCATGCACAACAAGATCATTTATACATTCCCAAGTGATTAAATTATGTGCTTCTGGTGAAATATTAAGTGCTTATTGATTTGACAGTATAATAATATGTACGCTTATAATGTTTCCTTAAAGTGGCACTGTCACGTCTGAATTTTTCGCAACTATAGAAATTATGTAGTGGCATTTCATTGAAATTCAAATGCAAATAACAAAGAGCAAAAAAAACAGGAAATGCTATTCTCATATATGTTGGTTCTTGACTTACTATAATAAAAGTTCAATTTGTTTTTAACCCTTTAGTCTTTTCTAGATTGTACCATGTATCCACAGTACTGGGCTGCCTCAGTGCTCTTTGTCACGTCTCGGCCTTGCCCCCTGGTGGTGAAGAGTCTTCATGTTTGTTTTTCCCCTATGGTGTGTCTGGCTGTGCTGTTTAGGGCTGATCTGGGGTTCTGTTGTGATCTCCTGATATGGGGTCACATGGCCCAATCACACAGACCCACTCCCTATATATTCCCAGCAGCACAGAGCCTCATTGACTGTTTGTGGAGTTTGATGGTGGTTCTGTCTGGTTCGTGTTTCCTGAGTTGCTGTAAAGCATTCCTGTTCAAGTGTTTTCTGGTTCTGACCTCGGCTTTATTTTTTGACTATCCCTTCTACTCCCCCCTGGTACCGTATATTTCTGATCTGTTGCCAACCTCTGCCTGATTGACGATTCTTGTATGTTTCATGTTTTATGTACCTTGTCTGTCTTAGTTTAGTATTATATTCAGAGGCCGCTTATAAGGACCTCTTTTAGTATAGTCTGTCTGTTTTGTTTACTGTCCTGCAGCCTGCTCACTTCACGGATTGTCAAGTGTATCTTTGTGTTTCTGAGTGTCCTAAGTTGTCTGTCGGTCTTGAAGCCTTCGGAGCTTAGTGGCAATTCTGTTCTGTTTTTTGGTGCTCCTTGGTTTTGGAGAAATCCGTCTGTCCTTGTGTCCAGTTACTCACCTGCCTTAAGGGCTTCATCTCATGTTCCAAGCCACCACGATGGCCCAAGCAGGGGCTAACCGTTACACTCTTATGGATGTAGCATGCTGCTGGCTTCCTGTCACAAGACCAGGGGTGACTGGATGCTTGCGCATCCTGCCAATCCAGGTCATGTGTAATTGGAGGGAACTGGTTCTCGAATTGGTTCCTACTTCAGAGAAACATTTTGAAGCTTTGACCAACCCCTGTCGATCTGAGCTTCTAGATGAGAATTCTTACACTCAGAAGGCTGTGTCAGCCCTCGTAGACCTCTCCAAGAGAGGGTAGAGGGATGAGGACACTCAGGGCACTTAAACTATTCAATTTACATTGAGAGAACACAGTGCCTAGATTGCTCTTTAAATGTTTACTGGAAACATTCAGACAGATTATTACATTTTACTAGGCTTGTGCACCGATTTTTTTTTTCGGTTCGATTCGGTTCGATTTCTTCGGATGTTTAAAATTTTCGATTTCGCTCGTTTCGACCGATTTCTATTTCGATTCGGTTTGGTTCGGCTCGTTTTTTGTGTACATTTTTTTTTCGGAATATCGACCATTTTTCGTATTTTCGGGTCACTTAGCTCGTTTTTTGTATCGACTTTTCGTGATTTCGGAAATTGTAGTTTTTTTCGGAACGTCTGTTCTCCTCGTTTCAAAGTGTCTAACTCTATTCGTTTTGACGTAAACTACTATGGTTTACTTTTTTATACTTTATATATTTTTTTATAATAAATTTTTGGTTTGTTTTTCGGATCCGATAATTCATTCTGTCGATACGATAATTCTGGCGATTTTTTCGTGTTTTTTTTTTTATTAAATAAAGATCCTTTTTTTCTTATGAATATACATTTCACAACTTTATTTAATCACATTAAAAAATGGTATGAAAGCCAAGGAACAAAAAAAAAAGAACAAAACAATTTGAAAAACGCTAAACTGACCCGAATGGTCTGACTTTAAAAATAAAAACCAGAACAAAAAGGTTTTAAAACGGAAAAATAGTTGATCAAAATGATCTGAAACGAAAAAAAAACAAATAAAATGATCAGACAAAAAAAAAATTAACCCTTTCGCTGCTGAGGCATTTCACGGCTTCCCTTCACACCTGTGTGCGGCACTGCGGTCTACTGCTGAGCTAATTTTCGCTCCTCTTGTTTAAACGCGTTTTTTTGAAGCCTTATTTTATAATATGACCCAGACATGTTATATATCGTTCTTTCCGGCAGACTCGGCAGATGATTCATAATATATCATTATCATATGTATGCGTCATGTCCTGTCTGTATATTATAACAAAAAATGCAATAAAATTAGAATTTTCAATGTTTGTTTTACAAGGTGTAATGTGTTTTTTTCACATTTTAACATGCGAGTGTTTGCGGTTATATTTTATGAGTTGCGTTTGTTAAAAAAAATTGAAATGGGGACTTGTTATATTTTTTTGGGTGAAAATTACACTATTTTTAACAAACGCACCCCATACAAAAATCCTTAGTGCAGCATCATTGTTCACATTATAATTGAAATGGGAACAATATTGCTGCATTAACAAAACAAAACAAAAAACCTGTTTATTTTTTTTTATATTTTAATTTTTTATAATTTTTAACATTGTCATGTTTGGTATTGTTGGAAAGGCCATGCTCTGGTCGATCCAAAGATACCAAACATTAACCAACCGATAGCTGCCGAGGATTGGGAGATAGGGGGTTCCAATGAACCCCCTATCTCCACCATTGGTCGCAGTTAGGGGTTAACTCCAGAACTGACGTCATTGTGACGAGGTCTTGGGACTGTCGGCAGCTGCCGTTCCCCCACGCTGTTGTCTTCCTGCAAAGATGTGACCATGTTGGCGGGCAGCGTCTTAGCGGGCAGCGGTGGGAGAGAGAGAGCTCATAGCTGGGAGGAGGTGTTGCGTGAAGCTGCAAACAGGGACAAATAAACTAGACCTGAGCCGCACTGAGGATCTTTGGGTTGTGTCGGAGAAGACTTCACGCAGTGCTGCCATCAATATTTTTTGATAAATTCTTGGTTAGACATTGAATGTGACTGTGGACAAAAATCCATGTTGTTGTGACATCGCCTAAGCTTAACAAAACCATGCCACGTCGGTAATCAAATCTCAAGGCAGTACAACAAGGTTGTGTTAGTGTGTGACATTTTTTGGCCAGGCAGGAAGTGTAGAATGAGCACAGTCACATTCATGGCCACAAATATGTTGACAAATTTATGACAAAGGGTCCATAGAAATGTCAATAAATTTTTGTACATATAATTTTAACAGTGTGGAAACCAAGCAATACATATTAACTTATTAAGTAAGGAAAAGCAACGCACACAAACAGGAAAATATAGAAAAAATATAAAATTTATTTACAACATGGGGAACATGCCAAGGATGGCAAACTGCCCAACAGGGGCACAAACAAACATAGGGGAGGAGGCTGGTCTCACTGCCGCTCCAGGATGTCAGCGGCATTGCTAATATGCTCCCGCAACTCCTGGAGCAACTCCTGTATAGCATCGATGTTAGTGACAGCCAGGCGTAGCTCTCCAATCGCCATCCTATTATTCATCCTAATGCTGGACGTGTCCGGTCTGGCTTCTCCTTCTATATATCAAATAAATGAAAGAAGGAAAATACAGTAAGTAAAGCAGGTTTCTATTTTTGACTGAAAGTCTTGAAAAAATATAACAGTAGTATATACCAGTGCTGGCGGCCTCCTGAGGCTCTGACTCCTCCTCCGACTCCTCCTCCTCCACCACCACCGTCAGCATCTCTTTCGGTGCTATATCTAAGAAATTAAAGAAATAAAAAATACAGTAAACAACAAAACTGATTTATTTTTGAACAAAAGTCAATGCAAAATACAACAGTAAAAAAAAAACCTGGACTCGCGGCCTCCTGCTGCGGTTCTGGCTCCCTCTCTCCATCGCCCTGCTCCTCCTCCTCTTCCTCCTCCTGCTCCTCCTCTTCCTCCTCCTGCTCCTCTTGTGCTATACATAAAAAAATTAAATTAAAGTACAGTAAACAAAAAATGTTTCTGTTTTTGACCAAAAGTCGTTGCAAAATAAAACAGTATATTTATTTATTTATTTATTTATAAAGGATTTTACCAGGAAGGATACATTGAGATTTCTCTCGTTTTCAAGCATGTCCTGGGTTCAAGAACATTGAAGTGTTACAGTTACAGAAATCAAAGTAATACAATGCAAGATATTAAAAAAAAACCACAAATATAAGATTAACAGAAAAAATATGTAGGAAATATAGTCACTAGGTTACATGTTTACAGGTGCATTCTGTATTGAGGTAATGTTAGTAAGGAGCTTTTGAGTGACTTAAGACTGGGGGAAGATTTGATGGTGTCTGGGAGGTTATTCCATAATTGTGGTGCTCTGTAGGAAAAGGAGGACGAGCCACTGTCTTTTTGTATTGTGGTATTGCAAGTAAGGTGCTGGATCGGAGGTTATAGGATGAGGGAGCTGCTGGGGGAAGCAGTCTATTCAGGTAGGGTGGCAGCTTCCCAGAGATGCTCTTAAACACCAGGCTGGAAAGGTGAAGGGTGCGTTTGGATTCCAGCGATGGCCAGTTTAGCTCTTTTAACATGTCACAATGGTGGGTCATGTAGTTACATTGTAGCGCAAAGCGGCAGAATGAGTTATACAATGTAGTAAATTTATGAAGGTGCGTTTGCGGGGCGGCCGCATACACTACATCTCCGTAATCAATAGCCGGCATAAGCATTTGCTGTACAATCTGCTTTCTTACCGCGGGACTCAGGCAGGATTTGTTTCTGTACAGGGCACCTAGTTTGGGGTAAAGTTTAGATGAGAGTTTTTCGATGTGGGGGCCAAAGGATAGGGTCCAACCACATACCTAGATATTTGAGAGAAGTGAATGGTCAGCATGCCATTTGATTTTGTCCCAACACATAGATGGGGATTTTGCAATTTGTGTAGTTTAGGTGCTGTTCCAAAGAGCATCGTTACAGTTTTGTCAGTATTTAAAAAAAGTTTGTTGTTTTTGATCCACTTTTCTACCTCTGTGAATTGTTCTTGCAGCACGGCCTCCAGCTGCGGGAGATTTGGTTTGCTGGTATAGATCACAGTGTCGTCTGCGTACATATGTACAGTTGAGGCTTTGCAGACGTTGGGCAGATCATTTATGAATATTGTGAATAGCAGGGGGCCTAGTATTGAGCCTTGGGGTACACCGCAAGTGACTGGGAGCGGGAGGGAGGAGCTGCCAGAAATTGACACATATTGTGATCGGTCGGATACATATGATTGAAACCAGGTTAGCGTGCGATCACCAATGCCAGAGTTTTTAAGTTTTTCTAACAAGATGCCATGGTCTACCGTGTCAAAGGCCTTGGCAAAATCAAGGAAGATGGCTCCAGTTAGGTTTCCTTGTTCCATCCCAGCCTGGATATCATTGCAGACTTTTAGAAGGGCGGTTGTAGTTGAGTGATATACCAACGCTGGTGGTCGCCCGTGGCTCCTCCTCCTCCACTGGGGCACTGGTGCCTGCCGGGGCAGATGCTGCCTTCTTCCTGTCTTCTGCCAAATCCAAAAAATAACACGTAAATAATGCAGACTGGAAAAAATGGTATATCTATACAATATATTGCCGAAAGTATTGCGACACCCCTCCACTACCCACTAGCACTACCAGCTTGACCCACCACTACTCCCATCTCATAGTTCTAAAGACACAAAATATTTATTATTTCCCCTGCACATAGACATATATTACCGTTCAATTATATATTTTTTTACATTACATTTATTCAATAAAATCTATTATTTGTGTTGTGTGCGTACAAAACGCATTGTGCTGACTGCTTTTAGTTATTTTATAGATGGCCTCAGCCTCAGTTTCACTTTCAGTTTCTGCTAATAAAACTGTGGATATTGCAGAAACAACAGAAATCGGCCATTTTGTTTTGAAATTTGCATCTAAAGCGTTCAATAATGACACTGCTGCAGCAAACTGAATTGCTGCGCTGCAACAATTCAGCAGCTGCTGAGGATGTATTGAACGCGGCTCTGTTTGGATGCACTTTCAGAAGAACTACATGTCCCATCCTACCACTTAGCAGAGACGCAGAGATTTTTGTTGATGCGCAGGTGGGAGCCAATATTGGCCAAGCTGCGGGTCTACTCGTATGCATCACTCAATCACAACAACCTCCCCCCCCAGCACACTACAGTACACACAGTGCCAAAAGAAATCCAGCATTGTAACTTCATCTACATACATCAAATGTCACAATTTTCACGAATACGTAAAATCACAAAAAAGAAGAGCTATGGCAAAAATGCATGTATGACGAGTCGTGAAAACGCAAAGCTATACACAATCACATTGCATGAAAAAAGGACTAGATAAATCAACGTATTTCTGTGCACATTAGCACATGCAAGCACATTATTATTATTATACAGGATTTATATAGCGCCAACAGTTTGCGCAGCGCTTTACAATATAACATGACACTTACGTTTGGCTATGACACGCCGGATGTGCCTCAGCTGCTCCTCCTCGCATACCTTGAGGTCGGACCAGCGTTTTCAGAGCTGGTCCTTCGTCTGGTCCTTCCCGAACAGCTCCAGGATGGTGGTTCGGAGCTTGTCAAGGATACGATCCTTTTCGTGAATTATTCTTTCTGCCGTAAGGGCCCTTACGGCAGTCGTAATCTTTGCGATCAAAGATGCGGACCAGCTCCAACATCTCCTCAAATGCCATGTTGCTGGCCCGCTTCTTCCTGGGTGGTGTCTCATGGGTGGAAGAAGATGAGGAGGTGTCCGAATGGCACTCGTCTCTTGCAGCCATGATAAATAATAAAATCAATATTTTTTGGCCTGTCAAAAAAGTTGTCAAAAAACTGGCTCAATAAAGTTACGACATCCGCGCGCGCGCATGCGCGACCCGCGGACGAATCGGATCTGACCCGATTATGAAGGAATTATCATATCGACAGAATTATCGGACCATTGGAAACAAAAACAAGTGATACGCATTTACAAATACAAAATTTACAGAATCAGCGATATAACCGATAATAGTTAAATATACGAAGTCCAGAATTACCGAAATGGAACCGAAATCACGAATGGAACAGAAATCATGAATAGAGCAAAAATAAATTTCGATTTGACACATTTCAAGTCCATTCGAAAATTACGAAAATATTTTGTTTCGGCTCGGAAAACTTTTCGGATGTGTCGGTTTTCGGGTCCTATCCGATTCGGAAAATCGGCCAAATCCGAAAACACGAATCGGGAAATTTTCGTGAAAGTTCCGAAATTCCGAAACCCGAAACGCACATCCCTACATTTTACTTCTTCAAACTCCACCCACCATTTGCCCATACAGTATTCATCACTTTATGATATGTCTTCTCCACATCATAATCCCTCTCTTTTCTAATTGTTGAATGTGTGTGATGTGTCTGTGTGTATCAACACCCAGTTCTTTTTTTTCCCCTATCAATGCCCCAATTTACCTTTTCATTACCAAAAGCCTCCTTTTGTCATAGCTCCATTAACCTTTTTTGTCACTGCTCCCTATGTTCTGTCCACCTCTAACTCATGTTTCTGGGAAGTTGTGGGAGGGGAGAGTTGTGACCTGCCAGCTGATTTCTATCGTTTTTTGATGGTAGGAGGGGACCTCATATTTCTTTTATCCACTCCCACTTAAGGGGTTATTCAGAGAGCACTCTCTTGTGCCCTGCACTACAGGGAATCAAATTCCCTGACCATGCGGTGAATTTAGCATTCTGCCAAACGGATCCGAAAAAAAATTCGCCGAAACATCTCCAAAACCAGCCGATACGATCCGAAAATATCGGATAACTACAAATTGCTGTAGAAAACCCGACGAACATACCCGTCGATCTTTCGGAAACCCACCTAACACGTCCAAAAGAGCAGACGATCTGCCGAACACAGCACCGACCAGCTGTCGGAAAAAGTCAACAAGCCGACAAACGGGGTAAAAAAACTATTGAAACTCAAAAAATTTAAACACTGTTTGCAAAATAACTACTGCACGAAAATACCTGGAATTAAAATTTCAGGTCCTATAAATAATAATAAAAAGGTCTGTTATAAGAAAAAAAATATTTGCAGAAAAAATCCCCAAAAATGACTAAATAAAAAATCCTTAAAAAAATAAGTACATAGACTTTTTGCTGCAAATTAAAAGAATAAACAGTTTAATAGATATTGAATAAAAACAGGAATATTTTTAACATGGAAACCTATGGCATTCGCCTGATTAAACCTGCTGAATGAAACCATAAGGGCATTACACTGCTGTTCTTTGTTCTCTGAATAGATAAATCCTTGCTCCTCTATGGGGATTTCACTGCTGCCGAAGATCACTGTATTTCACTGGCAATTTGGCAAACTGCCTGCTTTTTGAATAGTCGAATGGCCCTCAAATTGCACCTTAAATGGAAATTCACCATTCGGTTCAATTTTGGGGCCAGTTCGGCTCTCTCTGAATAATCCTGTTAGTATCAGATGTTCCCAGAGTTCTGCTTTAGCAAAGAGAAGTAGAACTACTTTCCCTCTGGTGTACAAATACATGCCAGCACAAGGTGGAAATTGGTAATTTAGGGGTACAGATGCAGAGGACCGTCTGTGATGTAACCCACATGGGGAGTACCCTGATGAATATGTTTCCATATAAATATACAGTATGTGTGTAAGAGGAGGCAACTTGAGGCATCTATTTGTACATACATCAAGCCTCAGATTTGTCATCCTGGTGAAACTACAATGAAGTGAAATTCCAGCCTCTAACTCTGAAAAAGACCAGATACGAAGAACTGAATAAGTCATGAACACAATATTAAAGTTAGTTAATGGGTTTGTATCGCAGGTTGTTTTAAGCATTCTTCCCTTCTGGCATTTTATAGGCATATATCTGAAGGAATATTAAGTGAGGACTATTTTATTTAAAAAGTGCATACAATAAAGGAAGCATAATCTGTAATTATTGGACATTTGATAAAACCAGCAGATGGCAGGCATTATCCAAGTAACATATTACTTCATATAACAGTGTTTCATGTTTTATGTGTTGCCATTTGTGTTATGTACTTACGATATTCATGATATCAGTTTTCTTTGAATAACTCAATATGACATAATCAGCCTTAAATACTCTCTTTAGATATTGATGTAGCCTTTCAAAATGACTATCTCTGTCTGTCTCGCCTTGATATCCTTCTATCCATCCATCCCACAATCGGATTGGAAGCTGAATTTCCAGTCACTGACCCATGCTTTGCAGCTCCTAGAATAGTACCAGGCTATTCCTAGGGGAATAAATAGGTCTTATAATGTTTCCCTCCAAGTACATAATCGACATGAATATCTCATGGTTAGCTTGGTAATCTACTGTGATGTACTGTGTTCATTTTTATTTTGGATAATTAATACAGATTACCATTTAATAAAAGTGAACAAAAAGTGTGTTACCTTGGACTCATTATATAGTCAATGTTTGTTTTCCTGTTGCAGTTACTGTCTGTCACGGTCATACTATTATATTGTTGCTTTGGCTCTTATTATCTAAATTTAATTTGCTTACCCGGCACATCTAGACCAGTGGAATATGATACTAAGCGTATACTACAGAGGAAAATAAAATGTCTTGTTGTTTTGACATCTTGTTCATGGATTGAAGTGATTTTAACATGGCACACCAGATGGTATGCTTAATGAGATTAATTTTGGTTTGGTCCCCTTATGCATAACCAGTGTCCCATTATGGCCCAAAAAGGTCTTTTTTCTAAGCCCGTAACATGTAAGAAAGTACTTGGGCACTACAGGCAAACAGAATTTTTGAGAATTAGTAAAAAGACTTATTCCAGCCTGTCTAAGTTCAGGTACAATAGGTCTTCCAACAATTTTTTTTGCCCATCCAGGTGTCAAGATCCATGTCTGCATTGTGCGACTACTTGAAGACCACACACCCCTCCTCTCCTTGCTCCATTATTGAAGCTCAGTCTCTCAGACAGAGAGGTGCTACACCCTGCTCTGATCCTACCATATACCTGATCCAGAAAGATAACCCGGCTTTCCCTGCACCCTATCTGGCTACCTGTCCCTGTTCATCCACCTAACCTTCTGGTCCCTCCATCAGCTACTCCCATCACCCTGCAATATCCAGCCTGGTCTGTTTCTGCTTGTCTTCCATTCCTTATTCTGAATAACCCTGTTATCGAGCCGGGGCATGGCTGAGGGTGATGAGGAACAGGGCAAACAGGGACTAGACGAGGCAAGGCTAGGTAAGGTGAGTCTGGATATAGGATTGCAGAGTAGGAGCTGGAGATAAGGGAACAGAACCAACATCTCCTCTGTGACTCAATGCAAGAGCCTAGAGGGATGGGCGAGACTTCCTTAAATAGTGCAGTGCCAACCTATAAAGCAAGGGTCAGTAGCCTTGGCCATCCTGATGTTTTGAAACTATATTTCTCTTGAGGCTCTACAAACCTAATGAGCAGCCAAGCACCAGGGTAGATGTGGTTCCAGAATATCTGGAGTGGCGAACCACACCTGAGTGACCCCATGAGTTACTGCACCGGGTGACACCAACCCTAGTGATGGAAATGCAGCAAGCAGCAGAGAAATCCCAGATTGTAAACAGTCCATGGACCTGAGAGGGGGAAGAATCAGCCCAGATCGGGGCAAATGTAGGATAATATAGCTCTCTTGTGGGCCGCAAGCATGATACCAAACTAGCCCTTACTTGAAAATAGTCAGTGTGATCTGAAAAGTCAACTGTGGCCTGTGAGAAGTAATGGTTTATTAGTAACAGGATCAACTCTGGGTTCTGGGTACAGATAGTGGTTACCACTCCATTTGGGATTCACAGTATGTTGGCCTCAGTAATGCGAATATTCCACTAGTGGCGTAAAACACCTTAATAGCACCCTTGGGAAACATTTACTCATTCCAGATTCTAGTCTAGGTAAAACATTTAACAATTTGATTCTAGAAACAATTTGATTCTAGATGTGGTTCATCACTTACTGGGGATTCACAACATCTGTGAGTCGTTGACAATTGTGGCATATTTGGATTCCAAAGCACTATTGGGAAATTATTTAAAAAAAATAACAGCTACAGAACTCCTGTATGTGTTGTTAATCTACAATAATCCAGTTAGATGCGTTTTACTATGCCATTAGGATATAATTTCTGGAAATTTTTTATTACTTTAGAATTAATGAAACATTCTGAATTTTCTAGTATTAAAGAAACAGGAAAGTGGGATAAGGAATCTCTTCTATTGATCATATGTTGGACAGATAATAAATCACTGTTACATCTCAAAGTGTCTAACATGATATTTTACTCAGGGTCGAAGATGATATTTTGTAAATGTTGTCCGAACAGCCATATATTTATTTTCTGATTGATAATTCTTTAAGGTGAAATATTACTGCTGTTCATAGCACGCAGGATAATAATCAAGACAAAAGTGGACCAACAAATGCTGTAGTTACGACAGGAAATAACCTAACGACCATGTATATAAAGGGGATAATACATTCAACCCTGCATCCTGAAGAAGTGAACAATGTGGGTGTTTATTTAATTTTGTGTTCCAAATCCCGCATTCTCTAAAAAGTAGCATTAATACTACCTTTATCCAGAACTTTAATGTAATCAACTAGCCAGAATAGCCCTCAGTCAGAAGGAAACGCTGAACACCGGGAAAAATGGTCAAGGGCAGAAAGACAGTGAGAGACGGGGCTGGCCCAAGCCCTTTTGCGGTCAACCCATTAAGGCCTGTGGGGGTTTTAGATGAGGAGCTGGTGGGCTGTGTTGCATCCTACCTACTCTCCTTATTAACCCATTACCTGCTGGTTTTGGGTTGCCAGGAACCCGACAACCCAGCAGCTCAGGCAAGATCGCATAACATCACAGCTGCTTCACGGCTTGGATGTCAGAAAACACCATTGCAAGCACTTGGATCTTGCTGTGCTGCAAGTAAGTTGCAGCACAATCCAAGCCCTTAGTGAATTAGGAGGGACGCATCATGATGATAGTAGGTGCATTGCGCCCCCTATCACTCGCTTAGTACATCCTGCCCATAGTCCATAGCCGATTGTCCTGACTGATTTATGACGCCTCTGGTCATTGTGACAAAGACCTTCTTTCGTATGTGACCTCAAAGAGAAGACATGAGAGACAGCAATCCCATATTGTAGTACTGTATGTTCCCAACACAATGTGCAGTTATTCAGTCAGAAATACAGTCACCAGTTATAGAACCTTGTAATTCCTAGGCTCATACGTAATCACACGTAGAACTCTTTAAGGCCAGTACTCAACCCACTCTAGTCAAATTGTCACATCAACTTCCACAAGCACACAAACAGGAAAAAAACCAAGAGGCAATGTTTCTATATCATAACACAAAATAGATATATATGTAGAATTAGGTCTTTGGCATACTCACCAATGTTGGAGCCTTAGCGCCCTTAGGTTCATATGTGTGCGCATGCGCCATGCAGGGCTTTTATAGGTAATTACCTGCCCTATTGGTGATGAGGTATCCATTAGAAATGACTTCATTCCACATAAGATAAAAATAAGTAAAAAAATACAGTAATATTGATAATAAATAAAGCTAATCAAGATATTTCACTGAGATGCGCTTTGGCATTATTCCTTTTTCAGTCAATAATAAAATTGCAAAAAAGTTCACTGTGATTTGCCTGTATTAGATAGGTTGTTTTTTTTTTCATTTACAATATTTATTTTGCAATATAGTCAGCAAGACATCAAACTTAAAATATGGGCCTCGCAGGGCCGCAAAGAGTCATCAAGCAAAACACATCATAAGAAAAATAACAAAACCAGCTAGACAGCAAAGCGACCAAGCAAGGTCAATTCTCAGGTACATTACAAAGATAAAATCACAAAAATACAGAAAGTGTAGCAGGGGAAACTCAAAACAGACGGGGGGGACACTCACCAAAAAGTGTTCTGGAACCTAAAAATGAAATGGAAAGGGTGGGAAAGATGGCTAAGGCCTGAAAGTGACCTTCCTGGCTCACTCCTGGTAGTCCTAGGAACCGTAGGAGGCCATGGAAGTGTGCAGGTCACAAGGCCAGGGCACCCGAGGGCCAGGTATGGTGGACAGAGCCATGGTAGCCACTATAATGGCACACCCCAAGATAGCCCTAAGACGCCAAAAAAAAAAGGGGGGGACGGTCCGCAGTACGAGTTGGTGAGTGAAAAATAAAAATATGGTAAGGACAAGGTCTCTAGCACAAGCCTACAAGCCAAAATCAAAATGGTGCATAAAAAAAAAAGTGGGAACAGAGTCTGCCTGAGTAACAGATAGGATAGGTCGCACAGAGTCTCAACAAAAATAAACACAGTCTGCATCAGTTAACAGACAAATGGTGGGTGGTGTCATCACAAGGGACATATAAAAATAATTTAAAAAAAGGGGGGGAGAGGGGGAACATATCACAGCAAAGAGTTATCGAGACAGAAAAACGGGGTGATTAATGAGTACCCAGGGATCGTCAGTCCATCAGCTCGAGGCCCATCATGACCCACAACCCAGTGACAGTGAGGCCCCATCGCTCGGAAAGTGAGCCTCTTTGGAGAGGAGCCAACGCGGCAGCAGGATAAAGAACATGGGCATCACAGTCTCCCTCAACGGGTGTAACAGACTGTGTGCTCGCTACAGCAGCGGCGGTAGACAGGACCCCGCACCTCCGGGGATCCATGACTAGCTCACGGCCGCCAGACCGACTGAGCCCCACGAAGGACAGCAGAAAATCAGAAGGCCCCTCCAAACGACAGCAGGTGACGATCTGGACAGCCTCCTCCTCAGCAGGTAAGAGCTCTGGGGGGTCAGGGGGCGCAGCCTGGGTCTCTCCATGCGGCAACGATCCAATTTCCATCGGCCGTCAAAAGCACATCTGCCTCCCGCAGACACTCCACAGGGCCGCATCTCCGATGGCTCCATCACAGGCTCACCACTAGACGCTCCATGAAAGGTCACCGCGGCGCCCCACCCAGCCTCCTGTTGGGCGAGAAACCACGAGTCCTGAAATTCCCTCCACAGCTCCGTCAGCATCCCTCTCGTGAGGGGCAGAGAATCTGGGCTGGTCATCAGGGCAACAAAAAGGGCCAGTCCGCAGGAGGAAGAGAGTGTGATGCAAGCACAGTGACCAGAGATCCGAAAATCCAAGGCGTTGCTGCAGACCTGAAAGATGGCCGCCAAGGTAAGCCACACCTATAGGCCCAAAAAACAGGGCAGGCTGCAACAGCAGTTAGAAAGCCAGCAAGTCAGCTCGGCACCTGTCGCTCAACTCCAGGGTAACAATACTCCGAAGGGGGGCCTTAATATGGATGGGGGACGCAAAAATTCAAAGAAAAGAACAAGTCCGCAGGAGAGCACAGCAACATGCGTCCGCTCCCATCAACAGTCGGCTCCACCCCCCGTATTAGATAGTTTAGTGCCAAAGAAAGGGGATTCATGCACTCCAACAACAGTACAAGTGCAGCTTTTATTGGATGAACATTGGTGGCAATGACAACATGTAGGCTTAGAACAGCCTTTGTCACCAGCAAAGAATTTTTTGAGCTCCCTGTATACTAAAGGGAGAAATGGCAGTGCTGGGTCTGGCAGTGAGTCTGTAGTGTGGATGCCTCTTTCACAAACTGCTAAGAGTTGTTGTTATGAAAGGTAAATATTCAAGCTGGGCACAAGTTGCAAGTGGGGTAACTTGGGGTTACATTACATTAACAAAAAAGAGTAAGATAATGGACACCGGCATAATAGAAAATAATTGGAACCTTTATTAGCTGCCAATTGCCACACATAGACCCAACACAAAAACACTGTTTAAAAAAATCATTCAGGCTTATTCAAAGAGAATCGAAAAGTCACCGCACGTTCAGTGACATTTCGTTCTTTTCATTTTGGTGCGATTTGGCAATCCCATTTCGGCAACCCTGCGGTGTATTCAGCAAGCACCACAGGGCCGTTGCACCACAGGGCCGTCGTACTGCAGGGAAAAGCCATCGCAAACGCGCCGAACACTCACCGCAAAACCCAGGCGAATGCACACTGAAATCCGCAAAAACATCTGGATTAACCCCATCGAACACGCTGAGAAACCCTAGCAGCCGCCGATCACACGCAGAGCAGCCGCCAGAAAAACCCGACACCACAGACGAATGGAGTGGGAAAAAAAAACAGTATGCTTGAATGTTTGAAAAGTGAAACGCTGTTTGCAAAGAAACTACAGAATGAAAATGTTTGAAATTTACATATAAGGTCCAATGAATGATTATAAAAAGGGCTGTTACAGAAAAAAGAAAAAAAAATCGGCATTTCGGCAACCTTTCTCAGCTGTTTTGTGTTCTCTGAATAGACAAAGCATTGCTTCTCTATGGGGATTCACTGCCCACGAACAGGGAGCATATGTGAAAGCAATTCGCCAACATTTGGCGAACTGCATGCTCTCTGGATAGCCGAATGGCCAGGAAAGGTAAGCGTACGCTGAATTTCAGCGTTCGATTACCCTTCGGCCACAATTCGGAGCTCTTTGAATAACCCTGATAGAAATGAAAAATGAAGAGGTTGCTGTTGATGTGTAAGTCAGAATATACTAAATATGTAAATTACATATTGTACACTCGCAAGTAGGTGTTTATACTATCAAAAGAACAATAACTATTGTGGTGGGCGTAAAATGAATATAACTGAGTATAGTGAAAGTCTATTGGTATTGCTAGGTTATGGATTAATTACCACCAACTCCCAAAAATTTTATATTCTCAATAGCAGGATCCAAAAGGATACTGGATCTCTCATGTCAATAGGGGTATGAACCCAAGACCAGCAAATAAATAGCCACAAGGGAGGTTCACACATCCAGATAGACCTAGCATGCCCTCGTTATTAGGGGCAGAAACAACCTCTAAGAGTGAAACAGTCAACCAGACCAAATAAAGACATGAACAGTTAAAAAGCTTTTGTCATCTAGACGCGTTTTGCTGCTAAACAAATGCAGCTTTATCAAGAGATAGATTACATTAATGATCTTGCGAAGGGTTTCGAAAGTCACGCGTCTGTGTGTGCTGATCATACAAAACTGGATAGGTTTGTACCGTCTGATCAGGATGAAACTCTTATTCTATAGCTACAATTTGCTGCATTTGGTTCAAGCGTGTGTAAGGTTTGCAAGGAAACTGATCATAGGAATAGGGCCCTCGTTTCCTCCTGTATTGGTTTATCAAAATATTGTTCAGTCTCATTGTATTGTAACACTGTCTAGATTGAGAAAGGATTTTACCAGGAAGGATACATTGAGATTTCTCTCGTTTTCAAGTATGTCCTGGGTGGCGAGTATGTACCGTTAGGTGTCTTGCCCAGGGACACTTACTGGAGAGGTGCTCGTCGGGATCGAACCCATGACTCCACAGGCTCTCTCCACGCAGAGCAGTGATGTTACCTCTACTCCACCCAGCCGGTATGGTGCCCATTGTTCAGTGCTGCGGAATATGTTGGAGTAATAAGTAATAAGTAATAAGTAAAGTAATAAGTAAAGAATAATAAAAAATACATATGGCCCTGATCAGATACCAATGAATGTACAGGCAGTATCTCTCCCAAGCAGATTTCATAATTTGTTCCTACACAGCCATTTCTTATAAAGATAAATAATAACTCAGAGGGCAGCGTTTAGAGGCAGATACTATCTTTGTGCCAGGAGCACAATGGATAGACTAGGTACCATGTTATAAATATGTGTGTAACAGATCCCTTTTATGGTAGTAGAAGATTTGTCTCTTGATATAAAAGTCTTCCCAACAAAAGTCTTCCCAACCTAGAAGAATTATATTGCAAATTTTTCTGAACCAAATCTAATTTTTATTTTTTCTATGTATTTATGGCCTACAGAATTTCTCACACTTATAGGTATTCAGCCTAGGTAGGCATTTACGCATATCACATTGTTATACGAGTTCCACGATTTAGAAGAAAACAACATCATGTCTATGTTATATTTCAGAATAATTGAGTCTGGGGGGGCGTGGCCGGACGCTGTGGAGAGAAGCTGTGTTTGGGCGAAGCTCTGATCTTTATCCCTGAAATTGGGGTATTTTCGGTGTTTTTCTTGCTGATTTTTCACTTTTTGTGGTCCCTACGGGTCTGGCTATCGGGTGTTTGCATTCCGGAGCCCGCGTTGTCCCCCCCCTCCGGAACAGAGACTCATATTTGTACGGTTTCCTAACGGCCTCGGAGCGCGCTGACGGCCATTTTGAGGCCTTCTCCCTGATGACTTTCTTCACTCTGCAGATTCCTTCGGGGGCTCTGATTCCCGGTGGAGGTACGGCGCTAGCTGTGGAGGTGGTGGGCCCACGCCTCTCGGCTGCGTTGGGGATCCACCGGGAGCAGGACATAGATGGATGCGTGGCTCAGAGGCAAGAAGACACCTCTCCCCCTGCTGGGGCTGCGTGTGCTATGCTGACTTACCTGGATGCTTGCCTGTCACTGCTCTCGGGTCCCGATGAGGGGGTGCTCACGAGAGGGGACTGGCGCCGGCTGATGACCGCGGTGCACAACGACAAGTGTGTAGAGGCTGAGGCCACACGAGCGTTCCTACCTGCTGCTGCTTTCCCGATAGGCAACGAGGATGTCCATCTGCCAGCTGCCGGGATCTGCGGTGCCGGATCTGATGGCCTGGACGAGGGGCTGGTCCTGGATCCTTCCCCCCTGGGAGCGAATCTTGGTTCTGGACCTGGGCCGGGTGCCTGTGGGGTGACTGCTGAGCCAGATGATGTGGATCCCCCTGAGTCAGCGGAAGAAGTAGTGCGGTCTGGGACTGTCGGTGGCGCACTGGGACTCTCTTGGGCCTACAGCGCGGTTAAGGGGACCGTTGGAGTTGCCCGGAGGCAGTTTGGTCGAGGTGCCCCCTGCGGTTTTGAAGTCGCTGCTGGAGACGCTACCGGAGCCCTGGGGAAGCGGATTGCCCTGCATGTCCCCTGTGCAGCTGATGTGCCCGGGGATGGGATCTGTTACGCTCGGTGGCTGGATACGGGCTGAAGACCCCTGCTCGCCTCGATGCATTCACCCTCACCGATGCTGAGATGCTCCCTCCACACTGAGTTTTTCTTGCAGTCTGCCATTTCTGACTCTTATAGTTCACAGTCTTAGTTCCCCTAGCAATGTTTCCTCCCTGATGACATTTGTGAATGCTTATCTATGTTACTTCTCATGATGACCCCCAGATGACACACTTTCTTGACTCCCCCCCGTTTTTCATTCCTTTCCCCTTGTTTTTACACGCCATCTTGTGCTGCAGACTCCCCTCCCCCCCTTTTCTCTCCCCTTTTTTTTTTTTTTTTTTTTTTTTTTTTATTTAACTTTTATTTTATTTTATTACTTTTTCTTTTGGCGTTTGGGGCAACTCGGGGCGTGCCATTGTGGTGGCCACCATGGCTCTGCCCACCATACCTGGCCCCCGAGTACCCCGGCCTTGTGACCTGCACATTTCCATGGCCTCCTACTTTAGGAGAGAGCCAGGAAAGTCACATTCATGGCCTTTGCCACCCCCCCCCCCCCAATTTTTCTTTCTTCCCCCCCCCCCCCCGGAGCACTTTTTGGTATGTCCCCCTGACCACTTTCCTTTTTGAATATTGCTTTATCACTTGCTGCATACCTGTATGTTGAACCTGTGTTATTACTTTCATTTATTTTACTTAGCTGATTGTACTGCTGATTTTCTTTTAAAATAAAAATTTTGAATGAGAAAAAAAGAATAATTGAGTCTGATAGGAATCTCCTTTTATAAATTATTCAGTCTTCATCCAAGTAAAGGAATGTGACAGAATTAATACCTATAAATGATTAACTGCAAGAAACATAAACAGTGTTTATACAGAACGTCTCCCAATTTCCATATATGATGAAGTGGTGAATAAAATTTAGAAAATGTCCAGTGAATGACATTTTTTTGTTCAGTTATGCTTGCTGTCTAAGAAACTAGACATCGTCACCATACATTTTATAGATTCTACCTTTCACATGGATGGAGGCCCAGTATGTCAGTTGAGTTGTATTATTATATGGTGAGTCTATTACTAACAGTGACAAAAGATAAGAAAAATGTGATACTGCGCAAAATCAGTGAAAAATCAAATAAAGATTGTTTGTCTAAGTCACATTTTTTTATAGATGAGGTGCTCTCTCATCTCTTGGACTCCTCTCTCCTCCTCCTCTTTCTCTCATGATAGTGTCAGGAGTCATTTTTACAGGTGTTTTACACCCAGATTCCCTTCTTTTATTGACCTGGTCTAACGTTCTTGCGGTTATTGATATTGGTTATGTCATCTTGCTTTTGCTATCTTAAAGAATACAGTTGTTCTTGACTTTCCCTTGTGTTGACCATGTTGGTGAATAATATTAAAAAAAAAAATTTAAATGTGGTGTCAAACTCATTGTAGCAGAAAATGAATGAAGTGACACAGCATGTACAATCGTACATAAATACTCAGATCTTTTCAGGAGACATATCGGCTGGGTAGTGATTACATGGCTAATCTGCAATCATGGAGATGCAGGTTCGGAAGCTCTGTGTAACAGGGCAGATCCAGACACAGGTTTCAGGTGGGGGGGCACTCTACCACTCCACCAAGAGATGGTGTTTGGTTCACAGTGACAGGCAGAGTCACGCCTAATCGCTGGCTGTGCTCGTCACACTCACTCTCCCCAGAACATTGCCACACTGGGTCTGTCCTCATGCGGCTCAGCTTTGCTGCCTACTTCATTGATAAGATTGCTAAACAAAAACTAGAAGTCTCTTCTCTGCCCTCCTCTATTAACCATTGAACCCCATTCATTCCTTCACTCCCTGCCCCCCTCTTCTACTATGTCTTCCTTTTCTCTGATCTCAGAGGGGGATGTCTCGGCACTTCTCATGTCCTCCTCCCCGACCACCTGTCTGCTTGACCCATCCCCTCGCACTTTGCCCAGTCTGTCTTACCTGTTATTGTTCCTGCTTTCAGTCATATTTTCAACCTCTCCCTCTCCTCTGGTGTCTTCCTCTCTGCATTCAAATGTGCTATGATCACCCCCATCCTGATGAAGCCATCTCTCGATCCCACCTCCCTCTCGAAGTACCGTCCCATTTCTCTGCTCCCCTTTGACTCCAAAATCTTAGAACGCCTGGTTTATAACCAGTTCACCGTATTCTTGTTGCTAACTCTCTACTTGATCTGCACCAGTCCGGCTTTCGCTCCCAGCAATCCACTGAGACTGCTCTAACCAATGACCAAGGTGACTAATGATTTAGTTGCTGCTAAAACCAAAGGTCATTTCTCCCTCCTTATTCTTCTTGTTCGTTCCTCTGCATTTCACACTGTTGACCACCCTCTCCTGCGTCTTACACAGCATCAACTCGGCCTCGGTGACACCGCTATCTTCTGGTTCTCTTCCTATCTCCCTCTTCATGCAGGGAATCGGCTGCCAAATGCCGCCACAAACCCGCTGGCCGCTGCCACAAACCCATCACAGCCGATGGACATCCGCCACAAACCCGCCGGACAGCCACCAAACGCAACCGATGAGCCGCCGCGCACAGTACCGGCAAGCCACCAGTAAGGCTGGGGTCAGACGAGCGTAGTGTTCACGTCCGTGATTGCGCCTAAAAGTACGTCCGTGATAGCATGAAAGAAAGTCCATTGGAGCCCGACACACGAAGTACGTCCGCTCTGAACTGCGGACGCACCACGGCCGCGGCAAACGGACGCAAGGCAGGCAAGAACGTACAACCACTAGAACGGCCGCACAAAGTGCGCTGCATCCGCATCGTCCGCATAGCTTTGTGTGTGAGTGATGGAACGTGGTCAGACGGACTGCATTTATACGTCCAGCATTTTTCACGGACAAAATGGTTTTGCTTTTTAATTTATTTTTCCTCCTACATCCGTCAAAATATAAACGTCAGTGAAAAAAACGGACTGTGTGGCCACTACTGTGTCTTCCGTACTGACGTACGTCCGTGTGCAAGGACGTACAGTCCGTAGAAATCACGCTCGTCTGACCCTAGCCTAAAAAGAAAACAAAAAACAATACGATTGAAGGTGTGAAAATTGAAACGCTGTTTGCAAAATAAATACTGAACGAAAATGCCTGTAACTAACATATAAGGTCCTATGAATGATAATAAAAAGGTCTGTTACAGAAAAAAGAAAAAACGCAATTAAAAAAAACGTGGAAAAAAATTATCCTGAAAAATGCCTAAAAGATCCTAAAAAAAGTAAAGAGACTTTTTAATGCAGATTAAAATAATAAACAGTTTGATAGATATTGAATAAAGATGGGAATATTTTTAACATTGAAACCTATGGGATTCGCCAGAAATAAACTTGCCGAATGAAACCAGCGAACAGCAGGGCAGTTCTCTGACATTTCACTGCTGTTCGGTGTCTGTGAATAGATTAACCATTGCTTCTCTATAGGGATCTCACTGTTGCCAAAAATACTTGCTAGCAATTCGCCAAAATTTGACGAGCTGCTTGCTCTCTGAATAGCCGAATGGCCAGGAAATAGCACCATATCGGGAAATTCCCTGTTCGGGGCCATTTCCATTGACCCCTAACCAAAATCAATGATATGGATGGTTTATTTCGAACAAAGAAGAGCAAGGAATTTCCTTTCTTTGTTTTCATTTGGCATGCATTCCAATTAAACTGTTTGCTGTAAATAACTGTGCCTTTATAGACCATTTAAACAGCGGAATGTATTGCCCTATTTGTAGAACTTGTTATTTGTCAACAAATTGTTACTATATGTTAGTGATGGAACTAAAGCTTGATTGTGGTTTTTACTTTGTGAAGGGTTTTTGCTCAGTATGTGAAAGTCTTTGTTATTATGTGTAAACACGGAGAACAGCTTACTATTTAACCCCTTCACTGCTGAGCCATTTCACCTCTGAACTCATGCTCATGTGCTGAACTCATTTTTACCGTTTTTGCTCATGTTTAAACGCGATTTGAAGTCACGTTTTATTATACGACCCAGACATATTATATATCCTTTTTTACAGCAGACTCGGCAGATTCATAATATATCATTATTTTATGTATTTGCCTGAATATTATAACAAAAAGTGCAATCAAATTAGAATTTTCAATCATCTACAGCGTGTAAAGTGATTTTTTTCACATTTTATCATCCGAGCCTTTGCGGTTATAGATTCTATGGGTATGCTTGTTAAAAAAATTAGAAATGGGAACCTGTTACTTTTTTTGGAGGGGGTGAATTTCGTGATATTTAGCTAACCCCCCCCATAGTAAAAATCGTTATTCTTCGTTCGAAATAAACCATCCATATGTGTTGATTTTGGTTAGGGGTCTTGTCTGGTCACATGCAATCAACCAACATAATGTACATAGCTTTAAATTGAGGCATTTCAGCATTTCCTCCAGCTTCCCTGCGATGGTCTAACATTAGCCTGCGCTTCATTAAGCTGCCTACGGCTAAAAATATATAAAGAGATAAAATTAAAAATACAGTATATATATTTGATTAACCCTTTCGCTACCAAGCACTTTTTTGTAGAAAAACTATAACATCATTTATCTGAAACTTGGGCTGTGCATTAACATCTAAGTGTAGGATAAAATAGTACTTTTGCACATTCTAGATTGTTATTCTGAGATAAAACTATAAAACTAATGTCAATTTGAGCATTTCTAGTTTTTCATTTATTTGCTTATCCGATAAACGTTGTTCCAATAAAAAAAAAATGTCTAGAGACTGTATCTGTACGGTACAGTTACTTTACCAATTCTTATCATCTGTATCTTCTTTTCCCTGTACACTAATGAGTGACCTCAAGGCTGTCTCTCAGTTGTCCATGGTTGTTTTAACGCAGCAATAAATAAGTGAGGGGGCTCGTCCTTCTAGTTACTTTGCAGTCAGATGAGGAGGCAGCATATTGTCTAAATGAAAATCTCATTTCAGCACAGGGAAAACATCAAGCGTGCTTACAAAAAAATGTGTAATTGGGGTTTCCGGGGCAAAACTTTGTTTTCTAATATTTTGCAATGCAAAAACACGTACAGTATATGTGTTGTTTGGTAGTGAAAGGGTGAAAAGATACTCTAGGATGGCCCACATTCATAAATATTTTCTACAAACCAATTTTTAAAAGCAAAATATATTTACTATGGACTACCTCTATTTCTCTTTTAACCCCTTCACTACCAACACTGACTATACTTGATCTGCAAGGCACCTGCTGGTGCCACAATATAGAGTATAGTCAATACAGTGTTCTACTGGACCAATGCAGGGGAAATATGTTTATTGTAAATGAATTTCAATGACAATTGAGCACCAAAACATGCACCTAAAGTTTAAGCACCACGGGCACGATATTCGAGGTGCTAATACTCTTTAAAACCAGCTGCAAATGTGTGTTTAAAGCACAGATCCCCAGCTCAATCAGCACGGAGCCGGTGCTCCAGTATCTCCTTTTATCTATCAGATGGTGACATTTGCCTGACAAATAGGTTATTTCAGTAAGGAATAAATTTGGAATATTGCCAAATATTTCTTACTGTATAATTCATGAAAAATTATTTTCCAAAAAATCTACTGGCTCCTGACAGCATTTTTCTGGAAAATCCCTTGGTAGTGAAGGGGTTAAGCAAGCTTTATAGGAGATGAGAGGACCTCTGCCAACAGAATTGTTACTGTTTGCAGCTGCGATATTAATGGCTCGAGAGGTTATTCTGAGTAGCTTTATTTGTGGATCAGATGCTGAAGCTCCTTATTGTAACTTAAAGGTTCATATACTTTTGTAAACTTGTAGCAAACTGGGGAAGAGTAAGCTATTCCAATGTAGTTCATTCTTGTTGGCTCAAGCTGGTATTCCACAAGGAATACTGTCTCTCCGACCCTGGTGTTATGTGATTTTTTTGCCTTTGCAACCAGTGCCCTATAGATGTATCAGGCAGCATTGTATGAGCCTGCTCCTGCAAGACGTAGTCCTTGTAATGTACAAATAAGCCAACAGCGTAAGGAGGCCACACTAAAGGAGTTATTCAGAGAGCACCGAACAGTGAATTTCCCAGTATGGTGTAATTTTGTGGCCATTCGGCTAATGGCTATTCAAAAATCTGGTGATTCACCAAATATTGGCAAATTGCCAGCAAAATACGGTGACCTTCAGTGGCAGTGAAATTTCCCTTAGTGGAGTAATGGTTAATCTATTCAGAGAACGCCGAACTGCACCGAAAAATTTGTCAAAATTTCAAGATTTTCAGTGGTTTATGGCTAGGGTCAGATGAGCGCATTTTGTACGGACTGTGCGTCCGTGCAGTAGGACGTACTTACTGACTGACAACAAGGTAGTGGCCACACAGTCTGTTTTTTTCACTGACGGATTTCTTGACTGATGTAGCAGGGAAAATAAATAAAAATGAAAAAACATTCTGTCCGTCAAAAATGCTGGACGTATAAATGCAGTCCGTCTGACCATGCTCCATCACTCACACGCAAAGCTATGCGGACGTGGCGCACTCTGCACGTCAGTTCTAGCAGTATTACGTTCTTGCCTAACCTGCGTCCGTTTGCAGCGTCCGTCAGCCCCGCACTTCTGTGCGGACGTACTTCGTGTGTGGGGCTCCATTTAACACAATTGTATGCTATCACGGACGTACTTATGTGCGGCAACACGGACGTTAACACTGCGTTCGTTTGACCACAGCCTTATTCGACAGGTTTATGCAGGCGAATCCCATAGGTTTCAATGGAAAAAAAAAATTCCGCTTCTTCTTAAATATTTATTCGGGTGTGTTTGGGTTTTTCGGGTGTGTTCAGCAGGTTTATCGGCGACGTTCAGTGCCTCAGTTCTTTGGGGATCCTGCGTTGAATGCTGAATTTACCACAGGGTCAGCGAATTAAGGGTGCTGAAGTGCGTTGAAAGAGAGAGCACCGAAATTTGGCTGAAATTACGGTGCTCTCTGAATAACCCCTTAAAACGTTTTACTTAAGTATTTGTTATGCCAGAATTCTTAGACACCTGTCCCTCTCCACTTAGCTTATATTAGGACTGGTGTCAATAGCTGATTGATTCACTACGGATTGATATCATGGTAATATCATTGGATTTGCTATGGATTGATATGTACAAGATAGGAGTCATCCATGGTACGAGAAGAAACTCAAATGTCTTACTGCATTGCCAGGAATAAAGCTGGCCATGGTGGTCACTATAAACGGTATAGATTGCAAGAGTTTGGATGACTACATGTCTGATCTCACAGCTGTGAAACCATTATTACTTATTATTCATTTGTATCTTTCTCTCACTTTAATAAAGTTTTTTTAGACATTTTAACTTATCAATCAGCTCATTTCGTGCTTGAAGGTCTGCTGGCGTATTCAAACGTGATCAGAGTTTTCCTTATGCTAGAATTATAATAAACTCTCGCCAGGCGTAGGAGTTCTCTTGGTTTATCTCGCTAATGAGGTGAAAAAATATCCTTGTCTTTGCTGAAACGAGGTAGCCTTCCATCCTCATTTGATGTCTTTAAGGGCGGCTTTCATTATGTCATGCCCATAGTTTAAATAAACTGTTTTTTTTTTTCAGGAGGATAACAAGCATCAATGGTTACAAAAGCAATGTGGGATTAAATGAAAGCTAATTTGATAAATTGCTTACAGTTGCAGAGGTCTCAGGATGAGACAGAAGCCAGTGTACACACTTTGGCAGATGACAAATCAGCGCAGTCAACACATGCCGTAAAAGTAATGAACATTCCTATGGACTTCATTTTTTATCCAGTGGAGAGGAGAAAAAGATTAATTCCAATAACTGAGCTACTTAGATCCCTAAAGATACAATACTGATAGGCAGTGGGTCCATTCAACACACAGTAATACTTATCCATCTAATGTTAAACATTTCCTAGCCAGCATTTTTTAACCGAACAAGTTCAAGTCCTAATGGTTCTCTGCGTCTAACTTTTCATTGCACCATAACTGTATTATATAGACGTACTTATGTTGATTTGAGATGCCTTCACTTACTACTTTATGTATGTTTTTATCATCTATTCTTTGACCCCATTGGAAAATGAAATAAAGTATCTCAAATGGCAAAATGTGTTCATTATTATTCTTCTTATTTGCAGTTTAAGTTTACAGTGACTAAGTGATGAATGATTGTTATATCAATAATACGCCGCGACCACTTATACACCAAAGTTTAATTTTAACACTGATTGTAAATCTTAATAGAATATTATCAATAAAAATACAGAACGCTACACTACAGCCAATATGAACAGCTGAATATGTTCATTGAAATCATATGGACGTGGGTGCAATGGAACCACAAGAGGCCAAACTCAAGTTGGGCAGCTGCAGAAAAAGAGCAGGGTCCAGGCATTCCATTTCCATTTATGGCACATTTATTTAAAGCAGTGATTACCAATGCTGGTCCTCAAGCCCCTCAGTAAGAAAGCAGATTGTACAACAAATGCTTATGCCGGCTATTGAATAGGGAGATGTAGTGTATGCAGCTGCCCCGCAAACACACCTTCATAAACTTACTACATTGTATAACTCATTCTGCAGCTTTGTGCTACAATGTAACTACATGACCCACCATTGTGACATGTTAAAAGAACTAAACTGTTCATAGCTAGAATCTAGATGCACCCTTCACCTTTCCAACCTGGTGTTTAAGAGCTTTTTTGGGAAACTACCACCCTACCTGAATAGACTGCTTCCCCCAGCAGTTCCCTCATCCTATAACCTCCGATCCAGGACCAGCACATTACTTGCAATACCACAATACAAAAAGACAGTGGCTCGATCCTCTTTTTTTTACAGAGCACTGCAATTATGGAATAGCCTCCCAGACGCCATCAAATCTTCCCCTGTCTAAAGTCACTTAAGAGCTCCCTATTAACATACCTCGATACAACATGCATGTAAACATGTAACATACAGGGTTATTCAGAGAGAGGTGAAAACCAGGAGAATAACTGAAGAAGTGAAACTTCTAGGTCAAAATAGCCAAACCAGAAAAATTCTCCCATTTATCTCACTTTCCAAATTGGCTATTTGGTCTACATTGTTCTCTTCTCCTGCCATTCTCCTGGTTTTCACCTCTCTCTGAATAACCCCCATAGTGAATATATTTCCTACATATTTGGTTTCTGTTAATCTGTATATTTGTGTTTTGTTTTTAATATCTTGCATTTTATTACTTTGTATTTCTGTAACGATTCAATGTTCTTGTACCCAGGACATCCTGGAAAACTAGAGAAATCTCAATGTATCCTTCCGGGTAAAATACTTTATAAATAAATAAGTCCCCCTGACAGGCCGAGTTTTCTACATATCTGAAGCACAGCACAGGTGATATGATTTGCTGCTCATTGATTGCTGATTTAATGTAAACCTTAAAATCTGGCCTGTTAGGGGAACTTGAAGCAAAAACATGAAGCAAAAATTAAGCAGGATGTTACGTTAAGGGTTAACTCTAACTTAAACCGTAACCCTAAAACACACACAAAACGTAACCTAATCCTAGGGCTAACTTACATTTTTAACCCTAGCTGTAGAAAATTAAGTTCAGTTTTGACCCAGAGTGATCAATTCAGTCGTGGCCATATTTTGAGCTGCCAAATTTGTCTGATTTGGAGCGTATTTTTTATTTTTTTTGTATTTGAAATTTTTATTTTGAAAAAGCGACATCAAGAAAATGCACAGTACAAAATGAAGGCCACGCAGGGCCAAAAACAAATTCCGCAGTAGGGTACCTCAACATTAGTCAACATATAAGACGAAATGAAGTCCGTGTAGGACCAAATTCAGATTCCTCAGTAAGTTATTGCAGAATGAGTCAACTTATAGGCACCAATATAGATATTACAAATATGTCCAGCTACAAGAAAAAGGGGTGTGGGTAACAGTGAACAAAAAATAAAAATAATTAAATAAAAATCCGTACGTACCAGAGAAGGGGGGGCTAATGAAGTCTCATGGAACAGCAGAAGGAGTACAGAACACCTGGCTGGGAAGGGAGGGAAAGGAGAGGAAGAGAAAAAAAAAAGGTAGTGAGGGGGAACTACCCAAAGAACGTGACGTTCCAGGCTCACCCCGGATATCCAAAGGATGACCGGGGGCCATGGAAGAGGCCACAGGGCCGGGGTTCCTGGGGCCACGAGAGACGGCGAGAGCCATGGTGGCCATCTCAGCGGCTCTCCCAGGAGCATCCAGTGTTCTGCCCATAAAATAATAATAATAAAATAATTTTAAAAAAAGGGGGGGGAAGTGGTAAAAGCCAAATATCCTGAGAACTCTGCAGTTCTGTAAAGTCATAACCCAGGGTCAAATACCAAGGTCCGTAGGAAACCGAAAGTCCAATACAGGAAGCAATTCACTAACATTAACGAAAGTAAAAACAGGAGTGGGAGAATAATAATAAAAAAGGGGGGCAGTAAGGAAAAAGGAAAGAAAAAAAAAGGGGGGCAGCTCTCTCAGCCCGGATCGGTGAACATAGGTTCAGCAGCCACGTCAGTAGAGATCCCAGGGTCAGCCGAGCCGCTCGTACCTGGGGACATCAGACCCAATTTGGCGTACCAACCACATGAGGCACTCCGTCGTGTTGGATAGCAAGAGCGCCGGAGACTCCCCACCTGTAGCGAACCCCTGCTGCCCTCAACGCAGCCGTGACCTCGTGGAACCGTCGTCTCGCCATTAAAGTAAAAAAAGGTAAGTCAAGGAAAAGAGACATGGCCTTATTTTCGAAAACAAAAGGAGCACGGGCTGCTGGCAGAGACATCAGTGTCCCTTTAACTGAAAGGTCCCGCAACACAGCAAGAACATCTCTCGGAGCCTCCGATGGTGCCGCGGCAGCCTTCTGCAGGCGAACAGCCGACATGATCATCTGAGAGTCAGAGTCTGGGAGAGCCAGGAGGTGACGGACCATACGATGCAGAAAGTCCAGCAGGTCAGCAGGAGGTACCGACTCAGGTACCCCCCGTATCCGGACATTTCATCTGCGGTGACGTGCCTCCAGCGATTCCACAGCCGCAGTGAGGTGAGTTACCTGGTCCTGAAGTGCTGCGACCTGTACAGCCTGACGTGACCGCTCAACCGCCGCTCCATCCACTTGAGTTTGCACAGCATCCACTTGCACTATCACGGCAGCGACATCCTCACGAATAGCGCGGAGGTCCGCCACCCACAACTCCCGCAACTCCCTTAACTCCGCAAACAGACGGCTGATATCTCCCTTTGTAGAAGGCCTGGTGTCAGCCGAAAGATCCTCCTGAGGTAAGGCAAGCCGCTTATCAGGGGACACTGCCACAGCTGGGGACTGTCCAGCGCTGGATGGTCCCAACACCTGGGCCAAAGAGACGGCTTCAGGCTGGGAGGGATCATGCTGATGTCCGAGGCTGCTGCTCATCGACAACGGGATGTCTCTTTGGCGCGGACCCTCCGCCTGGCCAGCACCCTTTCCTGTTTTTTTCACCATCTATATCTTAGAGGGGGACCTACCAGAAGGGAGAATGTCTCTCAGCACGGCCGGAGCAAGGATGAATAGGCCCAAGATGGCCGCCACACGAAGATAGCCGAGGTAGGCCCAAAGTCACGCACTCCGAGATCTCCACCCAGAGCGACTCAGTAAGATCCCGGTCGGAGTCAGAGGGCTGTAGGAACCTCCTGTCACCGTCCAGTATTTTTAAAACCGACGAGGGAATCACCAAAATAGGTCACATAAACGTCTATGGTCGAGGAGCTCCTCAGAACGTGACCTTCCTCGCCGGCAGTTAGCTCCGCCCCCCTGGAGGGTATTTTTTAAACTCATTGCTTTTTTACATCGTCATTTTTTTCATGAGGCTTCTTTCCCACATCTCTTCTATTGTAAACTGTTCATAAAAATATTAAGGGTGGACTAGGGCTTCATTTCTACATCTGCTTTAAAGCCTTTCATCCACTATTATTAATCCACCAATCCATCATACTTGTCTTTTATAAGAACAACAACATCATTTCTATTGAGTACTCAATAGGGGTTATTCACTAAGTGCAGAACTTGCCACCGAATTGCACCAAACAGAGAATTTCCCCATTCGGTGCAATTTCGTGAAATTTCGTCTATTCACTAAACTGTCAATTCACCAAATATAGAGGAATCGATGCCGAAATACGGTGTAGTTTGCCGATCTTCGGCAATATTCGGTGGCAGCAAAATTGTCGCATAGAGAAGTAAAGTGTCAGCGAAATTACCTGATTTCTGGTGATTCAGTTCGATTGATTTAAACAGGTGAATCCCATATGTTTCAATATAACAGTCCTATAAATTATTTTTTAAAGGACCTTTTCTATTATTTAGACACATTTTAATGCCTTTTTATTGGTTTAAACACCTATTAGGAGAGTTCCATTTTTAGTTTTTTTTTCAGTTACGTGGAAATTGATGATGCCACTTCAGCAGTCTTTGGTGCTCTTCGGCGACGTTCTCCAACTTGTTTGTGGGGCTTCAGTGACTCCATCTTCGCCTCACTATAGTGACCCTACGGTTAATAGTGAATTCACCATAGTTTCGGCGAAATGTAATGGCGAAGTGCACCGAGGTGTTGAGCAACCAAATTTCCCCTAAAGCATCCTACAGACTTGTTCTGGGTATATGAAACCTGGAGCTACCATTAGACTGAAACATACAGGGTTATTCAGCGAAAGTTGAAAATCAGGAGACTGGCAGGAGAAGAAAACAATCTAGACCAAATAGCTGATTTGGAAAGTTAGATAAATGGGAGGATTTCTTCTGGTTTGGCTATTTCGACCTAGAATTTTCACTTCTCCAGTCATTCTCCTGGGTTTCACCATTCTTTGAATAGACCGTCAGGGTTATTCAAAGAGAATCGAAAAGTCACCGCACTTTTCGTTCTCTTCAATTCGGTGCAATTCAGCAATCCCATTTCGGCAACCCTGTGTTGTATTCAGCAAGCACCACAGGGCAGTCGTAGTGCAGGGAAAAGCCGCCGAAAACCTGCCGAACACTCACCGCAAAACCCAGGCGAATGCACACCGAAACCCACACAAATGCACACAAAAACATCTGGATTAATTAACCCCGCCGAACACGCCGGAGAAACCTGAGCAGCCGCCGATCACAGCGCAGAGCAGCAGCCGGAAAAACCTGACACCGCAGACGAAGGAGGTGAAGAAAAAACAAAACAGTACGCTTCAATATTTGAAAAGTGAACCGCTGTTTGCAAACAAACTACTGAGCAAAAATGTCTGAAGTTTACATATGAGGTCCAATGAATGATAATAAAAATTGCTGTTACAGAAAAAAAACGTTTAAAAACAACATTTTATACAAAAAAAATAAGAATTTTTTGCAAACAAATCCCAAAAAATGCTTAAAAGATACTAAAAAATCTATAAATAAAGAGACTTTTTACTGCAGAATATTATAATAAACAGTTTATTAGATATTGAATTAAAACGGGAATGTTTTTAACATTGAAGACTATGGGATTCGCCTGAATAAAACTGTCGAACCAAGCAACTGAATGGCAGGGCATTTCGGCAACTTTTCTTTGCTGTTTTGTGTTCTCTGAATAGACAAAGCATTGCTTCTCTATGGGGGATTTCACTGCCCTCGAACAGGCAACGAACAGGCACCGTACGTGCAGGCAATTCGCCAACATTTGGAGAACTGCCTGCTCTCTGGATAGCCGAATGGCCAGGAAAGGTAACCGTATGCTGAATTCAGCGTTCGGTTACCTTTCACCAGCATTTCGGAGCTCTTTGAATAACCGTGATAGTGCTACGTTTTGGAGACCTAGAAGAAAACCTTTGAAAAACCTATCGTAATATATGTTGGCACTTTATAAATCATTGTAATTCCTGATGATGAAGTAAACCCAAACACTGGTGTGAAAATTATTCCACTCATAATTCTAGCAGCTTGAGAAAGTTCGCAGACAGTCATTAAATATTCACAAAATAAGCAATAGTGTCCTCCTCTGACTTCTTGTTCTTATCATTTATATATAAACGATCTCGGGTGGATGGTAAAATTTATAATAAATCAACATATTAAAATTTCCAATATTTTCCTTTATCTGCCTAGACAGATTTTACTCTAACAGAGATTCAGAACAAACTAATGGCTCTTTTAAACATAATTAAGTAACTCCAGATGAATTGTTAATGTTTAACTTTTCATTTTCTCTATTGCAATGAACCTCTGTCAGGTAAACACTCACTCTGAGGGAAGGGGAGGATGGAGCCTCTTGCTTTGAGGAAAGGAGGGATGGAGTCAGTCACTCTGGGGGATGGGAGGGGAGAAGGAAGAGAACGGGCACTCACAATGGAAGAACAGAGGGGAGAGGAAATGTGGTCACTCACACTGGGGGAAGAAAGAGAAAAGGGACAAGGGCCACTTACTCTGGGGGCCTTGTCTAGAAATTCTGTTTTGGAGCCTGTGGGGAATGGGGATCTCTGATTTGAAGTCTGAAAGGGCATGGGCTCCTTGTATTGGGGTTTGGGGATGTGTGGGGACGTTTGTTTCAGAGTCTAAGGCCATAGGGTCTTGTGTCTGGACACGTGATTGCGTGTATGCGAGTTCAATTCGCCGACCCTGCGGTGAGTTCAGCATTCACCGCAGGTCCCCAAAGTGCAGAGAAATGACTCGCCGAATGCATGTGAAAAATCGCCACAAAACCATTGAATCGTAAAACCGCTGCAAAACCACCAAACGAAGCGAAAAAACACTGTTAAGCTGCCGAATTGATCAGAAAAAACGCTGAATGCATCCGACAATCCGAACAGGCTGCTGAATCGATATGAAAAAAGCCAACGACCCGCCGAACAGCCACAGGAAAAAGCTGACAATTTGCCGAACTGGGGTTAAACAAAACAAAAAAAACACTAACTTTTAGGCCCGTGTCAGACGAATGCAGTGATCACGTCCGTGTTGCCGCACAGTTTAACGTCCGTCGTAGCATAGAATCATAAGCAATAGAGACCCACACACTAACAGGGTTATTCAAAGAGAGGTGAAAAGCAGGAGAATGACTGGAGAATGGAAAATTCTAGGTCAAAATAGCCGATTTAGAAAGTGAGATGAATGGGAGAATTTTTATGATTTGGATATTTTGACCTAGAATTTTCCATTCTCCAGTCATTCTCCTGCTTTTCACCTCTCTTTGACTAACCCTGTTAGTGCGTCCGCAGCGAACTGCGCACACACAACGCACTTGGCAAATAGACGCAAGTTAGGCAAGAACGTAAAACCGCTACCACGGACGCGCAGAGTGCTCCACGTCTGCGTAGAATTCTGTGTGAGTGATGAGATGTCAGACGCAGCGCATTTGCAACGTCCAGCACCTTGACGCACAAAACGGCTTTGTATATCCTCTTCAAATTTTTAGCATTTTTCATATTAATTTTATTTCCCATAGTTCCCTTTTTTTTTTCTACGCCCGTCAAGAAAAACAGATCGTGTGGTGTCTGCCGTATCTTCCGTCAGTACGTCTGTCCGCTATGCACGCACGCAGAGTGCGCTCAGGCTGCGTTCGTCTGACCCTAGCCTAAAAAGGCATATTAAAAAAAACTACTGCATGAAAATGCCTGGAAATAATATACAAATCCTATGAATAATAATAAAAAGGTCTGTTACAGAAAAAAAAAGGCATTTTAAAAAAAAATCGGAAATTATTTTTGCCCAAAAATGGCTAAAAATATCCTAAAAAATAAACAAATTAAATAAAGACTCTGCTGCAAATAACGAAAAGAATAATCGCTTGAATAAATATTTTATGAAACCACCAAAAATCAAGACATTTCACTGACATTTCGGTGTTGTTCGGTGGTCTCGGAATAGATTAACCTTTACTTTTCTATGGGAAGATCACTGCTGTCAAAGATCACCGTATTTTGTTGGCAATTCGCCGATATTTGCCAGCTTTTGAATAGACGAATGGATATGAAATTGCACCGTATGGGGAAATTCATTGTTCGCTGCAATTTTGTGTTCCATTCAGTTTTCTTCGAATAACCTCTTATGTGTGTGTGGGTGTAGTTTGGGGTATGTTCTGGGTACAGTTGTGGGGAAGGGTGTCTTGTCAATTTTAGGGGCAGCCATGACCTGTGTCTCAGTAAAAAAAAATCTGATAACAGACCTGATTATATACTGTCTATTTCACATACTTTTTTTCCATTTCACGTTTAGAGATCATTAAGTGTGCCAGCAATACTCATCTGCTGGGTGTTGGGTACATGGCCAGTCTCCCTATAGTCCGGTTCTTCTGATTTCACATGTCAGGTGTAACTTCACAGTTGTAATTACACCCTGGATTGTTGTGCCAGAGCTATTATGACTTAACCAGTAATATATATATACTATGCCTTATGGGCTCCTCTCCTAAACAACACTTTTCAATATTAAATGGATCAAGGTATGCATCAAAAGCAGAGACTACCTTCTAGCCATAATTAACAGCTGAAAGTTGGACAATTCAGTGCTAAAAGAGGTAAACAAAATTATTTTCGTATCGCCTTATATGCCAACCCTAGCTTCTAGCCCTAATTTCTAACACCAATTTTCCAGCCCTAGCTTCTAACCCTAATTTCTAACCTTAGTTTCTATCCCTAATCTGTACCCCTAATTTATAACCCTAGTTTCTAACCCTAGCTTCTAAACCTAGTTTTCAAACCCAACCTGGTCGCCTAAATTTCTAACTCTAGCTTCTATCCCTAATTTATAACCCTAGCTTCTAGCCCTAATTTATAACCCAAGTTTCTAACCCTAATCGGTACCCCTAGTATCTAACCCTGGCTTCTAACCCTAGTTACCAAGATTACAGAGGTGATCTGTATTTCTTGCACCTTCTTTATATTCTGTAGTACTCCATTTAACCTCACTGTATATTTTTCCTTCATTTACCGATCGCCTAAGCCCCTTAAAAAATGTAATTCTGATAGACAGTAGACCGTTCCACCACAACTATTAAATCTTTTAACCCTTTCGCTGCTGAGGCTTTTCCCGCCCCTATGCTGAGGTCATTTTTACCTGTTTTGCGCATCATGTTTAAACGTGTTTTGAAGGCTTATTTTAGTATATGACCCAGACATATTATATATCGTTCTTTCCGTCAGACTTGGTAGATTCATAATATGTCATTATTATATGTATACGTTATGTCATGTCTGTATATTATAACAAAAAATGCAATAAAATATGTATTTTCAATAATTTACAATGTGTAAAGTGTTTTTTTCCACATTTTAACATGCGAGCAATTGCGGTTATATTTTGTATGGGGTGCGCTTGTTAAAAAAATTAGAGATGGGGTCTCGTTACATTTTTTTTTGGGGAAAATGACACTATTTTTAACAAACGCACCGCATACAAAAATCGTTAGTGCAGCATCATTGTTCACATTATAATTGAAATGGGAACAATATTGCTGCATTAACAAACCCAAAAAAATAAAAAAAAAGTGTTTAATTTTTTTTTTTAATTTTTTTTTTAATTTTTTTTTATTTTTATTTTTCATTTTTTTTTACAAAATTTTTCACTGTAGTGTTTGGTATCGTTGGAACGGCCATGCTCTGGCCGATCCAACGATACCAAAATTTAACCCCTAGCTGCCATGGATCAGGAGATAGGGAGTTCATTGGAACTCCCTATCTCCACAGTTGGTGGCAGTTAGGGGTTAACTCTAGGACTGGCGTCATCGTGCTATGCACGATGACGCCAGTCCTCTGGGGGAGTTCCCGGAGGCTTGGCCGACATCCAAGATGTCGGCCAGCTCCGGGAAAGGATCGCGAACCGGCGCTTTTCAGCGCCGATTCGCGATCCAGCTCCCCAGGGGTTAATGCCAGGCATCATTTGGAAGGGCAGGCTGTGCCCTTCCAAATGATGCCTGGGTTAACCCCCTGTGCGCCGCTGATCGGGAGGGAGAGAGGTCCGAAGGACCTCCCCCCCTCCCTTTCAGGCGCCTCCTCCGCACATGCGGGGGGGCGCCTGAATTAGGTGTCATCGCGCCCCCGCGATGACACCTAATTCTGGCGGCTGCTGGTCCGGATGCCGGGCTGACATCCAGGATGTCAGCCTGCACCGGAGGGGCCAGCGATCGGCCGGAACCCGGCCGAACGCTGACCCCAATGTGAGGACGCGCTCAGCGCGTCCTCAGCACACCAGCGGGACTGCTGAGGACGCGCTGAGCGCGTCCTCAGCAGCGAAGTGGTTAATATGTATCTATAAATATTTTTTGCATGCCAGAAATGTATTTACTATTTTTGTTGTAAAACGTACGGTTTGTTCTTTTCCTTTAAGATGTTGATAAAACAGATTTTCATGATTAAACCCTTTACTACCAAGATCGAGACATCTCAAGCTTCAGAGGCACCATCTGGTGCCCCGATATCGAGATATCTCAACTTGCTGATCTGCAGCCCAAAAGCAAATGAACTTTGTTTGCTTTTGGGCTGCAGAAGGTGCCCCCCAAAGTTTTAGCCCTGTAGGCATAATGCCCAAAGAGCTAAAACTGTAAAATCAGCTGCTCAAAGTTCTGAAATATTGGAAAAAAGAAAGATGGTAAGCGCCCACAACATGTACCGCCACCGAAATCCCAAAGCTAGACTAGATGGTTAGTGGTTTCCCCTAAACCAAAAAGCATAGAAATGTATATGTATCTGGTCAGCGCGAATTAAATCGCTCGGGATTCAGATGGCTCCCATAAATGACATCACCCATATGGACCCATTTAAGAAGCAAGACAAAATACAACATATATTGGTTTAGTAAGTCACATACAGTGTATTAAAGCTATATTACATATAATGCTTCCACTCACAAGTCTGGACTGGAGCCCTATCACTGGCTCTGAGAGGATCAGCACATCTGGGTATGTTTCAGGACTCTTCTCAGGTAACCCACACCTTATCAAAATGATATCTCACCGCGGCAGTGCATATAGGGAAGATGAAAAGAAGATCTCCTTGTGCAGATCCAATTTATACAATATTAGAACAGTTATGAGACAATTTTCAACTCACCCTTGGTGGAGTTTATCCAAGCTCGCGGTAAAGCGTGAGAGCGGGATTGTGCAGGGCTCGAGACCCAGAAGCGCAACCCTCGATGGAGTTCTATGGACTCCAGGAGGTGATGCTTGCGGTGGCGCGGAAGCAGTACTCCGAGTATCCCTGAGGGTAGCAATGTGTTCTGGGGCAAGGTGCCAAGATAGTGCCTACTCCTAAATCTAAAGCTAAAATGGGGACGCATATTTTCCCCGTTAGCATCCTCATTTTAGCGTTAGGTAGGGAATAGAGCCCTAAGACTTTAGTTTATAGATCTGAGATAGTCATTGAATTGATGATAAAATCAAACTACATTAAATGTGAATGAACTTGTGGTGAACAATGGATAGGAACCTGAAATATACTAATCTGTGTATTTAATCCAGCTTGTAAAATAATTCAAATACAAACAGATTTTCATACCTGTGAGATGAGGCATTGGGAGTCTGTCAGAAGATAAACTATATCTATTTAAAGGAATCTGTCCTAACTACTTTTGCTCTTTTATGTCATTAGCCACCACAGACCTTCTAATTAGTAGGAAGCCACTCTAATGAGCACTAGATACAACTCAAATTTGTGACTAAACAATCGGGTTTGCCAATAAGCCATTTGTCTAAGCAGCTTTTCAGTCAAGAGACAAAGTGAAAATCAACAATTTCATCCTTAAACTAATGCTCATTTCACTTCACCATTGATATTTAATGTGAAGGAGGCTGCCGTACACATCCACAGACAAAAGAAACTTTCATATGTAGGCCATTAAACTGCAACTGGAAAGGTAGATGAGGAAAAGCAGCAAATAAATCATTATTGATCCACGAAGACCGTGAACCATCTGACAAATGAGGAATGAGAAGTGCACAATGCTAACCCATCCTTCTTTTTCCCTGTTTGATGATGTGGAAAAAGATGGTGATAAGTTGTTTTGGTACCAGCCTGAAAACAACCCGTTGGATACGGTATATTGCCAAGATTACTAATCAGTCAAGGTTGCTATCACAAACTCCTAAATTTAACCCATGTACTACTGGAGGCTTTGGTCTTTGAGCTTCAGTACGTACGACACAGTACACTTGCCAACAATTCAGTCTTGAAAATGCTGCCAAAGTACTACTATCTGTGCAGATAGGATCTTTGTCCAGGAAATTTATCTTTGGTTAGTCATTCTTTGAGGTCTGTTGGTCAAGTTCAAGTGTAGGTTCTTCGATGATAAGAAAAGCTATATTTTGCATTTCCCGTCCCTCTTTCAACTTGCCATTTACAATCATACTTCTTCTCCTCTATTGTTTCCCATCTCCTCAATCAAGCCTCCTTTTAATTTATTTCCTTTTTATTGCTTTCTTCTCTTTATGTGTCATCTTCTAACTCTTTCTGTGCAAGCTGTCATGGTGTCCATTCTCTTTTTGACCTTGTTGTCAAAGGATGTATGTTTTTTTTAAAATAATTTTTTATGATTTCCTTCTACTAAATCATTTTCTCAGAGTTGTTTTAACATAGGAGTTAATTAAGCAGCTTCCTCAGGCTCACATACAGGCCTTTTTTTATTTTTATCTATCAGGAAAAGAGACATGGGATGGGGCAGAGGCACGACGGAGGACAGAAAGATGGAAAAGAGGATCTATGGGAAATGTTGGATGAGGACAGAGAAATGGCACAGGCATTAAAGGTTCTGAAGCACGTTTTTTATTTAAGACTAACACACTTATCGACCTATTTCTACACACACTTAGCTGCATTTATTTTTACACACACTGAACCATTTATTTAAAAAAAAATGCATTAATTTAGACATAGATATGTGGATTTACACACACACACTTAACCATCCATTTCTACCCAAATGCATAACTGCCAATTTTCACACATGCGTGCACGCACACATCATGCTATACAGTTCCATTTATACACACCTAGCCATACATTTACACACACACATAGCCATATACAGTATATTGACAAACAAGGACCCACAGGGACAGAGCGTTGAATCAAACAAGGGCATTGCAGGGACTCTGGGCTCCCCACTCTCACACATGCTGCATGTTTCTCTATATGAATCAAAATAGAATTCAGTGTGTAAATAATGAGATGGGCAGTCTCACCACATGCACTTCCTTCCCACATAAACCTAAAACACAAATCAATTCTTCTACAATACAACTAGACGGTGACAGACCACTCTAAAGTGATAATTCACTTTAACAAAGAATTTGGTAGAGGGGTTACCATCCGCCGGCACCCACACAGCTTAATATACAGTATCTGATTAACCTTGAACAGTGGACCGTCTATTATTATAAAGTTAACAGAGAGCAACATATCCACGCATAGACGATGTGCATAGATATCCTCCTTCACTTACAAATCTGTTCACATCTCCCATTTTTGTTGTTTTTCCTACATGCACCATCATAATAAGGTTTTATCCTTAATGCCCACATACGTGTTTCCCTTTATTAAAGGCGCCCACTGGTGTATTCTTTTCAAGAAGTGGAAATAAAACTGTGGATTTTTACACACATATTATATATTATAAGGGGTCAAGTCAAAGAGGAACGTGTGGGAACTAGGGATGAGCATGGCTGAAAATGTTTCGTTTGGTTTAGTTTCGTTACATTTTTAAATCATTTTGTTTTCAGAATTTCGGAACTAATTTCGTTTCGTATTTCGTTTCATTTTGGATACATTTGAAATTTCGAATCGATTTGAAATTTAGAATCAATTCAAATTTCACATATCAATTCGATAGTTGATATCAATTTGAATTTTGGATCACTAAATAAAACCCCAATTAATCAAATTTTGCTGTTAAAAGAAAAGCTAGGGTTAAATTTTAAGCTGTGTCACAGATTTAGGGCCACATTATATTCTTAACGCTAAAATCCTCGAGCAAAGTGAAAATCTTTGCGCTAAGCGTTAATGTTTTGGGCACGCAAATCAACGTTGGTGATTGATTTTCAACGTTCGGTTACCTTCCGGCAGCCATTCGAATCTCTTTGAATAACCCTAATAATTTTTACTTCTCCAGTCATTCTCCTGGTTTTCACCTCTCTCTGAATAACCCTGTCAGAATCATGGCACCATGTTAGTGTTACATTGGAGAACATAACACAAAAACTAATATGTGGACCTAATTCCCTAATGTGCTTTAACTAATGTACCTGTTTTAACAATACAATAGTATTTCCTTTTTTTCCCCATCCTTCTATAACACAAGCTGAAGTCATAAACACAGTACAGGTTCATTCAATGTTTCAGCATAATTTAAAATATATAACTGGCAACATCTCAATAAATAGTCCGAACAGGCATTAATCCCTCTGTGCCCTATCAGTAGCATTCACCCCTTCCCAGCAATATCTTTGACAAATTAAGAGAAATAAAACAGTAATCTTCAATGCTCGTATCTAGATGAGAATTGCTTGCCAAAAGCACTCCCTAGATGCACGCTGCTTACTGTATTCACACATCATTTATTCAATATGAAAAGAAGTCAGATACAGACTCAGGGCACTGACCTAGCAATTAGTTAACTTTCTTCATGAAAGCAATGTATTTGCAGCCTGGAGACGAGACAGGTATCTTAACTTCATAATTCACAACTTTGATCTCGTTTTATTTATATTGTAAAGGATGAATAAGCATAAATTCTTCACGGTTCTTGGTCCGATGTCGTGCTTTATGCTCATGGGATGGATACTATCAAGAGTGGGAGCAGCCATAGGAGAGCAGTAGTAGGATGAAGTCAAGTGTCCATAGACCATTATAGTATGTTTAAAAATTCCAATGAAATACGTAGAGATATAGATGACAATGCACAGACACACAAAGCAAGGGGAAGGTGGCAGCAGTAATATGTATTTAAGCAGATATGTTAAACAGTGTTTCCCCAATGTGTAGATAATATACTATGTTCCAAACCTTCTCATTTGTGTTACCTAATTCATCAGTCCTGGATTACTGGATATAACATGTGTCATGTGTGTTTATCATGAAATAACCAAATAATATTTCCTTTATCATTTTAAGGTAGTATTACATAATAAATACACCAGCGATCTCCCTTGAGCTGTTTTGGATGAGCCTTTATGTTTTAGCCCTAGTGCGTTATCCATATATTTTTATGTAATTACTCTTAAACCCCTTAGGTTTTACCTTTCCCCCCCCATGTCCCACCCACCAGAATTCAGCATCCAGCTTCCCCCCCATCTTCGGACTGATGTTTCTCCAGCCCCATGTATTGCACGTGGTCGCTTGAGATGTCATTGGAAAGAGCGGAGTCTGGCCTTTCCAAAGATATCCAACAATCACCATATTCAGTGTAAATACAAAATATTAAATAATAAAATATATACATAACAATTTTTTTCACAGGGTTAATGGTCAGGCGATATATTAAATTGAGTATTACTGAATTGAGTATTACTGAATTGTGACAACAATCTAAGGATCTAAATCTAAGGATCTAAAGATGAATAGACCCTTTAGAGACCAACTTCCTTAATAACCCCTAAAACTCCATTGAAGCAGGGAAATAAAATAAAAATAATAAACAGTGTGGCATGTAGCCTACCCATTAACCCCTAAAATGCCATTAAGCGAGAACATAAAACGAATGGACTGAGGCATGTAGCCTACTCATTAACCCCTTAAGGACCAAAGACGGAAATGTTCCATCATAAATTCATTGACTTTAAAGACCTTTGGTCCTTAAAGGGTTAACCTCTGAAATTCCATTAATCAAGAGAAAACATGAAATGAATAGACTGTGGGGCATGTAGCCTACCCATTAGCTCCTAAAATGCCATTTATCAAGAGAAAAACGTAAAATATATACACTGCGAGGCATGTAGCCTGCCCATTAACCCCTAAAATGCCATTAATCAAGGGAAACCATTAAATGAATAGACTGTGGGGCATGTAGCCTACCCATTAACCCCTAAACTGCCAGTAATCAAGTGAAAACATGAAATGTATACACTCTGAGACATGTAGCTTACACATTAACTCCTAAAATGCCATTAATAAATGAAAAAATAACATATATACCGCAAGGAATGAAGCCTGCCCATTATCCCTTTAATATACAACTAAATCAAGGCAAAAACAAAAGAGAATCAATTTCACCGAAAATATGGTGAATTCCCTATTTAGCGAATGGTCACCGTAATTTGCGAAAATTGGCGTCGCTGAAGCAGTTATTGGACGTCGGCAAACATCGCCGAATTGCGGCAAATAAAATATTGCATTTCTGTACCAGGTTAGTAAAACAAGAAGGTGTCATTGCATCACATTACACTCGGATTATGGAATTTTACTTATATATTTATTTAGGTTTTTTCAGTGGTATGATTTAGTGGTGAAAACTATTAGTGCCCCCCAGTTTTGACTGTGGTATCTTATATGCCCCATATATATTGTTCCTAGAGTCGAAACTGGTGATCATCCAGCAACCCTTGATGTTATTAATCAATTGTCCCGTCAGTAGTGCCCCTTCAGCCAGAGGAGATTGACAACACAGGGGTAATGTAGAGCTTCAATGCAAACAACCCCTCTGTAGGAGACATGCCACTTTTTTATACTGATTTATAGCAGATGTGAATTTATGTCACAACTTATTATATAGCTGGCATGATCATCTAAGATCATTCCTCCTTGAATTATAATATATTATATTGCTCACAGCATCCAAATATCCCTATTACAGAGCAACAATCCTTTTGGACCCCCATCCGTTTGTCATGCAATATTATCCTAATATCTGTTTAAGTGGTCCTTACAATTTGGGCCCTACTCCAACAGAGCTCTCCATACTGACTCACTAATCAGTAAATTGTCTGCAAGTCATTATCCACTGGCGGCTTGCTATTAATGACTCTATTGCAAACGGGGGATTTTAGTAGTGGCTCAAGTTGTATTAGTATAAAGCCACTGATTGATGGCAGCAGGGGTCCTGCGTGGCACCGGCTCCTGGAATCCACAGGGGGAAGGGCAAATTTGTTTATGTGGGGTTATGCTGGAGCCGCAAAAGGACACTGGGAACTGCCTGCTCGCAGTTTTCTGCTGCACACAGCAGGAGGAAGCGGTGAACTCCTGAACATATCATGTGCTGTCATCCCCTGATGGCTGCCCTGTCTGAGCCACTGGTAGATAACGGGAGTGGTGCTGCATGCCACCACTGTTATTATCTCCAAGAGTCCTAAAGACTCCATGGAGCCATGCACAACATCGCTCGGGTTCTGCAGGAACTTGCTTGAGAATCGTCATGCGAGGACGGCAGAAAGATTCATGGGACAACACTGGGAACTACAGTATTCGTTCCCAGTGTTCAGCTATGTACAGATAGAGGAAGCAGTAGATCACAGAGGAAACTGAGGTGAGTATATGTTTTTCTAGTGGGTGTAAAATAATGTGTTATTTGATTTTCGCAAAAGTGGAATCACTTAACACCAGGGTTTAGAAGTCGTTATTCATTGCTGAATAACGGCTGACGTAGATGAAGAATGAGCAAGGTGGGAATAGTTTGCTCTTCATCAGCTACCTGCACGTTAGCGGTTCCTATATAAAAATAGGAGATGTTAATTTACACTAAGGAGACACAAGCAGAGCTTGCCACTTTGTCAGCAGAGCTTGCATCTTGGTGGGAATAGGTTGAGGTTAATTGAAGCTACATTCTCGAGCCGTTATGTTGTATGGCTCAAGCGCTTAGCTTAATGACTTGGAAACAAGCCCCTAGTTTTCCAATGACCTCAGATTTGTATCTGTGAAAAAGTATTATAGATTTCAGAAAAGAGCTGTATCAATCGGTAAGGGTCATATTTAGGCAAATTTCAGTTAAGAATAGTGCAGAAGAAGAGAAGCGACTAAATTGAATCTAAATTTCATATTTCAATCATTAGTAATAGTGATGTGTGTCAACGGTGTATAAATAGTGCGTTGAAGAGGAGCTTTACCCTTTATCTTCCAATTAGTAAATCAGGTCAATCCAAGGGCCAGGTACTCATTGTCATTGTACCATAAAATCAATAAATTGATTATGACTTACAGTATATCAATGAAAGGGTAATGGTGGATTAATAAAAAGATTAGTTTATTAGGGGTATAAGTGTGCAAAACCTCTAAGATTTCCCAGGTATATGTATCATATACAAGTCTCCAATGAGACAGTAAGACAGAAGATATAACAGAAACTTACTTCCATGCACTGACATGTTTATGGTTTATAAAGTGGCTTACTTCTGTAAGAATTATAGTACCAATTTGATCAGTACAATCATAAAAAGCTCAACACGTTTCATTAGTTCATGTGATCTTCCTCAGGAGATAATATGAATCAAACAATATACATGTGTCTATTTCTAGTATTTATCGCAAGAGAAAATCAGGGCTGCCTGTGGAATATTATCATTTCAGGTGTTTCAGAGTTGAGTATTTGTAATATATACTGTGTCCCCAAACCAAGCATCAAGCACACACACAGACTGAACTGCCTCTTACCCTCTGTGCCCTGAACCAAGCATCAAGGTATCCAGGAGCCATCATGCTGGTGTCCAACACTATTTTCCAGGCCACAATATTTTTGCAATTGTATTTTATGTCTGCATTTATTAATCTCTGGCTGCTTTTAAATCTCCCTCCATTTCTGTTAGAAAGACCTCCTCTGTTACTCCCATCCCCATACGTCGTAAATGGTTAACACTATGTGCATTTTCACCAAACCTTATTTTCTCTCCACAGCACAAACACAGACTGAACTGCTTCTTACCCTCTGCTGTCCCACCCGACCCTCCCCATCCACCCTCCCACCCGACCCTCCCCATCAACCCTCCCACCTGACCCTCCCCATCAGGGCCGGCCCGACAATGGAGCAGTGTGGTGCGGCTGCGCCAGGCGGCAGGAAATCGTGAGCGGCAAATTTTTTGCACCGCTGTCCCCGCCACACTACTTTTTTATTCAGCGCCGGCGGCTGCATCTATTTGGCGGCCGGCGCATAGGTGCAGTGATGCCGGCTGACCGCGCCCATAAGGGCAAGTGCAGGATTAAAATGCAGGTCCTGCGGGCAGCCGGATCTTCAGTCTGCAGCAGCTCTCCTCCGGCTCCCGCCGGGACCAGCCAGCGTGTGTGTGTGCGCACGTTGCTGTCAGTGCCTGCGCGAGTGAGAGATGGAGACTCTGGAAGTCCGGCTCCACTCATTCGCTGACTGGGGGGTGGTCATGTGGTGACATCTCTTCCTACCAGTCCCCAGTCTGCCAGGTCCGCCTCCTCCTTCCATCAGCCACTACAGGGACCACGCTGTAATATGTTGGGAGAGCAGCAGCACTGGCCTGATTCTACTAAGATGCGTTTCCCCAGGGCTGACTCCAAGAAAAAAGGTAACAAGTCAACCTTGAAAAATAAATCTCCTCTCACCAGCAGCAGTGTGCCATATATACCAGAGAGCCATAATACCAGAGAGCCATATATACCAGAGAGCCATAATACCAGAGAGCCATATATATCAGAGAGCCATATATACCAGTCTGCCATCATACCAGTGTGCCATATATACCAGTGTGCCATATATACCAGAGAGCCATATATACCAGTCTGCCATCATACCAGAGAGCCATATATACCAGAGAGCCATCATACCAGAGAGCCATATATACCAGTGTGCCATACATACCAGAGAGCCATATATACCAGTCTGCCATCATACCAGAGAGCCATATATACCAGAGAGCCATAATACCAGAGAGCCATATATACCAGTGTGCCATACATACCAGAGAGCCATATATACCAGTCTGCCATCATACCAGAGAGCCATATATACCAGAGAGCCATAATACCAGAGAGCCATATATACCAGTCTGCCATCATACTAGAGAGCCGTATATACCAGTGTGCCATATATACTAGAAAGCCATATATACCAGTCTGCCATCATACCAGAGAGCCATATATACCAGAGAGCCATAATACCAGAGAGCCATATATACCTGTGTGCCATCATACTAGAGAGCCATATATACCAGTGTGCCATCATACCAGAGAGCCATATATACCAATCTGCCATCATACCAGAGAGCCATATATACCAGAGAGCCATAATACCAGAGAGCCATATATACCAGTCTGCCATCATACTAGAGAGCCGTATTTACCAGTGTGCCATCATACCAGAGTGCCATATATACCAGAGCCATAATACCAGAGAGCCATAATACAAGAGAGCCATATATACCAGTCTGCCATATATACCAGTGTGCCATATATACCAGAGAGCCATATAAACCAGATAGCCATATATACCAGTGAGCCATATATACCAGAGAGCCATATATACCAGTCTGCCATATATACCAGTCTGCCATCATACCAGAGAGCCATATACCAGTGTGCCATATATACCAGAGAGCCATATAAACCAGATAGCCATATATACCAGTGAGCCATATATACCAGTGTGCCATATATACTAGAGAGCCATATATACCAGTGTGCCATATATACCAGTGAGCCATATATACCAGTCTGCCATATATACCAGTCTGCCATCATACCAGAGAGCCATATATGCCAGTGTGCCATATATACCAGAGAGCCATATATACCAGTCTGCCATATATACCAGTCTGCCATAATACCAGAGAGCTATAATACAAGAGAGCCATAAATACCAGTGTGCCATCATACCAGAGAGCCATATATACCAGTGTGACATCATACCAGAGAGCCATATATACCAGTGTGCCATATATACCAGTGAGCCATACATACCAGTCTGCCATATATACCAGTCTGCCATCATACCAGAGAGCCATATATACCAGTGTGCCATATATACCAGAGAGCCATATATACCAGTCTGCCATATATAACAGTCTTCCATCATACCAGAGAGCCATATACCAGTCTGCCATATATACCAGAGAGCCATATATACCAGTGAGCCATATATACCAGTGTGCCATATATACCAGAGAGCCATATATACCAGAGAGCCATATATACCAGTCTGCCATATATACCAGTCTGCCATCATATCAGAGAGCCATATATACCAGTGTGCCATATATACCAGTGAGCCATATATACCAGATAGCCATATATACCAGTCTGCCATAATACCAGAGAGCTATAATACAAGAGAGCCATAAATACCAGTGTGCAATCATACCAGAGAGCCATATATACCAGTGTGCCATCATACCAGAGAGCCATATATACCAGTGTGCCATATATACCAGTGAGCCATACATACCAGTCTGCCATATATACCAGTCTGCCATCATACCAGAGAGCCATATATACCAGTGTGCCATATATATACCAGAGAGCCATATATACCAGTTTGCCATATATACCAGAGAGCCATATATACCAGTCTGCCATATATACCAGTCTGCCATATATAACAGAGAGCCATATATACCAGTGTGCCATATATACCAGTGAGCCATATATACCAGTCTGCCATATATACCAGTCTGCCATATATACCAGTCTGCCATATATAACAGAGAGCCATATATACCAGTCTGCCATAATACCAGAGAGCTATAATACAAGAGAGCCATAAATACCAGTGTGCCATCATACCAGAGAGCCATATATACCAGTGTGCCATCATACCAGAGAGCCATATATACCAGTGTGCCATATATACCAGTCTGCCATCATACCAGAGAGCCATATATACCAGTGTGCCATATATACCAGAGAGCCATATATACCAGTGTGCCATATATACCAGAGAGCCATATATACCAGTCTGCCATATATACCAGTCTGCCATATATAACAGAGAGCCATATATACCAGTGTGTCATATATACCAGTGTGCCATCATACCAGAGAGCCATATATACCAGTCTGCCATCATACTAGAGAGCCATATACTGTATACCAGTGTGCCATCATACCAGAGAGCTATATATACCAGAGAGCCATATATACCAGAGAGCCATATATACCAGTGTGCCATATATACCAGATAGCCATATATACCAGTCTGCCATAATACCATAGAGCTATAATACAAGAGAGCCATAAATACCAGTGTGCCATCATACCAGAGAGCCATATATACCAGTGTGCCATCATACCAGAGAGCCATATATACCAGTGTGCCATATATACCAGTGAGCCATACATACCAGTCTGCCATATATACCAGTCTGCCATCATACCAGAGAGCCATATATACCAGTGTGCCATATATACCAGTGTGCCATCATACCAGAGAGCCATATATACCAGTGTGCCATATATACCAGAGAGCCATATATACCAGTCTGCCATATATACCAGTCTGCCATATATAACAGAGAGCCATATATACCAGTGTGCCATATATACCAGTGTGCCATATATAAGAGAGCCATATATACCAGTGTGCCATATATACCAGTGTGCCATCATACCAGAGAGCCATATATACCAGTCTGCCATCATACTAGAGAGCCATATACTGTATACCAGTGTGCCATCATACCAGAGAGCTATATATACCAGAGAGCCATATATACCAGAGAGCCATGTATACCAGTGTGCCATAATACCAGAGAGCCATGTATACCAGTATGTATGTGGGTGAGAGTGTGTGTGTGTGTGTGACTGTACGTGGGTGTGTGTATATGTGGAGTTCTGTGTTACACTCATACACACCGCACATTACTGTGAGAGTATTATTGCTGTGGAGCTCTGTGATACACTCATACACACTGCACATTGCTATGAGTTTTAATGCTGTGGACTAGCTCTGTAATATGTTTTTACATGCCACATGTTTTTTTTTGGGGAGCACCATTTTATTCATCGCTCCAGGAAGCACAGTGGCTTGGGCCGGCCCTACTCCTCATCCACCCTCCCACCCAGGCACGGTCCATAATTTCAGGTCTCCTTTTCCAGCTGTCTCCACTTCTCTCTCTAATTACTGTTACTAAGCCCAGGCTTCTGGTCTTTCCCATGCAAACCCTGCCAGCCATCTGCACATTCCCTCTGCTCCCGTTTGTTTCACCTACCCCAGTCCCTTAGATTATAAACTCGCAGGATGTGTGACTGAGCACTTGGTTAAGTAATGTACTACCTGGACAGTTATCCTAAGGACAGGGTCATCTTTTCATCATGTATCATGTACATCTCCTATTTGTGCACCCCTATTGTAAATCGCTGCGTAATATGCTGGCGTTGTTTAAATGTCTGTAACTGTAACTCTGTTAAACCACCAGATGGTATAATGCTGGACACATGTCAAAGTATGGGACATATCCTGGGAGAATGTGAGGCTGGGACAGGAGACCAAAACCTAGGCCTGTCCTAAGAAAAGTGGAATCATCTGCAATTATCATAATCTTTATCCAAGGAAGAAGACCTACAAATGGAAGTGAGAACTGAGTTTTGGTAAAGTCTGAAGGTGCCAGAGATGTCATCCTCTGTAGAATAAGAAGAATGAGATTCACTGGTCATGGGAGATTAAAAAAAAACAGATTATGTGATTGCTTTTCCTGTGACCAGCAAATTTTTTTAGCTATAATGTTCCTAGTGAAGCAGAACCCCTGTGTTGAAAAGCTTTGCAAATACGTTTTTCATTTAGATTACAAGACCGCAGCGCCTGAAGCGTTTATTGTGTTCCACCACAAAAACCAGCAGGGTTTATAGCCTTCGTCTTCCGTCATGACCCACACAGGTATAAAAATCATACGTATGACCATTTTCAAGTGCCAGAATGGAAGGAAAAGGTGTTATATATTACATAATTTATTTAATAAAGTCTTGTACATTAATATATAGCCACCATTAAAAAGTTTGACAATACCCCTCTAGTATATCCTATTAGCTATGTTGACAGCTTTGACAAGGTATCTTTTTGTCTGCCCCCTGCATGTCTACTACATTTAAGGATTTACATTTTTCGCTAGTTAGGAGAGATTAGCTCTAAGTTCCTTGTTCACATCAAATTAATGTGACATGTTACATTTTCCCTCTCACCAATTTGTGTCTCCATCAATTTCCTACATATTTTGTCCATATTATATCAGAAGATAAGCCTCTCTGTATGTCGGCATAATAAATAATATCAACATCTGGAAACCAATACTTAGATCTGAAAGTTACAGCATTTCTAAAAATGCATTTGCACTTCTCGGAGATTTCCTATTTCAGTTCAGGCGTACTATGGGGAATACATAAAATATAGCGTGGATGAATGATTTAATGATGTTTTCTTATAAGAATAATTGCATGAAGTCATTGTACTTGTTATACTCCTTGGAAATTGCGGAGGGCTACATTTTGTGCTTGTTAGGTTCTGACCTTTGGCTTATACCGATCATCACCTTTTTAGGAAAAGTTTGATTTACTTTGTGTGCCTGTATTTCTCAGCATACTCAGTGGTGGTATATCTGTGTTACATGAACAATATTTCTACGTTGATAAATACACACAAGGGATAGGGGTCGGGTCTGTCCCATGTACATTTTCAACGGTCATTTCCAAAATTGTGTTTTGGGAACAAGACTCTAATCTGTTATCTGATGTTTTTAAAAATGATATGATTGTAATTCGTGTAAAAATCTTGCCGGGAAAGAGAATGCAGGAAAAGGAATAGTTAAATGAGACAATTTATTGGCATACACAAACTAAACTTATGATAGATTTTTTTTAGTGTTATTGTATTGGTTAATTAATTCACTTCTTGAGGACCCAGATTAAATAAACCCCTATTATTTGCATCATATTAAACCAGCTACTGTGGAACAAAGATGCAAATGGGTCGAAACGTTGCCATATATTTTTGCATTCAATGATGTGTCTGACTTTTTTATTATCTTAGAAGGATACAAAAAAAAATAGTACAATGGCATCAAATACAGGCATTGTGGCAAGTTGTGTACATATCTATTTTCCCTAAACAATACCCAACAACACCCGGCTGGGTGGAGTAGAGGTAACATCACTGCTCTGTAACGGTGGAGACCCAGGTTCGAATCCAGTCAAGAGCACCTCTCCAGGAAGTGCCCTTGGTAGACTTGTGCACCGATTTTTATTCGGTTCGGTTCGTTCGGATTTTGTAAATTTTCGTTTCGACTCGTTTCGGTAGTTTTCTGTTTCGGTTCGGTTTGATTCATTTTTCGTATCGACTTTTTCCTCGGGATATCGGTCATTTTCGAGATTTCGGGTCTGCTCATTTTTTTGTATCGACTTTTTTGTTTGTGCTTTCGGAAATTTTCGTGTTTTTCGGAAGAAGTAGGCTTGTGCACCGATTTTTTTTTCGGTTCGATTCGGTTCGTTCGGATTTTGTAAGTTTTCTATACGATAATTCTGCCGATACGATACGACAATTCTATAGATAGTGATACGATAATTTGAATATGCATTTCACAAATTTATTTAATCATATTAAATAAATGGTATGAATGGAACATTAAAAAAATGAACAAAACGATTTAAAAAACCCAAAACTGACCGTCTGACTTTAAAAATAAAAACCAGAACAAAAGGTTTTAAAAGGTAAAAATACTAATAGTTGATCAAAAAAATAAACTGAAACTAAAAAAGAACCCAACAAATAAAATGATTTAAAACAGAGAAAAAGAAATTAACCCTTTCACTCCTGAGGCATTTCACGGCTTCACGGTTCACTCCTTGTGTGCTGTGCTGCTGAGCTATTTTTTTTTAACGGTTTCGCTCATCATGTTTAAACGCGTTTTGAAGCCTTATTTTATTATATCCAGACATGTTATATATCATTCTTCTTTCCGGCTGACTCGGCAGATTCATAATATATCATTATTGTATGAATAAGAATAAATATATATATGTATGCGTCGTGTCCTGTCTGTATTTATATTATTAAAAAAATTCAATAAAATTGGAATCTTCATCAATAATTTACAAGGTGTAAATGTAAATAAACAATAAAGTGCTTTTTTCACATTTAACATGCGAGCGTTTGCGGTTATATTTTATATGAGTTGCGCTTGTTAAAAAAATTTGAAATGGGGACTAGTAGTACTAGTACTAGTTGAGTTGTTAATGTTACATTTTTTTGGGTGAAAAATAAATTACACTATTTTTAACAAACGCACCCCATAGAAAAGTCCTTAGTGCAGCATCATTGTTCACATTATAATTGTAATGGCAACAATATTGCTGCATTAATAAAAACAACACACAAAAAAACATTTATTTTTTCATTATAATTTTATAATAATTTTTTTTTTAACATTGACGTGTTTGGTATCATTGGAAAGGCCATGCTCTGGTCGATCCAACGATACCAAACATTAACACATTAACCGATAGCTGCCGTGGATCGTGAGATAGGGGTTTCCATTGAACCCCCTATCTCCACCATTAGTCGCAGTTAGGGCTTAACTCCAGAACTGACGTCATTGCGCTATGCACGATGACGCCAGTCGACTCGTCAACAGGGGTAGATCCTGGAAGTTTGGCCAACATCCAAGATGTCAGCCAGCTCTGGGAGAGGATTGTGACCTGACGCCTTTATGTTCTGAATCAGCCTGGATCCGGCCCCCACCTGGGGGCACAGCAATTGGCCGGAATCCCGGTTGATGATGATTGCTGCCTGCCTCCTGTGCTAGGGACGCGCTCGCTAACCGCTCAGCGCATCCATAGCACAGGAGGAGCACTTGGCAAGTTGGCATGCATGAGGCGCTGAGCACGTCCCTCCCTAGCAGCCAAGTGGTTAATGCAGCATATGAATCCGCACACTGCGGGGAAGCGCCTCAGTCTCTGCAGTATAATTAATGCAGCATATGAATCCTCCACACACTGCGGGGAACCGCCTCTCTCTGCAGTATAATAAATGCTGTGTATCGCTGGTTTTAAATTCCCTGTCGTTGTAGTACTTGTTTTTGGCCACCGGAGGGAGACAAGCGCGATGTAAGACACTGAACATTGGGACTACATTTTCCAGCATGCTTTGCGGGCGGGAACAGGAAGTGGGTGGGAGAGAGACACTGATATCCGCAGCCTCGTGAAAAGAGCTGGCAGAGAGCGCCGGGGAGTGAGAGGAGCAAGACGCAGTGTAGCGGAGAGTGATCTCGACTGGGCCAGAGCGCAGGTGCGGCCTAGCGGAGCTAGAGATCAGGTTTTTTCCTTCCTATTTAACGAAGACCCAGTAACCCACGCTGAGACAGAGTAAGCTGAGGGACCCCGAGTGAGGAGAACCGCAGACGATTTAACAGGGAGTGCAGGCGGTGAGCTGGACATCTTGTGGCCGATACGGAGGAGCAAGACAGCGGATCCGGTGACACAGAGAACCCCAGTCAGGATCGAGCGGAGAGACGTCCTGGGTCGAGCGGAGCACCGAGTATCTGGCGGATGGGTGAGAGGCCTTCCAGGCCGCGGTGAAATACTAAAGCACACTACAGTTTGTTCCAAAACCTACAGGGCCCCAACGTGACTAGTCAAAGATACCTCCTAAATAATTCACTGGCCAGTTGAATGTTGTATCCGGGTACCAACACACGCATACACCTACATTCCTTGGGACATAACCTGTACGAGACTCACACTCCAACCACTAAGGGGTTAAAAATACTTTTTTTCCTTTTCCGCTGCGCGTTTCTCGCGTTACGAAGTACTGAAAAAATATATACATATACCGTGTTACTCATTATATGCCCGTTTATTCAGTAAACTATATAATTTATAAAATCCACGAAGGTGCTGGAGTATATTTATTCCCTAGTGCGGGGAGACTAACCTGAGGTTCAAATTCAGCGGCTCCTCCGGGAGTGAGCACTACAGCAGCATAAGAATATAATGTAATGTAATAGAGCAGCAGGAAATGCTAGCAGAATGCTTGGTTGTGTAGGGAGAGGTATTAGCAGTAGGAAAAGGGAAGTGCTCATGCCACTGTACAGAGCACGGGTGAGACCTCACTTGGAGTACTGTGTGCAGTACTGGAGACCGTATCTCCAGAAGGATATAGACATCTTAGAGAGAGTTCAGAGAAAGGCTACTAAAATGGTGTACGGCTTGAAGGAGAAAAGTTACCAGGAAAGGCTTAATGATCTTAACATGTACAGCTTGGAAAAAAGACGAGACAGAGGAGATATGATAGAAACATTTAAATACGTAAAGGGAATCCACAAGGTAGAGGAAGGGAGTATATTTAAACGGAAACAAAGTAGCAAAACAAGAGGACATAGTCTTAGATTAGAGGGGCAAAGGTTTAAAAGTAACATCAGGAAGCATTATTTTACTGAGAGGGTGGTGGATACATGGAACAGCCTTCCAGTTGAAGTGGTAGAGGCCAAAACAGTAATTGAATTTAAGCAAGCATGGGATAGGCATAAGACTATCCTAAACAAAAGATAAATCCAGGTTAAGTATCCATGTAATTGGGCAGACTAGATGGGCCGAAAGGTTCTTATCTGCCGACATTTTTCTATGTTTCTATGTTTCTAGAATAGAATCCACACACTTGCAGGCAGCACCTATAGTCTACAGTATACTAATGCAGCATATGAATCCATAGTTCTGCAGTAAAGAGTCTCTTTATTTTTTATTTTTTTTAGGATCTTTTAATTTTATTTTTTTTAAAAATTATGAGCAACAAAGTGTGGGAAATGTTTTGCCCTATAGTCTTCAATGTTAATATATTCCTGTTTAATTCAATATCTAATAAACCGTTACTTTATTATTATAATCTGCAGTAAAAAAAGTCTCTTTATTGTTATATTTTTTTAGGATTTTTTAATCATTATTTGAATTTTTTGTTTTTGAGCCACAATGACAAGGAGTGGACTGGGAAAGTTATGCCCCATAGGCTTCAATCAACTGTTTTGGTTGTGTTTTTTTGTGATGCTATGCTCTAGAATCATCTTTGGGGGTTGGATAACTGCGTGCATAGTCCAATCAGCTGCTTCCTTTTCTGGAATTTTCACTGAAGGGAAGACTGCACAGACAGGGTAGACACACACTGTCACTTCCTGTTGACTGCAGGCAGTGCAGGGTATATAATTTAGAAATACAATAGGATGTTTTAGATGGCGCTCTGAATAAAAATAGGATCGCTACTAGTTCTTTCAGAGTATGGTGTTCCCTTCACCACAAGAAATGAATTGGAAAAAAAGGATAAAAAAGAACAGCGCTCCTCTTAGAACATTAAGTTCAGTACATATACAAAAAAGAAAAGAAACCTTTTAAATAGGTGACATTTGTATACCTTTTCAGAGTAATAGGTGGATGTTATATAATATAACGATAATTCACCATATCTCCATATTCACAGGTTTCAACATCACAGGTAAGCGCAGAGGAATTATCTTGAGTGTACCTCAAAAGGAGAAAATACAATACATAGTATAATATCGTTAACAAATATTTAAAAATATTTGGACAAGTGGATATACACTCACGCTTTATGAGAGCTGCAAGCCCTCATATGATCGCTTCTCAGGTTTATTCAAAGGCTGACCTGACTGCCCATAGGTTCCTGGTTCCTTTGATGGTCTTTTAGGAATAATCAAAATAAAGTATGAAACTTCACACAAGCCGTGGAAAGTTTTAAAAAGTATTTATTTTCCCAGCATGGGAATATTTTGATTATTCCTAAAAGACCATCAAAGGAACCAGGAACCTATGGGCAGTCAGGTCAGCTTTTGAATAAACCTGAGAAGCGATCATATGAGGGCTTGCAGCTCTCATAAAGCGTGAGTGTATATCCACTTGTCCAAATATTTTTAAATATTTGTTAACGATATTATACTATGTATTGTATTTTCTCCTTTTGAGGTACACTCAAGATAATTCCTCTGCGCTTACCTGTGATGTTGAAACCTGTGAATATGGAGATATGGTGAATTATCGTTATATTATATAACATCCACCTATTACTCTGAAAAGGTATACAAATGTCACCTATTTAAAAGGTTTCTTTTCTTTTTTGTATATGTACTGAACTTAATGTTCTAAGAGGAGCGCTGTTCTTTTTTATCCTTTTTTTCCAGTGCAGGGTATATACAGTTTTATACGCTTCCATTCCTCTTGGGTGTGCCATATTGCTTTTGTTCTTCTCTGACTGAATGAGAAGACAGCACTGAACGAGTCTGGACTCTGGAGACAGTGGAGGAGAGAAGAAACAACGTTTTGCTTTGCATTTGCAGTGAGTGACTGGAGTGGGAGTGCACTGTGCAGAGACTCTTATTGGACTGACTGTGAGAGTGTAAGTAGTAGTAAACTACTTATTTATTTATTTGCAAAGGATTTTTATTTTTACCAGGAAGGATATATAGAGATTTCTCTCATTTTCAAGTATGTCCTGGGTTCAAGAACATTGAGTGGTTACAGTTGTTACAGAAATACAAAGTAATAATACAAATAAATAAATACTTGTAATATAATATCTCTTCTGTTCTTAATTTATCCTGGCAACATTTATTTACAAATATATTTCATACTTGTGTATTTTTTATTCATGATTTTTAATTTAGCTTTGCCTTGATTTTGACTTTTTGAGTGCTGGTGCAATGGAGACTGAGTGAGTAGACTAGAGAGAGTGAGACTGATATATCTATCTATTCTTTATTATGCCTGTGTCGGTGCTCTCACTCACTGCTCCATGTGTCCATGTCCAGCGTCTCATTTTTTTTTATCTTCCATGCAGGGGGCCCAGGGGCAGACAACTAATGTGGCCCCCCTTGTTTGGAGGTCATGGGGCCCCCCTTGTTTGCACCCACAGAGGGCCACACCCATAAAAAACACTCCCTACAATGCAGCACCCACGTGTACATTATTGTGCTAAATAATTTAATTCTTAACTCCTAAATAACCTTTTTGAAAATCCACTTGGACCCTGCAGTGAATTAGGGGATCCATTGTGCCCCCCCATACTTATTACAGAAGGCCACCGCACTGTGCTTGTGGCCCATTAGTGCGTGGTTGTTTTTGTCTTTGGACCTATATATTTCCCCCGGCAGTTCCCTCATCCTATAACCTCAGATCCAGCACCAGCACCTGCTTACTTGCAATACCACAATACAAAAAGAAAGTGGCTCAATCCTCATTTTCCTACAGAGCACCGCAAATATGGAATAACCTCCCAGACAGACACCATCAAATCTTCCCCAGTCTAAAGTCCCTTAGACTTCCCTATTAACATACCTCAATACGAAATGCACCTGTAAAGTAAACATGTAACATAATGACTTTATTTCCTACATATTTATTTTTATGTTAATCTGTATATTTAGTCTTGTGTTACTATCTTGCATTTTACTAAGTATTTTGTATTTCTGTAACCACTCAATGTTCTTGAACCCAGGACATACTTGAAAACGAAAGAAATCTCAATGTATCCTTCCTGGTAAAATCCTTTATAAATAAATAAATATATTATATACAAAAATTCAGTTACAAAATATTTTATTTATGGTTTTATTTTTTATTTGTTTAGAGAACATAACATCATGGACTCGACAAGCAGTGTCACTGGTGACACACCAAGCACCATCATTCAAAGGACGGCCCCATCTACTAGTACTTGCAGGACTGTTTCAAAGGGCAGTAAAAAAATAAACAGCTTGGAAGTCGTCCTGCTGTCACTGTTTCTCAAGATCTGCCAATTATTAAAACCCGAGGGAAATCAAAATCAACCAGAACAGAGTCAGACAGTAGTACTACTAGTACTACTAGTCAAAGAAAGAGAAACCCAGTCCCACCCAACAAACAAATAAAGACAACATCATCATCATCATCATCATCATCCTTTACTGGCAAGGCGGCTTAGCTTAAGAGTAAGACGTATTTATCTGAGTCGAGAACTAAATCAGCAATTCTGTGTCAGCAGTTTAAGGAGCTAGTTCCACTTCCTCCAAAAACAACGTGCACAATAACCAGCGCCACTTGTAGAAGCACAACAAGTACCCTGGCTGGGGCAGCTAGTGCTACTTCTACTGCGTCAAAAAATGTGCTAGTACCAGAGATGTTTTATTCTAGTAGAGGCACGAAGGTATGTGGGAAGGTTTTTGAAAGTCATCATTCATTTAAGCAGCCAAGACTGAGCTTCTGCAGTATCAGGAGGGAATTGCTTTAGCTCAATCACAAAGTGCCACCACCACCACCACCGCTGCTGCTGAACTTGATAGAAGAACCCGAGAGAGAGATACTGGTGGTGTTCTATCCCATTCCCTATATCCTAATCCTAGTAGCCTTCAGGGAGAAGGAATCCAGCGACAGGACTCAACATCTCCCTCTGGTGATGATGAATTTTTATCTTCACACAAAGACTATAATAGAAAATCTCAAATTTGGATGTACAAGAGCAAGAAGATTTACAGCCTTATACTCCTTTTCAAGGTTCCCTATTCCCTTACCATAGTACACATGATCGTTCCCCAATTTTGTTTTCCTGTGAAAACTCGTCGGCATCACCAGTGTCACTTGTCTCTCTGTCCCAAGTAGAAATTATTAGTACCAATATCAAAATTTGTGCTCCCGTCACCAGTGCCACTAGTACCACCACACCAGTAGTAGGAGCCCCTCACCCCACTATCCCAAAAATGTTTAAAAACAATAAACATGGGTTACAACAACAAGGAGAAACTGAAAGTACTGCTACTATTACATCAGAATGCACAGGCCAGGTTCAGCGTGTGGAATTGGATGAAGAATGTGGCTCCAAACAAGAACCTTCATCAGCAACAAGTGGCTGCCGTTGGTCGAAAGCGTGGCAGTATTTTACTGAAAGTGCGGATAAACGTATAGCCAAATGTCATTTGTGCGGAACATGGGTCAGCCGTGGTCAACAGACAAACAAACTCAATACCACTGGCATGAACTCACACATGAAAACCCACCACAAGGCAGTGCTGCTAGCTTTAGAAAAAGGTTCTCCTCTACCAGCACTGCCACCTAGCAGTGCTAGCACTACTAGGGAATCTACTCCCACCACCAGTGCCACACACACCCCCACTTCTGCAGCAGCTAGTAAAAGTCTGAGCAAACAGCCATCCTCCACACAGCCCACTATGGAGCAATTTGGTGGGTTTCAGCCCAGGGGAATATCGAAGCAGCAGACCCGAAAAATCACCAGACTCATTGCAGAGTTAATAACTGTTGGGGGTGCTTCTTTTAATTTGATAGGCGGTGATTCTTTCAAGCGCCTCATGCAGGCTCTCTCCCCCCAATATAAAGTGCCTTCACGCACTACATTTAGTCGATCTGAAGTTCCAGCTATGTACCGGTCCTGCGTTGGAGTTTTGAAGGAGGAGCTGGGAAAGGCTGCTGGACGATCAGTGCACTTCACCACAGATCTATGGACTGCTCCAAATAGCCAGCATGCCTTTCTGTCCTTGACTGGACATTGGTGGCAGTCGCAGCCCAATGTGCCTGAGCAAAAGCAGCGAGCAGCAACAAGTTCAGGGGCAAAAACAAAAAGTGCTGGGCCTTGTGCCGATGATACAGAAAAGAAGACAGCATTACATTCCTTCCTCCTCCACGCTGAGGTTATGGATCAGCAGCACACCGCAGAGAACATCTTACATGCACTGAAGAACATGATGGCACAGTGGCTAGGGGACCAGTCTGGTATACAAGCTCAAATGGGTTTTGTAGTAACCGATGGTGGAAGCAACATGATAAGGGCTCTCTGGGATGGAAGATTTGTCGGTGTGCGGTGCACAGCTCACATCCTGCATCTAGTGGTGACAAAGGCACTCGATGAGAGTATTAGTGGAGGAAGGTTGGGGGCACTTGTTGAATCGTGCAGAAAAATTGCTGGTCATTTCCACCACAGCGCAAGAGCTAGCCAGCTCCTTAGGCAGGAGCAGAAAAGGGCAGGACTCCCAGAACACCGGTTAAAACAAGATGTGGCAACAAGGTGGAACTCCACATTAGACATGCTGGAAAGGATTCTCGAACAGCAAAAAGCAATCCACGCAATGGCGTACAAACCCACTAGGCAGGGATGACTGGGCCGTGATGGAACAGGCAGTGGAAGTCCTGAAGTGTTTCCGATTAGCTACAGAACACTTGAGCAGAGCGAGTGCTAGCTTGTCTGAAATCATACCCGTATTCTACCAACTCCGTGACTCTATGGATGACTTTCTGTCCAACAGAGAAGAGTTGCCTGGCGGTAAACCTCCACATGCCGATGTCATGGTCCTTCTGACCAGACTTTATGAACAGCTGGAGTACCGAATAAGACAGCACATTGCCCCTTGTCCTAAGTATATGCTGGCCACAATTTGCAACCCTACTTTTAAAGGAAAGTCTGCACTTCGGGACGATTCCCTTTCATTTTGGCAGCAAACACTCATAGATAAGATACGGGACAGGGAGCGTAAAAACCGTGCACAGTTCCAGAGGGAAGAGGAGGAGACAGAGGAGGAGACGTTGGAGGAGTCTGTCGTTGAGGATGATGACAGTGACACACCCAGATGTGAGAGGAGGACCAGTGCTGCTGCTCAGAGCAGCGTTCCCAGACCTGTATTTTTTACAAAAATGTACACGAGTTATGGGTCAGGATACGGAGTCGGACCTAACAAAAACCCGCCAATTGAAAATGCTAAGACATTTGTTACGGCATACCTTGCTGAGTCTCCTTTGGAACCCAATACAGACCCTTTTCAGTTTTGGGAGAACAAGAGAGGTGTGTGGCCTATGTTTGCAGAGGTAGCCGTGGAGCTCCTGTCTTGTCCACCAACCACTGTACAAAGTGAGTGGATTTTCTCCATTACGGGGAATATTCTGTGCCCTCAGCGCTCCCAATTATCACCCCAGCTGTTAGAGCAAATTACATTTCTGAAGGTGAACTTGCCGAAGCTGGGATACCCGGCCCTAGGTTTTGATTCAATCTAGAAATGCAAGCACACAAGTTTAGTTAGTAGAAGTTCATAAATCCCAGTTGTTGTTTTGTTTGTTTATTTTGTGTTTTTTTAACCCTTTCGCTGCTGAGGCATTTCCCGCCTCTGTGCTGAGCTCATTTTTACCGATTTTGTTCATCATGTTTAAACGTGTTTTTAAGGCTTATTTTAGTATATGACCCAGACATATTATATATCGCTCTTTCCGTCAGACTCGGCAGATTCATAATATGTCATTATTATATGTATACGTCATGACCTGTCTGTATATTATAACAAAAAATGCAATAAAATATGAATTTTCAATAATTTACAACGTGAAAAGTGGTTTTTTTTCACATTTTAACATGCGAGCAATTGCGGTTATATTTTGTATGGGGTGCGCTTGTTAAAAAAATTAGAGATGGGGACTCATTACATTTTTTTTTGGGGAAAATTACGCGATTTTTAACAAACGCACCGCATACAAAACGCGTTAGTGCAGCATCATTGTTCACATTATAATTGAAATGGGAACAATATTGCTGCATTAACGAACCAAAAAAAAAGAAAAAAAAACTTGTTTATTTTTTTATATATTTTTTTATTTTTATTTTTATTTTTAATTTTTTTTAAAAAACTTTTTTCATAGTCAAGTTTGGTATTGTTGGAACGGCCATGCTCTGGCCGATCCAACAATATCAAACATTAACCCCTAACTGCCACGGATCGGGAGATAGGGGGTTCCAATGAACCCCCTATCTCCACCATTGGTGGCAGCTAGGGGTTAACTCCAGGACTGGCATCATCGTGCTATGCACGATGACGCCAGTCCTCAGGGGGCATTCCCGGAAGCTTGGCCGACATCCAAGATGTCGGCCAGCTCTGGGAAAGGATCATGAATCGGCACTTTTCGGCGCCGATTCGTGATCCAGCCCCCATGGGGTTAATTCCAGGTACCGTTAGGAAGGGCAGGCTATGCCCTTCCAAACGGTGCCTGTATTAACCCCCTGCACACCGGCGATCGGGAGGGAGAGAGGTCTGAAGGACCTCCCCCCCTCCCTTTCAGGCGCCTCCTCCGCACATGCGGGGGGGTGCCTGAATTAGGTGTCATCGCCCCGCCGCGATGACACCTAATTGTGCCGGCGGCGGTTCCGGGGAACCCGGCCGATCGCTGGCCCCAAAAGGGAGGACGCGTTCAGCGGGTCCACCGCAAGGAACGTTACCAGCGGGTGGACGCGCTGAGCGCGTCCTCCGCAGCGAAGGGGTTAAAGATAGATAGATTAAGATTTTTAAAAGTTTGTAAACTTTGTATTTGATGAAGAGTAGGCCCACACCAGAAACACCACTCAGCTTATGAAACCTTCACCCTTAGGCTAGGGTCAAACGAAAGCATTTTTACACGCGAACGTAAAAAAGTGCGTCCGAACGCATTGACGTATTTTTTCACGGAATACGCGAAAACGGTCATACGATGCGCATTTTCGTGTGTGATTTTTTACGGATCCAAACCAGGAAACTTTGGGTGTCTGGACGTTATGTTGGCCGGACACGAGCAGGGTCTGACGTCTCCAAATCATACACACACACCGCTAGCGGATGCAGCGCACTCTGTACGTCAGTACTAGTGGTTCTGCGTTCTCGAAAAAATGCGTTCATTTTCCACTTGCGTTGCGCAGCCGGACTTTCGTGCGACCGTACTTCGTATATTGTCCGTCATTGCCCATCATTTGCTGCTAGTGCGGCCGTAATTAAGTGCGCCAGAACACACGTTAAAAGTGCGCTGGTCTGACCCCAGCCTTATAGGCACCCACCCAGGTGAGTGGCTCAATATATTTATTTATTATTTACCTTATGCCGAAACCATCATTCAAAATAATAATTTCTGCTTTATATTATTAATCTGGAAATACCTCTTCCTTTCACAGTTTTGAAAAAATTGTCACCTTGAAATGGGTGAAGAAGATGGAAGATACTAGTTATGACGAGCTTTGCAGACAGACTGCATATGGTAAGAAATTTTAGATGAATTAAATTTACAATAAATAGACAATAATATATTTACAATCAATAATTTAATTTGGATTTAATATATTTACAATCAATAGACAATAATAATATATTATATTTACAAGATCTAAATAATTTAATCATAAGGAATTAATGTAATATATTTTTAAAAAAAATGAAAAATGAATGATATATGATTAATTATGATTATGAATGGATACATTATTTTCAAATTTAGAATCCGATTATTTATAACCGATAAAAAAAAAAAATACGATGTCCAAAATTACGGATTACTGAAATGGAAACGAAATCCCGAATGGAACCGAAATCACGAATACAACGAAAATAAATTTAAAGTTTACACATTTTAAGTGCATTCGAACATTCCGAAAATTCTCGTTTCGGTTCGGAAATATTTTCGGATCTAGCGTTTTTCGGATCCGGACCAATTTGGAAAATCGTCCGCATTCGAATGCACGAATCGGGAAATTTCGTGAAAATTCCGAAATTCCGAAACCCGAAATGCACATCCCTAGTCCTTGGGCAAGACACCCAATGGTACATACTCACCACCCAGGACATACTTGAAAATGAGAGAAATCTCACTGTATACTTCCTGGTAAAATACTTTAAAAAAAAAAAACACATTTCAACAATATATGTGATATTGAGCCACGGTGATAAACACTCGAAAATTGAAGATGAGGAGGAGAAGAAAGAGGATGTAGAAAAAGACCTTACCATTGTGGTCAGTTGGACCACCTAAGGGCTCTATTACATTCTTCACACAAAAATGCACGCGCGCAGAATGCGTGAATTTTTTCTAGCAGCTTTAAATGTTAACGCGTGTAAAACAACGCTTGTATTACAATCCTTGCGCATTTTTTCATTCGTCAAAAAATAAAGAGCGTAAAACAGACGCGCAAAAACGCGTGCGCAGCAACGTTGCACGCAGAAATCAGTGTGCGGACTGTTTTTTCACGCGATTCAGCCAATCAGAATTAAGAACCACAATTGTCTCCCGTTACGTTTTGCGCTTGTCAAAGTCAATCTGCGTATATATGCTGCATCAATAGAAAAAACACGCACAACTTCTCAATTTTATTGTTTGAGTATGTGTAGAATGTGTAACTATACTGTGCTGTATTGTTCTTTTTGGGCTGGTGTATTTGGGTTCGGCCAGGACGTTCAGATTTGCCGTTACCACCAGCTTTTCAAAGACATAAAAATTATGCGCGCAAACGTTGTGCATTAAATTTTGCGCATAGATTGTAATACCATCTGCGTACCAGCTCACAAACACATTTGCGCTCACAATGTTAAGTATAGGACGCACGAAGTACAGTGCACTCGTGCAGCGTTCGCGCAGGTTCACCCACGGTAGACGTTAATGCGCATTTTTTGTGCGGACATTGTAATACGACGTTCAGCGCAAAATGTTTTGCCCCTCGTGTTAATGCGTTTTTGCCACGCGTTAACGTTTGCGCGAAGAATGTAATAGAGCCCTAAGTGTCTACTGTTGGATATACAACAGTGACAGTGGGAGCAGCAGTTCTTGTTCCATTGGATATGATATATCCTTGCAGCTTATCATTAACATTCTGCCATGTCTACATACATACAATGCCCATTTCACCAAAATAGCATTACATCCCCTTTCCTCCTAAAGTCCCTAGATTTTGGAGAAGGAAGGCAACAAACGATCGATTCAGCCATTAATTTTATGTATTTAATAATCCGTACAACACAATTGCACCAGAGTGGTTTTGTCGATCTGTACTGTATCGTCATTGCTTTTCTCACAGCAAGGGATACCTTGATACTGATTGTAATGTTAATGTTAATTGATTTTAATGTTCTTGAACCCAGGACGTACTTGAAAACGAGAGAAATCTCATAGAAAACATAGAAACATAGAAACATAGAAACATAGAAAAATGTCGGCAGATAAGAACCTTTCAGCCCATCTAGTCTGCCCAATTACATGGATACTTTACCTGGATTTATCTTTTGTTTAGGATAGCCTTATGCCTATCCCATGCTTGCTTAAATTCAATTACTGTTTTGGCCTCTACCACTTCAACTGGAAGGCTGTTCCATGTATCCACCACCCTCTCAGTAAAATAATGCTTCCTGATGTTACTTTTAAACCTTTGCCGCTCTAATCTAAGACTATGTCCTCTTGTTTTGCTATTTTGTTTCCTTTTAAATATACTCCCTTCCTCTACCTTGTGGATTCCCTTTACGTATTTAAATGTTTCTATCATATCTCCTCTGTCTCGTATTTTTTCCAAGCTGTACATATTAAGATCATTAAGCCTTTCCTGGTAACTTTTCTCCTTCAAGCCGTACACCATTTTAGTAGCCCTTCTCTGAACTCTCTCTAAGATGTCTATATCCTTCTGGAGATACGGTCTCCAGTACTGCACACAGTACTCCAAGTGAGGTCTCACCAGTGCTCTGTACAGTGGCATGAGCACTTCCCTTTTCTTACTGCTAATACCTCTCCCTACACAACCAAGCATTCTGCTAGCATTTCCTGCTGCTCTATTACATTGACTACTTACCCTTAGATCCTCTGAAATAATAACCCCTAAATCCCTTTCCTCAGATGTTGAGGTTAGGACTGTATCAAATATTCTATATTCAGCCCTTGGGTTTTTACGTCCCAGGTGCATTATCTTGCACTTATCCACATTAAAACTCAATTGCCACAGCTCCGACCATTTTTTTAGTTTACCTAAATCATTTGTCATTTGGCTGATCCCTCCAGGAACGTCAACCCTGTTGCAAATCTTTGTGTCATCAGCAAAAAGACATACTTTTCCATTAATACCTTCTGCAATATCACTAATAAAAATATTAAAGAGAATGGGTCCAAGTACTGACCCCTGAGGTACCCCACTGGTAACAAGACCTTGCGCCGAATAAACTCCATTTACCACAACCCTCAGTTGCCTGTCACTCAGCCACTGCCTAATCCAGTCAACAATATTGGAATCCAAGCTCAAAGATTGCAATTTATTGTATCCTTCCTGGTAAAATCCTTTATAAATAATTAAATACCTTGATATGTGTTATCGTTGTTTTCATATCAGACCTTATATAACAGGGATTTTTTTTTATTCACAATGTCAGGTAAAACACATTTATTTTGCAATCAAAAGCTTGTTTTTTAATGTTATTCTATCATCGTTAAAATAAGTAAAAGAGGGAGCTCTAGAATAACTTCCTTAGGAAGGAGCAGGCGTGCTGTTTCTGAGGTCGCAGCAGTAGAAAATGTGATTAGGCCTGTTCTTATATAGGGATGGCCATGTCAACACTGCTACTATGGTCTTCTCCCATGGACTGGGAGTTGAAAAAGATCCTCTCTAGCCAAGCCTTCCAACATTGAAACACTGAAGACAATGGCACACAGTGCATTTTATTATAATGCAGTTAGTAGCAGCAATGTTTCAGTCCAATTGGGGATTTTATCAAGCTTGATAAAAGCGCTGGATATGCGGAAAGGTCGCTGCTACTACCTGCGTCATAATAAAATGCTCTGTTCAAACCTTACATGTGCTGATGCCTTTCAGGCTTCACTTGATTGCCGAGGGTAAGGCACCCCTTCACTGGGTACCGCCTGGCTCACTTCACTTGAGAGAAGGCTTTGTTCATTTATGGATATACCTCCCAACATTGCGAATTCTCTGATAAGGACGATGGTGGGTGGGACAAAAAGGGGCAAACCAATGAGGCAACACACCCAAAAAGGCAGGTATTTCTCTGAAACGGTCTCTATCAGTCCCCCAGGTGGCAGTAAAATTCTACATTCAAATCAGGGGCGGACTGACCCATCGGGCACTTGGGTACTGCCCGAGGGCCCGCGGGTTGGTAGGGGCCTGCCCAGTTTGGGTAAACACACTGGGTCCCCACCGGTTTCTGTCAGAGCATTGAAAATGTCAGGCAGCCAGCGGCGCACTCTGAAAATGCTGCAGTGGCGCTTGCGCCACCCCCTCGCATGATGTGTCACATGAGGGGTGGCGCCAGTGCAACGTGCATGCTCCAGTTTTAGACTGTGGGATGCAGGCACGTTACAGATGCCACCACGGCAATTTCAGAGTGCGCCGCTGGCTGGCTGTCAATTTCAATGCTCAGAGGGAAACCGGCGGGGGCCCCAAGGTGAGAGCTGGGGGCAAATATACCCATGAGAGTTGGGGGTACATATACCCATGAGAGTTGGGGGCACATATACCCATGATAGCTGGGGGCACATATACCCATGAGAGATGGGGCAAATATACCCATGAGAGACGGGGGCAAATATACCCATGAGAGACGGGGCAAATATACCCATGAGAGCTCGGGGGGCAAATATACCCAAGAGAGCTGGGGGGGCAAATATACCCATGTGAGCTGGGGGGAAAATATACCCATGAGAGCTGGGGGCAATATATATATCCATGTGAGCTGGGGGCAAATATATATATCCATGTGAGCTGGGGGCAGTATATATCCATGTGAGCTGGGGGCCAATATATATATCCATGTGAGTTTGGGGCAATATATATATGTCCATATGTGAGCTGCTGGGGCAAATATATCCATGTGTGAGCTGCTGGGGGAAACATATCCATGTGTGAGCTCCTGGGGCAAATATATCCATGTGTGAGCTGCCGGGGCAATATATCCATGTGTGAGCTGCTGGGGCAATATATCCATGTGTGAGCTGCTGGGGCAATATATATCTGTGTGAGCTGGGGCAATATATATCCATGTGTGAGCTGCTGGGGCAATATATATATATCCATGTGTGAGCTGCTAGGGGCAATATATATCCATGTGTGAGCACAATAATGTACATGTGGGTGTTGCATTGTAGGGGGTGGGGTATTTTATGGCTGTGGCCTCATGTGGGTGTGACACAAGGGGCCCCATGATCTCCTATTGCCTGGGGGCCCCATTAGTTGTCAGTCCGCCCCTGATTCAAATTATCTTGATTGTCCCTTTATAGATTTTAATTTTGGGTACCCAGAGGTCATTTTTCTTTACCTGGACTCAAGACCACCATTATGAAGCCACATTACCCAGCCCTATGTCCCTGTGTGCCCTTTGCTGGGGAAAAAAATCAGTCCTCATGCAAATGTGCAGCCTACATTCATTTTTTTCCCATGTTGTTCAGTGAATCAATTCTCTGAGAATTGGGCATTGAATTCCCTGGTGCAAGAGATGTGACCAATGAAGAATTAACCTCCCAGCATTTCATAGTTGTGTGGACCTGAAGTACATGGGCCTAGAAATGTATTTGAGAAGTGCGGCCCTGAAGTTTCATATGGTTTCTCTGCCCTTTCCTTTGTTAAAGTCACCCTGTATCTACAATTTTAGATGCAGACTGTTTGTGTTCATCACCCCCGCCCTTCCCTCAGCAACGAGCTTATACCGGATCGCTGTACCACTTCTAAACCTTAGTTTCAATGCTGGGCGTGTTTCGATTGTCTTTTTATACATTCTCCCTGTGTGTGTTTTAACCAGTTGTAAAATGTAAATAAACTCAGGCTGAGTATGGTTTTCACGATGCGAGGATCTCCAGCTATTTCCTGGGTTCTGGGCCAGAATCAGTAGTGCGGGATACTGACGGCGAGTGGAGCATTCTGCATGTGGGCAGGGAACCCCACGTTACAATAGTGTTGACCCACCAGACCACTATAAAAGAAGATAGGTTGGGGTCAGCATGTCTATACCATGTTGGGGTCCTTGGCTAGACTTGCAATATGGTGGCCCTGCCTGTATGGAATAAGGAATATTACATTCAGCCATGTTTAAGTCTTTAATGCTGTGTGTTCTTGTGCTTTCAACCATCAAAAATATACTATATCAAAAATCTTTAATAAGGACAAAAGGATGACTTGGAAAGTATTATTTTTACAGTCATGTGCTCTGGTAAGTAATGATTATGAGGAATATTTTTATGAGAATGAAACCAGTAAAAGTTCCCATCAGCAGAATAGAGGTAGCATGTTTTCATAGAATTGGAAGCATATTTTATGTGTGTCATGTGGATAGTGGGGAAACAAGAGCAGTATTTTAAGGCAAGCTAAGGACGCCGTGTTATTATTCTGACAAGTTTGATTGCTCTTTGTAAATGAATCAACAGGTCTGGCATATGACTTATTAACATCTGAAGTAAGAAAAATAAAATGCACACCACAAAGCTAGCATCTTTCATGTATCATGTAAAACTTAGCATTTATCTAATCGACTAAAATGACATATAGCTCTGATTATGGTGTTTACTTTTAGACCTTCTGGCAATGCGTTATGAAACCTGTCTGCAATGATTCAAGGAGCTCAGCTTTTATGGTCTATTGCTTACTTTTCTAGTAGTTTAATTTCCCAAAATTGCCATAAAAATGAGAAATAAATCACTTTACAATATACCGAATTAGGGCATTAGTGCTGTCTAACCTTAACTACGGATGTCTAAGTAACATTTTGTACATGCTCTTGACATTTCATCACTGACTACTTAACAGATTATACTGTGAGAATCACCCACATCAGAATGTAGGCTTACCTTTCTCCTTCTCCTAATATTCAACAATGTACAACCCCTTCTCTGCCACAGCAGACAATAGCTTGTGCCACAATATATGAGGGATTTAAGTAAATCCATCACTTTCCTTCCCTTTTAGTCTAGGACTGGATTCACATGTGATATATTGTGGTTACAGCAGCAAAAGAATATCTCCAAATTCACTTAGTGGTGTGCCTGCACAACGTAGCTGCGATATATCTCCAGATATAGGTGGGCTGGGCAAACTTTTATACCTGGGGTCCAAAAATGGTACAGCTGAGATTCCCCTCCCTGCACGATAAATGACAGTTTGGGTACGCCTGCCGCAAAAGTCAATGTACCCCATTTGCAGGTCCCTATCTATACAAAGCTAAGCCTGCTCTTATATGATTTACTCACTCATCAGGGACACCCATAAGAGAAGGCATTAGGCTTGTATTGATAGGAATATAAGTTAATGGGTTACATTGACATTTGTGGCAGGTTTAAACAATTTGCGTTCGTATTTTGTAACTGAACCCCCATCTTTTTGAAACCAAAATTCTGTGTTTGTAACCACTGTAGATGTTTGGTTGGGTTGAGTGTTCTGTGTTTTGTGTTTTATGAAATATATATATATATTCAATGCTTCTACATACTTACAAAAATCATGCAGTGAAATTATTATTTCTTCAAGTAGAAATGCTGACGGGACTGAGGGGGCTTATAAAAAATACAACTAAAATGAAGAGCAAGTACATATCCAGTAGGAAGGCCAAGTAGCATCAAAATATGTTTTATGGCTTCGCACCAGCAGTAAATCCATGATAATTTGACTTTTCAATAATCAATCCTGCCTTTAATTGCTCCATATAGATTTAAGGACATGCCAGTAGAAAGGCAAAGGAGATCGTGTTTACATTTCATTCTTTTTCGTTTCAGATCATATAGTTCCAGGTTTTTTTTTTGTATAAAAGATGTGCTGGAGTTGGCAGCGCTTCTTGTCCTGTTAGTGGTTCCTTCTGCTGCACCCCGTAGCTCAGAAGTTTGGTTTCCTTACAGGGTTACCATCCTCCGTGTCCCTCAAAATATAAAATGACTCACATAGAGCAATATTGTATAAAATGGAGTGCAAACAAAGGTGCTACTGTAGCACCAACTGATGAAGCTTTTTATGCAAAACGCATTTTTGGTATACTGTAGATTTTATTACTAATAAAATTTGCCTTATTTTACGCCTATCCCGGGTCCTGTATGCTTATATTCCCCGAGAAGGTGGCTGAGGCTGATAGGTGATTCGGTGCACCTTCTGAAATCACTGCCTGCCTACAAATCTGGTGTCTGATCGATAAGACACCAGCAAATGTGAGTACGACATTCTTCTACTATATTTTATACAATATTGCTCTATCAGGGTTATCCAAAGAGATCCGAATTGCTTGAGAAAGGTAACCGAACGCTGAAAATCAGTGTTCGGTTACCTTTCCTGGCCATTCGACTATCCAGAGAGCAGGCAATTCGTCAAATCCTGGCGAATTGCCTGCACATATGGTGCCTGTTCGAGGGCAGTGAAATCCCCATGAAAAAGCACTGCTTCGGTTATTCAGAGAACACAAACCAGCAGTGAAAGGTTCCCGAAATGCCCTGCCATTCGGTGGTTTAATTCTGCAATTTGTGGATTTTTTTGTGACATTATGTCCAATTTGCTTTTTTTCCTCCCTTTTTTTGTTTTGTTCCAATACACACAAAGGGAATAAACATGTGTATAGCAAAACATGTGTTACTTGATTTTCTGGAAAAATGTGTGGGGTGCCAACAATTTCGGCCATGACTGTATAGGCAAAAAAGGACCTCTATTTTTTAATAAAGTGTTTCTTTAATTAAAAATCAGGATCTAATCATATAATTATATAGCCATATACATTTTATGTTATGCATTTCTACAGACTTGCAGACAAACATACTCTTAGCCATACATTTCCACAGACAAACAGATTTTTGGGCATATATTACCACATATACACACATACAGGGTTATTCAAAGAGCTCCGAATTGCTTGAGAAAGGTAACCGAACGCTGAAAATCAGCGTTCGGTTACCTTTCCTGGTCATTCGGCTATCCAGAGAGCAGGCAATTTGCCAAATCCTGGCGAATTGCCTGCACATACGGTGCCTGTTCGGTGCCTGTTCGAGGGCAGTGAAAACCGCATGAAAAAGCACTGCTTCGGCTATTCAGAGAACACAAACCAGCAGTGAAAGGCTCCTGAAATGCCCTGCCAATCGGTGGTTTAATTCGGCAAATTTATTCAGGAGAATCCCATAGGCTTCAATGTTAAAAATATTCCTGTTTTAATTCAATATCTAATAAACCGTTAATTATAAAATTCTGCAGTAAAGAGTCTATATATAGATTTTTTTAGGATACTTTAAGCATTTTTCTTATTTTTATTTATTTTAAAGTCCGATTTTTAAGTTTTCTTCTGTAACAGCCCTCTTTATTATCATTCCCTGGACCTCATATGTAAATTTCAGACATTTTCGCTCAGTAGTTTCTTTGCAAACAGCTTTTCACTTTCACATTCATACAAACTCTTTTGCTAATTTATTCACCTCCTTCTGTCTGCGGTGTCGGCTTTTTCCGGCGGCTTCGCTGCGTGTGATCGGCTCCTGCTTGGGTTTTTCCAGCGTCTTCGACGGGTTAATCCAGATGTTTTTGAGGGTTTTCGGCGTGCATTCGCTGGGTTTTGCAGTGAGTTTTCGTCAGGTTTGCGGCAGCCTTTCCCTGCAATTCGGGGACCCTGTGGCAGTGGTGTATTTAGGTTTTGTGCTGCCCTAGGCCTGACTAAACTCGCGCACCCCCTAATTTAAATTTGACGCACCCCTTCCTGTCAAGGTCACACCTCTTCCTGGTGAATCCCCACCCTTCCTCTTTAAGCTCCACCTTTTCCTCTTAAAGCTCCGCCTTTTCCTCTCTTTATAATAAAAGTGGATACCAAGTGCCTACTTGTATATTTTGTATACCATTTCAAATGTATCTATTGAGATAAAGAAAATTATGAAATGTTTAAATTCAAGTATTTTTACAAAGAACAGCCACGCATGTCAAGTATACTGGATCACAGCCGCTCTAATTGGTTGAACAATAAAATCCACAGAAACGTGCACTGCATATCAGTGTATCACAGAGCTGCAGAGCAATAAAACCCACAGAAATGGGCACTGTGTATGAGCATATCAGAACTGCACAGCAATAAAACTCACAGTAATGTGCAGTGTGTATGAGAGTATCCCAGAGCTCCAGGGCAATAAAACTCACAGTAATATGCAGTGTGTATCACAGAATCCACAGCAATAAAGCTCCCAGCAATGCAATGTGCGGTGTGTGTTTCAGCGTATCAGAATTCACAGCAATAAAACTCACAGCAATGCAATGTGTGGTGTGTGTCAGCGTATCAGAATCCACAGCAATAAAACTCCCAGCAATGGAATGTGCGGTGTGTATGAGTGCATCAGAATCCACTGCAATAAAACTCCCAGCAAACCGAGTGAATATGAGCACACAGCAATTATTTATTCTATATTTACCAGCCTCCGTCCGCGGTAGGGCTGTGTGCAGAGTCAGCAGGAGGTCCCTCCAGGCCACGTTAGGATCGCGGCTGTGCCTGTGCGTGGAGCGATCTTGTCAGCAGTGGGGTGCCACTGTGAGAGGGTGCACCGTGGCTTTGATTCCCTTCCCGGTGGGTGTTCAGTCCAGAATAGAGTGAGAGTCCGTGTTAACGAAAGGGCGGGCAGCTGCGTGCGTGTCAAGTGGTTCAGCCAGTCAGGTGGTACTGAGACTCAGTACCACCTGACTGGCCGGACCGCGTGACCTGCACGCATGCAGTCTCACCAGGAGCCAGGCATTTCAATGACAAATTTCTATCACTGCAGTGCTGGTTAAGGAAAGGTCCACTTTAAAAAGCAGTAAGCAGACAGGGCTTCATATTCTGCTGATAAACCCCCCCCCCCTCCTTTACCTGCCGTTTATTGTCATCTTCTCTCTCTGCACATAAATCACATCCCCCTCCCCTCTCCTAGAGCTGCTGCGGGGCAGGGGAGGAGCTATGGAGGGAGCAGAGGGGGATTTTTATTCTATTCGATTTTATTCCGTATGCAAACGCCCTGCTCCGCTGCTCGTGGTTTGAGAGCACAGTTCAAAGCTGACACACACATTGACAGTGGCACCTCCTAGTACCCCCTAATGACACCCAAATAATCACTGGTACCTGGGGTGGCCCGCCCTCCGCCACTCCCCTGAGTACACCACTGCTCTGTGATATGCTCACACACAAGTTTGGCGAACTGCCAGCAAGTAAGGTGCTGTTTGAAGGCAGTGCAAATCCCCATAGAGAAGTAATGGTTAATCTATTCAGAGAACACCAAACAGCAGAAAAATGGCAGTGAAATGCCCTGATGTTCGGTGTTTTCAATCAGCAGGTTTATTCGGGTCGAACCCCATAGGTTTCAATGTTAAATATATTCCCCTTTTTTATGCAATATCTAATAAACCATTTATTATTTTAATCTGCAGTAAAAAGTCTTTATTGATTTTTTTTAGTACCTTTTAGTAATTTTTCAGCAAAATTTCCCCCCCCCCTTTTTTTAAAAGCGTTTTTTCTTTTTTCTGTAACAGAACTTTTTATTATCAGTCATAGGATCTTATATGTAAATTCCAGACATTTTCGTTCAGTAGTTCTTTTGAAAACAGCAGGCCACAGGTTTGCGGTGGCAGCTTTCAGCGGCCGACTCCACGCACTTTGCGGACCCTGCGGTGAATGGTGAATTCACTGCAGGGTGGGGAAATTTTATTCCCCGAAGTGCAGGGAACTACAGAACACCAAAATGTTGGCGTCATTTCGGTGCTCTGTGAGTAACCCATTTAGGCTAGGGTCAGACGAAAGCATTTTTCCCCGCGAACGTGAAAAAGTGCGTCCGAACGCATTGACGTATATTTTCACGGAATGCGCAAAAACGGTCAGACGACGCGCATTTCCGGGCGTGATTTTGTACGGATCGTCAATAAAACTCTTTTTGCGTCTGGACGTTATGTAGGCTGGACATTAGCAGCGTCTGACATCTCCTAATCACGCAAACATGCCGCTATGCCGCAGCTGCGCACTCAGTACGTCAGTACTAGCGGTTCAGCGTTCTCAAAAAAATGCGTTCAAATTCCACTTGCGTTGCACGGCCGGACTTTTGTGCAGCCGTACATCGTATATTGGCCGTCATTGCCGTCATCTGCTGCTAGTGCGACCGTAATTATGTGCGCCAGAACGCACGTTAAAAGTGCGCTGGTCTGACCCCAGCCTTAGTGGTGAGGTTTTTTGCTGCCCCCTGAAAAGTGAAAGACTAGGCCTTGCCTACCCAGGACATACTTGAAAATTAGTGAAATCTCAATGTATCCTTCCTGGCAAAATACTTTGCAAAAGTAAAATAAATAAAAAAATTAAAAAAATTAGGGGTGGGGCCATCAGTGCGGGCCACCGCCCCCTGGAAAGTGCCACCCTAGGCCTAGGCCTTGTTGGCCTAGGCCAAAATACAGCACTGCCCTGTGGTGCTTGCTGAATACACCGCAGGGTCACCGAAATGGGATCGGCAACACGAGCCGAATTGAAGAGAATGAAAAGTCACCGAACGTGCGGTGACTTTTCGAATCTCTTTGGATAACGCTGCAGGTGTCATTTTATATTTTGAGGGACACGGTGGATGGTAACACTGTAAGGAAACCACACTTCTGAGCCACGGGGTGCAGAAAAAGGAACCACTAACAGGACAAGAAGCGCCAGCTCCAGCACATCTTTCTTTTATACTGACCTACTGTCACGTGTAGACTGGGATTTGTATAGCAGGTGGGTTGTGAGCCCAGGATGCAGTGAAATAGGCAGGTTTAAAGTAACAAAAAGGGGTTTATTTTAAAATAATACACAAGAACATAAAAGACATGAACTAAACAGCAGATCAGAACTAGACACTGGAGGAGACTGGGCACAATAGGGAATAGCTTAGGAGAAGGAGGAGATGCAAGAGGAGGAGGCTGAAGTAATGGGAGGTTAAGGAGAACTAAATGGGAGCGGTTAGGAACAGAAGAAATAAGGGATAGCAAGATGAGAATGAGAGACTAGAGAATGAGAGTGAAAATGGACACAAAGGGAACTTAACAGCACATGGGGCAAGCAATGAATAAACAATAATACACAGATATAAACATATAACACAGAACTTGGAGGTCAGGGTCTCAGGCAAGGGGCAGGCAATAGAATGGTCAGAGTTCAGCAATGGGTCTGGTACATAGGGATCCTAGATGGGGGCAGAAGGGGAGCAGGATGGGGGGTACCGGTATGATGAAGTAATGAAATGAATGTCCAGATAGCAACAGAGGGTCCTTGGAGTCTTTGGTGGTTCAATCAGGAAATCCTTGGGAACGTCAGGGAGCTTTAACAAACAGGTTCTCACAGTCTGCAACTTCAATGTGGAAGTCGACTCTGGAGGGCGTAGCTTCCTGATATGCAGGGACAATTAGGGCAAGGTGAGCTCAGGTGGGGCTCCAGGGCTAGGAACAAACAGAAGTTCTAGGAGCGTGCATTGTTCATAGTGCAGGGCTAATGTGAGTGCCAGGGGCCAGAGTGTGGTGACCCTGTCAGCTGCCTCCCCAGGCCACTTGGTGGTATATCCCTTTTCCACCTTGTAGGTACAAGGTGGAAAAGGGATATACCACCAAGTGGCCTGGGGAGGCAGCTGACTCCACAAATATGAGATACTGTATGACTTTTATTTTTCCCTGCACTGATTATTAAGACTTTCACAATCATTAAGACTTTTAAAACCTGGAGTATACAGGATAAGACTGTAAATGTCACATTACTTTGTTTTATCCTAGATTGTTTTATCCTATTTGCACTATTTTACTTGCATTGTATTTTATTTATTGTATTTTGGTTGTTTATTTGCCATTACCACCGGGTGGCGCCAGTGGCACAGATTATCACTAGTGTTTTTTTTAGTTTCAAATCATTTCATTCCATCTATTCCCCGTTTTGATGATTTTAGTTTCATTTTATTTCATTTTCGGATCAATTCGTTTGTGTGTTTACCGCAATTCGTATTTTCAGATCGATCCGAAATTATGGACGGCCGATTTTCGTTTTCGGAAATGCTCTCGAAATACGAAAATGCTGATTTTCGTCCGAATTTGTATTCGAAACGAAACCACATACCTAGTTCAAATTAATGCGTCACAAGAAATTAGAATTAATCAGTGCAACATATTCTGTCAAATCATTTAATCTATAAATAAGTAGCGAGTAAAAATCTTACATAGACATTGAATTGTAAAACTGACGTCATCAGTCTCACCACAAATACTAGAGAAAGAAATTTCAGCTGGGTGTTTCATACCTTCTGATTAGTCAGGCATCTATGGAATTGTCCTCTTTGACTGATGTATAGTGTATGAAAAAAAATATTATTTTGCTTTTTCAAATTAAAATTATAAGCAGAAAAAATGATCTTTATGATATAACTCTGACACCTTTCATCAAAACATTTTCTAAAGGTATTAACCTTTTTATAGTCATACTGTGTAATGTTAATAAATGTATCCTATTTAATAATTAAGGTGAATACACTAAGGATAAAACCTGAAGAGGGAACTACTGAGGGCTAAACATTAACCCCCCCCCCATTCCCCCGACCTTTCCCATGTTCCACTCCTAATTTTAACCTATAGCAAGTATAATACCTTCAGTCCAGTGCCGGGATCCCTTGGTGCTGCTCCATACTTGATAAGTCACAACTATGGTTGAATGGTTGAAGCTGCAGTTGTCATTTTATCGGGAGTCATTGGGACACTCAAGTGAGCATCCAGCCGAACCAAGGGCACTCAATGCGAGAGCATTGCAAGCCCTTGGCTAGCTGGCAATAAACTACTGGAAAGCAGATAATCGAAAAGATTACAGTCAGCATTCGCTTAAGTCAAATCTCCAGGCATCCAACTTGAAGGGGTGAATGATCCTTTTTGGGACTCTCATACTCGATTAGTTGTCTATTAATTTTCCCTCTCATTTTTGTTAGAATATTCCCCTTTGCTTCTCCCTCCCCCTCTTCCACTGTTATAAATACCACCTAAATAACCAGGCCACTCTTGCTAAACCTCACTCATTTACTTTCTCCATACAGCAATCAGATCATCCACAAATTCTCAGACTGAATGCCATTTTCCAATCTGCTGTCCCACCCACCCTGCCACCCAGGCCTGGTCTTAAATTTCAACTCTCTCCTGTCCAGCTGCTTCCACTTTTCACTTTGATTAACCTAATTTAGCCTAAACTTCTGGTCTTTCCCATGCAATCCCTGCTATATTCATTCTGGCCACCAGCTCCACCTTCCCTCTGCTTCCTTTTGTTTCACATACCCAACCCCAGTCCCCCAGATTGTAAATTCACAGGATGTCTGGCTGAGCACTTGGTTAAAGTGCTGTATTAGCAGGACCGGTATCCTACGGGAAAGGTGGTCCCTTCCTCATATATCATTGTTACGTCTCAAGTTTGTGCTCCTCCATTATAAAGCGATACAGAATTTGCTGGCACTCTATAAATGCCTGTGGCTGTAACTGTGAAGGACAGAAAGGCTAGGAGGACACAGAGGTCACTGTGACCATTCACTTCGCATTGGATGGTCAGTGTCTAAAGTGTTCTTTTAACACAAATAGGTATGTTCAACAATCTGTAGTAACTTTGTGTTTAAATATACTATATCTACTGTATATTCACAAGCAAAGATTTAAAAACAGTTAGGTTTATATATAGTTTAGTGGCTGTAAGTTTCATAATGAGTGGCTAGCTATTGTGTGGGATGTTTAAGTGAGCAATTGCTAATGTTTCATTTCCAAGTTAAAAAATGCCACTTCTGAAACAAACCATTTTACATCCCACGTGCTAAATCAAATAAACCATGTCCATGTATTACATGTTTCTATACCGGTTTAATACAAGCTATAAATATGGCTTGGCAAAGTATTTGTATCACTGTAATAACTTCCCCAGTACTGATGTCAACATAAAGATCTATAAATCATTCCTGTGAGAAATTCTTCCTTTTTTAATTACAAATGATGCACTTAGACATAATGTGTGACTAGATCGTTTTAAATGAACCACTTGGATATAATGCACGAATGGATTATTTTATTCTGTTTTTTCTTTCTAAGAGCATAGCATTATCATAATAGGATTCTGCTTTTCTTGTACAATTTATTTATTTTATGTTTCCTTTAATATTTAATTATAGCAAATTTCACTTTGATAGCAGAATATGACTGTAACAGGGTCACAGGGTTACATCTGTCAATGTCGCTTTCTTGCTGGGCACCGGGTTCTCCTTGTGTCTCCCGTGTCTTTCTCCAGTCTTTAGCCGCAGCTTAAAGATGGGTACACGTAGAAATCCTTGCTAGCATCCCTCAAAAATAAGCCGTGGCTGTAGATCTGAGGTCTTTCAGGGTTAAAATGGAACAACAAACAGTACCGGCTGGGTGGAGTAGAGGTAACATCACTGCTCTGCATGGAGAGAGCCTGTGGAGTCATGGGTTTGATCCCAGCAAGCAACCTCTCCAGTAAGTGTCCTTGGTAAGACACCTAACGGTACATACTCGCCACCCAGGACATACTTGAAAACGAGAGAAATCTCAATATATCCTTCCTGGTAAAATCCTTTCTCAAAAAATATAGTTGCTACCCAAACCATGAGTTGCAACCTAATGTAGGGTCAAAATAGAACTGGTTTAATCAGGGGCACACACATAGATTTATATGGTCACACATGGGTCATTTACATATACAAAACCTCCCCTAGAAACCGCTGGGGGGCTGAAACAGACAATGGGACACATTTGCCTTTTGGAAGGTGAGACATAATTAGATTAGGTCGACAGTTAAATTAGGTAATATTAGGATTAGGTAACATTTCTGAAGAGGCAGGACAATGGGAAATGGAATGATAACAGATTACAGTCAACAGATTTACAACCTATTCAAATATAAACAGATAACACATTAGCATTCTTGCATAAATCACAGATTTACACAAACATTCTGCGCAGGAAAGGGCAATGAACTAATAATCATTATGGGGCCTGCACGCTACAAATATGCCTCCATGCCCATACACCCCAAGTCTAAAGTGGTTTACGTCACAATGACTTAATAGCTATTCCTATTTGTATTGGTGTACAGCTGTCAAAAAGTTATTTCAATTAGACAAGTCATTCAACCTCTTAATGACTGGGGTATTGCTGTTTTCTATGCAGTTATTGCATGCAACATTATTGCATTTTGCTGTATTTGTATCACTGTAATAACTTCCCCAGTACTGATGTCAGGATAAAGATCTATAAATCATTACTGTGAGAAATTCTTTCTTTTTTAATTACAAATGATGCACTTGGACATAATGCGTGACCAGATCATTTTAAATGAAATGAACATTTTACTGTATTTTAGCCCAAACAATGGCGTGTGCAGTCCCTTCCGAAGGGTACCCATGGAACATTTATTAACTGCGAAGTTATGTTTAGAGGAATTTGCTGAAAAAGCACATTTTTCATGAGAAATAACAAGCCTGTAATCAGGGTCACAGTAATTGTTATGCTATTAATCAGATATAATGCTATTCATCAGATAAGGAACATCTAAAATGTCAATATAGGAGATGAAAGAGGATCTTTTCACCCAATATTGGGGCTTTTCAGTGACATACTTTAAAAGAACATAAAAGGTTAAATGGACACTATACTCATCCTGACCACATTACAGTTATAAAACGGTCAGTATATGAAGAGTGACCTCCCTTCTTCCCCCTAACCCCAGCTCCCTCACTCACACAGAATCACTGGGTGAAGTAGAGGAGTTTCCTCCACCACACCCAGTGTCAGCAGTAGCCAGGATTTTTTAATCTCTTCTCTGCTGGTCACCAGATCGACCACTAGTGACGGCGGCATGCAGAGAGCGTGCTGACGTCACCCTCTCTGAGACCAATCGCTGTAGTGGGCGGTCTCAGAAAGGCAGCGATGGTTTGGATCTTTGCCCGCCCACAGCTCCATACCATCTTTCTGTGCAGGCGCTACTGAACTTGCGTACGTAAACTGCTTAAGTCCCGTAGTGGCGAGCAGTTTTCAGTTTCTACGCTACACTAGATGTATAGGAGCGCAAATTTTGCAGAAAAGCTTCAGGGACTTCCAGGTTTGGGAGTCATGGAGCTGAAGAGGAGGAGCTGAGCAGGCGAAAGGGAAAAGGTAAAATCACCTTCGAAGAGAAAAAAAAAGAAAAAAAAAATTATTTAAGGACAATAAAGTTTAAGTATGTACAAAATGTATAATAGAAAATCTAAAATTGATACATAGCGCACAGAAAGAATGGGATCACTATATGCCCAAATGAGTGGCACCTCACACCACAATGACAAATATATGGCAGACAACAATAGGACACCGCTACCTTATCAACACTATGATGTGCAAGATTTGATGAATGCTTACAGTTCTCTTATCACCTACCCATGAGAAGTGTAAGCATTCATCAAATCTTGCACATTTTAGTGGTGATAAGGGAGCGCTGTCCTATTGTTGTTTGCTATGTACAAAATGTTTGAAAAAAATGTTAAATGAAAGGAAAATGAAAAGTTTCCATTATGTGCAATGTCCCTTGTAATTATTTAAATGCAACTGGTGCTCATATTGAAATTACCTTAACCCGTTCGCTGCGGGTGATATGTGGAGAACGCTCTCATTGACTCCCGCTATATGCGGAGGACGTTCCCTACAAATCACCCGCTAGTGGGAGCCCTGGGAGAGATACTCACCTCTCACTCTGGGGTCCCACAGCGTTCTGACTTCAGGGAAGTCAGATGCCGCTTTTATAGGCCCCCTGAAGTAAATGACGTCATCGCGACCCCCCGGCAAAGCCAGGAGATTGCCTGGAAGGAAGGGGGATGCATTTGAATCCCTCTCCCTTCCGATCAGGAGGTCCTAGCAGGACAAGCCAGGCACAGCTTAAAAGGGGAGAGTCTCCCCTTTTAAGCGGTGCCTGGCTTTAACCCCTGAGGCACCGGGCCGTGATCCGGCGCCATTCGGCCATTCGGATCGCGGCCTAGCTCCAGTGGGGCTGCCATCTTGGATGGCTGCTCCACCTCCCTGTCCCCCCTCGTCTCCTGTCGTCATCGCACATCTTTGGCTGAGGGCACTGGGACTCTGATATTCAGGATCGGTGGAAGGCTTTTTGAGGGTTGTGCCAAAAAATAACAACCCTTATGCGTATGTGTGGGGGTCTCACTATAGGCCCAGGAAAAGGTGAGTAAGACCAATTAACAACACCGTTTCTTAAAGTGTTGATACTGTGCCATGGAGTCTGTGTCTCTCTGGTCTTTCTGAGGTCCCATATATCGGAAGGAGTGTGGCTTATGGGTAGGCCTGAATAGGTTTATTAACAACTAAGAATATGGGTTCCCTATAACTGCAACTGGCTGTGTCTCTAGTCAGCCCTCAACTGGGAAACAAAATGGATGACCAACTGTCAACAGCCAACCGCCAAAGAAACACCCAACTCCCCCCCCCCCACTTGGCAGCCAGCACAACTACACCACACCTCCTCCCTTTTCTTAAAAGAAAAAAAATGGCCAGTACAAGTCTATGTATCTTCCAGGCCCTCCTGACTTCCATTCTGTAATCTGTGCTTTCGGTTCATATAGCATCTGTGGTTCCGCAAGCTTTTACTCCTCTGGTGGAAATCACTCAATGGGTCTGGAGCTTGCCAGCGTTCTGGAGGATACCGGACTCTTTGATTCCGAGCTAAACTGACATTTCCAGGCAGATCATGTGAAGTGGAATCTGCTTCACTGAGATGACCACCATCTATTTTTTCCTTAGGAAGGGCACAATCCTCTTCTTGTGAAAATACATCTCCATTATCATGCCAGACCCCCATCCATATATCCGTGTCTTTCGACTCTTCAGCCTGGTCATTCAGTTGTTTGTCAAAAACAAGTCTGAGCCGTAGCTGGGCTGAATGTCTTTTGGTGTGCAGACCATTGGCCATGCTAACCTCATAGGTGAGAAATCCCAAAAACCTTGGAAATCACTGCCGGAGACCAACGGTTTGGCCCTCTATACATTCGTATCCAGACTGGATCCCCTATATTGTATGTGTGCGAAGACTTTCCGTGCTTCATCTTTTCCTGCAGTTTCTGTACATGACTTCGTTCCTGTGAGATGTCCGTTTGACCCTCCTTATCCGGTTGCAATAAACCTAACTTCGTCCTGAGTGATCTGCCAAACATCAAAACTGCTGGTAGCTGGCAGGTGGTTGGGTGAGTTCTATTCCTGTACTGCAACAAAAATTGTTGGAGTTGGTGAAGTAAGTTTTTGCGGTCTGTCACAGTACTCCTTAAAAATCCTTTTAGAGTCTGAACAAATCTTTCAGTTAGATCATTGGTAGCCAGATGATAAGGAGCTGTCCGGAGATGTTGGATACCATGATGCTTAATGAAACTTTGAAATTTCTGGGATAATAACTGTGGCTCATTATCAGATACTAGTATCTTAGGCAATCCAAATGTCGCAAACAGGTTCTCCAGGGCATCAATGGTGGCATCAGTTGTAGTTTGAGGCAGTAATATCACTTCAGGCGAATCCCGAACATAATAGGTGGAGAGTAGAAGAGGAAGGCATGAAAATGCATGTGCATTTGTATGTTTATGATGGGGCCTGTATCGGATTTCATACTGGTAAGTAGGGATGGGCTGTCGGTTCGAATCAGTTCGAAGTTCGATTCGAACATCGACTGTTCGAAAATTTGCGAACTTTGAACTTTTCGGGCCATTCGAGGAAAGTTCGGGAAACAAAAATTAAAAAATGCTTAAAAGATCCTAAAAAAAATCTAAAAATAGACTCTTTACTGCAGAATATTATACGCAACGGTTTATTAGAAATTGCATTAAAACGGGAACATTTTTAACATTGAAGCCTATGGGATTCAACATTTCACACACCTTGTTGCTCAAACATTTCCCACACCTTTTTTAACATTGAAGCCTATGCGATTCAACATTTCCCACCGATTGTTAGTGAAACATTTCCCACACCTTTTTTAACATTGAAGCTTATGGGATTCAACATTTCCCACTGATCGTTGGTGAAACATTTCCCACACCTTTTTTAACATTGATTAACATTGAAGCCTATGGGATTCAACATTTCCCACTGATTGTTGGTGAAACATTTCCCACACCTTTTTTAACATTGAAGCCTATGGGATTCAACATTTCCCACACCTTGTTGCTCAAACATTTCCAACACCTTGTTGCTCAAACATTTCCCACCCCTTGTTGCTCAAACATTTCCAACACCTTGTTGCTGAAACATTTCTGACACCTTGTTGCTGAAACATTTCCCACATCTTGTTCCTCAAACATTTCCCACACCTTGTTGCTCAAACATTTCCCACACCTTGTTGCTCAAACATTTCCCACACATTGTTGCTAAAACAATTCCCACACCTTGTTGCTCAAACAGTTCCCATGGCTTCAAATCACGTTTAAACATGAGCAAAAGTGGTGTCCTGTTTCCTGTCCCCCAGTGTAGTACCCGGACCCCCATACACCTTTTATGGCCAATATCTTGCATATATGCCCTCTTGGAGGGCACTTTCAATTTCAAACTTTTGAGTCCCATCGACTTGCTTTGTGTTCGAATTATGTTTGAATTCAAACTTTTTCGGATGTTCGAGTATGAATTCGAACCGAACACGGGGGTGTTCGGCCCATCACTACTGAGAAGCCCCCAGCAGTAAGGCATACCTTTGGAGATGAGCGGCAGTGGTCTGAGAAATACTCTTTGTGGGATTGAAAATTGCCAATAGCGGCTTATGATCAGTCAACAGAGTAAAAGATCGGCCATAAATGTAAAAGTGAAACTTCTTCAGTGCCCAGATTATCGCTAAAGCCTCCTTGTCAATTTGGGAAAAATTGCGCTCAGCTGGGGTGAGGGAGTGAGAAGCAAAAGCTACAGGTTGATCTGTACCATCAGGCATGGAATGGGACAGCACAGCCCCCAGCCCATAAGGGGAAGCATCACAGGTGATACTCAGTGGTTTAGACAAATCATAGTGAACTAAGACTCTGGAGCTGTGTATTAGCTCCTTTGAAGCTTTAAAAGCAGCCGAGCAGGGCTCTGTCCATTTCCATTTTTGTTGTTTTTCCAAAAGCCTATGCAGCGGAAACAAGGTATGGGCTAAATTGGGCAAAAATTTATTGTAGTAGTTCAACAGCCCTAAATAAGAGCGTAGCTGAGTTACATTCTTTGGTATGGGTGCCTCTACCAATGCTTTCACTTTCTCATCAGTGGTGTGAAGTCCAGTCTTATCAATGACGTGACCACAAAATTCCAGGTGATCTTTCAAGAACGGGGCCCATCAACTAGGGGGGCCCGCCGTCGGCGGTTATGTTTACTTTAGGCCGCAGGCCTCGGAGGAGGTACTGCGGCCTACCTGGGTCCGGAGACTCCAGATGGCGGCCGATAGCTGATGGGCCCCCTCTGATGATGTCAGAGGGGGCACCCCAGATGGCTGCTGGCAGCCCATGCCCCCTCCAACTGGGTCCTGGCTTCATCCCATCGGCACTGCTGCACGTGTGCTCTGCTGCGCTGGGAGGAAGTGTTACGTCCTCAGCCCCCGCAGCGCTGCCTGGGGGGTCTGGACGCCTGGCAGTGTCGCTGGCTGGTCAATTGCCAGCAGTTGCTAATGGCTGATCGGCGTCTAAGGGGGCGGGGTCTGGCATGGTAATGAGGAGCCGCCGGGTTTAAAGCAGGGCGCGAGAGATTGCTCATCGCCCTGACGTGGAGTAAAGTTCCTGCATCGCCTGCTGTCTATTAGTATTGCTGATTGATATACCCAGTTGCCGACTTGCTTGTACGAGGACCCTGTATACGTTCTAACCCGGCTATTCCCATTGACCATTCTCTTGCATACTCCCTTTGTGTTTTTGTCTGTGCAGCTCAGACTTCATGTTTTTGTTTAACCGCATGTTTGCTGTTTGGAGGTCTGCCCACCTGTTTGGTAAACCCATTGCTCGCCCAAGGTCTCTTATCTAAACAATCTGATTTGTGTCCTAATCGCAAGGCGTCCGATTGTGTGTCTAACTGTTAGGTCGTGAGACCTAATCATTGATCCAAGTGTCCATTGTATGTCTCTTCTGGTTGCAGCGTTAACCACAGGTTCGCAGATTTGGTGACTGCCCTGCAGATTGCTCAATTATACTTCATGTCAGGCATTCCCAACTTATGAATCTATTCTCTTCCAAATAGTGGAGGCCCCCCTAGACTTCATAATATATAACGTCAGCTTTTCCGAGCATCCATTTAACTCAACTCTGACATGTACACTGCCCAGAGGGGTTAATACTTCCTTTGAATAAGTCTGTAGACGAACAGCTATCTTTATCACTGGAACATTTACGTTTAATCTCCACCAGTCTTGCTCAGTAATCACAGAAACAGCCACTCCTGTGTTCAGGTCCATGATCAAATCCTTCCCTTCAATCTTCACTGGAACAGGAATGGCTGAATAAGCGCCATCATGCAGATCCAACAGCCTCATCGCCACTGTAGTGTTCTGGATAATATGTGACGTCTTGGGTTTTCATAACAGCTTTATTAACAACTAAGCATATGGGTTCTCTATTACTGCAACTGGCTGTGTCTCTAGTCAGCCCTCAACTGGGAGACAAAATGTATGACCAACTGTCAACAGCCAACCGCCAAAAGAAACACCCAACTCCCCCCCCCATTCACAGCCATCACAACTACACCACACTACCCTACTGTGAATACACAAGACTTGGAAGCTCTGGAGTGTGTGAGTGTGCCTTTCATTGATTCCCTGTTTTTCAAAGAGGTTGATAAAATCTGGGACTGAACTTGAAGTCTTCCTACAAGAGGTGGACCCTGTATTACCGATGGGAGTTAATTGAAATACGATATACAGATATAGAGTATCTCCCAACTCGAACCAATATAGGCAGTATTACAAAGCTGGTGCTAACTTACCCAGAGCTGTTGTAAACTCCACAGAGCCATTATTGCCTATGGGGTTGCTAAGTTTACAACAGCTCTGGTTAAGTTAGCACCAGTTGTGTAATACTGCCCATTGTGTATACAACACTTACACAATGATGGAGACTCCAATAACAGAAATCAAAGGCATGAATATTGGAAATTCCTTAATGTCCACATTTGTGGACATTAAGGAATTTCCAATATTCATGCCTATGATTTCTGTTATTGGAGTCTTCATCATTGTGTAAGTGTTGTATACACAATATTGAAGAGGTGGACCCTGCCCAATAACAGCAACTAAACTATATTTAATAATCAAGTTAAGAACACACAAGGGTGTGTCACTGGGGGCTCACTGAAAGTTCATTTCCTTTAGCTATGCCTGTCAGATAGGGCTACTAAAGTAAAAAAAAATTGTGAATATTTGTAATGATATTTTATTGCATAATGGAAAGTAATTTGCAAAACATACTGGGTCCTCCTGACAGTGGGTTTTATGGAAAATCACTTTGCAGTGAAAGGGTTAAAAGATTTGAAGAGAATAATGATACAGTTTGAGTGTATTTAGGGTATAATTAATTAAATAGCACAAGAATATCCCATTAAGTACTAGTTTCCAATGCTTTCAGACTGCATCAAAGTTAAGAGATGGTTACAGCAGATATAATTGTATCCAGTACCTTGAACTTAACAAACCCGTTTGCTTTGATTTTTATGTGACCTGCAAAAACAACTTAAGTCTAGCTATAAAAAAACAAATCAACTTCCCTTATGAAGCTTCAATACTTCACCTTTGTTTTATATTTTTTATTATTGGAGCCACAGCAACATTTTACCTACTCTGATAACTTTACAATTAGATTTCAACCCGCTCATTGAGCTTGTTACATGTATCTATTCCGCAAGGGAAACATTATTATTAGGTACGGTCTCGCCGTAGTGTAACAGAGTTCGGCTGGAACAATGTGTTTGCAACTTTTATTTTCTTTACTCAATTAAGAAAGCCGTGATTTCTTTCCTGACATTTTTACTTAATCCACATTATCCCATAGTGCAGCCGGCAAGACAGGTCGCAAATAAAAATAATGTTTAGAACAATGATACTGTAAATGAACTGGACTAAAGCAACCAGAAATGTTATTTCTTTCTATCTGCAGATATCTGATGATTTATGTGGAAACATGAATCATACATTTTGCTGTGACAAGATTTACGGTATGGAGAACAGGCCTGTGTTTTCTTTGTACATTTACAGACTTGTTACATTTTACAGGAGAAACGCGATACTTACTTTCCCAAGTTCTCATTTAACTGATTAAACGTTTGGGATTTACCTTTTTAGTGCTGCCTTGTAAATCCATTAATGCAGCTGATAAACAGAAAAAAAGCAATTATTTTTTTTCTTTGGTCCCAAAAACCTATGGAGTACATTGTTATACTGTATGTCCAGAGAAACAATTATATAAATCCGCAGATAATGCTGCGATTAGCCTGATGGAGGAATACCAATGGACTACTAGGTTGTTTTAACAAAGATTCCTAAATGTAGATAATTCTGGTTATATATATATTACATTTTTAATATTGCACCGCAACAACATATTTGTTGGGGAAAAAAAATGTATGTGCCAAAACAACATTATGATTATTCCAGGTGTCCAAAATAATGATTATTATCAATGATGATTATTATTTTTATTGTACAAGAGGTTGGTTTGTCTTTTATTATTTAATTAATATTTACGAGCCATTTCAAACCCATCAAGTGTTTATGTAAATAAAAAATGTGAACTAGAACTAGGAACAAGTAATTTCTATCAACAGATATTATAGTTAAAATAGTCAGTGCTGTGAGTTTCACTGATTTGCAGATCTGCACTCATCCAGGGGTACTTATTCTCCTCTTGACATTAAGATAACAGCTGGAGCCTTATACATTACATCTCCAGAACTTATCTTTATGTCTGGAGTTGCTAGTCCTTCTGCAAGTTCTTTCTGCAAGCTCATAGTGCAGCTTGGACATAGAGTCTCCATACTGTAAATTAACATCTCCTATACCTTACTTTTGCAAAACCACCTAACACATTACAATAAACATACTAAAATATGTTATGGGTAATGTCAGAACACTGGAGGCATGCAATGTAAAGTCACATTCAGCATGTGTGGGTAGAGACAACCTTAAATGTATGCTTGCTAATGCAAGGAGCCTCAATAACAAGATGGGGGAACTAGAGGCAATAGCATACACTAAGCAGTACGACATAATAGGAATAACAGAAACATGGTGGGATGAAATGCATGACTGGGCTGTAAACTTAAATGGTTATGCATAGTTTAGAAGGGATAGGAAACATAAGAAAGGGGGTGGAGTATGTTTGTATGTAAATCAGGATTTAAAGCCAAATATTACACACCTGGAAAGCGATGAGGGAAATGTGGAATCCTTATGGGTAAATATTTCTTTAGGGAATAAACAGGGAAGACAACTATTGGTTGGCATATGCTATAAACCACCTAATATAGATAATGATGAGGAAGAACAACTGTTAGAGCAAATTAGGAAGGCTGCACATCGTGGTAGCACTTTAATTATTGGAGATTTTAATTACCCGGACATTAATTGGGATAGTGGGACTAGTAATTCAGCGAAGGGAATCTGTTTTCTGAACCTTTTAAATGATGCCTTCATGACATAACTGGTAGAAACACCAACTAGAGAGGATAACTGTCTGGATCTGGTTATAACAAATAATGTGGATCTTTTCTCAAATGTTCATGTAAGGGAACAGTTGGGAAACAGTGACCACAATATGGTGTCTTTTGAAATAAACTCAAAGAAACGCATCTATAGGGGGCATGCTAAAACATATAATTTTAAAAAGGCCAATCTTATCAAACTAAAGGAAGCTTTCAATGTCATTGACTGGCAGAAACTCTTTCATGGGAAAAACACGGAGGATAAGTGGAATATCTTTAAGGCTAGGGTCCGACTAACGCAGTATCAACGTGCATTTAGCAGCACTAAATCACGGCCGTGCTAGCAGCAAATGACGTCCAATGCCAGGCAGCATACGAAGAACGGCCGCACAAAAGTGCGGCTGCGCAACGCAAGTGGCAAACGAACCCATTTTTTCGAGAACGTGAAACCACTAGTACTGATGTACAGAGTGCGCTGCATCCACTAGCGGCGTGTGTGTGTGATTAGGAGACGTCAGATGCTGCTAATGTCCGGCCAACATAACGTCCAGACACAAAAAGGGTTTAATTGATGATCCGTACAAAATCGCAGACGAAAATGCGCATGGTATGACCGCTATTGCGTATTCCGTGAAAAAATGCGTCCATTCGTTCGAACGCACTGTTTCACGGACAACGCGAAAAATGCGTTAGTCTGACCCTAGCCTAACCTAACACTAGAAAAGTGCACAGCACAATATATTCCACTGGTTAATAAATATAACAGAAACAGACTGAAACCAATGTGGCTTAGTAGGAAGGTAACCAAGGAAATGAAAAATAAAAAGAAGGCATTTAAAGCTTTTAAATCTGATAAATCTGAGGCCTCCTATAAAGCATATAGGGCAGCCAATAAAGCAAGTAAAAAAGCAATTAGATGGGCTAAACTAGAAAATGAAAAAGAAATAGCCAAAGAAAGCAAGACCAACCCTAAAAGATTCTTTAGGGGGGCGGAGCTAACCACGGCAGCGAGCGGTCACGTTTCTGATCAGCTCCATCGCAGCTTCGGCTTTACACCGGATTTTAACTGCTGGTTTGCCCTCACACAGCTCCCGACTGAGCCTGGATGCCCTAGCACGTCTCAAGGAACTTATCAGCTACCCTCCGGCGGACTCTGTGGCAGACCTACTCCCCGGGAGAGATTCGGGCCTAGTGACGGCGGCCATCTTGGGTGACCTCGTGCGCTCCTGCGGAGCCTTCCGGAGTCTTAATCTCTAACGCCGGACTGGAGGAGGTCGATAATGCCTAAGAAGCCTACTCAGAACGGTGGTCCCCGCCAACAGGACATCCGGATTTCTATGGTAGGGGGGCCCGTTTCTGTGTCTCTCCCTCCCAGCTATGGGTCGTCTGAAGAAGAGGAGGACCGTGCCTGGTCTTTTGGTGGGGATGCTGGGATGTCCTGGCTTACCCCGCCGTCTCGGGGGCAGGGACAACGGCCTCTCTCTGCAGCGGCAAGGAAAAGGGCACAAAAAAAACGCAAGGCCGTGTTAGCAGCATCTTCGTTTTCTCCACTGGCCACCCGGGAATCCTCTGAGGGGGACTCTGCTAATGACCACCAACTCTCCGCTGCCAGCAGTGTAACGTCGGAACAACGACCTAGGCCGAGGCAGGCGTCGCGAGTATCGGGTACTCGGGCCGAAGCATCCGTACCTGGTGCACAGTTAATGGCAGCCCAGACTCAAGAGAAGGACGATCATCTCCCTTCCACAAAAGGAGACCTACGCAGACTCATGGACGAGATTAGGGACATGTGGAAACCTGAGGTGGCAGCAGTTCGGGCAGAGGTACAAGAGGTAGGCGCACAGGTGATGGAAGTGCAGACAAAGACGGCAGAAGTAGCAACGGAACAATCCCAACTAGCTGGCCAGGTGACTGCCCTTTGCTCGCAGATTGAGGTCCTGTCCCGTTCTGTAGAAACACTGGAAACTCGGAATCGGCGGCGCAATATTAGGGTCAGGGGTATCCCAGATTCGGTGCTGGAGGACGAGTTGCAGCCTTATGTGACCCGACTTGCTCTACAAGTGTCCGGCCTGCCTTCTACTACGCTTGATGTGGTTGGCTCGGTGTACAGGGTCAGGAAACCCGCAGCGTCTGCCCAGGGAGCACCTAGGGATGTCGTGGTGGCATTCCGCGACATGGCCCTGAAAACGAGGATCATGACTACTCCCGGCGCTCGGGAACCTGTGCAGTTTGAAGGTTCTACTCTCACCCTCTATCACGACCTCCCGTTCCTGACCTTGGTGGCCCGCAGACGGTTCCGAGACGTAACGGCTGTCCTTCGTCGGCAGGGGTTCCGATATAGATGGGGCCTGGCTGGCTCCCTTAGTGTAACCTATGCCAATATCGGCCATACGATCACCGACCCCGCCACGGTGATGAATGTCCTCGACCAAGCAGGTATCCCGCTGGATGCTGCAACGGTTCAGCCGGGTTGATGCTGATCCCCCCCCCCTTTCTCTTTTTTTTTTTGTCCCCCTCTTTTCTATTTTTTCTTTATATTTGCAAGCGGGTTCTCTGGACTTTTGGAACTGTCTGTTTCTAAGAACTGGAACTCTTCCTGAGTTTTCCTTTTTTGAAGGTCCCATGGACAATCTTTGTCTTTTGTTTGCTTTTTAACATAACTTCACTTGGGCCAGTCATTATTTGCTTTTACGCTTTCTACCGGTATACCCGTATTTGGATTCTGCAAGCCCAGGGAGTTATTTTCATCGCTACTGAGACACCCCTTTTTCTCGGGACACTGAAGTCCTCTTTTTTTTTTTGCTATAGTTCCCCGGCTGGGGCTTATTCTGATTGTGTCCACCGCTTCCCCCCCCCTCTGTTATTTGCCCTGTGAGAAACCTTCCCCCCCCCCTTATGCTTTCTGTGTATTTGATGCCTATTTGGCCCTGCGAGGCCGGTTTTGCCAGTTTGTGTATCATTCTTACTTGTAAAAAAAAAAGATTCTTTAGGTACATTAACCACTTGGCTGCTATGGACGCGCTCAGTGCGTCCAGCCAAGTGGTTCTCCTGTGCTATGGACGCGCTGAGCACGTCCATGCACAGGAGGCAGCAATCTGCGTGATTCCGGCGGATTGCTGCGCCCCCCGGTGCGGGCTGACATCTTGGATGTCAGCCCAGCACTCGGGACCCCGGCGGGGCCATTAGATGTCATCGCGGCGGCGCGATGACATCTAATTTAGGCACCCCCCTGCATGTGCGGAGGAGGCGCCTGAAAGGGAGGGGGGGAGGTCCTTCGGACCTCTCTCCCTCCCGATTGCCGGGGCAGGGGGTTAATACAGGCACCGTTTGGAAGGGCACAGCCTGCCATTCCAAACGGTGGCTGTGATTAACCCCTGGGGAGCCGGATCACGAATCGGCGCTGAAAAGCGCCGGATCGTGGACCTCTCCTGGAGCTGGCCGACACCTTGGATGTCGGCCAAGCCTCCAGGAACTCCCCTGAGGACTGGCGTCATCGTGCATAGCACGATGACGCCAGTCCTGGAGTTAACCCCTAGCTGCCAACAATGGTGGAGATAGGGGGTTCCAATGAACCCCCTATCTCCCGATCCGTGGCAGCTAGGGGTTAATATTCGATATCGTTGCATCGGCCAGAGCATGGCCGTTCCAACGATACCAACATGAAAATGAAAAATGTTTTTTAAAAAAAATAAAAAATAAAAATAAAAAAATTAAAATATTTTAAAAAAAAATTCTAAAAAAAAAATAAACAAGTTTTTTGTTTTTTTGTTTTGTTAATGCAGCAAAATTGTTCCCATTTCAATTATAATGTGCACAATAATGCTGCACTAACGATTTTTGTATGCGGTGCGTTTGTTAAAAAAGCAAAGTTTTCCCCAAAAAAAAAGTAACGAGACCCCATTTCTAATTTTTTTAACAAGCGCACCCCATACAAAATATAACCGCAAAGGATTGCATGTTAAAATGTGAAAAAAAACACTTTACACATAATAAATGATTGAAAATTCAAATTTTATTGCATTTTTTGTTAGACATAACATAACGTATATATATAATAATGACATATTATGAATCTGCCGAGTCTGCCGGAAAGAACGATATATAATATGTCTGGGTCATATATCAAAATATGGCTACAAAACGCGGTTAAACATGATGAGCGAAAGCGGTAAAAATGACCTCAGCACAGAGGTGTGAAAAGCCTCAGCAGCGAAAGGGTTAATTCTAAAAAAAAACAAGAGTGAAAATGTAGGTTCACTAAAATCTGAGTCAGGGGTATTGTTAATTGAAGATTAGGATAAGGCAGAAATTTTGAATGATTATTTTTCTTCAGTATTTATCAAAGAGGAACCTATAACAGGAGACATGCAATTCATTAATTAAAACTTACTAAGACAAAGTGACTGGTTGGTTCAGGACAAGGTTTTGTAGCAATTAAGCAAAGTGAATGTGAATAAAGCCCCAGTGCCGGATGGAATTCACCCGCGACTACTGAGGGAGCTATGTGTTGAAATATGTAAACCTCTGTTCTTAATCTTTCAAGATTCTTTTCTTTCAGGCATCGTACCACAGGATTGGATAAAAGCTGACGTGGTCCCTATATTTAAGAAAGGTTTAAAATTTGTGCCTGGGAATTATAGACCTGTGAGCTTAACATCTGTGGCTAGGAAAGTATTTGAGGGGTTACTAAGGGATAATATTCAGGAATTTATTGGGAAGTATAATGTAATTGGCAAAAATC